>CM066236.1:21898112-22638170 GCA_033675125.1 Athetis lepigone
CGAAATTGCAGTTTTTGATTATTTAATTATAATTATTTAAATATTTTTTTAAAATTAATATTTCCTTTATTACTCTCACAACTAAGACGAAATTAATGACACTTCATATATCGAGTTCCGTTAAACAGTTTAGTCTGTAGAGCGTGCCTACGAGACATACATACACTCAAAAAACATGACCTTCTTTTCGGCAATCCAACTAAAAAGTAAAAAACACAATTTACTTTGTAAATGTTAATCCAGATACTGTGTTTCAGAATATCGCTTCAACAAGAGTACAGGCAGCTGTTACAAAGTACATCTGGAGGCAAAGACTTGGAATCGTGCACACAGGATATGCGTGTCTGAGGGGGCACACCTGGTCATCCTGAACGATAACGAAGAGGCACGCATCGTCAGGGACGTGTTCCCAGATATATCATTTTCTGATTCCCAGGAACCGCTCCACACAGGTCTACTTGCCTGGGGAGAGGACAGTGTTAACGCAATCGACGGCACCTGGATGACTATACACGGTACTTTAGAATCTTCTTATCTTGGTTTGTTAGAGAGATAACAAAATCAATGTGTGGGGGGGGACACTTGTGAAATATACCTTTTTAAACATTTAAAAACTACCAAATCTGTCAAGGCGTTTAGAGTAATCGGGGAACATACATAAACAAATTTAGACAAGTGCGTGACCACGCATTAAATAAGGTTCGGTTCCGCACCTACCTCTTAATTGTAAAGATTTATTTTTTAATATTTTACATGTTGTTATTTCGTTATTTTTTGTACTTACGATTTTTTCCAAGTAAGCACATTTCACACGTAAGACGTACAGTCGATTTCAGATTTTTCGGCTCAGGCGTTTAACTTTTAGAGGAGGGAGGGTTATTCAGCTAAAATATAGGCTATTTCAGCTAAAATATGAGCTTTGATTATAATATATCACAAACGGATCCCTAAATCAAAAAATCATCATCAACCTCGTAATATATTTAAGAGACCTTTCTAATGATATCGCCACTAAGGGGTAGGGACGAGAAAAAGTATCAGTCCCAATTGACATGTACGGGAAGTATCCCAAAAACTTATGTTATACTAGCTGTGCCCTGCGATTTCACCCGCGTTATGTTAGGTTTTTGGTTACTGATCCGCTCCCGTGGCTTATAGTGCAATGTCATTTAGCATAATCTTGCAAAGTCAGCCTTGTTATGCCTGCCCCTGCCTATACGTCCGTTGCTTAGCGCATAGGCATCTTTTGGGTAATCTGACTCCACTGTAGGCTCCATCTATTCCCTCGGGCTAGTCTGGGACCAAGAGCAAGCCCATAAGTAATAAAAAAAATATGCGGGCCTAGCACGCATGCGTGCCATCAAACACGCCACCGCTCGTATCCGTAGGACAATGAAAAGGCCCTATCAACATTTACTTTTACAATCACGGCGTATGTTCGATTCAGGCATAGATTAAAAACAATTTTTGAGGTAGTTATATAATTGAAACTGGAGATTTAAGATTTACAGAAAACCCGTGCTTATCAACTCACAGTATTGGAAACTACAGTACTACTAATTTAGACTTCCTATCTCTTACAGGTGAGAAAATAGAAGATGTGTACCATGATTGGTCGGACAATAAGGCCGCACGCTATGACTATAGTTCTGGACATCCACGTGGGGCTCTTCTCAGATCAGGGAAGTTGGGCATCATCAGCGCTAAAACTCAGGCTATATTCGTCTGTGAGAAATCCCCGAATTCAATACGTTTCGAAGCTCCAGCGCTTGCCATCACTAACCTCAATTTTTGACCATCATGTCAACGCAATTACTTATATTTGTTAAAAAATGAAGCGTTTTTGCAGACCACAGGCTTTTAATCGGCCAATAGTGTAGGATGGTGATGGTAGGATGATAGTGTCAGGTTGGGCCGGCAGGTTACAAACCAGGGCAACTTAAGCGTTCGATTGGACAATAAAACGGTGCTGAGGATGAGCGGAATAGCATCATACTGATTTAGCAGTCGGCCGACAAGTTGCTGATGGGTTATTTTGTAAAACACAATTATCCGCCAAAAGGAAACGTTCCTTCACTTCCATAAATTTTCATAATAATTAAAAGCCGATCTTAACTGTAAGCCGATAGAAAGTCTGCTGTTTGCCGAGCCAAAGTGATCTTTTCTATTCTTAGTTATTTGCGTAGTTTTAGTTATTTCAGTATATCTAACAAGTTTCTTTAAATAAAGAGTTGGGAAAAGATCGAGTTTTACACTATTATTCTCCTTACTTTTATCTTTTCTTCGGAAACGGTAACACGCAAAATAAAACAAGAGCTAATTTCATTACTGCGATGCTTACCTATAAATGTCACCCTGAAAATAAAATATTGTTTTTTTGTCAATTCATCGAAACAAAAACTGTCAACATGACATTCAACTGTTTATCGATGAGGAGTTGTATGAGCTATAGAGTTCCTGCTGACCATTGCTAGGTAGGTAACCAAAACCTACCTTTGATATACCGACCGTACCCACAGTAATTATTGAGAAGTTCCTCTATCTATCTCCTCAAATCAATATCAAACCACTACATACATTTTTCACAGTTGAACACGAACTTTTTGTGTGTTATTAATTGGAATAAACACAATGTTTAAAAACCGCTTAACCGATTACGGGTTTTCGTATGATGAAGCTTCATTTAAAATTAATGTCCGAATAAAATACTTGCTGATTATCCGTACTAATATTATAAATGCGAAAGTAACTCTGTCTGTCTGTCTCTTCTTCACGCCTAAACCACTGAACCGATATAAATGAAATTTGGTACAGATATAGTCTGGGACCCGAGAAAGGACAAAGGATAGTTTTCATCCCGTAAAACCCCAGGGAACGGGAACTATTCCACGCGGACGAAGTCGCGGGCAAAAGCTAGTTATAAATAAGGTATTATATGGTACGGTATTTATTGTTTTTAACCGACTTCTAAAAAAAGGAGGAGGTTCTCAATTCGGATGTTTGTATGTTTTTTTTTTATGTTTGTTCGCGCATATCTCCGTCGTTTGCCAACCGATTTGAACAATTCTTTTTTTGTTTAAAAGGGTAGACTTCCCAAATGGTCCCATTGTCATCAGATCCAGGATCTGATGATGGTATCATGCCGAAATCGAGGGATTTCCTCAATTTTTATAAATAAACGTACGTTTTTTTTAAAGTTACTTTAAAACGTAGTTGGGACTCTAACTAAAAAGTAAAAACTAAAAAACTTTTTCCAAAAAAAAGATAACCGACTTCAAAAACTAAAAGCTCAAAAATAACTATTTCGGAAGTCGGTGGCAAGGCAACACAATTCGACCGGCAGAAGCCACCGACTTCCGAAATAGTTATTTTTGAGCTTTTAGTTTTTGAAGTCGGTTATCTTTTTTTTGGAAAAAGTTTTTTTATATTAAATATCTTTTAATCATGTCCTTGGTTACTGAGCGTTCAAAGTCAAAGTCAAATCATTTATTTCCATTAGACCCAAAAAAGGCACTTTGAAACGTCATACTTATAAAACAAAAGTGAATCTACCGCCCATTCGGAAATGTTGTTACGTATGGAGAAGAATGGGCAAGAAACTCCATACTTACTCTTTTAAAATAATGTTGTTACAATATTATTAATTGTTCATTGTTAAATGTGAAGAGAAGAATGTATATAATGTCAAAACCATTTCCGTCAAAAGAGTATATAAACATAATTAAAATTAATTAGGAAATGGAAGGAGTCATCTCGTGTTCTTGGTTATAAGAACACGTGTATGATCTCCACACTATAATTTAATAACCGTACAATTGTCACTAATTTATAATATTATTTTCAAACTGGACATTGGCAGAAATCACCGAAAATTCGGTGGATTGCCATACCTATTTATAATTTAAAAGTTGAAGTTGAAGTTGAAGGAAATGGAAGCTAATCAAGTTCACGAACATTTAGTGTAACACATTTACAAATAAATTATCTTCCTCAAAAAATGAAAAATAATGTGTGAGCCAGCGCCTTCAACTATTAGAAAAAAGAATGATTGTGTCTAATTTATAATTGTAAAAGTAAAAGTAGTTAATCATTACCAGTTTTAATTAGCCACCAGTTTGGTTTTGTCTACACTGTGGATTAAATATCCTATGGAGCTGGACCAGCATGCTTCCAAGCATTTTTATCTTGAATGTAATCTTCCAATCTATACATATAATAAAATCGTAGGAAAGTCAAAACTGTACATTGAATATTTTTTTAAAAGAATACTTGAGGCGTGATCTACAATCGATACCGAAGCCAAAAATATAGTTTTTAGAATTTTTGTCTGTTTGTTTGTTTGTTTGTTTGTCTGTATGTATGTCCGGGATAAACTCAAAAAGTACTGCATGGATTTAGTTCAAATTTTGCAGGGATATTACTAAGAGGTCGGGTCAAAACATAGGCTACAAATTATCACGCTATCACCTACGGGGGAGGAGCTGGAGGCTTCACGCTGTCGACGTCGCGGGCAGCAGCTATCTTAGGAATTACTCAACGGATTTCAATGATTTTTTTTTGTTGTATAGGTATTAAGTCTGGGCGTCATATAGGCTATAACTTATCCTGGAAACATGAACTTCTGGTGCAGGACCGCAACAGACCAGCTTAACTATAAGAGATACAAAAATGGTATCATAGCAAAAATTGCTTCACGTGATAAGCAGTTTCTGTTGAAAGAATAAATATGAAGATCTGGAACAACTGAGGTGGAACTCCATGAGCCCAGCTAACTATAACATATATAAGTATGACGTCTTAGCAGGAGTTGTTCAGCTTGATGAGCACTTTCTGTTGACGTATACAAATTGAAGATCTGGAACACCTGTTGTAGACTTCCATGAGCCCGGCTACGTACACTATACCGAACATATATAAGAATGATGTCTTAGCAAGAGTTGTTCAGCCTGATGAGCACTCTCTGTTGATGCATAATATTGAAGACCTAGAACCAACACCTAACGTGGAACTCCAAGCACCCAACTACACCATAACACATTAAATAAGAATGACGTCTTAGCAAAGTTGTTCGGTCTGATGGGCATTTTCTGGTTTATAAGATCGAAGGTTAGATAGATCTGATGTGGCAATCAAAGCTATCACTGATTTCAATGTATAAAATAACTTAAGCTGGGAGCTTCATTTTCCACACATTTTCCGGGAGCAGCCTTTATCGAGTGGAGGTACCACTCGATGAAGGCGGGGAAACATGCATACAAACAAGTCGAACAGAGAACCTACTTTTTTTAAAGTCAGTTCAATGATGATGATCATTTCTTCATCAATTTCATGTTTTTAGTACTGAATAAACATTGACTGTTAATACTTTTGTTCGGTATTTATCTGTGTGATTATTGCTTTGTCAGTAATATAAATGTTCATGTCGTTGTAAACCTAATTATGATGATGATGATGATGATGACAGTCCCAGTCGCATGCGTCATCTGTTTGCTGTCATTTTGGTGTTTTGTGGAGTTGCGAACCCGGTAGCTTTGTGGGAGAAGTACCGCCATCTTCTGTTCGAGGACTTTTTACGAGCTTTGAGGCGTGCTTCTGAAGGTGAAATCGAAGCAACTGATAAACGCATGCTGAACACCCGTCTCAGTTCACTTCAAGATGTGGTCATTTCAATCGGCGGTAAACCACTGGTAGAGTACGGGTTGCGAGCTCTCAGATCATTACCACATCAAGACCGTGGAAATCGGGAGTACACCGCCGAAACCAATTACGATTCGGGTTTAATGACCACTATCCGAAATGACCACGTCACTAGGGCCCGTATTAATAGACGTCACTCAATTCTGAGACGCTCTCAAGTTTATTGCTGTCCTTATTTTTTCCCTTTAGAATGACAAGGACAGCAAGAGACTTGAGAGTGTCTCGGAGTTGAGTGACGTCTATTAATACCGGCCTAGGTTCACCTCAGAGCTAAAACAAATACATGACACTGTTCTGGAAAGCATTGGGCTCGACCAGGGTAAAATGTTTTTCCTGGATGCTCCTGATGGAACAGGGAAAACATTCATTATCACTGGTATCCTTGCAGAGGTCAGGACGCAAGGCAAAATTGCCATTGCTGTAGCATCGTCAGGAATCGCTGCTATACTGCTTTCTGGTGGCAAAACAGCGCATGCCATGTTCAAAATACCCATAGATTTAGAAAGCGCCGAAATGCCTGTTGTGGGGTATCCCGTAACAGTGACAAGGGACATGTGCTCAGGGATTGCTCTCTGATCGTATGGGATGAGTGCACGATGGCTAATAGGAAAGCAGTGGAGGCTGTGAACAGAAAGAACTCTGCAGGACAACCGCAGGAATGAACACTTGATGGGTGGTGTTACAGTTCTGTTCAGTGGCGATTTCCGGCAAACACTCCCTGTGGTGACGCGGGGGTCTAGGGCTGATGAGGCGAATGCTTCGTTGAAACGATATTCGTTGTGGTCACAAATTCATAGGCCGCGCTTGACCATCAATATGCGAGCTCAGCTCGGTGGCAATTCACGTGCTCAAGAATTCTCAGATGTCCTTCTAAGTCTCGGCGAAGGCACTCTACCACTCTAAGAGGTGAACAGGTGCTGCTCCCAGAGTCCCTCGGTAGAGTGGTGGCCTTCTTAGAAGAACTCATTTGTTGTGTGCATGGGGACATCAGTCGAATACCAAACCAATAGAATTCTTGGGTGTGACAGCGAGCCATTTTAACACCTAAAAATGATCAAGCTGCAGACATCAACGAACGCATTCTCTCGGAAATTGAGGGAAACGAAGTAGTTTATACGTCCATAAACACTCCACACATTATCCCGTAGGATTCCTAAACTCCCTTCCAATTCAAGCGCGTGCAGTTCCCTGTGAGTGAGTGAGTTCGCCATGACTATCAACAAGTCGCAGGGGCAGACGCTGAAGGCTGCGGGTGTCGACTTCAGGACGAGCTGCTTCTCACACGGGCAGCTGTACGTCGCTTGCTCCCGCGTCACGACACGAGTCCTGATTCTCTGTATATTTAGGCTGCTGAGAGCAAAACTACAAACGTAGATTACAGAGAAGTTTTGTAACAATTCACAATCGTTAAATTTTTTTTATATCGTGGAATGTAGAAAAAATTGGTCAAGTGCGTGTCAGACTAGGATTCCATAACGAAACACATCGCATTAACAATTTAACAACGATTTCATCTGAGCCGTTATACTTAGCTTTCTTCTAAGGTTCAATCCAAGGACTACCATCATGTTTTTTTTTTCGAACCAACCGTTTAAATTTGAGAGAAAGTTAAATATCTTTTGTTGTTTGTTTGTCTGTATGTATGTCTGGGCTAATCTCTAAAAGGACTGCATGGATTTACTTAAAATTTTGCATGAATATTACTAAGAGGTCAGGTCAACATAATTATAAGCTACATATTATCACGCTATCACCTACGGCGGCGGAGCTGAAGCCTTCACGCAGACAACGTCGCGGGCAGCAGCTAGTTTATAATATGCTTGTTGACATAATTTATTCTTAATATATGTTTTAAATTTCCTTTCATTTAGTTTTAATATATCACAAGGAATTTTGTTGTAACATTTAACACAGTACCCCATAAAAGATGTATTTACTTTGGACAGTCTAAAATATGGTTGAGCTAGTTTATCTTTATTCCTGGTATTAAAATTATGTCTATCACCTACTTTACTAAAGATATGTTGGTTTTTTCTTACATACATGATGTTCGCATAAATAAATTGGCAAGGTACCGTCATTATATTTATCGTTTTAAACAGTTCTCTAAGAGATTCGCAACGACGCAAGTTATAAATGGCTCTGACAGCTCTTTTTTGTAGTATAAAAATAGATTCGATGTCAGCAGCCCTACCCCACAGTAAAATGCCATACGACATAATGCTGTGAAAGTTCATTATCTAGTTTAGGGAGAATTGTTTACCTACCTCAATACAGAAATGGTCAGTTCTTTTACAAATACGTTCATCATTTTAACGATCGCTGAATGGGTTCAAAAGCGCAAATTTTAATCAATCAATCAAATCATTTATTTGCATAGAATGTAGGTATTGTACATAAAAGTTGATATAAAAATATAGTGAACCGGATACATTCTGCCTCAATTTTGGCATGCAAAAATTTAAAAAATTTAACAAACAATGTCTTTTCAAAATTAACAATAAATATTTCAATAATTATAATAAACTTTAACAAGTCTAGATGTTAATTTAAAATGATGTCAATCTCTAGTCTACATTAGTAATATTATTAGATAATACAAATAATGTGCATGTAAGAAGATTATTAAAATATCAATAACTTATTTTAATTAGTAACAATATAAGAATTCAGATAATGTCGATGTACTATTGGGATGTCATACACAGGATCATTCAAAAAATCATTTAAAGAATAGTAACATTTTTTCAATAAGTAAACTTTAAGTTTATTTTTAAATTGTTGAAGGGTATCATTTTTTATGCAGTCAGGTAGTTTATTATATATTATTGGACCCATGCAAAGAACACTTTTCCTAAGCAGTGCTGTTTTATAACTACTAACAACCAAGAGATTTTTGTATTGGGTTCTCATGGAACCCCTCTTGACGTCCGAAACCTTTTAAGAACAGCGTTTTACGACAGAAGGCTACAAGGAAGCGATTTTTGCATAACATGCAGGAAAGTCCGAGGTATTAAGTTTTTTGATGTAATTATAAATTATCACTTTGTAGATCTGCTCGTGTACTTTCGAGCGAAATCGCTAGTCCTAATATAAGTTTGCACCTTTGTCGCAGGAGCTACAAGATTTTATTTTCAGGATTGTGTTTTTATCTAAAACTCTTGAAGCTTTTTCAATTGAAATTACTAATATTCAGCTATTCATCTTTATGTACTGCTAGGTGCCTAGAGCTAACTAGCTAGTTAGTGGCCCATACTTCCATTTAGCTTAACAGTCTTCTGAATAGTTTTAATTTGTGCCCATGTAAATAAAAAATTATAATATATCCGGCAACACAACATCCAAAATAATAGTATTGTATATGACAGACATTTTGTAAATATTACACAGTGAATATGGATGACAACAACAAAACAACATTAAAAAAAATTGGGATTCTGTTTAGTCCGTTTGATAGGCTGGCCAAAAATACGGGACACATAATTTTTGCTTGATCAAATTAATAAAATACAAAGAACAGCTCGACTGCCCGCTGTCGGGCTGATATTGTCGCTAAACTTGAAGGTAGTAAAATATGCCCAAAATCAAGCAAATTTAGTTAGGGACCAGATGGTCGTGTTAGTTAAAAAAACCAGTCAAGAGCGTGTCGGGCCACGCTCAATGTAGGGTTCCGTAGTTTCCCGTCCATCACAATAAGTGTACCTACTTATAAGTTTAAAAAAAGGCTATTTGTTACGTTGACATACTAAGTACGCAGAAATTATTTTGTACAAACTTTTTGTCTTTTTTGTACAAAAACTCTTCTTTCTATCAAGTTCAAAATAATTTTCCTAGAAAGTCCTTATAAAGTTCTACTTTCCAGATTTTTTTCATATTTTTTAACCCTACGGGTCAAAAGTTAGAGGGGCGGGGACGCTTTGATTTTTCCTTTTGGAGCGATTATTTCCGAAATTATTGACATTATCAAAAAATGATTTTAGTAAACCCCTATTCATTTTTAAATACCTATCCAAAAATATATCACACGTCAGGGTTGAAATTAAAAAAAAAACCACTTCCCTATTTACATATAGGGGGGCTACCCTAATAAAACGTTTTTTTTTTCAATTTTTATTTTACCACTTTGTCGGCGTGATTGATATACATATTGGTACCAAATTTCAGCTTTCTAGTGCTAACGGTCACAGAGATTAAGCGAGGACGGACGGACAGACAGACAGACATGGCGAAACTATAAGGGTTCCTAGTTGACTACGGAACCCTAAAAACTAGTTGCAAAAAAAGGACAACTGTTCTAAACACGTGGCAATATTTTTAACCGCCAAGAGTCTCTATAGGGCAGATGATGTGGCTAGTAAGTTACGGGCCAGTTAAGCTTATAAGTAGTGCTACTTGGACGTGGCCATATACAACCTGTCGCTCTTCTGATACAGATATTTCCTCCCATTTGGTTTTAAAATAGACCTTCTAAAAATAAAATAGATCTTCTATTTTGTAAATAAGATTTTATGAGATTGTGTATATTTCCTCTTACTCCATAGCACTCTAGTTTACTTAGTAGTATATTATGTTGGACGTAGTCGAAGGCCTGTGTCATATCGCAAAAAAATGCACATACCGGATTTCTATTATCTATATTTATCATTACTTTATATAAAAAGTCATATATGGCCATGTTTATAGTTTTCTTAGCTCTAAAACCTTTTTGTTCGTCACAGAGTATCTTATTTTTTTCTAAGTATGTATTTAATTCTTTGTAAACATATTTTTCAATTATTTTAGAAAAAAATGGTATAAGTGAAATAGGTTTATAGAACTCCATCAATTCTCTATTTTGTTTTTTAAATAAAGGTTTTACTACTGACTTCTTTAAAGCGTCAGGAAAACCACCTTCAGTAATGCTCAAATTAATAATATGACTCAATGGTCCACATATTATATCACTCGATACTTCTTTTATAATTTTTGTACTGAAGCCATCATATCCTACGCTGTTAGTGTTTTTTAATGAATTATTATTTTTTTGAAATTGGCATGTGTAGTTACGGGTGACTTTAACCAGTGATTAGCTAACTTGACACTTTACTTGGAGATGGTGGAATAGGCCCTTAGTCAAGAGTAAGTATCAAGTTTCACGACTAGCGGTTTGGGCTCTGCGTTGATATATCAACCGGCAATAATTCAGTCCGTTTATCATTTTATACACATAGATTAAGATTATAAAACTGACGAGTTTGTTCGTTTGTTTTCACGCTTATCTCAGAAACAACTGATTTGATTTGAAAAAATCTTTTTTGTTGGATGTTCCATTTATCGAGGAAGGTATAGGCTATGTAACAAACCGCTACCACCAACAGGAGCGATTTATGCAATTAGAATACATTTTATACGCTAATACGCTTTAATACGCTTTTACACGGCAATTTTTTTAATAAACTAGCTCGGGCCGACTTTTTCTAACTGAGAAGTGCCGAAAAAAACTCACGGTCATCGTTTTCGTTAAAGTTCAGACAACAAAATATATTAAAATTAGTGCACTAAACCATGCAGAATAGCGTCCGGACTATCCCGAAACCTGTATATCTATGATAAAAATAAAATGGAATGCCCAAATCAAGTGACGCAATTTTGTAGCGTTATTTGCTCAATTTTACTTGTACGGGACCCCTTCGAATGCAAGTCCGATTTGGGCTTAGCTGGGTTTTCACATGCCCCAGTTGGCTGATAATCAAGAGTCTCCCTTTTTCTACCATTGCACCACTATCTCTATTGACGAGGAAACTCAAAGAATTATTAAAGCTGGATAAGACTTTTAGCACCAATGTTCAAAGACGTATTTAATGCAATATGCATTCTCTACCCATCATCAGACGAAATAAAATGTAAGCATTTTACGTTTAACGTTTGGTCAAACCTATTGACAAAACTATATTTAAATCATGTGAGATGTATTGTAATAAGAGAGTGCAAAAATTGTAAAACACCAGTCATAAAAATATATATATAGGTGGTCACATGGAGGGAAAGTACCTCAAATATTGTAGATAGAACATTTTACTGAAAAAAGACATTATTTCAATTTTAAAAACAATTTAAACTGCTTTCATAGATATTTAAATAGTTAAATGGTTGGGCCGGGAATCGAACTTGTTCTACGAGAAAAAATAATTAACCTGTAGTTTTATCACACCAATCGAAAGGTTTCATCATAAGGATAATTTTTTGGTAAATTACATAGTGCCACAAATAAAAGGAAGACCGTGAATTTTAATATTTGATGTGAAATTTTGTTAGAAAACAGGTATGATTCCCGGTTCTACAATGTATTTATTTATATTTCTATCTACAATATTTAAGGTACTTTCCCTCCATGTGGCATAGCCGTGGGACGCCCTGTATAACTCGCTAGTTAGAAGCCATCGCGAGTGTTGTAGTGTCAAACGCGTTGAACGGCTGCAAAAACAGTTGTTGTGGCATCTTACCTACGGTTTGCTAAACAGTGACGTCAAAAGCCCCCTCTTCGTTCAGTACTTTGTCCGGTCTAACAGGCCGGTTAAAGTGAATGCCATATTGATATTTATTGTTGTCGTCATCCATAATATGTGCAACAAGCTCCATTTAGGGGCGAAAAGGTTCTCGAGTGGCGGCCGCGTACAGGTAAATGCAGCGTGGGCAGGCCTCCCGCAAGATGAACCGATGATCTCATCTAGCTTCCGTTGGATGCGGGTGGCGTAGGACCGATGCATTTGGAGATCTTTGGGGGAGGCCTTTGTCCAGCAGTGGACGTCTATCGGCTGATGATGATGATGATGAAGCTCCACTCTAACTAAGAGCGACTGAAGTATGCTCCGATGGTGTCGCTGTAGAAACGTAGGTTTATAGCTGGATTTGATTTTTCTAAAGGGTCTCTCGAATGTGAAAGGTCCGATAAAAAATGAATGCGGGCGGAATTAAATGTTAAACTGCTAGCTGACTGACTGACTGTATAATATGGTATTGATCTTGTTTTCCAAAGAATTATTTTTACTGTTTATGATTTCCATAATCGTCCCAACTTATTATATTTTACTAACCACGGTTGTCATATTAACTTACTTTAATTCGACATTATAAAAGTTTCCATAATAACATGCGCTATACTTAGTCGTTTCTATAAGTAACTCATTAAATATTCGATACTCGACATAAGCATCAAGTAAAGAGGCAGAAGAAACGCCGCAACACGTCCTCATGGAGTGTAGTAGTGTGGCCAAACAACGGGCAGAACTACTCCAACACCCCGGGTCACTTCCAGAAATCTTTAGCAGACTGAAAAGTTTGCTACGATTCTGGAAAAGTGTGGGATGGTTGAAATAGGCGATAAGCCACTCAAGCACAATGTTCCAATTATGAGGCTAGGTGCGGACAGGCCCAGCGAAACTAAAAAAAAAAGATCAAGTAGGTAATATAATTTACCTTGTTAGTTTTCTTGTACATAAAAAATCAATGAGTTATAAAGGCAAACAATCTAGATAAAAAAAACATTTATAAAATATCGAAACGGATAGGTTAGGTTAGGTTAGTCGAGCGACCGAAGACAGGCATGTGTTAGATTTCTTTAGTTTTAAAGCAAGCACACACAGGTATTCCTTGTGTGTGTAATAGCGGCCGAAGCCGCGGGCGTAAGCTAGTATCTTAATAAAACTCTCCTGCGATCCATATCCAGTACTCTAAATTTCTAAGTGCCCAGCCGCAGTATGCAAGCTCCAAGATGGGCCGTGCATATTTTATACACCATTAACCCTCGTCGTTCACTAAAGCCCTATTTCCAAGCTAACATACAAAAATATCACTACCTAAACTGAACCTAAACTTGTCGACAAAAAGTCGAAAATGCTTCGAGTAATTTTCGGTTGTTTGGATGTTTTTAGGCCTCTATGTTGTGACGTCACATGCACGTTGAGTTGAGATTCTTATATATTGTGCATAAGAAAAAAAGTTAGTACATAGCTGGATACGCAAACTTAGGTGGACTCCATGGGACACCGGGGTGTACTACTTGGGTCGCGCCAACAAAAAAATGTACAGAGTTTATTTATTTAATTACTAGCATTTGCCCACGGCTTCGCCCGCGTGGATGTCGGTTATATCGCGTTTTCAGGAGAACTCTTCAAAAGTTCGGGATAAAAATATTCTTTGTTCTTTCTCAAGGTCAACTCTATCTCTGTACCAAATTTCATTAAAATCAGTTCAGTGATTTAGACGTAAAAGCGTAACAGACAGACAGACAGAGTTACTTTCGCATTTATAATATTAAGGCTATACAATTACATGCATGCGTCAACATCATTTACAATCCTCCAACAACACTTCGCACTAAAAATACATTGTTAGATACCGACATCCACGCGAACGAAGTCGCGGGCACAGCTAGTTCCAAATATATTAAAAATGCTCGTAATAATAATGAACTTTCTGCGTACGATTTAAGGTACAATACAAGTTGGGGTGATGTGAGGAGTATATCAATACGACTTTTCGTATAGGTCAGGTACAAAAAATATTTTTTCCTAATTTTCTTTTAGTGCGTTTTTGACGTGGTAAATAGACATATTTTTTAGCACTAACCGTTTGGTCGGACGGTCGACCATTACGAAACTATAAGGCACACCATTTTTACCGGAACCATAAAAAGGGAGGATTAGTGTAGTACGCCAAAGCATACATTGTGTCATCGCGGCGATCTCTAATAGCGCGATATAGGCACAATATATGTCAGGGTGAGTCTTAATTTTTTGTAAATTTTTGATAATTTTTTGAGCATTTAACTGTGATTGTTACTTAAAGTAATAACAAAAATAATGAAACACATGTAGCACACGAGTATAGGCGAGACGACGAAGAAAAAGTAATTAGTCCGTCAGTTAGATTATTAAAAAAATTTGGACACGTATTTTTTCTTTTTTCTCGTAAACGAAAAATGACAACGATACAGTGCGTTGAAGTTGCGCGTGACGTCACGATTAGATACAATTTTTCCAGAGCGGTGACGTCAAAAGCCCCCACTCCGGAACTTTGTTGCTCTTTATCTTTGTATTTTTTTATTAATTTGATCAAGCAAAAAATACGTGTCCCGTATTTTTGGCCGATCTACAAGACGGACTAAACAGAATGTCATTTTTTTTATGCTGTCGTCATCCCTGTTACATAAGATAAATAATTAAGATATTATATTATCTTTAAATTAATTAATGTTCAGCTCGAATTATTTGCAAATATAATATACAAAGTAGCATTTATCATTTTATAAGACGATAGTGGTTGACCTCTGTTATTTGGGGTCATTAGTATCTAATTGGTACAGGCGATAACAAGTTTGTGGTTCATTCCCGGTCTGATAAGTAAAACGGGATTTCCCTAAACCCGAAACACGAAATGTATGTGAAATATAACAGGAAAATAATTTAACATTTATCACATAAATTGCTTGTTTAGTTATCCTTAAAAAGAGGTGACAAAAAACAAGCCAAGAGTGACTCAGACGTATAAGTTTTTAACTTTCAAATTCATTATTGACTTAGACTTGAGCCTTGAACACTTTAGGTACGCGGTATCATATGCCCAGAGTGTTGGCGATGTTCTACATATTTTGTGTAGGACATTCATACTTGCTTGCGCCGATGATGAAGACTACAAAACCGGTGATATTAGTGACAAATGCAATTATCGGCCGATTTACTTAGCTACGATATTCGCAAACTAGCTTGACAGTTTGCTAAACACTCAGCTTGATAAGCATCTACAGATACACGAAAATTAAATTGGTTTCAAGTCAGGTCTCTCTACTGAAAAGGCTATACTGTGTCTGAAGCAAATTGTCAAGTGCTACACGGATAAAGATACGCCCATTTTTGCGTGTTGTCTTGATTTATCGGCGTTTGATCTGGCTTCTTGCGATATTCTGTGGCACAAGTTACACCAAACATATACCCGAGGAACTTATCCGTACTTGTAAATAGTGGTATAGGAACCAGATCAGATCAATGTTGTTCGGTGGTCAGGGGCGTATTCGATAGGTTGGAATGCGGCGTGGGGGTTAACATCGCCGACACTTTTTAACATCCCTCTAGTCTGCTATTACAATCGAGTCTCACTGATCGATTTATGACGTGTAACGTTCAACTTTTGAGACATTTCCCATACAAAAACTGTGAAAGTAGTCAAATATTCGGCCGATGACTGGTCATTGAGACACGATTGTAATAGCAGACTAGTGCCCCTGTATGTGAACGCGCTGGTGGAGGAGCTCAGCAACACACATGTCGGCTGACATATTGATGGAGTCTGCCTTAATAGTATAAGTTACGCGGATGACATGGCGCTGCTGAATGCTTCCGTAGGTGGACTGTCGCAGCTGCTCGACATTTGCGCTAAATATGCTGGGCGCACGGCTTGGTGTTCAATTTAAATAAAAGTGATGGTGGGTGTGATGGTCTTTCAGGTCACTGCAGTAACGGTCGCCTGGAGGACACAGTCGAGCACACAGTTGAGGTGTGCCGCGCATGGGCGGAGCATCGACGTGTCCTCGTAGAGGCGATCGGTGGCGGTGACCTCTCGCGCCCAGCGCTGGTTCAGGCCATGCTTCGGGGCGAGACGGAATGGGATGCCGTCGCCTCCTTCTGCGAAGCAGTTATGCTAGTGAAGGAAGCGACGGCGCGCGAAAGGCAACGACGAGCCTCTCGCCCCGGACTAAGACCCAGGCGAAGACGTCGAGAGTCGCAAGACGACTACCGGCCACCGTAGGCGCGGTTCTGCGGATGGCGAGCGATGGGTAGCTCGCCGCCCGGCTAGGACCAGGACCGCGTAGACGGCGCGTTTTGTTCCACGCGCGCCTCAAAGAGAAGGAGTCAGCACAGGAAGGGGCCCAACAGGGCCAACGCCTGCCGGGGTTGCGGAATGTTTATAATAGTTACCGTGACCTCGGAACATAAAGGGCAATCGAAGGAACATGAGTGGGTTTTAGTCAGTAAGAGTCTGACACGCCCTCCCGTCGCACCCAGGACGGGAGCAGTCATTGGATGATTTCCCACTCATCAAAAAAAAAAATGGTCTTTCAGGTTCGGGGAAGGTCCCTAAATCAAACACCTGAAATTAGACTGAATGGCTACCCTCTTAGTAGGGTAGACCAGTTTAGATACCTTGGGCACTTGCTAACCCCGGATCTGAAAGACAATAATGACATAGAAAGGGAGCGTAGAGCGCTGTCTGTCCGTGCGAATAGAATTGCTCGCGGTTAAAGAGACGTCAAAATCACCCTGTTCAGGGCATTATGCACGTCCTTCTACGCGAGTAGTCTGTGGGTGAGTTATACGCAAAAGCAATAAATGCTCTACGCGTCCAATATAATAATGCATTCAGGGTGCTGTTGGGGCTGCCTCCCTATTGTAACGCTTTGGGGATGCTCGCCGAAGCGCTCGTGGATTGTTTTAATACAAGCATGCGCAAGCGGTGCACATCTCTGGTGCGCAGTACTGCGCAGGGTGCGGGGAAGCCCGAACAGTATCTGAGCACCTTCCCCCAGCGATTTGTACCGGCTCATGTTAAAATATTGTTTTAATTGCTGTTTGTATTGTTCTTTGTATTGTATTGTATTCTTGTATTGTATTGTATTGTGTTTGTGGGCCATGACGCCTGAAATAAATAAATGATGATGATTATTATTTTGATAAGTCTATCTATTCATCAAAATTTCTTCAGCAGTTTAGGCGCCCCGAGAATGACACTGTAGAAAGACATTCTTTTTAACTGACTTAATAAAAGAAGGCTCTCAGTTTGACTTGTATGTATGTAGGTATGTACATTTGTTGCTAGTGTAGTGACATCTGTTATTATATAATTAATTACTATCTACTTTCGACAGTAGTCATATCAGATAAACAAGCATACCACGACATGCTCATTTTTGTCCATTTTGTTTCCGTCATTTATAGTAGATGGCGTTATAAATGTTCAAATCGTATTAAACATTTACAACGCCATCTACTATATATTATTTCGTAATATATTTTATAAGGATATATTTATTTATTTAAAACTTTATGTACAAACACCGTACAAAGGCGGACTTAATGCCTTAGGCATTTTCTACCAGTCTACCTTAGGGTGATGCAGAGACAAAACATAGTAGGTGCAAAAAAAAACAGAATAATAACAGGAAGTTAAAAATAAATATATATATATTTAAATATACTACATAAATAAATATATAAATACATATATACATACATACTATATATACAAAGTGGAGAGAGATATAAATAATAAACCAATACATATATTTGGTGTTATACTTATTCTGAGAGGTAAATCAAACAAATCAAATATAAACTTGAATGTTATTGACGTTCCAAAGTGCCTCCATGGTCTAATGGAAATAAACGTTTTGACTTTGACTTGACTCTATTTATAAACATACTAGCTTCTGCCCGCGGCTTCGCTCGCGTTAGAAAGAGACAAAAAGTAGCCTATGTTACTCTCCATCCCATAAACTATCTCCACTTAAAAAAATCACGTCAATCCGTCGCTCCGTTTTGCCGTGAAAGAAAGACAAACAGACAGACAGACAGACAGACACACTTTTCCATTTATAATATTAGTATGGATGTATAGGGTGACTGGTAAGTAGTGAACGATAGGTAAACACGTGATTATTCTCATGATAACAAACAATTTTTATTATGGGAGCAATGCCCATAATATTTAAGTAACGTACACTAATTACCAACCACTCTATATAACTAGCCTTCACCGGCGTCACGTGTGGTTATCAAAACTTCCATCCCTTATTTTATCTTAAGGTTCTCTATTATATCTTAAGGGTTAGAATTTCCAAAAAGCTTTCTTAGTGGTTACCTACTTTACACAAAGAACACACCCTGTAAGTTTCATAGCCGTAGGACCAACAGTCGTCAGTCAGGTAATCATTTTATATATTACTAGCGGCTTGTGTTTAAACACCGCCCAAAAAAGTAAAAATTTTACTACCAAAAAAGTTCTAAACGGTTACCAAAATGGACAAATGGTCACCAAATAGTGTGCGTTGTCCCAGCGGAAAAGTGTAGATTTTCTAAATTCCAGTTTAGCAGATAATTAGTGTATGACGTCCTGTAAATGTGTATGCTAAATTCAAATTTGTGTATCCAGCCATTCGGCAGATATTCAACAAAAACTGGTTCCGCCAGGACAACGTTGTCCCAGCGGAATATTTTTTTTTCTATGGACTTACAAGAAAAAAAATACATACAATAATTAGCGTGTAACGAGAGGTAAATGTGTATGCATAAATGAAATTTGTGTGTCGTCTATTTACGAAGATATTCAATTTGCCGCTGCGACAACGTTTGGCAATTTGATGAAAATCATATATTACGGTTTAGTACAGAGTTGTAATTTCTTATGCATGTTGTTTTGAATTTGTGTATAATGTGTGTAAAAACAGAATTTGAAAAAAGCATACCGCTCACAAGATATACACGTAAACGGTAAATAAGGTTATTAGGTCCAAGCTTTTAAAATAGGAACTCTAGAGTCTAACTTTTAACTTTTATCTGCATCTAGTAGGGGTCTACAACGTCCTGCCAAGTTTCATCTATGTGTGCTTAGTAATTAATGAGCAATGCCATAATTTACTACGAATAGACCACTATACTTTATGATATCCGATTTAAGGACTTCGTAATGAAAAAGCGAAACAAAACAAATTCCAATCATTAGTGTACTAATGCAACTACTCATATCTGAAATTTCAGTTCATTACACAAAATGATTAAAGAAATATAATAAAATTACCAGAACAACTACAAAACCCGTATTAACCGACCAAGTTTGAATGGGCACAAAAAAGCGGCCGTGCAGTACATAGATCGAACGTTCCAAATTTCCAGTATAATATAGTGTAATAGCTTCGTACAGATGCGTACACAATTGCTAACGCAATATCAATCAATTATGTATTATCTTAGTTTTTCCTAAAATTTCAGAAAAACATATTTTAGGTGCGATTTACGTAAAAACGAAATAATAATACCTAAGATAGTGACATAGTGTGACTGTCAGCCAATAGTGACTAGAAGATAAACAAGGTAAGATAAAAAATTATGTAATAAATCATGTAAAAGTAATGTCAAATCCTATTCAAGATGCAACAGTATTTATTTTATTACATAAGTTCAGTTTAAGTATTCTAATAGTTACTGTACTAGTTTTAACTATTATTTTCTTCACCTATATTGAAGAACGTAGTATAATCTTTGTTATATATGTATGTATGTATGTATTTATTTTTGTATTGTATATATAGTGTATACTTCAATATATATATAATTAGGTAATTATGTCTAATCTTTTTTTAAAATTTAAAATGTGTTCTTCTTTTTGATTTCTTATTTCTTTTTATTAATGCACCTGCCATGTAATCTCTGGACCACCCTGGGTCGACTGGTAGTGAATGTATAAGGCATTAAGTCCGCCATTGTACATATGTGCATAAAGTTTAAATAAATACATGTGAGTAATTAAAGATAACCGTTCTCATCACTACATTCATTTTATCATTTTTTTTGTTCTTTATTTTGTTTATGTGATGTACAATAAAGATTAAAATAAGTAATAATTACACACTTACATTATAATGTACTATTAAACTAAACTATTTATTTCTTACGAGTAACAAGCTTTAAATTTGCTAGCGGCATACCTTTTTTATACTCACAGCGATGTGGCGACTGGCGGCTGTTACCTATACCTATATGCTACAGTGGCGAGTTGGCGGATATAAATTATAAGTTATTGGAAATTGTTGTTTTGGATCCTAGGTGTGTAGACAACATAACAAAACCTATGTAAACAAATGAATTAAATTGAAGTATCGGTTAGTACCACGATCCTCAGACATGAGGGACCGACCCGAGAGAGAGATCGGTTAGTAATGTCAAAATAAAAGGGTTCTTAGAGTTTTTATTAAATGCCTATGAAAATGTATACGTTACTTAACAAACATTTTTTTTGCAATTAGAAAAATGAAAACTTTAATGTAATGTAAAATGTATACTTTTGTAAATATAAAATTAATTCAGTTGTTTAATTTTCTGCGAAACTATTGTGCACGCACCTGTACGTGCACAATAGCAAAATAACTATGTTATACTGGAAATTTGGAACGTTCGATCTATGTACTGCACGGCCGCTTTTTTGTGCCCATTCAAACTTGGTCGGTTAATACGGGTTTTGTAGTTGTTCTGGTAATTTTATTATATTTCTTTAATTATTTAGTGTAATGAACTGAAATTTCAGATATGAGTAGTTGCATTAATACACTAATGATTGGAATTTGTTTTGTTTCGCTTTTTCATTAAGAAGTCCTAAAATCGGATATCATAAAGTATAGTGGTCTATTCGTAGTAAATTATGGCATTGCTCATTAATTACTAAGCACACATAGATGAAACTTGGTAGGACGTTGTAGACCCCTACTAGATGCAGATAAAAGTTAAAAGTTAGACTCTAGAGTTCCTATTTTAAAAGCTTGGACCTAATAACCTTATTTACCGTTTACGTGTATATCTTGTGAGCGGTATGCTTTTTTCAAATTCTGTTTTTACACACATTATACACAAATTCAAAACAACATGCATAAGAAATTACAACTCTGTACTAAACCGTAATATATGATTTTCATCAAATTGCCAAACGTTGTCGCAGCGGCAAATTGAATATCTTCGTAAATAGACGACACACAAATTTCATTTATGCATACACATTTACCTCTCGTTACACGCTAATTATTGTATGTATTTTTTTTCTTGTAAGTCCATAGAAAAAAAAATATTCCGCTGGGACAACGTTGTCCTGGCGGAACCAGTTTTTGTTGAATATCTGCCGAATGGCTGGATACACAAATTTGAATTTAGCATACACATTTACAGGACGTCATACACTAATTATCTGCTAAACTGAAATTTAGAAAATCGACACTTTTCCGCTGGGACAACGCACACCACCAAATAACGTTTTTTAAAATATTATAAACTAAATTCAATTTGGTTTTTATATGAATTTGACTGAAAACTGAAACTTTATATGAACCACTAGTAGATCTGACGTTGTGTGGTCACAGTTCTAACCTAACCTAACCTAGCTAAATTTGGTGACCATTAATCCATTTTGGTTAGCAATAAGATTTTCTTGGTGATCATTTAAATTGTATCCATTACTAGCTGCCTCCCGCGGTTTCACCCGCATTAAATATGTTAAGGGTGAACAACCCTTATCACTTAGAGGTATGAAAAATAGATAGTAGCCGATTCTCAGACCTAATGAATATGTATATAAAATTTGGTAGAAATCGGTAAAGCCGTTTTTTATATATAAGATATAAGTTGGTGCAAATAACCCCACGTAATTTATATACATACAAGCTTTTTCCTGCAACTTTGTCAGCGAGGAATAATAGTTTCCATAGCCGGGGGATTTCCGGGATGAAAACTTCTCTATGTAAAGGACATAGAGTAGTTTTCATCCCGAAAATCCCCTATCCTATGTTCTTTCTCGGGTCCCAGACTATATCTGTACCAAATTTTATTCAAATCGGTTCAGTGGTTAAGGCTTGAAGAAGAGACAGACAGACAGAGTTACTTTCGCATTTATAATATTAGTATGGATACTAGCTAACTCGGCCACGTGTTGCTGTAGTTGTTATTAAAATAAAATATGACCAAACTACACATGGCGAGCCAAAGTTTTCGAGTCAAAATTTTAGCAATCTTGAATTCATGTTCTTCGAGGATAGTTATTCATATAAAAAATACTAGAAATAATAATGATTGGCTAAACAATACACAAACTGAACTAAATTTAATTTTAGTATGTAAACGCGACGGATGGATTGTATTACAAGATATAATGAAGCTAATAAGTAAAATACAAGATTATTGATGAATAAGAGAACAAGAAAAATGCGTAAACGATGCGTAAGCGCAGCCGTGCGTAGAGGCGTGCTACAGCTGAGTCGTAGCGGCGCGGGGCGCGGGCTCGGCCGTAGACCGGCTGGCGAGCCGCGTCCCCCGCGTCCCTCGTTCATTGCCGCTTGCACGCGCGCGCGCGGCGATGTGAGACGGATGACTCAACAGTATGCCTTTTTTCCATTTCATTAAGAAAAGGACAGAAGATACATTTTAGTTTAGTCCTGTTAAATTAGTTACCTGAAGTAAATCGACGTATTTTAGTGGTCATGTTGTAATACCCAACGCCTGCCGGGGTTGCCCAACGCCTGCCCAATGTTTATAATAGTTACCGTGACCCCGGAACTTAAAGAGCAACCAAAGGAACATGAGTGGGTTTTAGTCAGTAAAAGTTTGACACGCCCTCCCGCCGCACCCTGGACGGGAGCAGTCATTTCATAATTTCCCACTCCAAAAAAAAAAAAAGGTTTTAAATGCGTCTAGATTATCTACGAAGTATTTTAATTTGACAGGACTAATATTTTATCTTCACTGGTGTCTGAATAGTCTCTACTAACTAATTTCAAACAGTTGTACTAAATTAGCGAGGACTATCTTCGATTTCGAAATAATAGTAATTCAAATGAAAGATACGGTTTTATTTACTGAACTGTTTTCTGTTACACAACTTAGATGAAAAATACAAATAAAAATAAACTTTTATATTTGTCCTTCATTTATGAGACGAATGTATATTATATACACGGATGCACCAAAGCATGCATATATTAGACGATAATTTGGCTGCAACGCATCATATAAAGCCGTGAGTTATCTCCAGTACAACTCAATATATCTGCAACAGTGAGTGGAGACAGTACACAAACATGTACTGCTTATATTTTATTTGGTTTACATACTTCTTAATTGCCACTGGTGAGTGATTTATTTTAATATTACCAGTTTTATAAAGATACCATGCTTTATTAAAACAGGTTAGTCTGGTTACTGGGTTGTGGAACTTTGGCAGGCCGTCGCTTCATGTAAACAATAATATTTAGCTGGATTCGGTTAAAGATGCTTACTAAAAAACTCAAAACTCATTTATTCAATTAAACCATTTACAGGTACTTTTGAATTGTCAAGAAGTCAGTCTACAAGGTGTAGCTATTGGCTCGTTCCTAACAGTAGGTTTCTATGGAGAAGAACGAGCAATAAACTCCATGAATACTCTTTTAAAATCAGTGTCAGTATTACAATATTACTTATTTATCTAGGTACAATTTGAAAACAATGTAACAAGTCTTAGTTAGAAAGAGGCTAAGCAAGTATGATGAAGTTCGAATTTCCATAACTTTATTAATCCTTCGAACGCACGTAATTCGAGACACAATAGAAAGACAATAGCAGCCCGACAGCCGGCTGTCGCTTGGTCGTCGTAAAGTTAAACCCGGAAAACCAAACCATACTTACTTGAATTTACTCTATAAAGGTTCGATTCGGGAGAGAAATAGAACACGTCCTTTCAGCAACGAATATGATTTATTACTCCAATATAATCGATACTTACATTATTTAATATACTCTTAGACGACTTACTCTTTTTTTTTTGGGGTCGGAAATCATCAAATGACTTCTCCCGTCCTGGGCGGAGCGGGAGGGCGTGTCAGACTTTTACTGACTAAAACCCACTCATGTTCCTTCGGTTGCCCTTTATGTTCCGGGGTCACGGTAATTATTACGAACGATCCACAACATGCAGGTATAGCATGACATCATTACATAGGTATTTTTCCACTATACGCCCAACAAAAACAAAAAATATAATTGAGTTAGGTATGATTTTTTTTAATCTTAACTGTGTAGCATACAATATTAATCCATACTAATATTATAAATGGGAAAGTGTGTCTGTCTTTCTGTATGTTTGTCTTTCTTTCACGGCAAAACGGAGCGACGAATTGACGTGATTTTTTAAGTGGAGATAGTTGAAAGGATGGAGAGTAACATAGGCTACTTTTTGTCTCTTTCTAACGCGATCGAAGCCGCGGGCAAAAGCTAGTCTATTATCATTTAATATAAAGTTTTGTACTATTCCTAAGATTTTAACATCTGTGATGTATAACAAGTTATCTTTGTTATACATCACTGGTTTTAAATACTCATTAAAGGAGGCGGGCGGGGGTCCATACATTATTAAGCTTGACTATACAGCAACGATTCTTGCATTATTAATTTTTGATATTACAACTATCAAAAAAAATACTTATATTTACAATTTCTACATGGGACAAAAAATATAGGTTGTTATTCTTGGGATTGTTGTTCAGGTTCTAATGTCGCCGATAACTCACATATCGCGATGCAGGATTGACAGTTGTAGTTCGCATGTTCGGCGATAGATGTCGCCACAGCTCGTACTACCCGTGCGAGCTAACTTGGCACCTGGCTCGAAAGCAAACCTCTCCCCGCGACCCCGCGCGACGCCCCGCTCTCGTCTTACAAGTAGCGTTAGCATCACTATTACATTATACGGCACAAGTTTAACTAAAATGGCGGATGTGCAGAAACAGATTTTCACAACTTTTTTTACAACTTTGTTTCTAAGTATTTTGTTTTGTCACGTTTAAAACGTCGTAGTATGTTATGAGAATCAACTAAGCACAAAATAAATGTTATTATTTAAAATACTAAAATAAAATTCTCGTACCTACCCGTTTCGTACCTTCTGAATATTTCGTACACTAAATAGAATTAACTATACATTTTTTATTTTTTAAATGGTGTTAGCGTATACCTGTCATCTGTCACGGTGTTAGCCAAAAATCGAACGTCTCCTTTTTTGCACTTAGTACTTTAAATGTCACTCATTCAACCCAGGTGCCATGTTATCTCGCACGCCGAGGACGACTCTGTCACGGGGGAGGAGTTGGTGGCCGCCGTCGCCAAAGCGGGGGGCTGTCCCGCTGGCGACGTGCGCGTAGGCACCATCCGCCCTGACCGCTCCGGGACTGGAGCGGTCACCGTGAGCTGCCCCGTTCCGGCGGCTAAAGCCATTGCGGGGGAGGGCCGCAGCAGCAGTAGGTTACTGGTGGGAGGCTGGGCTTCGGCGCAGGTGAAGCTGCTGGAGCCCAGGCCTCTGAGGTGTTACAGATGCCAAGTCGGACACCATGTCGGTGTCCGCTGCACCTCGGAGGTGGACCGCAGCGCCGATTGCTTCCGCTGCGGTCAGCCCGGTCACAAGGCCGGCTCGTGTACCGCCGCGCCGCACTGTTCCATATGTGCGGCGGCTGGCAAGCCGGCCGATCACCGGGCTGGGGGCAAGGCTTGCGCCCCACCCGCCAGGACCAGGGGCAAGGGCTTCGCTTGACGCAGGTCCTCACCGGACATGGTCAGTTCGGGAGGTTCCTGTGTCGGATTCGGGCGGAAGCGACGCCTGGGTGTCACCACTGCAGTAACGGTCGCCTGGAGGACACGGTCGAGCACACAGTTGAGGTGTGCCGCGCATGGGCGGAGCATCGACGTGTCCTCGTAGAGGCGATCGGCGGCGGTGACCTCTCGCGCCCGGCGCTGGTTCAGGCCATGCTTCGGGGCGAGACGGAATGGGATGCCGTCGCCTCCTTCTGCGAAGCAGTTATGCTAGTGAAGGAAGCGGCGGCGCGCGAGAGGCAACGACGAGCCTCTCGCCCCGGACTAAGACCCAGGCGAAGACGTCGAGAGTCGCAAGACGACTACCGGCCACCGTAGGCGCGGTTCTGCGGATGGCGAGCGATGGGTAGCTCGCCGCCCGGCTAGGACCAGGACCGCGTAGACGGCGCGTTTTGTTCCACGCGCGCCTCAAAGAGAAGGAGTCAGCACAGGGAGGGGCCCAACAGGGCCAACGCCTGCCGGGGTTGCGGAATGTTTATAATAGTTACCGTGACCCTGGAACATAAAGGGCAATCGAAGGAACATGAGTGGGTTTTAGTCAGTAAGAGTCTGACACGCCCTCCCGTCGCACCCAGGACGGGAGCAGTCATTGGATGATTTCCCACTCACCAAAAAAAAAAAATGTTATCTCGCACGGATAGTACAAAATTAGCTTTGTTTCAGATTCAGATTTATTTATTTGCATAAACATGTGTACACAATATACATTGTGAGATGCTCATTATAGGTATTTAGGTATTAGGTTGGTTTTGAAATAAACGCCTTGAATTGATAAATAGGTTATTGACTGGATGTTTTGATTATTTAGAGATAGTTGAAGGGATGGAGAGTAACATAGGCTACTTTTTGTTTCTTTCTAACGCGAGCGAAGCCGCGGGCAAAAGCTAGTATATTATAAAACATGGCAACAGGTGAAATCATGATTCAGTGTTTCTTCTGCAGATTATGTTTTATTTATTTTGTTTTACATTTCTATTTCAATCTTAGTTTGACTGATCGATTAACATATTTCATTTGGCAACATTGTTAAAAACCGGAAGTTCAGAAAGTCAGTTATGTTTAGAATTTTTTACTAATTAATTTTTTATCCCATAGCAAAATATCTAAATATTTCATGGTAAGATATAATAAATCTTGAAAAGAATATTGATAAAGTTTTCATTTGTGTAATATAAAAAGCCCACATTCGCCCGCGCCCTTTACATTTTATTTTTAATTTACTTTTCATTAAATGTCGTGCTTCACATTGCGCTTTTTGTAATTTAAATTTTAATTCTAAAGGGTAGCTATCTATGTTATATAAAGGATCAACAGTACAATTTTGAAAACTCCTAGGTACTTATATTACATGACTTTCCGAACACTAGTTCGTAGGGAGTATATTCTGTTTCCGAGTGTACAGAGGTATTGTACGAGAAGCACCAATAAGGAAACCATTCACTCCAATGTCTACTGTTGTTGTCTGTTTAAATTCTTAAATAAGCATTAAGTGACTTATGCGAGTTCTCAAGTGAACCTATCGATTCATGATGACAAGCACTAGCAAATGTTTGTTTAATATTTAGCAACTTACATACCTCAGTCAAGTACTAAAGATAAAATCTCGTCGTCATTTGTTATTCTAAATTCTTCAATATTAAAATTCGTGGACCGATCCAATCATGATTTCTACAATATTTGGTTAACCAATTTAAATATATATTTCTCACTCTTTTCATTTTTAGGGTTCTGTAGTCAACTAGGAACCCTTATAGTTTCGCTATGTCTGTCTGTCCGTCTGTCTGTCTGTCCGTCCTCGCTTAATCTCTGTGACCGTTTGCACTAGAAAGCTGAAATTTGGTACCAATATGTATACAGGGTGTCCCACGGCTATGCCACATGGAGGGGAAGTACCTTAAATCTTGTAGATAGAACATTTTACTGAAAGAAGACATTATTTGAATTTTAAAAACAATTTAAATTGCATTCATAGATTTTTAAATAATTAAATGGTTGGGCCGGGAATCGAACTTGTTCCACGAGAAAAAATAATCATCCTGTAGTTTTATCATACCGATCGAAAGGTTTCATCATAAGGATTATTTTTTGCTAAGTAACATAGTGTCACAAATAAAAGGAAGACCGTGAAATTTAACATTTGATGTAAAATTTTGTTCAGAAAAGTTAAAAGCTTACATTGCTGTAAACATACAATTGACAATCATAACTACTTATTGCTAATTAATCTACCCACTTGAGTAGTACGCATCATTTAAATAAATAAATATCCACCACAACAAGACCAAAAAATCGTCAGGGAACGAAATAATCAAAAGTTATCACTTCGTATTCAAGAAGAAGGGACTAGTTTTGAGCATTTGAAAAATTGACTAATTTTGTATTAAAAATGTTAAAATTCATGGTCTTTCTTTTATTTTTGACACTATGTTATTTAGCAAAAAATAATCCTTGTGATGAAGCCTTTCGATCGGTAGGATAAAACTACAGGCTGATTAATTTTCTCGAGTAACAGGTTCGATTCCCGGTTCAACTATGTAATTATCAAATATCTATGAAAGCAGTTTAAAATGTTTTCAAAATTCAAATAATGTCTTCTTTCAGTAAAATGTTCTATCTACAATATTTAAGGTACTTTCCCTCCATGTGGCATTGCCGTGGGACACCCTGTATATAACGCCGACAAAGTGGTAAAATAAAAATTTGAAAAAAAAAAATGTTTTGTTAGGGTATGTAAAGTGGGAAGTGTTTTTTTTTAATTTTCACCCTAACGTGTGATATATCGTTGGTAAGGTATGTAAAAATGAATAGGGTTTTACTAAAATCATTTTTTGATAATGTAAATCATTTCGGAACAGATTAAATGAATGTTCACATTCTGTATTCCAAATAAAATGAGCACCTTTCTTGCATAGCCTATTTAAAGGTACTTATTTGTTATATCAGCGTAGTAAAGGTATTTGTTATAAAGTGTGAAATGAATTTACGACACTAATTTGCGAAAGCAACGAAACGTCTCACTTCGTTACATTTTTTTGGCGTGGCGTAATTTTGTATTACTCGTGCTTTTGCAGAGTCAGGCAAAACTCCTTTAGCAGATACCATGTAGCCTAAATACAGTAATTCTTTCTTCAAAAACTGTCATATTTCAGGGTTAATTTTTAGATTTACACTTCTAAGTCGTTCAAAAATATCATAAATTCTTATTATGCGAATGTAAATTGCGTCCTATACAAATAAGATCATCCAAATAGACCAGACATTTTTCATGATTTAAACCAGACATTGTTACCGTCATTAACCGACTAAATGCACTTGGGCTGATTTTCAAACCCATTGGGAGTCGTTTCATTTGATATTGTTTGCTTGTAGTAAATGCAGTGTTTTTCTACTTTCTAGGCATAATTCTAATTGATAATAACTTTGGCTAAGGTCTAAGTGGCTGAAATAAATTGCTTCTGATAAAGAATCCAGTATGACCGATATATTTGGTAAAGGGAACTTATCGTCTTTAATATTATTATTTAAATTCCGATAATCAATAACATTTCGCTATCATCACATTTTTTCAGCACCAAAAGAACGACCATTCACTCATACTCTGCTCAATAATATCATTACGTAACATATCGTCGATTTGTTTATCAATCTTAGTTTTTTGAATTTTAGGGAGCCTATAGGACTTTGTGTACACACTGGGTTAGTATTTTCTTTTAAATAAATTGACTGTTTACCTATATAAATTTGTAACGCCTAACTTGTCGCCTGGTACAAAAAAAATACATCTGAGTACTTTGCATAAATGTTTTCGATCGAAACTTTTTCTTCTTTATTTAAATACTTTAAATTCAAAACCGAAAATAATTGCTTCACACGATTCGCATTTAAGTTATTAAATTACTCTCAAAAGAACATACAAAATATTCATTTAAAGGTACAATATCGGGCGTGAAATAACCTAAACATATATGTCTGTCTCTCAGGTGTATTATCTCGGGTCATTTATAGGTTTTACTAAAACAGATGCTAAAAATACGCCTCCGCTTAACTGTTTTAGACATAAACACACATTCATCTTTTAAACTTGTCTCTACTAAGTAAGTAACTTCACATCTGGCCGGTATAGTCATGTAAGTATTGTTACCGAGTTGCCCCATTTGTAATGGGATAACTATGGGTACGTCATGGTTAATTGTCAATATATATCGCTTAAAATCTAATATGAAAATAAATCTACTCAAGAAATCTTGTCCTAATATACCACCCGTTCACAAGTAAAGTTCTTAAATACATAAAACTTATGCTTGAACTCCTAATTATCATAATTTAATTTAAGATTAACAAATATAAAAATACTCTAGACGCACCCCGGTTAAAAATATTATTATAATTACGATGACCGCGGTTTGACCTACCTCTGTTATGATGACACTCGTCACCCTCTCTTCACCTCCACTCGATAGTTCCTCGTCCAATGCACCCTGGGTAGCGTCCTTCAATGTGCTATAATTTCTAGCTGCAATTATTGTGCTAAGACGACTATTCCTCAGACCAACAGAATTTTTTTTTATATCTATCCGCTTGTTTATTGGCTTCAAAGTTCGGTAAAGATCAGTGTTTCCGTTAGCCTGAGTAATAGTCAGATCGACCTGTTCTAATTCCTCACCGTAATTTCGATACTCTTGTCGTGCTGTTTCATATGCTGCAGCTTGCTGTGGATCGCAGTATCGGATTTTTTTGGCAGTAAGGTACTACGCATGTCTAAAATCAAATCTGCAACAGACGAATAAGTATTACGCATGCGCAGCTTAGCGCTTTCGGATAACCGTGACTTTAAAACCAATTGAATGAGTTGCTTTTTACCCGTATCATCTATCATAGACTCATACATCTCGATGTTTGAAATTAATTGTTTGGTGATATTTTCATCACCCGTCATTGGTAACAAAGCAATCGCAGTTTTTAACTCGACCTTTTCCATGGTGCTTTTCGTATTGTCTGTACTATCAGAACAAAGTTGAATTATTTTCGAATACAATTTATTAATACCATCAAATAAGTTTGTAATTATCTGAATTTTAATATCATTAATTTCTTTATTTTTTATTCCAATTTCAATAGCTATTTGTAAGAAACAAAATTGTTTATATAAAATACTAGCTTTTGACCGCGACTTCGTCCGCGTAGATTAATAGCTCCCGTTCCCGGGGGATTTCCGGGATGAAAACTATCCTATGTCCTTTTTCAGGTCCCAGACTATATCTGTACCAAATTTCATTCCAATCAGTTCAGTGGTTTAGGCGTGAAGAAGAGATAGACAGACAGACAGAGTTACTTTCGCATTTATAATTAGTACAGATTTACTTCAGTAAGTTTTGCTTGTCTTACATTCATTGACCTTCTACGTGGACCTAACTTTGTAAGGTAATCTTTATTATACTTCAATGTATCAAAAATCTCTTTAACCTCACTAGCCATAACATCATTACATAATACGTATGATTATTATTATATTAGTCATCATAATTATACACAAAAATATGACAAAATTATTTAAAATAACACACTAGTACTACCGTATTTAATAACTTTAAAATGCGAGTAAATACATGCATAATATTTAAGATATAAATGTTGTACAGTCAGCATCAAAAGTTGATGACCACATTTATATTTTCAAAATCGCTGTACACCGTATAATACCTAAATCGCTTAACACGACAAGCGCCAGAAATGAATGATCGTCATAAAAGAGCATAAGTAGGTGACCATCACTTTTCAAAAGTGGCTTAACAAAGTTATGGTAAAAAAAAGGCATGACAATCTTCGAATCTCAAGTCTCTGAACAAATTTTTGTCAAAAATAGCATAGCATCGTTTATCTCTAAAGTCCCTGAACAAAATCAAAGGTTTTTTGAGTTTAATATGCATGTATTTTTTTATGTTGGTATATTATGTCACTTTTCACTTGAAGTGACAGAGTCTTATTGCCTTACAAATAAGGTTATATTATAATTCAATCGAACTAAAAAATATTAATTTTGTCGATAGTATAGATTCAAACAGAATCTGCGTGATTTTTGATAGTGAGCCTTATAGCTTTACATATAAAACTATATTCAATTGTAATATGGAAAGCTTAGATGACTTCGATGAAATAATTTTAAAGCAGAATATGCTTATCTTTATAATCCTGCTTGCGAGCTTATTTTAAAAAATGGGCTTAAAAATTTGCTTGTTGCTTGAACACACACCCACTTCTGCCGTGCTTATGATAATCACAGTAAGTCACATTTTTGGCAGAATTGAGTTGAGTATATATTCGGAATGTCAAGATCGAGATCTACATTTCTGTATATTTGAAATTTTAAAATGTCGAATAGAACGCCAAATAAGCTTTAGCATAATTACAGTAAGACACATTTGGCGGCAATTTTACTTATTGTAATTGCAGTATGGGCACATACGGTGGATTTTTTCAGAAAGTTAAAACCATTTCCTAGGTAATGCTGCAGTAAGTGGCACTTGCTATCATTACATTAAGTTGAAAATAAAACATTATTATACTAATCCATAACATATTTACAGTAACAGCATATTATTATATTAATGCTTAAGAGATTCGCAACGTATGTATCTATTATTTTATCATAAGTACAGTAAGTGGAACTTACTGTGTATATGTGTGTAGTCAGCGAATTAAATTATATACTAATATGCGCGGACATAATAACAGCAAGATACATTACTGTAATTATGTTTAGGAATATTTCAATTTATGCGTAGACTTGCCTTGACCAAATAAGGTAAATGCGTTACTTACTGCAAAAATTCTAACGCGTTTAGGGTTCGGCCGGGTAGTGAGGGGAGTTTTAAGTACGTAAATTTGCAGTCGCGGTCACCATGCAACCACAGAGTCAGCTGACGACGTGCGACAGAGACTAAATTTGCCGCCAAAATCACTTAATAAAAGTATACGTTGTTTCATTTCTTTATAATTTGTTTGGCACTTATTTTACATTACTTTAAAGACAGATAACTGATGTAATCTTATCACGTCAGCCCTACATATTCTTAATTTCTTCGTAAACCCCAACTTATGTAAATTTAAATCGATATAAATTATAACACAATGTAATGTTCTCAAAATGCGTGTCAGTGGTTGCGGCCCAGAATTTGATTACGTGAATTTTTAATGAAACGCTTTTGACTCAATCTTTATTTCTTATACACAGAGTTATAATCATTTAAATCATCAAAACAGCCCTCAAAGTGCACATAACTCAATTAAATGACTTTTTCATGAAATATTCAATCAATCGAGTTATGTAACTAATGGCCTGTAACAGTCGCAAATCATTATATATAATCTCGGTACCCAGGGACACCCGGACTTTTGGAAGGCGTACGAGGGTCGAAGCCAACTCGCAGAGGCCCCTTGAGCAAAACTTTTGGTTTGAGAAATGGGACACGAACCGACGATTATCCCTATATGCACTATGTAAGTGCACCTAAGGACAACCCCCGGTTGGTGTAGGATGGCAACTAAAAAAAATTGGACTATGGATTTGCGTTCTTTAGTGAATAAGGTACCAGATACCATGACTATGGCCCCTGCCTAACCAGTGGTTGCAAACACGGTAAGAATGGCAGGGGGTGACTTGCACACTCAATAAATGGGCCTCCGAAAACGGCCGCTACGACATAGTGACGTAGCGACAAGGGAGTGGAGATGTATTCCACGGCTATCAGCATCTTACTGGAATACTTCCTTCCTCCGAGCACGTTTGCTCTTGCGAGTCTCAACTCAAACCAGCTAATTAAGGCAAGAGTGAGGTGGGAGCCTTGTTCCTCGTCGTTGCTCACTCTAAGCCGGTCAATGAAGGCAAGCCATATTATTAAGAATTCCAAAAGAAAACTGCCTTTTTTTAAACAATGTGTTATTGTGTGGTTTTTTTTTGTATGAAGCAAAAGTTTTAGTAAATTCGTGTTTGTAGACACGAGCTGTGTAATTTTACATTAACTATGAGTTAATAATAAGTCTTTTGTTTCATTTATGTACTAAAATTATTGAGGAAAGTCATTAATGTTGGCTTTGGTGCTTTATGGCTGATGCTATAATTTTACATATTACTCCTAGCTATAATTACAGTAAGTGATTAAGATATATTAGGCAAATTGTGTAGTTTTTGTTATTCTATTTAAACTTTACCTCGTTTTGTAATCATTGTTGCAGTAAGTACTTTAAAGTAAAGATTTTTACAGTAAGTCGCACACTTACTGTACCAATACTAAAAAAAACATTATTTTTTAATTGTTCATTTCTTAACATAAATATTTTTTCACATTTTACAATTAAAAATAATATCAATAAATAAAAATAAAAATATACAAATTGTTAAGCAATCCTATGTTTATCTAAAACATTTGAGAAAACTTAAGTTTAATTTATATTTTAGGAGAAACGTCAAAAATAAAAATAAAAACTTTAACCGCCTTTTTCTCAAAAGTGTCTCCAAGGCACTTGTCTTGTATTTATCACAAGCACGGCAGACTTCTACAAGTAATATTCTCATTGACTCTAAGAAGAAAAAAAAATAATATTATTTTGGAAAGTTAAATTAAAAATTTACATCCACTAAATATTTTTTTACATGATAAAGTTTAGATAGGACAAGATTGGATTTATAACTCTGAAGATAGTAACAATCACTTTTTCGTTTGCAGTTCAACTTTTGACAGTATATAAGTGTTCAAATTGGGTTCGATTCCCACCCGGAACTAACTTTGCGTGATGAGCATGATTGATTGTTCTGTGTCTGGGTGTAATTTATCTATAATAAATGTATGTATTTATAAATTATATAAGTATGTAGATCAGTTGTCTGGTTACCATAACACAAGCTCTAAGCAGAGCTTAACTTGGGATCAGATAACCGTGTGTGAGTTGCCCCAGTATATTTAATTATTAATTATTTACATAACCGAAACAAAATAATGTTTAGTAACTTTTGGTAGTTATGTTGTTAAGTTATTTTTGGAAGTTGCCGTGAATACACTAGATAACCAAAACAATCATTTTATATTGTTCAGTGACTTTTGCAAAACTGTATGTTATGATATTTTCGGAATATTATAACGATCAGCAATTTTTGACAAAATGGTGTTTAGTTAATTTTGAACTTTAATGATGTTCGTTCAATACTGGCGCTTATCTTGTTGAGCGATTTATAGATGATATAGTGTACAGTGGTTTTGAAAATCTGAATGTGGTAGGCGACTTTTGATGCTGACTGTACCTTATACTTGTATCATTACCGTATCTTTTCCCATGCCGTTTAACACTAATCGCACTTTATCTTGGGGTGACCGCACTTTTTATTATTTTATCACAACACTCACACCGGTGAAGTTCCTGTAGATGATGCAAAATTGGCCTCCCGATGCTGACGACGGCCCAAGCTCATCGACCTTCGCAGATCGAAATCACGAACACCTCTTTCAATCCATTTTCCATGGCATTTCCTGTAGTAGCGCAATATCCATAATAACGCCTCCAATAATCAGTATAACTGCGATAGTGATCAACATATAACACTTGTATGCTGCAACATCTGTTCGGTCCCAGCCGAATTTCCTGCGCCGTTCTGTGCTATTATAACTTCCTGGGTCTAAGATTGTTGTTAGCCCATTTTGAAATTTTATTGTTAATTAGGGAACACGGAAAAAGTCACAAATTAAGTTCACAGTACACGAACCGTGACTTTGTAACGCAACGAATAAAAATTGAGCCATCGCAATAGTTCTTCAAAACTGTCCAAAGCACTCAATGTTTATTATAAAGTCGCCTTTTATGGGACATTTCACTGCGATGGCAGGGTCGCCATATAAAGGTTCGATTCGGGAGAGAAATAGAACACGTCCTTTTAGCAACGAATATGATTTATTACTCCAATATAATCGATACTTATAAACTCTTTTGCAAAAAAAACGGGCACTTTAGATTTTTTTCTCTACTTCAATGAAGAAGAATAAGAAATAGGTTTTATTAATTTGACGATGTATTGGCATGTTATTTGAAGCATCCTGGCATGATTCTTTACGTTCCAAATTTAAAATTAATAAAAGAAAAATAATGATTATTGTGGATTATTCTAAAACTAGCTTTTGCCCGCGGCTTCGCCCGCGTAGATGTCGTACTTCCATCCACAATTTTGACCCTTTAAAGGTAGAATTAAAAAAACAAAATTTGGCTAAGGCTTACCCTTCACAAAGAATAATTCCTCCAAGTTTCATGTTTCTAGTTAGTTATTGTTAAATATCAACAAACGTTACGCGTTAATATTAGCCAGTGAGTTTACTTCCGGGGCAGCGGTAACTATTAGAATAATTGTTAATTCGTAACCCGCTGACTGCTCTTTGAGGCGCGAAGGGAACTAATGGTCCTTATACCGCGGCGAGCTACCCATCGCTCGCTATTCGCAGTCCCGCGCCTACGGTGGCTGGTAGTCGTCTTGCGACTCTCGACGTCTACGCCTGGGTCTCTATCCCGGGCGTGAAGCTTGAGGCTGCGTCATGCGCGCCGCCGCCTTCTACTCCAGCAGGACTGCTTCGCAGAAGGGTGCGACGGCTTTCCATCCAGTCACCCCCGCCGATCCCCTATGCAAGAACACGGCGGTGGCCCACCCAATCGGGCATACTACCACCGTATGTTCCACCGTGTTCTCTTGGCGACCAATGTCGCAGTGGTGTCACCACCCAGGCTTCCGCTCGAATCCGACACAGGAACCTCCCGAAACTTCCGTGTCTGATGCGGACCTGCTGCTGGCGATACGTGAGAGCCCCGTAACGCCTCTCCAGACACTCAAAGAGACGTGTCCACGGGGTTGCGACAGTCACAGTCTCCATTTCGCCATGAGATCCCGCCGGAGCTCTGTGCCTCGCGCTGCGATTTGCCGCAGCAGCGGAGTTAGGTTTTTGGTTACTGATCGGCTCCCGTGGCTCATGGTGCAATGTTATGTAGCACAATATTATGTGTTGTTCTGATGTATATGCTACGAATATCTTGCAAAGCCATCGGCCAGCCTTGCTACTGCCCGTACGTTGCTGCGGAGTAATTTTAAAACTATGTGTAAGATTATAGACACTTTAGGCAATAATAAATGATAGGCGGATAGTTACTACACTTTAATCACTTTTTAATTTCACAACAGATTAATAAGTTAAAAGGTAATTAGACAATAATCAATACTATAAACGATGTTTCTACGACGAGGCACGAGCGACAAGAGAGAGCTCCGTCCACCGAGCTCAGGGTTTTTAAAGACTCTGTATTCCCCCGCCGAGGCGACGTCAGACGATACAGGCAGCCAATCACACGCCAGCAACGTTATAACGTCCGGTTCGGCGTAGATGGCAGCACTGGACTCCACGGTGCGTCGCTTGACTTGTAATATTGGCGCTAATTTCAATCACCGGAAACGGTAGCGCCAACATCCGGCCCTCCTGAACTGTGTCTGTCCCTAGACACATCGTCACCTGCAATTGCGAGAGAAACATTGTTAGACTGATGACTATAATAGGTATTATGAGGTTGTTTTGTATTGAATGAGTTCCTACTACTGAGCTAATGAATAGCACATGCAAAAGTGTGATCCCTGACTTCGCACTACCATGCTCAGACTCGCAGTCCACATAATAGTCGAAGCTTTCCAGTTCATCCACTTTTATCCGCATGAACCACATTTTCGCCCATAACAAGCTCAAGGTCGAACCTCACTTGTTTCTGTAGTAGAAACGCCATTACAACAGCAACCATTTTTATACCACGTTTAGACTGTTATTAGGTAAAGTAATTATAGCAAAACACAATATAGGTATATTTTACCAGTTAACAAAATTAATAGAAAATAATAATTTTACCTTTTGATATGTCAATAAACTAATTATTTTTATACATACCAACCACGCCAACATCCTCATCCCAATCGGATATCTTAATCCATGGCTTCATGTTTTCAACACAGGTGGTACCAGAATATTTCTTGTGTGATCGCTCGCTGCCTATTATGTCGACTATGTGGTATCTATCTTTCCCGAGCGTTTTTGTAATTTTCAAAGGGCCTTTGTACACCGGTAGGAGTTTTTTACTGCTGCCATTACCAGCCTGGCTAGACACCTTTACAAGAACCAAGTCCCCAATCTCATATTGTTTGGCCACACAACGTTTTGCATCAAAACTTTCTTTTTGATGTCTAGCATCTCGTTGTATTCGTGTATCGATGTCCTGTCGCAGCTGTGTGACATCGATAACTTCTTCTTGCTCGGGTAAAAATATATCGCTCTCTGTCCTAAGGCGGTACCCAAAAAATGCTTCACTAGGGACTGCATTTATAGTTTTCTGCAATGTACTATTCATACCTTGCTGTAGGCAAGATAAAACGTCATCCCAGTGTGTGTAGTCGTTATCTGCACCCAAAGAACGCAGTGCCTCTACTAATGTTTTATTGTAGCGTTCCACTTGTCCGTTTGATCTCGGCATGCCAGTTGCTATAGTGTGTACACGAATGTTTTTGCTGTCGCAATATGTTTTAAATGCTTTTGCCGTAAAAGCAGGACCAGCGTCAGTAATGAGTCTTCGCGGGTTGCCAAAAATCTTAAATAAGTGTTCTAATTCCTTAATGACACAGGCAGTGCTTGTGTCACGCACCGGATATATAAAGACGAACTTTGTAAACGCATCAACAAGTACCAGAATATGACAATTGCCCTTTGATGATTTCACAAATGGACCCACATGGTCCATGTGCAGAGTATGAAAAGGGCGAGCGTGTTTTGGAATTGGAAACAATTGGCCTTCTTTTTTACCACTTTTATTTTTATTGTATAGACAATGCAAACAATTTTTTATGTATTTAGTTACTGTTCTTTTCATTTTAGGGAACCAATATTTATGTTTAATTCTTTCTAATGTTTTGTCTACAGCAAAGTGACCTATTTTGTCATGATTGTACATTATTACCTGCCAGATACAATTTTTTGGTACAACCCACCTACGACCTATTTCAGTACGGCGATAAACTTTGTTTCCAAGCAATTCGTACTCGTTAAAAACATTCCGATTCGCATCGGCCTCTCCTGAGAGTAAAATATTTCTGATTTTAACTAGATTTGAATCTTGTTCCTGAACCGTCAAAAGCCAGTCAGCTTCAGTGATAGACATTATTATTTGTTTTTCAAAAACTTCACCACTATACGAAGGGTTTCTGCTAAGTGCATCAACATGTTGCATTTTAGAGCCGGGTCTATGACAAATCTCATAGTCAAATTCTTGAGTCAGGAGCACCCACCTTGCTATTCGGGGCAACACTTCTTTTTTTGTAAGCGAGTATCTGACGGCATTACAGTCCGTAATTAATTTAAATTTACAGCCTAGCAAATATAAACGAAATTTTTGAAGTGACGCTACAATAGCAAGAAGCTCGAGTTCAAACGAATGGTAACGTTTTTCCTCGTTGGTCGTTTGCCTGCTATAATAGTGTACCGGTCGCTCACCATGTTGATGCACTTGTACTAAAATTCCAGCTACCCCCTCCCTACTTGCATCTGTGTAAAGTATGGTTTCTTTTTTAGGATCAAAGACAGCCAAGGTTGAATCGCAAGTTAAGGCTTTTTTTAATAAATTTACCGTACGATCTTGTTCGTCTGTCCATTGCCACTTTTGGCCTTTTTTTAATAATTTTGTAAGAGGACTACTTAGTATTGCACAGTCCTTAATAAATTTCCGAAAATAATTAACTAAACCTAAGAACTGACGCAACTGATGAACCGTTTTGGGTATTGGGAACTGCTTTATAGCCTCAATTTTCTTTGGTGTGGGTTTGATACCATCACCATTTACTTCATATCCGAGAAAGGTTATATCAGTTAAAAAGAAAGAGCATTTTTTTATGTTAAGAGTCAAACCGTGTTGTTTAAATAATTTTAGTACCAATTCCAGAGTGTTAATGTTTTCTTCAACAGTTTCGGATATAATTAATACGTCGTCTAAATAAACAATTACATTTTTGAAACGCAAATTACCCAAAATCTGATTCATCATGCGTTGGAAGACCGACGGTCCATTGGTCAGTCCGAATGGCATACGTAAAAATTCGTAGTGTCCATCTTCCGTTATGAATGCAGTCTTGTCTATTGAATTCTCACTAATCAGTAACTGATAATAACCACTTTTCATATCTAAACTAGAAAAGTACCTGCAGCCTTTTAACCTATCTAACAAGTCTTCTATGCGTGGCATAGGGTATTTTTCTTTAATTGATATTTTATTTAATGATCTGTAATCCACGCATAGTCGCTTTTCACCCCCTTTTTTTTCTATTAATAATACAGGACTAGCGAATGGAGACTTGCTTTCGCGAATAATATTATTTTTAAGAAGCTCGTCAATTATATTGCGTAACGATGTTCTATCAGGCTCCGATAGCCTATATGGCCTGAAGCAGATAGGCTTGTTTGATTCAAGTTCGATCTCCATTTTAAAATCTTTAACTTTACCTAATGAACTTAAATCGGTTGCGATTGTTTCGGGATATTTATTAAATAAATTCTTTAAAACATCACAATATTCATTAGGTACATTGAATTTTACTTCACTAGACAAAACTGCAGACACAATAACGGTTTTCTGGAACGTCAGTTGATTTCCTATTCTCGTGTACATAACTGACGTATCTTCGGTCACATTTCGCCCTATCAGGACATCGCAACCCGATAATTCGTTAATAATATAGAAATCTACACTTTCGAATTTTATAACGTCTAAAATTAAAGAAGTCGATACGTAATTATCTACCAAAACCACAGAAGAATTTGAAAATCCCTGTAGTTGAACCGGTTTTGCCAACTTTAATTTCGTAAACTTTAATTGTTTTACTAAGTCCGACGTTATTAAAGAACAATCACTGCCCATATCAATAAAAACTTTTTGGGAAAAGCCCCCTATACAGGCAATTTTATTAAATTTATTTTTATTTTCATCTGACTTCACCAATTTTACTTCTTTTTTGACTTCGTCCGATTTTTTATTTCGACAATAATTTTCTGAATGTCCTTTCTTACTGCAATATTTACAAATTTCTGTACACACATTGCGTTTGTGATTACCTCCACATCCGAAACAAGTTATCTGCTTTGTGCTTTTAGTAGCTGTTACACTTTGATTTGACACCGATATACGACTCGACTGTTCCGATTTACACGAATTTCCTAGATCGATTTGTTTAGATGACAAATGTGGCACCTTACATTCACTGACAGCACCGCGACTCGTGTTATGCGAACTACTTAAACGACCGTGAAGAAAAGATGCAAGTTGTTCGCATGTATTTATACTTCCGGCATCTACCGACGCACTTATGTTGGGATCATCGATGTTGCCCGTAATGATAGAAATTATGTCCTGATCAGAAAAATTCACACTTAACTTGTCGATTTTACATTTTTGTTGGAAATAAAATTCATACAAATGTTGCTGTGTTAAAGGTTTACTATCAATGATTTCTTTAAGCAACGCGAACATATTACGCTTAGTTTGAAATGTAAACGATATTTTGTCTCGCCATTGTTTCCATTTCCAACTAGCCCAACAACTCTCATTTTTTAAAAACGAATCATACCACGTTTTTGCCGTTCCTTTGAATTTATTAACAGCCTGGTAAATTATAACTTGATCATTCCAATTAAATGTTTTAGCATGCAAATCAACAATATTGAGCCAATTATTTACTTTATCTGTAAGGGGGTCAAATTCTGGTACCATGGAGTTCAAAACCAAACTAGAGCAACCCGCTACTTGACTATTGACTGATTTCTTTGCTTTTTTACGAATAGGCGAAGGCGTGTAGCTTCTACTGGACTTACTGCTTGACGATGATGAAGATCTCGAATGTTTCCTCTTTTTTTGATTTCGTTGACGAGCACGTGATTTTCGGCCCATTTTGTAGGCTTGAATTCGAAGCACTTCTGATGTAAGATTATAGACACTTTAGGCAATAATAAATGATAGGCGGATAGTTACTACACTTTAATCACTTTTTAATTTCACAACAGATTAATAAGTTAAAAGGTAATTAGACAATAATCAATACTATAAACGATGTTTCTACGACGAGGCACGAGCGACAAGAGAGAGCTCCGTCCACCGAGCTCAGGGTTTTTAAAGACTCTGTATTCCCCCGCCGAGGCGACGTCAGACGATACAGGCAGCCAATCACACGCCAGCAACGTTATAACGTCCGGTTCGGCGTAGATGGCAGCACTGGACTCCACGGTGCGTCGCTTGACTTGTAATATTGGCGCTAATTTCAATCACCGGAAACGGTAGCGCCAACATATGTGATATCTCTAAAGATATTTATTTAAATTCAATTATGTAAACAGCAATGTTGTACAAAATTAAAAACCTGTATCGGATACCGTATTAATATTGATAAAGAATACTATATTCATGAAAACACCCTGGCAAGTCTGAAGAACTAATTTTATTGCCATAAAAATGGTTATAGTGAGTGAACTATTATAAAATAATAGCCATAATTATGTTGTTGTAGACTCTTTAAGAACATTTTAAGAGGAACAATTCTTTGTTACATATTTTTTGCGTAACTTCGACCATTTACGCAGCGCAAGCAATAGAATCTCTCAAAAGGGATATTTTTTCCCCATGTTTGACACTTTTCATTACTACTCGGCACCTATGTGTCTCAGCGTTATGCTATATAACCTATAACCTGCCCAGGAGTATAGATTACAATCGTACCAAGTTTGGTTAAAATCCCTTTAGTAGTTTTTAACTCATAGGTGCACATACAGACAGATAGATAGACAGACAAAAGATTTACTGATTGCATTTTTGGCATCAGTATCGATCACCAATTATCCTCAAATATTAATTTTAAATATTATATTCAATTTACAGAATAATAATTGACCTCTTTACAGTTTTATTAAAAGTATATAGATTTTAATTTACGATACCCGTTACTAAACAGTGAGTGTTTATAGCATGCGAAACGACTACCACATACAGTTCGATTGTAAGGGGTTAAAGTAAACAATTAATTAATTTACTGAATTAATTGATTACTTTTTGGTTTTGACCAAACGTCCTAATAATTATCACAAACGCATAGATATCTAACCAAACACTTTTTACAACAGGGATAGAACCTGCACGAAGAAAAGCTGTCTGGGAGGGTCATTATTTTCACAAAAACGTAAACGCCGCGTTCTAAGAATTGTGACAGAAGGTACATCGCCATCTAGCGAAATAAAACGGAAACTTCGAATAAATTCAAACCGTTGCACTTTGGGTTTAATATCTTTTGAATGGAATGTCCGATTTGAGTAATTAAAAAAGTAATTAGTAGGTGTTGAAACAGACTTGAATATGAAATAATGTATTACGGTGAGGATGAATACAATTTTGTGGCATTTTATGTTTTGATTGATTGATGTGATGATGTGATTCTTTAGATTGACATAACTTTTTTATTTATGAACCGATTGAAACAAAATAAAGGCTAAATGTTAATCCCGGCAAACCGCAACGCAATAGTGAAAACCGCATTCAAATGGGTTAAGCCGTTTTTGAGATTAGCCTGAACAAACGTACAGACAAACAGACAAACAGACAAAAATTCTAAAAATCATAGTTTTGGGTTCTATTGCGTATATAAAGTTCCCCTAATAAAGTTTTACTTATTTATCTTCCATGTACAGACACCGACGTTTTACAATTTTATTATATGTATAGATAGATTGCTTTACTAATGGCGCGAATTGCTGAAAAGATTTTTAACTGATTACGATATTTTAAAACTTTTTGGATATTTTCTGCAAATTAAACAATTTAATCTTTCTTTTTACATTAAATATCACTTTTTGATATGAGTGATAAAGCGATAAGGGCCGCTAAAATTATAGCCCTACTTGAAGAAGGTTGTTCGCAAACTTACGTGTCTCAGCGGCTAAATGTGAGTCGTTCAACTGTCCAGAGGACTTGGCAACGGTATCAAGAGACCGGTTCGGTCGAAAAAAGACCCGGTTCGGGAAGAAAACGATGCACAGAACCAAGAGATGACCGCTTTTTGGTGAGTCAGGCGTTGCGGAATCGTAAAGCGTCAAGTGTGGACCTGAAGAAGAGCCTTGAAGAAGTAAGAGGAGTAGAAGTTAGCTTGTGGACGGTCAGGAGGAGGCTTTTGGCTGCCAATATCAGGAGTTACCGCCCAGCTCGGGGCCCTAAATTACTCCGTGAGCACCGTGTTGCTCGACTTCAGTTTGCTCGGAACTGTGCTTCATGGACTCTGGAGGACTGGAATAAAGTATTGTTTTCTGATGAAGCTAGAATCTCTTTGTGTGGAGAGGACCGACGCCGGCGAGTGCTGCGAAGACCACGGGAACGCTATGCGGAAGTGTGTTTCGAAGAAATCACTCCTTATGGCGGAGGCTCCGTTATGTTTTGGGCAGCAATTAATTCGACGGAGCGTACGGAGTTAGTTTTTATAGAAAATGGAACATTAAATGCACACCGGTACATAATGGAAGTCCTAATTCCATATGCACAACCCACATTGACTGCACTTGGGGAAGATTCCATTTTCATGGACGACAATGCCCGCCCGCACCGTTCTGGCGACGTGGAAGCGTACATGCAAGAAGCTGGGATCCGTCGTTTAGATTGGCCAGCTCGAAGTCCTGACCTCAATCCAATTGAACATGTTTGGGATGTTCTAAAGAGACGGGTAAGATCAGTGCAACCTGCTCCACAAAACACCAGGGAGCTAAAAAGAGTCATTGCAGAAGAGTGGGAACGTATTTCTCAAAACGTTATTAAAAATATCGTGGAAAGCATGCCCAGAAGGATTCAAGCTGTGATTTCGGCAAGAGGAGGTCACACTTGTTATTAGGTTTTTACATTTGTAACTTTATTTAATTAAAAAAAGTAAAAAATAAATTTTGTCTTCATTGCCTACCACTTCTTATATTGCTTGGGCGTGTACATCGGTTTTAAAGAATCCATCGTTTTTTTTCTTTTAATTGCCCGATTTCATTTCCACGTTTACACGATTATAAGTATACGTCAAAGAAATAAATTTCATTTAATTGACTCAAATCGACTTTAGAACGTAAATTTCCTTAGGTGCCCGTTTTTTTTGCAAAAGAGTGTATATACTCTTAGAATCTAGGTATAGCATGAAATCATTACATAGGTATTCTTCCACTATACCACTGGTATCAAATTAGAACAATATAGTAATTAAGTATTAACTTCACTATCCAGACGTGGTGCGGAGCCATCCGGACTACCTGCTCAGCTATGACGCGGAAGGCTGGCTCAAGCTGTACACCTCGCCGGCTACCTGGGAGGAAGCCTTCGTTAGATGTCACGACGATGGTAACAACTTCAACAACACTACAAGACAAAAAGAGCCTAGAAACTCCCACCATCAATTGAAACTAAAATGGATAATAGTAATTGGACTGCTCCGTTGATCTCATGGTAGAAAGCATGTTTCGATTAATAATTTCATAGGAGCAGCCAGGAATTTCAACTTCAGCCACGCTCGCTAATGTGTGTGCGTGTCGTGTTGCAGGCGCGGTGTTGACTGCCAGTGAGGCAGCTCGCCGCGCTGGCTCATGTGTGTGCGTGTCGTGTTGCAGGCGCGGTGTTGACTGCCAGTGAGGCAGCTCGCCGCGCTGGCTCATGTGTGTGCGTGTCGTGTTGCAGGCGCGGTGTTGACTGCCAGTGAGGCAGCTCGCCGCGCTGGCTCATGTGTGTGCGTGTCGTGTTGCAGGCGCGGTGTTGACTGCCAGTGAGGCAGCTCGCCGCGCTGGCTCATGTGTGTGCGTGTCGTGTTGCAGGCGCGGTGTTGACTGCCAGTGAGGCAGCTCGCCGCGCTGGCTCATGTGTGTGCGTGTCGTGTTGCAGGCGCGGTGTTGACTGCCAGTGAGGCAGCTCGCCGCGCTGGCTCATGTGTGTGCGTGTCGTGTTGCAGGCGCGGTGTTGACTGCCAGTAAGGCAGCTCGCCGCGCTGGCTCATGTGTGTGCGTGTTGTATTGCAGGCGCGGTGTTGGCGTCTCCGCTGAACAAAGGGCTAGCTAATGCTCTTCAATTGCAGATGATTCAGTCCTGTATAACCGGACACCTGTACCTGGGTACTCATGATACGAACTCTAAAGGAGACTTCTTCTCTATCGAAGGTTAGTCTAAGTTTTAAATTAGATTTAATATTTTTTACAAGTCTTTCAGTTATCAATTTTATTCCACGGACACTAACACTATACTCTTACTTTACAGTTACCTTACCGTTTATTGAGGGCTTATGAGGCAAGTTTAACAAAACAACCTACGGACTTGTCTTTCAGCTTGGCTTGTTACTTTGTAGCACTGCAAACGCGAACCCAGGCCATAAATCGACACTGCTACTATTTTCATTTACAATCGTTTTCAACATGTTCCAGGAGTGCCTCTGTCCGACATAGAAATAAGATGTAGTCCACACAGTAGCGGAGCTGACGGAGACTGCCTCACTCTGACCGCCGATGGACAAGCGCACTACTCCTCGTGCAAGGAGCCGCTGCCCTTCGTATGTTACAAGAAACTAGACAATAAGACGATCAACGAATGTGGTACTTTTGATGATGGTAAGTAAATTATTATTAAACTAGTTCTAATTAGTGAAAACGCCACATAATTCATTGTCGAACTTAACAAATAATCTATCTGACATTACTGTAAGTACCGAGCTTAACAGTATAGATAGATCGGTAGGACGAGTGATGTACCATTTTTTATTCAGTTTGAAAAATCGTCATGTATGTCTGGGTCTGTCAGAATCTTACTGATTAAAAATCACCCCGGTGTTCTTTCTCCCACTAACACCGAGGATCGCGGGAACTGATGCTACTTCCGCAATCCTCGGCTGGTGTCAGTCTGCCTCTGCGGGCCTCCTTAGACCTGAGACGGGGTGAGGTGTTTGACTCCGCTACCACGGGTTCAGTTGAAAGGGGAGTGCTGGACGTCCCCAAGACCGTCTAAGGGGGCCGGAGGAGAGCCCTCCTTCGATGCTCAGTGGGCCTGCTGCGGACCGGACGAGTGATATACAGAACATTTAACATTAGTTTTAAAAAAAAAAAACGCTACTTCAAACATGTTATTCTTATAATATTTCAGATTATTACCTGAATCACAGAACAGGCAGCTGCTATAAGGTTCATAATGAGAAACAGTCTTGGACTCGTGCTCACAGTATTTGTGCCGCTGAGGGGGGGTACCTGGTCATCCTGAACGATGATGTAGAGGCACAATTCGTCAAGAGCATGTTCCCACATCACAGCGAGCAAGCATGGGAGCGACTTCACATAGGTCTTAGAGCTTGGGGCAAGGAACGTGTCTGGACAACCATCCACGGTATATAACCATAACATCCACTATTTTGTCTGAAGTATTTAAGAAGAAGCCTTTACTGACTGCTCTGAGAAGAAACATCCGAATCAAACTCAGAGGTCAAAGTCTCTTTTAAAGTCCATACAATCGTATTGGTCAAAAATGTGCGAGAACCGTAAAGGTTAATGTCTGAGGAACTTTCTTGATGAGAGAAGCACACAGATTTGAGTGGACCTGTCCAGACAGTGTTAAATTATGAACAAATAAGGCACATCTAAACCTTTCTAATTATTTGCCTGTTTTAGGTGACAGAATAGAAGATGTGTACCACGAATGGGATGTTCACCAGCCTGACAATCATCGGGGCATCCAAGATCGAGCGGCTCTCATCAGCAACGGCAAACTGGATGACCTCGATGCGACAGGGGACCCTCAAATGTTCGTTTGTGAAAAATGTCCTAAATCAAAACGTTTTGAACGTTATTATAAACATTGATGAAGCAGTGTCAAACATGTGAAGCACAATAGATAAACTCTGATGCCCTTACTAATAATCACTGTGTAAAGTTATGTCATGAATAAAGCCTGTGTAACCATACATTTTTTGACGTATACACCTGTCATAACTTTATGCAGCGGTTATTAGTAAGACGCTAACTCTTGTCAGTGAACAAGAGTCATTGAGATGTGGTTTTGGCACTTTCTCTAAACATAAATAATTGTTCAATTTAATTGTGCTGACCCTCTTGTTCACTCACTAAACTAAATTTAAGTTGAGTGCATCTCTTTTCATTTCATTAGAAAACTATAAAAAATACATATTAGTTTAGTCCTGTCAAATTAGCCAGCGCCTAAAGTAAAAAAAGTAGTGGTCACGTTTTTAATCGCGTCTAAATTATCTATGGAGTGTTTAATTTCGACAGGACTAAATTAATATTTTATCTATTGTTTTAAACTGTATGAAAAAGTATTAAACTATGATTAAGATACAAAAATTCAAACTTGTTTTCTTATATCTAATTTTCAAGACGTCAGAAATGACTGTCACGGAATACCGAAGTCTCAAATGTCGATGTACGGTATTACGAATTATATGACTTAGAAATTATGGTATTTCGAAGTAAATTACAAGTAAATCTTTATCATACCGATGTATTAAACTTTATTGAAACTAATTACCGCATCTAGAATGTTTTTGCGTATTTGCTAATATTATTCAATAGTAATGTTTATTAATACTAATTATTTCTTCATAATATTTGCACAATAACACTTATTTGATATGGAAAACGGGTTGCTTATCTAACGAATGCATTGTATCCGTACTGATAGAAGTTAATTGCCTTTTTGTCCCTTGTATAAATGACTTGCCTTATCTTATTAAACATTCGAACACACGAGATTCGAGGCGCAATAGAAAGGCAATAGCAGCGCGACAGCCGGCTGTAGCTTGGTCGTTTGAAAGGTAAAAGATAAGCATGATATAGATATAGTGTTGTTCGCAGACACTTCAGTTTTATTTAGACTATAAGACGTCAACAACTATGTGCCGACGTCATAAATAGTTCTCTCGCGTCAATAGTCAACCGGTTCAACGTTTATAACCTACTGCTAAATGAAAAATAAAACTGAACTTACTAAGTTCACGCTACCAAATGTTAGACAAATAGAAACCAGCGTTCTAATAAAGGGGTAGGAATTAAAGCTCGAAGATTCTACAGTGTTCTTAGGAATAACTTTGGATGCTAAACTACAGTGGGGCCCATCTAGGGAACTGAACTTTGCAGGAATTTTGGGAATTAAAAAAGTCAGGATGTAGCTTACAGTGTACTCGTTTAATTACCAAGTCAAGACATTGAAAAAAGTCGAAAGGTCAAAAAGACCAGCGCCTGATAGAAATCTTATAGCTAAAATCTTATGATCTACTGAAGTGCTCCTACTTAAATTAAAGTAGTTAGTGGTGCAGGCTGCAGAAATGAAATGAAGCAATGTCGCTTCAACAGCCTCCATATAGATAAATTATCTATGAAACTAAGCTCTGCAGCATATGCCATCAGAAAAGTTCGTGGTTTAACTGATTTGAAAACAGCCCATTTAGTTTTAATTTTATTCCGTGGTGCTAGGCAATCTGGGCTTCTCCCAGTTGTAATTGCCCCTTTGTGCCTATTGGCCTAGTTCTGTTCTGTCTCCAGCTTGTTATGGAGGGAAGTGAAAATATTTTTTTACTTACTTACTTCTCCGCAGTTCTTTTCTGATTAATTTCGTTGCGGGATCCAAGACAGTTGAATCGTTTTTCCGGGACCCGTCGAGCTTCATTGCTCCGGCGCTTTTTTGGCGGACTCCACTGTTGATTCTGGCTTTCAGGAGTTGCAGTGGTTGGGAATAGTGTGGCGGGATTATCCTATTAAAAAAAAGCCCGTTTAGCTATTTATTATGTACGGTCTCCAAAGGAGATATATATCCATGCGCGCACACTACGAAGCTACAATTTACTGTTAATTACAATACAATTTACTGTACATCAGCAGTGCCGGTTTTCATAGCCCATTCTCTGACTTTGCATTTTTACTTAGATGATTTACTTGTTTCTTTATATAACTTCCACCCCCCCATTTTAGGGGAAGGGTTCCAAAGTTATAAGTTTATGAATTTTTTTTGTTGGTTGTATACTAAACTTAGACTACATACTAAATTTCAGCATTCTGGCACTCCGGAAAGTAGCGAAACATTTTGATGATCATCAGTGTGTAAGTGACGAAATCGGTGTATTTTAGATATCAATAAAATCTAAAGTATTAGAGCTATTCAATTGAGACTTTGTTTGTTTAATGAGTCTATTATATTGACATCATATCTTGTGAATATGAACTATCTGGTACATCGGAAACCAACTTTAAGAGGGTTAAAAAAACGGCGAAACACTTTGAGAAAAGGTAGGTAGTGCCTATAGTTGCAAAACTTCTGAAAAATTCGAAATAATTCCGGAATACTTCTGGGAAAGTTTCTTTAAATCAGAATTATTCAAAATGAATTTAAATTTAGAATTTGTATTTTTTTGCAAAATATTTTTATATTTTTTTAAATATCGAATGAAATTTTGCATCGACCGTCGATCGCCGCCGCCTGACTGTGTGCACGAGATGGCGGTGCGGGGTGCGGTAAGAGGGGAGATGCTCCCCCCCCGGAGAAGTTTTCAGAAAGATTCATACCCCGCAATCGAAAGTTTCCGCGGAATGTTTCGCCCGAATTATTCAATAAGAATAAACGTGTTTATTTTTTGTGTGGTGGGTGAATTAATTATTTTTTTGTGGCGCATAAGTTAGTAAAATATAAATGTTTATTTTATTATAAATCTGATCGATTAAGTATATTCGTTAATATTTTTATAAAAAAATAAAAATCCCTTTTACAACAGGATTTTTATTTTTTTGTTTTTATGTAGGTTATATCGAAGTCGAATGCTATTTATCAAAATGTTAGTTGTGGAATAAAAAACCAGGCTGAGCATATTTGATTTGTTTTTTGAAAAAGGGTTACCTATGTTTTTGGTTAGTTTGTATATAGCTCTGCTGTTCGCATCGCTAAGTATTCGCGAGTCACATAGATAGGTATTACTAAATAAAGGAAAACCTAATAAATAAACTCAAAAATTATTGTGTCGGTTTCAGAAATTCTTTCACTATTGGAAAGCTACTACTAAAATTATAATGCGGAGGAGTTTGTTTGTTTAAACGCGCTAATCTCAGGAACTACTGATCCGATTAGAGAAATTCTTTGTTTTTTAAAGTCCATTTATAGAGGAAGGTATTAGGCTATATAACATTAAGCTGCGGCTGCGGCCAATAGGAGCGAAGCGTCAGTGAGAAATGTTGCAAAAACGGGGAAAATTATTCGAACGGTTTACGGGGGGCTAAGAAGTAACCAAAGGAAATTAAACGCGGATAAAACCGCGGGGGACAGCTAGTAGGCTATATTCCCTATGAACCCATTAGAGGTAACTGCTGTACTCGATTGAGTACAGCATTATTCCGAAGTGTAAATGACAGATCTTGTAAATTTTAGGTGATACACCTTATTATTTTACTTCATTACGCTGTACTCAATCGAGTACAGTGGCTTTTAATGGATTAATACAATTTCACCGGGGTTTTTTTTGGCAGTTGAAATAATCCCAAAGTTACAGAATATTTCGGAATACTTCCGAAGTATTCGACGGGAATGTTTCGGAATTTTTCCCGCCAGCATCTATAGTAGTGCCCTTGCGCTTCGCTTGCTTGTCTTGGCGGGGGCACGACCGTGCCCCCAGATTTATTTTGATTTTATGTACTTTGATACGTTGTTTTTGAACAACGTGTCTTACTCACACATATCAAAGCTCCTAAATTACAAATCTAAAATTGATTTTCGGAAGTCAGTGGCTTCTGTTCTGTTTACAATGACACCGAATTCCAAAATTTTAGTTATTTTTCAATTTTTAAAGATTTCTCTTTGATTCCATCAACAGATCCTGACCTGATTACTATTTTTAAAAACAAATGCTTAAAAACAAAAGTTTAAAAATACCTAAATCCCATTCAGTGTGCCTATAAAATGTTCTGATAATAATATTACATGTTTTGAATTGACCCGGACCAGCTCATTTGTTAATTTAGATTATAAAGTAAAAACAAATTGAGCTATTTGCATATTTTTCTTTAGAAACTGATAATAAATTTTATTATTGACATGAGTAATAACAATGTTAATGATACGACGATCGACTATCAGTTTTTGTACGTTTGGCATGTTACTTTCGTAGGTTTCAAACAGGGCAAGTTTTAACAATGTGACTTATTTATACTTTTTTTTTTCTTTTTGGGGAGTGGGAAATCATCAAATGACTTCTCTCGCCTTGCGGCGGGAGGGCGTGTCAGACTTTTAATGGCTAAAACCCACTCATGTTCCTTCGGTTGCCCTTTATGTTCCGGGGTTACGGTTACTATTATAAACATTCCGCAACCCCAGCAGGCGTTGGCCCTGTTGGGCCCCTTTACACGCTAACCTTTCCCTGAGGCGCGCGTGGAGCACTAACGCGCCGTTGCAATGGGGCTATTATCGGCAATCCATTGCGACCTCGGTAGTCGTTGCGGCAGTGGCGGACGCGGCAGCAGCGGGGATGGTGGGAGCAGCGGCAGCAGAAGCGGGAGCGGCGGCAGAGGCAGAGGGCCCTCTGCCCTTACCTCTGGTCCTGGCAGGTGGGGCGCAAGCCTTGCCCCCAGCCCGGTGATCAGCCGGCTTGCCAGCTGCCGCACATACATAGCAGTGCGGCGCGGCAGTGCACGAGCCGGCCTTGTGACCGGGCTGACCGCCGCGGAAACAAAAACACGTAAAGCCGTAGAACTTTGACAGTCGTTATGGGTAGTCAGAAGCCAGAAAACAACTGGGTAGTGGAGGTCTGATAGGCAGTCGCTTCACGTAAAAAACTGGTGTCAGGTGAATCTGGTTAGGATGAAAGCTGTTGGAAAAAAAAACTAGGAAAATGGAAAACGGATTTTTGGTATGTTCGGGTTTTCAGACTAAGCTTATACGAGAAAGTCTCAATATTTAAAAAAAAAACGTTTTTCAAGCCATCTCATGCAATTACTGCCATCAAATCGCCAATGTCCATCTCTAGAAACTCGATGGAGTTTTCCATTCTGTTTTTAATATATTATTAAAAACAGAATGGAAAACTCTATGGTATGGGATAAAAAAATTCTATGGTACAAAAAAAGTTAGAAATTACGAAAACTTGTAACCGCAGTGTCCTATGCTTAATACTGATCAAAAACTTCTAATGGATCATTAATCGTTAAAATACAAAAAAGCAAGAAATCGCAAAAATATTTTTTCATACATTTCATGGAAAGTCATGGTCAAAATAATTTGAAGATAACTTTTATGGGAGTTCCCCTTGGGACCGCTTAGTTATTACGCTGTATAAATATACCTAACCTAAGATAGACTAATACTATCTTCTATAAAACCGCGGGTTATCTCCAGTACAACACAATATATCTGCAACAGTGAGTGGAGACAGTACACAAACATGTACTACTTATATTTTATTTGCTTTACATACTTCTTAATTGCCACTGGTGAGTGTTTAGCTTTAATTTAAGTGACTATTTAGGTTTAAAAGAAATTTATTCTCAATAAAAACATAGAATGTCACTTACTTGAGAACAATAATACACATAGTTTAAATTTACAAAAAGTTCGGCATCAAGAGGTACAGACTAAATTAGAAAAAAATTAGAAAAAAAAAACTCACCTTATGCATAATTTATTGTTTCAGATTTCTTACATACTGGCTGAGTTGAGTTTTAAATGCATTGAATGAGTGACATTTCTTATCCGTGACGGTATTTTATTATAAAGCTGTGCTCCCTCATATGTCAGCATTTTTTTTGCCGTAGGTGGTTCTTGTTTTTGGTAAAACCAGTAAGCTTGCTCGTCGTGTGCTCCGTTGAGTAGTTTGCTTATGTTGGGTATAGTATAATACTTGTGTGAATGCTTTTGTTAAGAATCTTTCTGATGAAAATACATGTGTTATATATATATATTTGTTTAATATTCATTATTTTTGTGTCGTTATATATTTTACTGGTTGATGTTAAGTATGGATATTTAAAAAGAATATTTATTAATTTATTTTGGGTTCTTTGAAGTTCTGAAAGTTTTGTTTTTGTAGCACTGCCCCAGATTTTAATTAAATATAGGAGGTGTGGCTTTACTAGGGAGTTATAAATTGTGTACCGCAATTTTCGTGGCATACATCGAACTATGTTGCGCAGTGTCCCAACTAGCGTCGAGAGTTTGTTTTTTATGTAATCGATGTGAGTGTTCCATGTAAGGGAGCTATCTATTCTTAGTCCGAGATATTTTTCACACGTTTTTAGCTGTAGAGCCACGCCGTTAATTGTAAGTGGATTAAATGGGGGAATTATTTTATTTTTTGCCTTAAATATTAAATAACATGTTTTTGAGATGTTTATTGTTAGGAGATTGATCTGAAACCATGTAAACAAAGAGTTTAAGTCCTCTTGGGCTTGTAAAATAATTTGATGTATGGAAGATCCGAAGTAGAATAAGCACGTATCATCAGCATACAAGGTAAGGTGACCATGTAGTGTTATTTCGTCAATGTTATTTATGTAAATTGGAAAGAGCAAAGGACCTAAAATTGATCCCTGTGGGACGCCACATGTTATAGGTGTCGCTTCACTTTGATAGTTACCAAGTTTTACTACCTGTGAGCGGTTGGTTAGATATGATTTGAACATTTTTAGAGCATTTTATTGTTGATTCCCGAATCAGAATCAGGTAGAAATAATTATTATTATGTTATGTTCTGTCCAGACGTGGTGCGGAGCAAGCCGGACTACCTGTTCAACTATGACGCGGGAGTCTGGCTCAAGCTGCACACCTCGCCGGCTACTTGGGAGGAAGCCTACGTTAGATGTTCCAACGAAGGTATGTAGTACTTACGGTCTTATAGTTTATCATTTTATGTGATTCTCCTTGTTCTTAATAGTTTTTCTAATTATTTTATAATATTCTGAAAAGTAATAGTTCATTTGTAAACAATGCTTGACATTTTTCATCTGACATTTGTCAATCATTCATTTATTTATATATACTATGCACAACGGTACATAGGCGGACTTAATGCCGCAGGCATTTTCTCCCAGTCAACCTAGGGTGGTGAAGAGATAGCATGGTAGGTGCATTTATGATGCAAAAAACTAAAATGATAGAAATATGATTAAAAATTAAAATAAAATTAAAACATAATACATGAATAGTAATCTACATACATAAGTAAATAAATATATATAATATATATATATATATATAAGTGAAAGTAAATTATGAAAGAACTCTGCTTAATACTTCTTCAATTTCCTGAATGAAGAATGGCCTGAATGTAAAAAGAAGAAGGAACAAAATCATAATTATGGGTAGGGCAAAGCAGGAGGAGATTGTTGGAAGAACGCAGATTTCTAGTATGGGAAAAACAAAGATATTGGAAGTGAGGCATAAGATAGGAAGGCGAAAAAGCATCCTATTTGTTTTCTTTTTAGGTGGAGGTTGGTTTGTCTTCGCGAAGTTCGCATACGTTTTTTATATACCTGTCCGCCTAATTTGTTACTGGGACCCTTATTTTCTTTAATTTGCAGATTTTTGATTCAAAACATTACGTTCGTAATATAGTGTTCGAAAAGAGGTTTTTTCATCGATATTTTTGCGTTGGGAGGTCAGTCTTGTACCGGCATCGAAAGTAGAAGAAGTAACTGGGAGGCTCTAGAAGTGAACCCTCTCGATAAATATTAGACAGAACCCCTGAGTTAACTTATAACCTTTGAGTGAGCCGGCCTTTCTCTTGGGTTCATAAATCACCTTCCCAGCTGACTCCTATCCGCGCTTCTGCCTAGCGTCCTACTGATTCTAGACTCTGGTGTCCGTGGCTGGGGTGTCTGCTCTGCCTCCGGCCTCAGCTGCCGAGGTGCCTGCTCTGCTTCCGGTGTCCAGTGTCCATCGCTGAGGCACCTATCCTGCCTCCGGCTTCCGTCGCAGAGGTGCCTACTTAGCCTCCGGCGTCCGTTGCCGAGGCGCCTACTCAGCCTCCGGCGTCCGTTGCCGAGGCGCCTACTCAGCCTCCGACGTCCGTTGCCGAGGCGCCTACTCAGCCTACGGCGTCCGTTGCCGAGGCGCCCACTCAACCTCCGGCGTCCGTTGCCGAGGCGCCTACTCAGCCTCCAGCGTCCGTTGCCGAGGCGCCTACTCAGCCTCCGGCGTCCGTTGCCGAGGCGCCTACTCAGTCTCCGGCCTCCGTTGCCGAGGCGCCTGCTCAGCCTCCGGCGTTCGACGTGGAGCACCTACTGATAATACACTAACATCTTCTTATTGTTTTTCTTTAAATTCTTATACAATTTTGGGCCAACGTGTATGGTCAGGTACTCTAGTTATTTATTTTTTAATTATAAATATATATAATATCTGTTCATTTGGTATCTGTTTTCATTTCTTTATCTCCTCTTCTGTTCGTCTGGGACTCCAGTTCCCTAAGGTTCTGGTTTCCTAGACAAACCTATCCGCGTGGTTGTTGCCCTGGGCCTCTAAAACCCAGGGTAACGATACAGGTAACAGCCACTCTTTCTCTTTCTTTCTGTTCTCCTCCAGGCCATAGGCTAGCCACAATAGAAACACACACATTATAAATACGAAAAAAGTTGGACGGCCCTCGTGCATTACTACAGAACTATAAAACGGGAGGCCCGAGTCACACCGGAATGGCAGCGGCCGGCAGCGGCGCGGCGAGCACCTTCAGTGTGAAATAATTTTAAACTTTAACTGACTAGTATCACTTGAAAAGTTCGCAAGGCCGCCCGCGGCGCCGCGAGCGGCCGCGCGCCTCGCACTCGCGCTTCTTCCGACGCTGGCGGTCGCTGCCGGCCGCTGCCATTTTTTGCCCGGTGTGACTCGTCCCTTAAAGTTCTGGAGAGTCTAATTGTACCCATGAGTGACGCAGGGAACACAAAAGTTTATAGGACAAAAAATACGTGTCCAATATTTTATGCTAATCTAAAAAACAGACAAAAATGTTTTTTCTAGTCTGGCTGCCGTATCGTCTTCCAGATTGTCCTGTCTATTGTCATGCTATCACTTCAACATCCACCATTATTGACGGTGGTGCGGTGTTGACTGCCAGGGAGGCAGCTTGCCGCGCTGGCTCATGTGTGTGCGTGTCGTGTTGCAGGCGCGGTGTTGACTGCCAGTGAGGCAGCTGGTCGCGCTGGCTCATGTGTGTGCGTGTCGTGTTGCAGGCGCGGTGTTGACTGCCGGTAAGGCAGCTCGCCGCGCTGGCTCATGTGTGTGCGTGTCGTGTTGCAGGCGCGGTGTTGGCGTCTCCGCTGAACAAAGAGCTCTCTGACGCTCTTCTCTCGCAGATGAAACAGTGCAACGTAATAGAGCGGATCTTTCTGGGAATACATGACCTGTTTTCTAAAGGAGATTACGTCACTCTGGAAGGTCAGTTTTATGGAAAAATTGATTAATTCAATTGAAATGATTAAATACTTAAATCATCATCATCATCTCGCTAGTCTTTTCCCAACGGTGTTGGGGTTGGCTTCCAACCTAACCGGATTCAGCTGGATACCGGTGTTTTACGTAGAGCGACTGCCTATCAAACCTCCACAACCCAGTAACTGGACGACACGATACCTCTTGGTTAGACTGGTCAGAGTTTCTGGCTAACCAGTAACGACTGTCATAGTTCTACGAATGACAACGGCTTTACGTGCTTTCCGAGGCACGGGATGTCAGTGATGTCCAAGAAAAACTTTAGAAAGTACATATGAATTGAAAAAATTACATTGGTACTTGCCCAGATTCGGACCCACAACCTCTAACACGAGAAGCGGGCGTCTTATCCACTGGGCATCACGACATTCAATACTTAAATACTCAAGGTGAATTTCATCAAACTTGCAAAAACTTTTGACAGCTAATTTTGACATTACAATCAGGAATCAAAACTCTTATGTTTATTAAAATTTTGTAAAATTCATTTTTATAACTATACTAACTACAGTTCGCCATTTGGCTTGGCTTTACTGTCTTCACATTAATAATAATAATAATAATATATTTATTTTATTATATAATAATAATATATTAGCAAGAAATATGGTGCTTACAGATCTCATAATACAATACATAGTACTTCATATAGTATTGCATAAACTTATAATAGATTTCCTAAATTAAGCTAGTCACGATTATTTGTTTGTAAGCATACTAACTGACAAACAATCTTTTGTCAAAGCATAATTTGTGCAGAGTAAATACTTATTCTTAACTTTGGATACATCTCTACGATGTGACTAATTTGCATTATGAACGTTTTCATCGTGTGCCAGGAGTGCCTCTGTCCGACATGGAAGTGAGCTGCGTTCCGCGCAGTAGCGAAGCTGACGCAGACTGCCTCACTCTGACCGCCGATGGACAAGGGCACTTCTCCTCGTGCAAGGAGCCGCTGCCCTTCATATGTTACAAGAAACTACACAATCAGACGATCAACGAATGTGGCACCGTTGATAACAGTAAGTATGTTATGACCGAACCATTTCTTTTTAACCTTTCGACGACCAAGTGTCGAAGTTCGTGGTTCGAAGGTTTACTTAACCTGCCGAAATTTACAATGGCAATCGTTTTGTTAATAAAATAATTACGCTATTTAAATTTATTAAATAATTTGAGATTGCAGATGGTAAAGATATTCTACACAAACATATTTCTTGGAACCCATCATGTATTTAATAAATTATATAGCATCAACTCATGTTTGAGTACAAAAAAGTTGAAAAAACTTCCCATACATTTATCATTTACGCCGAAATGATAAAACAATTTTCAAAGAATCAAAACCCTTAAAGCTTTGCTGGTTAACCTTTCGATGACCTAGCGACAGCCGGCTGTCGCGCGTCTTTCTATTGCGTCTCGAACCACGTATATTCGAAGGTTCAGCCTGAAACATTGCAATGTCTTTATATTCCAGATTATCGCCTGAATAAGGAAACAGGCAGCTGTTACAAATTCCATAACCAGAAGCGGTCTTGGAGCGGTGCGTACAGGACATGTGCAGCTGAGGGGGCCTACCTGGTCATCCTGAATGATGATGAGGAGGCTCGAGTGGTCAAGAACCTGTTTCCTCCTCATACCAAGGACGCCAGCCAGTGGGAATCATACCATATTGGACTTGTAGCCTGGGGCAAGGACCGCATCTGGACAACTATACATGGTATTACATCGTTTTATAAGAAAGAAGCATTCGCCCGCGGCTTTCCTCACGTAAATTTTAATAATTTCATCCCCGATTTTACTTTTTTAGGATTGGAATTTCCAAAAAAGCCTTTTATAATGGTTATTGTGCTTCATGTCCCTAGCACCAGCGGTTTGTGAGTTGATATATTACAGTCAGTCAATTTGTGATTTTATATACAGGGTGGAAAGTTTTCGTCGGCCCTGGAAGAAAACTACATTAAATCTTTAAGAAAGATTATTTAAGAAATAATACTACATTCAAAAAATTTCGAAAATGAAAATGTGTCGCTCACGGGAATCAAACTGGTTTAAAATAGAAAAACAACATTCTGTACTTTAATGATAAATCATGAATCATTTATTTTTTGTCAGAATATGGTACATAGTTGTGCTCTTTAAATAAATTAATGGAGATGATGTTAATCGATAGAGCCATTGATTAGGAACCAATGCTTGCTTTAAAAATATTATTAATTAAATAAAGCAAAGGACGAATTTAATTGTCGAATTTTCTTTTAATTAAAATTAATATCTTAAGATTGATGGTTTTGCCTACTAGGTGCTGTATGTCCTTACAATTAGCTCCTGTTAGAAATTAAATAGCAGTAGTTGAACCAACTTATGAGTAAAATTCAAGGGTTTTGCTAATAATACGGCCGTGGCCATCTGTTAATTATGTTGCAAGCTAAGCGGCAGAGTATCATGAGATTCTGGTACGAAATATTAGATCTGCCCATCATCTCCCTAGCCTTTTCCCAACTGTGTTGGGGTCGGCTGCCAGCCTAACCGGATTCAGCTGAATACCGGTGTTTTACGTGGAGCGACTGCCTATCTGACCTCCACAACCCAGTAACTCGACGACACGATACCTCTTGGTTAGACTGGTCAGAGTTTCTGACTAACCAGTAACGACTGACAAAGTTCTACGAATGACAACCGGGACCAACGGCTTTACGTGCTTTCCGAGGCACAGGATGTCAGTGATGTATAAGATACACTTTAGATCTGCCCAATTATAAATTATTTAAGTTTATCTAGTCAGCTGTATCGACTGAACGCCATGATCAGAAACAGTTGTCAAAGCATTGTTAACTAGATATTTTTGTTTTAGGCGATAGAATTGAAGATGTGTTCAACAAATGGGATCATGGCCAGCCTGACAACTCTCAAGGCCACCAGTATCGAGGTTCTCTTCTCTGGAAAGGCACATTGGATGATGTCAGCGAAGATGCACCATGTATGTTCGTCTGCGAGAAGTCTCCTAACTCAACACAGTTTGAAGTTCTATCGCCGTGCTCGGAACAATTATTGAAGCTTTGCAATAACTGCGATGCACCACAAATAGACCACAGACAGGTCTAATCTTGTTAGTGAATTTATTCTTTAAGTTAAACTTAAAAATAGATTAATGCAACTATCGAAACATGTTTATTTTTTCCCTAATGCCTCTGCCCACACGCCGTTAATTCCTGGTTTCAAAATCAGATCAGAACGCAATCACTAAGAAAATATTGTCCTTGTTTATGCAAAAATTAGTTTGTTTTAAAAGGTGGTTTAATTTATTAGTTTAACTTTAAATTACTATTCGGCTTGATATTATTATTAGCCATCTGTGACCCACTTCAGGCTTCCCCTTTATCTTTCTACTTATCCCTATATAGTGCGGTCTCAGGCCAAGCTTTTAGGTCGTCCCGCCATATTCACCTGGGCCTGCCGCATTGCCATTTACTGCTGTTAGAAGTCCACTGCGTGGTTACGTTTGCCCAGAGCGTTTTGTACATGCGACAGACGTGACCAGCTCAATTCCACTTGAGCTTGGCAGCCTTGTGACTTACATCCATTCGCCTTACTAACCAAGAAATATTACCTTGATGACGACACTTCAGGATCCTTCCTAATAGTTTCAGTGGTCATGGAAACTAGATCCAACCAAGCGATTCAGGTTTAAATACGTAATTAGGCGCACACCATGCCTGGATGATTGACTTAGGTGATAACTCATCCGTGAAATATTTCATCCGTAGATGAAACGTTATCCTTTTGAAATTGCAAATGGTCGATTTATCCGAGCTTGTGGATGAGTGTTTGTATAGTTAATATTGATGTGATTATATCGGCCAAAAAATACATCCGCAAGGTTGGATGAGTCGACTTCTTAAAATTTTAAACAGGTTACGGTTTCATCCGCGGCTTAAGTATTGTGGATGAGTGGTCACCTAAGTCGTTTGGATAGTAGATAATTATGTTAGAACAGAGATAAGATTCATTAGCCATGCTTTCTATTAAACATTCGCTATCCTCTTGAAACAGACTAATGTTTTTGTAAGTTTTAGTTCTTTTGGCGCTTTATGTATTGGTATAGATTTGCTGGTGATGCAAAAAATACATAAAACAAACAGCAAACACATAACAAATAGAATATATAAAAAATGGGTACGTATCAAAATCCCGAAAGTTCATAATACCTATGATTGAAATACCGACGTCCAAAACACCGAAATTCAAAATACCGAAAGTTATAAATGCCGATAGTCGTTATATCGAAACACAAAATACCGATGTTCAAATGCCCGAAAGGACGAAATCCCGAATGGACGAAATACTGATGGATGAATAATATTGTTAGTTAAAAAATTAATATGCTGTGCAACAAAAGTTAGTGACAGAACCGAATTGCTGCAAAACCGACTCCACGTAGTCTTGTTTGTCCTACCCCTAGAGTGTTATTTAAAATCGTGCAGGCGCGTAGGGGTGAGGCGGCCCGCGGGCTGAGGAGCAGGCGGTTGCGAGCGAGCCGCCGTGGCTGAGGCTGGCCGGCGAAGCCGGCCAACAAGCCGAAGCTGCGGTGGTGAGCGAAAGCCGTCTGCGACGATTAGCACGCGTGGGGCCGCCGGAGGCCCGCAGCGCCGGATACGTCACAGAAACCCTGCCTGCTGCATGTTGCATGCTTGCTTGAATGAGAGACCGACAGATAATATCATCTTATATATAAAATTCTCGTGTCACAATGTTAGTTACCTTACTCCTCCCAAACGGCTGTACCGATTTTTATCAAATTTTGTATGCAGATTCAGTAGGTCGGCTACTATGTATTTTTTTTTCACCAATTCAATTTCGGGATTTTGTACTTCGGTATTTTAAACTTCGGAATTTTAAACTTTCGGGCAAATGAACTTTCGGGATTTAAAACTTTCGACCAAACAGCCATTCGGCGTTTTAATTATCGGGATTTCGTCCATCGGTATTAAAAATTCGGTCTTTTAAAATTCGGGATTTTGATACGTACCCATAAAAAATACAATTACAAAGAGCATCAGTTCAGGAATCATTAGCTTGTCATCACGTAAACCTTCAACGCACTGTATCGTCGTCTTTTTTTATTTATAAGTTTCCATTTTAGTTGAATCACAAAGTTACTGTAACAAGTTCAATACCTATAATAAATCGTTCCATGTAAAGCACTGATATTCAACAGAATCCTGTTTTTCTGGGAGCCGACCCTAACAAAGCAGCTTATACTGATACCTCAGGGAGGCTTCGTACCAAGTTCCGGGGGTCGTGTGCAGTTGAGCCAATCAAACGCTTAACCTTTTGACGACCAACCGACAGCCGGTTGTCGGGCTGTTATTGTTTTTCTACTGTGTCTCAAATCACGTGTGTTCGAAGGATTAAGGCTTGAACAAGAAGTCAGGCTTGCAGCGCACCTCGACTGGGTAATAGATATATAGAACAGAGATAAGATTCAATAGTCATGCCTTCTGTTTTCCTTCTTTTTTGCATTATACATGTCGCAGACAGTTTGTGTGAATCCTCCGTTTACATTTACGGCCTAAATAGGCAAAAAGTCAACGCAATGTGAATTGCATTAGCTTAAAGGAGCCCCGCAACACGGGGCTCCTATTTCAGAGTTTAAAAAATAACCACGAGGGCCTTCCTTTCTTACTTATCTATTTTTCTGTCGGCATTTTACATAACAGCAAGCGTTTACGCCATAAGTTTCGGGCATCATGTATACAGTGTTTTCGTTCAAAATACCTGTAACATACACATGCTATTCTTCAAAAACAGATAACCAATCTTTACCAAAAAACTTGTTATGATTCGTGACATGCGTTAATGATAAGAGCTGCCTACTTTTGACAGGTGTTTTGAGTTGATTCGCTAGGTATTTAAAGGATTTTAGACAAATTTTAAATGGTAAGTATATGGTACTTTATACTTTAAAGATAGCAAATAAAAAGTTTACTTTATCAAAGTCAAAGTGAAATGGTTTATTTCCATTAGACCATGACAGCACTTTGGTACGTTTATTACGTTTAAAAATTGTTGATTCTAGTCGCCTATTCCAAAAGGTTGTTTACATAAAGAAGAATGGGCAAGAAACTCTATTCTTTATCTTCTTAAATAAATGTGTTACAATTAAAAAGTACTACACGATTACAATACGTAAATAAAAAATGAATATAATCAGGCGTCCGTCACTCGCTCAAGGCCACGTGTTTATGCCTACCGCTTCGCGTACCGTCGACGGTACAACGAACACCGTTACGTAGTAACTATTTACTAATCTATGATATAATTTCGAAGTCAAGAGTTTGATCTTAAAAACTGCCTACAAACAATCAAAAACAATAAACCCTGTTTTGGACAAAACCCTGAAAAGGAGATCTTAATCTCCAAGTTTCCAAATGATGTGTCAGACACGACCTGATACTAGTTTTAGACTGCCTAGCTCCTATAATATAGCGAGGAGATTATAATTTCAGACAAGATAACCCAACTAAAAGATATGCAGACAATTTGGTTTCGGCGCATCATATAAAATCGTGAGTTATCTCCAGTACAACACAATATATCTGCAACAGTGAGTGGAGACAGTACACAAACATGTACTACTTATATTTTATTTGCTTTACATACTTCCTAATTGCCACTGGTAAGTGCTTTACGTCATTACCATTGCTGACGACTTTTCGACGACCAAGCGACAGCCCGCGATTTCGTCCGCGTGGATTAATAGCTCCCGTTACGGGGAATTTCCGGGATGAAAATTATCCGATGTCCTTTCTCGGGTCCCAGACTATATCTGTACCAAATTTTATTCAAATCGGTTCAGTGGTTTAGGCGTGAAGACAGACAGATATACAAACAGACAGACAGACAGAGCTTCTTTTCTATTTATAATATTAGTACGGATGTGACTTTAGAATTAGTAATATTATAACTACTACCCGTGCGAGCTAACATGGCACCTGGCTCGAAAACAAACCTTACCCCGCGACCCCGCGCAACGCACCGCTCTCGTCTTGCGAGTAGCGTTAGCATCGCTGTTACAATATACGGCACAAGTTTAACTAAAATGGCGGATGTGCAAAAACAGATTTTCAGGCGTGCACGTAATTTTTTTTTACAACTTTGTTTCTTATAAGTTTGTAAAGAAAAACGTAAAACGTAACGTAACGTAAACGTAGTAGTTTGTAAAAACCGGCCAAGAGCGTGTCGGGCCACGCTCAATGTAGGGTTCCGTAGTTTCCCGTCCGTCACAATAAGTGTTCCCACTTATAAGTTTAAAAAAAGGCTTTTGTTACGTTGACATGCTAAGTACGCAGAAATTATTTTGTACAACCTTTTTATCTTTTTTGTACAAAAACTGTTCTTTCTATCAAGTTCAAAATAATTTTTCTAGAAAGTCCTTATAAAGTTCTACTTTCCAGATTTTTTTCATAATATTTTTTAAACCTACGGATCAAAAGTTAGAGGGGACGCTCTGATTTTTCCTTTTGGAGCGATTATTTCCGAAATTATTGACATTATCAAAAAATGATTTTAGCAAACCCCTATTCATTTTTAAATACCTATCTAACAATATATCACACGTAAGGGTTGAAGTTAAAAAAAAAATCACTTCCCTCTTTACATATAGGGGGGCTACCCTAATAAAACATTTTATTCCAATTTTTATTTTACCACTTTGTCGGCGTGATTGATATACATATTGGTACCAAATTTCAGCTTTCTAGTGCTAACGGTCACAGAGATTAAGCGAGGACGGACGGACAGACAGACAGACATGGCGAAACTATAAGGGTTCCTAGTTGACTACGGAACCCTAAAAACTATCCAAAAAATCATATTTAAGCCGCAGTTCTTAACTTTTATTTAATTTGTTAGTATTTTTATGAATCTCCAATTTTTTATAATTTTTTAATTGGTTTTATCGTATACCTGTCATCTGTCATGTTGTTATCACAAAATCGAACATCTCCTTTTTTTTTTTTTTCAAAGTCAAAGTCAAAGTCAAAATTATTTATTGCAAACATAGGTAATAAGTACATAATACATGATGAAGCATACATAATAAGAGTGCGCTATGTTTCGCCTGTCGGCATGCAATTTTTTAAATGTCAAATACAATTTTGAAATGTCAAATACAATTTTTAAATTTCAAATACAATTTTTAAATGTCAAATACAGTTTTTAAATGTCAAATACAATTTTTAAATGTCAAATACAATTTTATTAATGATAATAACAATAATCTTAAAAAGGCACTTGTCAGTCTATAGTCATCTCACTTAGGACTTAGGACTTTGGTCCTTAATGGTATTTCGAATAAAGATCGAATATTATATTACAAATCCATAACCTCAGATATAAACAATATTTCAGATTTTAGAATCATGATAACAGTAATATTAAGTATTTTGACTAGGTATTGTTAATTCTTTACAAGATGGATTTATCATTTAAGTACTCATTAACACTATAATAGGCCTTGTTTTTTGCACTTATTACTTTAAATGTCATCCATTCGAGCCAGGTGCCATGTTACCTCGCACGGATAGTAGATGCACATCAAAGAGAGGTTTACATATTTTCAAGTAACCTTTTACGTCAGACAATTCGTGTTTGACGACTATACGATACTAACGTCACTCAATTGTTTTGGCTTCCCGAAATCTCTCGACTAACACTTGAACTTTATGGTATGGTGTTAAAGTTCAAACTGACTCTACGTTTTAGTTAGAAAACGTTTGTATGGGAAAAATAAAAGGGCTGTTTTAAGGGCTTTTCCGGCAATTATTTGAATTTTTCTCGCTATATACACCAACCTTGAACTTCAACGAACATTTAAAAAAAGAATTGGCCTAATTGGTCCAGGCGTTGTTGAGTTTGCGCTAAGCAACACATTTAGCGATTCATTTTTATATTATAGAAGATTTAAATCATTATCAATATTACAGCGACGCGAACAGTTAAATGCAGTCTAATAATTATTATCTATATTATGCAGAGCTAGTGCGATGCAAGCCGGACTACTTGTTCAACAGAGACGCGGGAGGCTGGCTCAAGATGCACGTGATTCCGGCTACATGGGAAGAAGCCTTCATTAGATGTCACGAAGAAGGTAACATCCACCTTGACAGAAAGAAAAGGAATAAAGGTTTTTTTTTTGGCACTCATAAGATACACACAATGCAGAAAACCACAAGTTAAACAATAAATAAAAAACAATAATACAGGAAACTGACACTGCGTTGTTGAATAGGTTACATAGGTCCAGTTTAGTAAAAATAACAGACAACTACGTTGCCGGATGGAAGATAATTCGAGCTCAAGACAATGATTCAATATCACAAGTAGTATCGACTATAATATCTGGACATGTTGTACCCATGCCGCTATCCCAGTGAGGCACGATGTTGACTGCCAGTGAGGCAGCTCGCCGCGCTGGCTCATGTGTGTGCGTGTCGTGTTGCAGGCGCGGTGTTGACTGCCAGTGAGGCAGCTCGCCGCGCTGGCTCATGTGTGTGCGTGTTGTATTGCAGGCGCGGTTTTGACTGCCAGTGAGGCAGCTCGCCGCGCTGGCTCATGTGTGTGCGTGTCGTGTTGCAGGCGCGGTTTTGACTGCCAGTGAGGCAGCTCGCCGCGCTGGCTCATGTGTGTGCGTGTCGTGTTGCAGGCGCGGTGTTGGCGTCTCCGCTGAACAAAGAGCTCGCTGCTGCTCTTCGCTCGCAGATGACACAGTACGGTGTGTCGGGGCACCTGTACCTGGGTACTCATGACTTGTACTCCAAAGGAGACTACTTTTCCGTTGAAGGTCAGGCTTCGTTAAGTACCTATAAGTAGATTAGTTCGAAAATATTCATAACTCTACGATAAAATGTCCAATACATTAAGCCTGAATTAGTTATATATTTTTTTAATTTTGTGCAATAGTCCTAATAAATATTATATATTTGTACAAATCTAATTTAATTATATCATAATACATATGTACAGGGTACACTAAACATTACAAACTATTACGAATGAAAAATAACGTACCCTTTACTGAGAAAAGTAATTTATAACTTATACATGTATATAGATATATATCATGTATGTGATGTATATAGATTAGGACTAGATAGTTTGTTCTGACAGTACCAGTACCTATTGTCGTCTACTGAGATGAGTTCAGCTTATAACTTAAGCCAATGTACCTTAGTACTTATATCTAGCCCATACTTCGAAGCTACGATTATACATTTATCGCGTGTGTTTCAGGAGTACCATTATCAGATATGGATGTAAAAATTCGTCTCCGTGGGGAACGCTATAGTGGTGTGCCTAATAATTATTTATCGTACCCCTCCCAAAACATAAAACTCAAAACTGGATTCTGTCTCACTTTGTCCAACGATGGACAAGTTCATTTCTCGACATGCATGGACCCGCTACCATTTATATGTTTCAAGAAACTCAACGGTCAGAAGATGAACGAATGTGGTACCTTTGATCGTGGTGAGAAAATTATCTGTGTCCCTAACTTAACTAAAAAGGTACTTCACAAACTAAATGAAATTAAAGTTCAGTGCATCTTTCTCTTTCCATTTCATTATGAAAGGGACAGAAGATACATAGTAGTTTAGGCCTTTAAAATTTTCCAGCGCCCGAAGTAAATAAACGTATTTTTAACGCGTCTATTTACTTCGGGCGGAAAAAAATGGACTGAACTAAATTTTGATTTGAAGAGAATCGGATCCATTACCACTGCTATGTAAGCGATGAGTCACATTATCAGGTGGAATAACAATTTTATCTCAGTTCTGATACTGCTTGATAGATCACTTGCGCTGATTAGTTTGTTCACCGGCACAACCAAAAAAAAAAAATATTGATAGGATGCTGAGATCATTTTCCTGTAGCTGCATCTGCATCTGTTATGGTAGTTTCTAGCTCAATTTTTCCACCCTGCATATTCACACAATATATTTATATATCATTTTAATTATTTTTATATTGATGAAACTACTAAAGCTAGAAAAAATAAACTGTTTGAACCATGAAACGATTTTTAAAAACTCTCATCGCTTGGGGTTAGCTTAGGGTCGGCTTCCAGCCTAACTGGATTCAGCTAGGTAAAATAAAGGATGATTTTTTTATGAAAATACATAGGTAAAATTGCAGGAAAAAACTTGTATTAAATACCAAGTGAACGGGATTACTGACCGATACAAAAATATGTGTTTATAGACATTGTAACGAGCAATTTTAAACAATTTGTTTTTTCTTACTTTTTGGCTGTTCTTTTCTAACCTTCCAAGACAGTTAAAGCGTTTCTCTGGGACTCATCGAGCTTCATTGCTCGGCGCTATTCTGGCAAATTGCACTGTTGATTCAAGCTTCAAAAGTGGCAGTGGTTGAGAAAAGTGTGACGGGATTGTCCTAGCTAACAGCTTTTTAAGTAATTTACTCTCGATATGTATTTAGAAAGCTGCATCATAGTCAATACTCAATACTCAATATATTTATTGCTTCCACAAGTACACTTAGATGGTAGGTTACAAGGATATTGGTCATTGTGGACCCTTGTGTCAATTGTGGTGATGGTCTACCAGTCACCCACCAATTTTTATCAATCAATTATTACCAGTCTTTGAATTTAACTAAAATAACTGAAGCCCAATGTGTCTGAGGAAGCCTGCCGGGGTTGCGGAATGTTTACAATAGTTACCGTGACGCCGGAACATAAAAGGCAACCGAAGGAACATGAGGGGGTTTTAGTCAGTAAAAGTCTGACACGCCCTTTCGCCGCACCCAGGACGGGAGCAGTCATTTGATGATTACCCACTCCCAAAAAAAAATAATTAAAGAGTGAGGAAATTTTCTAGATTACCACTTGAACCAGACTACCGGCAGCTGTTACAAGGTCCACCATGAGAAACAGACTTGGGACCGCGCGTTCAGGATATGTGCCGCTGAGGGGGGGCACCTGGTCATCCTCAACGATGATGAAGAGGCTCGAGTCATCAAGGATTTGATCCCTGTTAGTGCTGAAAAGCACGACGAGTTCAGAAATGCAATCCATGTAGGCATTGTATTCTGGAGCAAGGAACGCATATGGACCACCATTCATGGTAGGTGATTATTTTATTTAATAAATGCCTGATTATACAGGAATAAATAAATAAATATCTTGGAACAACTCACACATGGCCAAGTGATCCCATACTAAGCAGAGCTTGAAATATGGTAACTAGACCACTTATATCCATTCTTATATATGATTGTTGAATACTTACATATTATATGTAGATAAATTAGACCTGGACACAGACTCCACATTCGTCCTCATCATACAAAGTTTGTGCTGGGTGGGGATTGCATACAAATAATTGAAAACCTTGGCTTTTTTTACAATAACAAGCATTCTATAGGGTTATGGGCCATCTCGACCAATTTTGTCACCCGAAAAAAATCTTGCCCGTGGACCAGATACCAATTTTTTTTTTTAATTTGAATGGGTGAATTCGCCAGGAAATTATTGTACTGTTTGATTTTATAATTAACAGATTTCTAAGATAATTAGTTTTAAAGTATTCAGTATTATAAAACAAAATATAGGTATACTCCTTCACTTACAGGAGACCACAGCATGCATTATAGAATTACTAGCTTCTGCCCGCGGCTTCGCTCGCGTTAGACAGAGACAAAAAGTAGCCTATGTTACTCTCCATCCCTTTAACTATCTCTACTTAAAAAATCACGTCAATCCGTCGCTCCGTTTTGCCGTGAAAGAAAGACAAACAGACAGACAGACAGACAGACACACTTTCCCATTTATAATATTAGTATGGATAATATCTAAGCTAACACCGTAAAATACTATCGCAAAAACCTAAAACATTCACATATACAATTTAGGAATAATTAATTACTAATAATGTTGATTTTAATTCTCAGTAACAATTATTTGTCTTTTTCAGGTGACAGAATAGAAGATGTATATAACAAATGGAAACATTATAATTTGGACAGTACCTCAAATAATAATTTTCGAGGAGTTTTTATTAGGGACGAGGGATTGAAGCTCCTCTTTTCAGACAAAACAACATTAAAGTACGTCTGTGAAAAATCTCCAAAATCTAAAAGATATGAAGACATAACGACATTTACGAAAAAATAATAGGAATGCGTAGTACAGTCACGTATTATAAACATGTATACACCACGCTAACATTAAAATCAATTTTCTATGAGAATAACTATAATAATATTTTGTTTTAGGGCACATTTTACAGTAGTCTATGATATAATTGCTATAAAATAAGTTTTAACTGAAAATTATGTCTCATTTAAGACAAAATTAATTTAAGTTTTTTGCATAGTGTATACATGTTTATGCTCGTGACTGTACAAGCGATGAATTAACTTGTGTTATTGACCTGTAATGTGATGCCAAAAATCTACAAATAGAATAGGCTACACGACAACAAAAACTATTTAGTCCGTCAGTTAGATTATCGAAAATCTTTTTCTGGTAAACCAAACATAGCGACGATAAATTGCTTCGAAGTTTCGCGCTTAGGTTCATTTTACTAAGATGTGTCGTCACAAGCCTTAATTCTGAACTTTGACGCTCTTTATCTTTGTATTTTTTTATTTATTAACTTTATCAAGCGAAAAATATGTGTCTAGTATTTTTGGTGGTATATGGTCTAACGGATGGACTACATGCCATTTTTTTGATTTAGTTTTATCCCTATTGCATAAAATCCCCGCTCAGAAGATTCTATTGGTGGATTTTTGATTCGTCACTGCTCCGCTGCTTCAAATTTAAACTAAATATATTTTTCGAATATTATTATTTGAGTACAAAGTAATAAAGTGTTCATACAAAGATTTAAATTTAATATTGTACAAATTGTTTATTATTATATGTACGTACGTTACGTTAAGGTATTATATATGGGCCTATGCAGCCTAAAATAAAGTTCATTCATTCATAACAAATAATTCATTCTAATAAAGTCAACTTCAAACTCAAATCATTTATTCCTAATAGACCATTTAAAAAGCACTTTAGAACGCCAAAACAAAGAAAAATGAATTTAGTTGCCCATTACCAAAAGTTGATTCGTATGGAGAAGAATGGACAAGAAACTCCATTCTTACTCTATACACACATTGTTAAACAAACTCTCCAGCTTTTTAATATTTTTATAACCAATATTAAAAAGGTGAAGAGATAGTTTGATTGTTCGTTTGGTTGAACGCGCATATCTCAGAAAGTACAAGTTTTGAATTGAAAAATCTTAATTATGACTCCAAGTTTTTCATGATGTTTCCCTTCACGTGATGTCAGTGATGTCCAAGATAAAGTTTAGAAAAAATCACACTGGTTGCCAGATTCGAACCGACAACCTGTCTGTCTCTTCTTCACGCGTAAACCACTGAACTGATTTGAATGAAATTTAGTACAGATATAGTCTAGGACCCGAGAAAGGACATAGAATAGTTTTCATCCGGAAATCCCCCGGGAACCGGAACTATTATTATTTATTACACGCGGACGAAACCGCAGGGAAAAGCTAAGAATAAATATAATTATTTATATTTGTTTATTTGCCTGACACTGAGAGATAACACAGGTCATTGACCTTACGATGTCGGTGTTAGTTCGTAGATTTGTAAACAATAATTGATGATAACGCCTTTCAAAATGTATTATCGCGTTAAGATTTGCGATAACGTCTGCATAAAAGTGACAGCTATAATATCAGTAAAATCCTTATAGAATTACTTAGTTGTGCGTCTGTCTGTTTGTCAAGACCCTTTGTTTCGAGAACGCGTAGAGGAATCGAGTTGAAATTAAACTTTCAACGACCAAGAGACAGCCGGCTGTCGGGCTGCTTTTGTCTTTTATTGTGTCTCGAATATATATATATCGGTATAGAATGCCAAAATCCGGTTTTGCTTTATCGTCGTATTTTTTGCTCTATCGTCTTACAGAACATTATTTTAATCAAAGCAAGGTCGACTGAGATCTACTTTCGTCTACATGAATAAGAACCTAATTGACCCTAAGGGCGCGTGCCCCAAGATTAATGGTTCAACTAAATTCCTAGCCGACCAATTAGTGGGCTAGGCGAGTAGCTAAACGTTATCGATTTATTTACCTATTTGTTTGAATAGTCTAGTGATTAAGGCGCTTCTGCAAGAGTTTGTGGTTTTGAATCCAGACAATTGTTAAGTAAAGCGATTATTTCAATTCATATTATGTACTTTCTAAAATTTATCTTGGACACCGCTACCGTGACCATGACGGCGAGCCATGGGTAGCTCGCGGAATTGCGGATTGGTTATAATAGTTACCGTGACCCCTTAATATAATGGTCCGTTCACACAGACCGGCTCGGAGTGGAGAGCGGATTGTCATCACGTTGAAAACAGAGTTTTTAGTGTTTGAAGTAAGATTCAATTTTGTGTGTGCAGTGCTTTTTTGCTTTTTTTTGGTTGCTTGAATCAATAAATGAATTGAATTGAATTAAGAATGCTAAGTAAGTAAAATTAGCTTCTTGTTATTACTGAAGTTCTTAATAAATGTGTAGTTCAACAAGTCTAAATTTTATTTAACACCCAATTAGCCGATCATTACCTCTTTCTTTGCCAGACTGGGAAAGCCCGGGCAAACCCCATTTTTTCACTCTGACAAATGGCACAATGACATCTGCGAAATCAAATAACAAAACAAAAGTTCTATAGATATTTTTTTTAATACAAAGAATTATACAGCGACAAAATATATATTATACAGCGATGATTTTCCTTCTGCGATGTCTGTAATGTGACATCACAGATATCGCTGAAGAAAAAAACATTAGGAAGGGGAAACCTGGACTTGTAGTAAATGTAAGTCTAAAATCGCCAATCCCCTTAGGGCGCGCTTGGCGGTCTTGCAGTGGGGTAGTAATAAGCTGGAATTATTATACATTTATAATCATTGTAATTATATCATTATCTATCGTATAAATGGTTTATTAATCCTATTTTATGTAAGCCCAATACGTCGAGAGAGTGTGTATAAACGTTATTAAGGTATATTGAGCAGGCCCAAGACATTTATTTATTTATGTTTATTTAGGAGCGTGCAGCTCGCGACAAATGAGTGAGATGGAACGTGTAGTTTATAATTTATATTTATTTCTAGAATTGATCTATAATTTTTCATGTAAAATAATGGGATCAAATTAAATGATCACCGAAATATTTTTTTGCCTACCAAAATGGATTAATGATCACCAATGTTAGGTTAGGTTAGAACTGTGATTACGTCGCTAGAGAGCAGGAGGGCGCACTCGACGTAATGCTAACTTGATGCCGCCGTAAGAAGGGCCAGTGGTCAATAGATCGGGGACAAAAACGTTACAACTGTGATGCGACGACTGACCTACTAGTGATTCATTTTATTTCATCATCATCATTCATATCTATACTATAGTATTATAAAGAGTAAAGATTTTTATTTTTGCATGTCACGAATAAACTCAAAAACTACTGGACCGATTTCAAAAATTCTTTTTTCATTAGAAAGCTACATTATCCCTGAGTAACATAGGCTATATAATATTACGCTATGTTTCACGGGAGCGAAGCAGGTACCAAAGACCTAACGTAACGCGGGTGAAACCGCGAGGAACAGTTGTAAAAAATAAAATAGGTTCATTTCTAAAACACTTTACGAAACATAATTTTGGTGATCATTTACTATTTTTGTGTGTTTAATCTCTTAAGCCATATTGAAAATTTTGCTTTATGCGTATTCTACGCCTGGTGATAAGCTCGGGTGTCTTGTTAAAACCAATAAACATTATGTAAACATTTTCTTTTCCGGGGTGCACCTCTCTTCCGTATTATCACGTAAAAGTATTATACAGTCATGTTTTGTTTACTGTCTGTCCGTCACTGAATTTGTAGCGTTTTGGCGGGACGCCATCTGTCAATCAACATCATCTATGTGTGTGTATACACACACACGCATTAAGACAATTATTGTAGAATTAATCGGCGACTGGATTACGTATCTTGCAGAAGCCGAGCGATCGCGACAATTACGCAATAATCGCGCAATAATTGCTTCTCAAACGTCAATTCGTATTACGTATCAGCAATAGCAAAGCGATAGCAATCTAGCGATAGTGCTGCCTCTGTGGAGCAATCAGTTAACTAAAACATGCATTTTTCTTTGATGGTTTCGTATTACGTATGGTTTTTAAGAGCAAAGTTAAGTTTTTTTTTAATTAGTTCCAGCGATTGCTACTTTATCGTCGTCGTAACAATAAATGCATTAGAACAATCGGCAAGCGATTAGCAATCGATTCGTACATAATACGTTTTTTTTGACGTTGAGCGATTAATCGCGCGATGATAGCGCGGTCACTGCGCAAATTATTGCTGATTACTGTTTCATAGGTAATAAGCCAGTGGAGCTTGTCTGTAGATAAATAGGTTTTAAAAGAATTGTTAACTGATTGATTACATCGAAGCACAGCCCAAACTGCTGGTCCTGAATACGTGAAACTTGGAGTGTATGTTCTTTGTGAACAGTAAGTAGCTAGGAAAAAAAGATTTCGAAATTCGTCTCCTAAAAAGGTAAATTTTGGATGGGAGTTTGACATGGGACATTCACTCGGGCAAGCTTATTCTAGGATTTCCGTTTGTTTGTCTAAATGTGTTAGTCTTAGGAACTATAAGTAGTATTGAAACAAAAAAATATACGTAAATGGTAGCCTTTTTCTGGCGTATTCCCTTACAGCTCCTTTGCTAGCTAAGTATAGTTATTTTTGTAACAGCAAAACGATTCACAGTTATAATACATTTATTTTTGGGGAGTGGGAAATCATCCAATGAGTGCTCCCATCCTGGGTGCGGCGGGAGGGCGTATCAGACTTTTACTGACTAAAACCCACTCATGTTCCTTCGGTTGCCCTTTATGTTCCGGAGTCACGGTAACTATTATGAACATTCCGCAACCCACAGTTATAATACTTACTGTACCAAAATAGTTTCAGCAAGTTGGTGTAACAGGTCAATGAATTTTAAATAAAAATAGTCGGCTTGAAAACGACGCAACTCTACTGCGCGTGATCCGACACGCACTTGGCCACTTGTTTGTGCTTAGTACTTCTTGATTTTACTTCTTGCAACAAAAGTCAAATTGTTTATTACTATTAGACCATGGAGGTCCTTCATGGTTTAATGGTAATAAACAATTTGACTTAAGCAAACTTTAACATAATGCAGTACTTTGAAACATAAATTAATAAAAATACATCCATCTAATTGCTGTTAAACCTCGATGAAACGCCTGCCGGGGTTGCGGAATGTTTATAATAGTTACCGTGACCCTGGAACATAAAGGGCAATCGAAGGAACATGAGTGGGTTTTAGTCAGTAAGAGTCTGACACGCCCTCCCGCCGCACCCAGGACGGGAGAGGTCATTGGATGATTTCCCACTCACCAAAAAAAAAAACCTCGATGAAGAAGATATTGGTAAAATTGATTCCAAGATTGGCAGTTTTATTTATTACTGGCTGTCCCATGCGGTTTCATCCACATTATGTTACGTCTGTTGAACGTTAGTTCATTGAACTTTTATTTAACTGGACGTATGTTTCAACAAAATACGTACAATACTTTTGCGTGAAAAAGTAACAAAAAATCATCTATCGATCCTCACACACTTTGATTTTTATTAGTAGGGTAAACTTTATTAAAACTATATTTTACACCATCAAACACACGATACAAAAAAAACACGATATATTCTGTATGGCAATCTAACTTTATGACGTCACTATGTTAGCAACTCAATTGACTATCAATTTATTGATTTCAAAGCTACTTCTAAATTGAACCGAAATACTTGGGTTAAAATTAAAGGAAATTTTATAAAAATGTGTCAACTTGTCGGTTAACGATGTATATACCCAATTTAACAGAACTCACTATAGAGTTTTTGAATTATAAGTAACTGCCCGTTATAACCAAAAACAGGCGACGGCCATAAATTAATGAGAGAAATAAAACCTACATAAAAAAGAAACACAAAGGGAGTTTCTAATTTTTTTAAAGTAGAGGACCAGTGTTAAATAATAGGGTATTACACTGTATAAGAGAAAAAATATAAAAATATATTATTGAGGTAGCTTAAGCAAAAAGCAGCCGAGTTTTAGTTCATAAAACTAGAAAATATTTTTTTAAATTCAATTCAAAGTTTTCAGTTTTTTTTACCTGTTCTTGAACACACCGAAATACAGACCACAGACAGTGACAGCTGTCGACTGTCAACAGTGTCAACTAGACGTCACTATTTGTTTTATTTATAACCTCCTAATACGATCTTTATTATAAAAATATACTTTTTCATGGAAGTTATTGTGAAAGATATTTTAGATGGCTAATGCACATGTGTACTTACATCAAAGTGATATTTACAACAACAGTACAAACGGTACAAACGGGTTTTTATGGTGTAATAGCACAGATTAATAAATAGTTACTACGTAACAGATACTTCACTCCAATACAAAAACTAAAATACCTACGCTATAATAACCTACAAAATCATAATAATAATACCAGCTGTTTGCAGCGAGGAGAAATGTACCATAAATACGCACAAAAAGAGTTGAGATTCTTTTGCCCGCCGCGCGACTAACGTGTGTGCGTGCCATCCAGTAAATCTGCTAGGGTTATACGTATGATGATAATGGTAATAAAACGAATGTTTTAGAAAAACAATTATTTTTTTATTTGTTGATCAAATATTTTTTAGTTTAATAAAATGACTGATGCATATTTTTCGTTCCTTGAATTCCCGATTATTATATTTTAGTGTCGAAAATATCCAATTCCGCGTGAATAATTTTAATAAATAATCAAAAGGGAAACAGGAGAATTGGGAAACAGGGGAATTGCACAATAATCACACAATAATTACGTGGTTTCGGCATTTTGATAGTCAGCGCTGTACCCGTGACTCGCGAGCACTCAGCCGGGCGCGCGACAGCCCGGTGTTCGTTGTATCGTCGACGATACGCGAAGCGGTAGGCATAAAACGCGTGGCCTTGAGCGAGTGACGGACGCCTGGTAATAGTTGGAATACTCTTCCCACCACTTTTAACTAAGTTTTTCTTAAATTTGAATCCGTTAACACTAGAATTCACAATTATTCCGATGTTTTCACACTTGTGTTCTTGCATTCCGAAACGCACACCAACGGTAAGTCGAACAGTAACTAATTTTTGAGATAAAAACAATAAAAATTATGGTAAAGTATCACAGCGCGTTTGTTTATTTACATGACGTAAGGACGTCATATCGCCAAAGCAAAACCACGCCCACGGCGTTTTCCGTTTTTGGAAATTTCCGCGCGAAATTTGAAAATACAATTTTTAAAAGCGTTTTTAGGGTACTTAGCGCTTAAATAAAAATTGAGGATTTTTTTTAGTGGTTTCTTAGTACTGTAGGAGTTATTTGAAATACTTAAAAAAAAAGAGTGTAATACCCTATTGTTAAACAATAAATCAAAGAAGATCCAATGAGGTTATATTCAAAATAGTATAAAGAACCCATACAAAATACGACCGCAGTATTAGAGGTTTACCTGTAAGGAGTCTACAGTCTTTATAACTATGAGTATCTGTATTACGTTATGCTGGCAATATATCATCAACAAAATTTAGAAATGCCATTTGTGTTTACTTTTTTTGGTTTTATTTGTCAGAACAAATAATGGCCGTCACTTGTTTTTTTTTTCATCTGACTGCCAGTTAGATGCTAAATAAATAATTATTAGGATGCAAAAACTCATTAGTGAATTTATAAAATTGGGAAACTTGTATATTTAATCTGATATATCTTGCCATCTGTTAAGTTTTCAATGATTATGTTATAAATAATACGTAAAAAATATAATTATTATGTTGACACATTCCAATTTAAAGTGTATTTGCATTGCACAAAGCTTTTATGTGAATATAACCTTTTTTATTAAAATTGGATTAAGTTTTAAAACATGACAATATGTGTCAAAATAAAATGTCATTTATCAAAAGCTCTGACCTGCTCTGACGATTGATTTATATCATCATAACTTCTTTGAAGCAAATCACAGCCTAAATAACTTTCCACTTTTTTAACCCCATTTGGGGATGAATTTCAATATAATACGAAACACGTCTTGCATCATTTTTGTTTAAGAATGTCTATGTCAAAATTTTAGGTAGATCGAACCAAGAATCGTTTTCCCATACACACTTTGCTCCCCTTTCACTCCTTTAGGGGTTATAATTTTGGAAAATCATTTCCTATCGAATACATACGTCATACAAAGAACACAACCCCCAATTTTTAGGTCTCTACGTTCAGCGGTTCAGGCTACACGTTGATTCGTCAGTCAGTCAGTCTGTCATTAATTTATTCATTCGATTATTTTATTCAGAATGAAACGTTTTTTATGTCTAGAATACAGGTTCAGTGGGTGTTTCGGCCGCGGAGAGTTGGCCGGTCCGGTCTAAACAGGATATTAATTGTTGTTAATATTTTTGATGAGTGTTTTGGACGATAAAAAACCGTCAAAAAATCATGCTCACCGCACAAAATTATTGAAGTGAAAACTTCTTTAGCGGCGTTGAGCACTTTTTCTGTAATGGGTATAAAATCTTAAACTCGCGTCAGGACACGTGACCCTGATCGAAAAAGCGTAGGACGGATAACAATTGAACGCGCGATAAAAATCTCACACACACTGATACAAGGTACAATTTTCGGGAAAATTGTACCTTGTATCAGTGTGTGTGAGATTTTTATCGTGTCTACGTAGTCGTAGTCGTAGTCGTAGTCGTAGTCGTAGTCGTAGTCGTGGTCGTGGTCGTAGTCGTAGTCGTAGTCGTAGTCGTAGTCGTAGTCGTAGTCGTAGTCGTAGTCGTAGTCGTAGTCGTAGTCGTAGTCGTAGTCGTAGTCGTAGTCGTAGTCGTAGTCGTAGTCGTAGTCGTAGTCGTAGTCGTAGTCGTAGTCGTAGTCGTAGTCGTAGTCGTAGTCGTAGTCGTAGTCATAGTCATAGTCATAGTAGTTTTTTTTTTATAAAGTACTTTACGACTATTACAATACAATGGACAGGTGTTAATTTCAGAAACATTATAAAAAGTAACTCAATATCGTTTCAATCTCCGGTGTCAGATATTTTGATTTAATTTGAAGTTAGTAGTGGACTAAGGTATCGTAGCTCATGCAGCCAAGTATTAAAATAAGTATGTATACCGAAATTGAAAAACTCAATATTCTCAGCGCTTGATCTATGAATAAGGTTTTAATACGAATATATAATGCCCATTTCACACGAGGGCAGAACAGTGAGGCAGAACAGTTATAATAATAATAAGTATTTATTTCATAAAAACATGGAACAGTGCACCTATACATAAAGGCTTACACTAAAAGTTTAGAATTATATTGTATAATTATGTAGAACTACATTATTGGACTCTATCCCTTAAACTAGGTCTAGCCTGTATCTTAAGAGACAGGGTTCAGCCATTGGTTTAAACTAAATTGATTTTATAATAAGATTTAACAAGTGAGAACAATTATTATATTCATATAAACTCTCGAGTCATGAGTGCGTGCATGTGTGTGTATGTGTGTTGTGTGCATGTTTGTGATTGTCAGTGTGTGTATATTAGGTGTTATATATGTAAAAATTGGTAAGTAACAGTAATCCATTGCATGTGTACAGCTTAATAGCCATATATGAGAAGGTTTTCTGTAGAAAGGTAGGAGGATAAAGAGTTGCCTCACGGTTAAAACTTTACATTCGTCATATAGTTTGGTTGTGGGAAACATATAATATTTACGAGTCATCGTTTTAAGAAGCTGGCACAGAACAGTACTGTTTTGCGCGTTCACACAGTAGCAGTACTGTTCTGCCCACTGTTCTGCCCTCGTGTGAAATGGGCATTAAAGCGATTGAAAGCGCTGTGTCAAATGAACAAGCCATTTGTTTAGAAAAAAAGATCAACATATTAGTCTATTGTTTTTCGTCAATTGAATTGACAGATGCCAACATTTGACCAGGTTCTGTGTAATCTGGTTGTTTGCATTTTATTATTATTCCTTTCCGATTTTATCTACCCACTTCGCTTAAACTACGGACTGTGATTTCCTCTTGAAATAGCGACCTCCGGCTGTGATTGACTGATGTACGGACCTACTAAGAACGACGACCTGGCATGGCGGTGGGTGTCAAGAGATTAAACGGACATTGCAGATTTAACATGGATTCCCAAAATTATCCTATATTTCGTGTAAATTGCGGATCAGCTTCTGGCTCCATGTAAAAGAGAAAGGGAACATCAATAAGTGTCTTGGAAAGACTTCTGCCGCTGCAACTATATTGGTCGAAAATATAGATGATACTTTTGATGTGACATGATGTTGTTATTTAAGTATTTTGATGGCTTTTAGAAGTCTCAAGTGTCCGTAGTTTTAATTTAGTTTCAATCGAAAACATATATTATTTAGAACCAAAAATGAAAAAACACATATTATGACCTATCGGTTCTTAGGCAAACAATGTATGGACGCATGGTAATGTCCTTTGTTTATATTTTAACCCGTGGAGTAATAGTGTTGGAAAATCTTGGCGAAACAGCTTAATATAAGCTTGCTGTAGATAGAGAGAGATAGATATAGTGGTCCTGCTAATGGCTTGGGGCAGGCGAGCCAAAGGTACACTCGTAAATAAATGAGCGAATGTGTTTTTGAAGTGAAAACTTCTTTAGCGGCGTTGAGCACTTTTTCTGTAATGGGTATAAAATCTTAAACTCGCGTCAGGACACGTGACCTGATCGAAAAAGCGTAGGACGGATGGATAGTAGACAGCTATAATCAAGTTTTCACTTCTGCCGGCACTCCCGGAGTGCAACCCGTCTTTTTTTTTTTAAATTTCTTTTGTACCTACTGTAAAGCCTTGTATCCACTAGGCAACAATTGACGCGCAACCCGACTCTCAACATTTACGACAACGTTGCACAACAGCTCGCGACGTTGCCAGCTGTCGCGCAACATGACGCGCGGCTTGTTGTTTCATAGTTCATAGTATAGTGTTGCTGAAATCAACACTAGTTTCTCAAGCGTTACGTTGTCGACGACTGACGTATTAGTAGATATGCATACACAGACAAAGTTGTTAAACTAAAGCTCGTTTCAGACAAAAAAGTGCTATAATAAAATAGCATATAGCTTTAATAGCATATCGCTCACCACACATTTTGTATAGTATAGCAAAGTGTGAAAGTGTTCTGAACAAATGTATGGTGAGCGATATCATTGTGTTATAAACTATGAGCTATATATTATTACATTATAGAGTAGTCATAAATGAGCTTAAACTTCTGCGCTTACTTTCAACAGTCGTGCTCCAAATATTGCCTAGTAGAAACACGTCTTTAGATTGAATAGGTTATGTCTTAACTACACAATATTGTGTGCTCTCTCTTGCAAAGCCATGACTTGCATATCATTGTACACAACTCGGATCCCATTCGAAATTTCTAACAACATTATCCCGTAAAAGCAATATAGATTAAGCAACTTACGTAATCTGAGTTTGTTAATTAATCATTTTAAGCCCTTCTCGCTGAAGATTAAATCAAGACGAGAAATCACAATACAGTAAATCAAATTAAACAGCAAATAGAAATTACGGTTTGAATAAATTAAATTCATTAATTACAATGAGGAATTGTGTAGAAAGGGAAAACAGAGTGACTGCGATATTCTATGCTAACGTACAGTTGTGATAATAAGTGGAACATTTTAATGAAGGCAGCATTTTGAATTTTTTGTTACTTGTCAATACAGTCATACTGATTGATTGACTGACGGATTTTTGATATATCGACGCACACCGATGGTTCTAGAGACATGAAATTTGCAGGGTGAATTCTTTGTGAAGAGTGAGGGATCCGCTAAGAGAGGGTTTTTGGGAATTCCAGCCTTAAAGGGATGAAAAGGGAATGAAGTATTGCGGTATTGACGCCTACGTGGGCGAAGCCGCAGGCGAAAGCTACTTTAATTATAGAAAGTGAGAAAGAACGGAACAACGAAAGACAGATTTAAAAAAGTAGGGATAAAAATTAAGATTAGATTAGAAAGAAAGCAATACAGAATGAGGTAAGAAAAAAAGTAACAATGACAAAGAAAGAGAAAATCACTGAAAATTTTACTCAATGGTGGTAAAGTAAATATCTATAGTTTTTCTTAATAATAAACAATGTAAAACAACCGTAATTTAAAATGAAAGTACAGTACCTAATACATTTTAATCAAATTTGAAATGGCAAACAGAATTAGTGTCTCTAAATAAATATATCTCTTTCTAATTGCGATTTTTTCCCAATGGGTTTTCCATCTTGGGAAAAAATCGCAATTGGGAATATACACATTTGGGATAATATCACAATTGGGACCTAATTATTGTAATTTACGAAACCTTTAACATTTATCTTTAGCTCCGTTTTACAGTGTATGTAGAAGAAAGAAAGAAAGAAAGAAAGACAATTTATTCGCGCAATGTGCGCTACAAATAAAAAACTTATATACTACAACCTAAAAACTAAATACAGCTAAGTAGCGTCACTACTGCGCGAAACGGCTAGCGCTCAGCATAATGTCATGACCCATACATAGGCATGAGTCCACGACGCTGGTTTTCAGCGCTAGCCGACAATGTGTTTATGTGAAAGTATAAACTTAGCTTGAAATAGGAGTGGTTGTGTTGGTTGTTGCAAAAGATGGGCAACGCTGACCAGTTTTCCGTAAATACGACAAGTAAGTAAAATTAATTTCTGGAACATGATTACATGTACAAATATTTCCTCTCGATTACCTCACGCACTAAATCGCAGTGATTATTCCCAATGGTCACGTCATCACAGCACCTTCATTTTACCAACTTTTTCCCATTCGTTGCTAGAGTTGACAAAGTAGGTTGGGTCGGCTGGGAATTTACATGGGTTTTTTTGCCGGTCCTTTTAAGCGTATGGACGCCATTAAGACAACAAGACACGTGGCCACGGTTCTATATCGGGTGTAAAAAATAAAAACCTAAAAAAAAAATTTGTAAGTCTGGTTTTTTTATTTTTTTTTGTGCAATTTTTTCTAAGAAACTACTTATTGAGGTCGTTTTACTTCTTAGGTAGTCGATCTAATTTCCAAATATCCTTGTTTAGTGGATATAGGTATCCTAGTTTTCACAAAGAACAAACCCTCCAAGTTTCATGTGTCAAGGACCAGCGGTTTTGCCTGTGCGTTGATATATCAACAGTCAGTCAATCAGTCAGTTAGTTTACCGTTGGGCTCCTTAGTTTTCAGTTGAGCTAAACGATTACTGACAAATGCTTGCACTGTCTGGACAGGTCCACTCAAATCTGTGTCCTTCTCTCATCAAGAGAGTGCCTCAGACATTAACCTCCATGGTTCTCGCACATTTTTGACCAATACGATTGTATGGACTTTAAAAGAGACCTTGACCTCTGAGTTTGTTTCGGATGTTTCTTCTCAGAGCAGTCCAGCTACGAAACACCGGCCCCATCGTTCGTTTAAAATAAATAAAAAAAAATCAAAATATTGACGTGTAAAAGTGTTATATATATAACCTATTTACAAAATTAATATGATTATAATTACAAGATTTTATGATGATTTTTGATTTACACATAGATTTAAACTAGGTAGTAAATATGCTAAGTATAAGAATGGATGGATAAATGGTTGCGGAATAGTTCTAATAGTTACCGCTGCCCCAGAACATAAAAGGCGACCGGAAGAAATGGGTATTTTTAGATTTTGATATTATTATTCTCGTAAAGGTATAAATGTATATTTATTTTAGTCAGTAAAAGTCTGACACTCCCTTCCGCTCCACCCAGGGCGGGAGAAGTCATTTGATGATTTCCCATTCATAAAAAAAGTATAAGAATGGACAAAATTATGTGTTTGTGTATGTGTGAGTCTGACTTGATTGAATCTAGTTTATTTTTGTTCTGATTACATGTCAGTACATGATGTGACATGACAATGCGGATGCCACGGCGTGGCTCGCCGGCATTCTGACGTCTGTCTAATAGCGCGATTGATTTAATACCAACTAATTTGTATCAGAACATTTCTATTTAGATTTTATTGCCGTTTAATTAGATTAATTTGATCGCTACTTAGTTGTTGAGTTTTGTTCCGCCAGTTTAATGGTTAATTAACTGTAAGTTAATGAGAAAATACCCGTCAAAAATATGAAAGTGGAAAATAACTTTAATTTTAGAAGTCCGTGGCCAGTGAAATCAAAAAACAATACCAAAGACGCTGTTTATCGAAATTAAAGTATTATTTCACTGTTATATAAATATAATAAATATGTTCGCTTTGAAGGTAGGTTTCATTTTGAAAAATAAGTTTTCTATTAAGATACCTATAACTTTTACAAAGTAAACAAAATAAATATCTTAAGACGACTCACACATGGCAATCTGATTTAAGCAGAGCTTGTACTATGGTAGCCAGACAACTAATATACATTTATAAATAATTATAACACACAAATTATACATACCTACATTATTATTATAGCTAAATGACACCCAGACACGAACTAACAATCACGCTCATCACACAAAGTTTTTCCTTTGTTCAAACGAACCCACGACCTCCGGCTTAGCAGTCAGGGTCTCTAACCACTAGACCAACAGGCCCGTCCGCACTCAATCAAACTGTTCCTATATACACATATATATATATATATATAGCTAGTTGACATAGTATTGTGTTGTTCACGTCAAGTCGAGCATGAATGAAAGATACATGGAATGGCAAGCATAGCTCTGTGATTGACAACCTCCTGTCTCTACGAATGTACCTAGCTATGCAAATAACTATTTTTAAACAGGCACATAAGAAGAGTCATCAGGTACGAATACCGTAATAACAAAACTGGGCTGTGGAAATCTGACGCTCCATGTTGCTTCATCATCACTGGGTCAGCTGAATCTGAATAAACGACCATAGCCAATGATATGATAAGTAAAAAAAAACTTTTATTTTTTAAATAATAACCGCCTTCAAAAACTAAAAACCCAAACATAACTAAAATTTCGTAAGTCTGTGGCGACACAAATTAATTGGCAGAAGAGAAGCCACCGACTTCCGAAATTTTAGTTATTTTTGGGTTTTTAGTTTTTGAAGGCAATTATTATTTTTTTGAAAAAAGTTTTTATTTATTACTTCTACTGTCGACTCTGACGTGTTCTACAACCGATGCCGAAGTACAAAATATAGTTTATAAAACGAAAATAGAAACTTGAAGAAAAAGCACACATCGTCTATGAATATTTCGTCATTTTTTTTTGTTCTTGGTGAATTTTTCGAGAAGCACTGAACCGATCGCCACAAAATTTATATGGGATCACCCTTGAATCACATGATTTATCAAACAAAAAAAGAACCATCAAAATCCGTTTACAATTGACGGAGATATCGCGTAACAAACATACGAAAAAAATATATACAGACGAATTGAGAACCTCCTCCTGTTTGAAGTCGGTTAAAAAGTAGATAGGTTACCTAAACGAAATTCTTTCTTCGAAAATGGCACTCTAACGCACTCAAACATTACACGCCAAAGAAAGATGGTATGATTGAAGTAGTGCGAGAGAAAAAGAGATAAACGTCAAATGTCAACGCGATACTCAGTATCATGTTGGTCAAATAGCTAACTTTTAAAGTGCCACTTTTTGACTGCATATAACCTAGGAGAGTCATCTCGTGTTCTTGGTTATAAGAACACGTGTATGATCTCCATACTATAATTTAATAACCGTACAATTGTCACTAAAAAAAAAAAAAATATAAATCAAACTGGACATTGGCAAAAATCACCGAAGATTCGGTGGATTGCCATAATTATTATAAAAGTTGAAGTTGCATATAACCTAACTACACCTTTTTACTTATAATATCATGTCCCTAGAATATTGAAAAAAGGCGAAATAAATTAGTTTTCTGCCAAAAATCTTCATAATCAGGACAAGACAGGACTTAACTAAAATTTTATCTTCTGTCCTTTTCTTAATGAAATGGAAAGAGAAAGATGCACTTAACTTAAATTTAGGCTAGTTTGTGAATAAGAGAATCGGCACCAGTGTTCTCATTCCATATTGCGTAGATTATGAAGATTTTTGATTGAAAACTAATTCATTTCGCCTTTTTTCAATTAGAACGGCAGCGTTGTCAGAGATTTTTGTAGTAGACTAGTTGTCCTCTGCGCTTTTACTAGCATCTTTAGTTACTACTTCGCTTCTGTAGGTCGCAGCGTGATGTTATATAGCCTTCCTCGATTAATGGGCTATCCAACACAAACATTACTTTTTTAACCGTCTTCTAAATAAAAAAAGGAGGCATATCTTACTTACAGGACTGCCTTCTGCTGCAGCAAGACTTAGACAGATTTTCTGAATACTGTTCGCACAACAAGCTCCAGCTAAGTATAACTAAGTGTTGCTGTATAAGTTTTACCAAAAACAAAAAGGTTTTGACCCATTCTTACATCTTAAATAATGTTAACCTAACAAGAGTGGCATTAGTCCGGGATCTCGGAGTCTTGCTAGATAATAAACTGCAACTTGATGCTCATATTAGTAAAATAGTTAACAATGCCTTCAGAATGTATGGTTTTGTGATGAGGTCATCCACTGAATTTAAGCGCCCTTATACATATTTATACCTTTACAAATCATTAATCAGGTCTCAGTTGGAGTACGCTGTTTCGGTGTGGAATCCCTTCTATAATAAGTATTCAGATGCGATTGAAAAGGTACAGCGTAAATTTTTGAAAGCCATGTTTTTCCGTTGTTTTTGTTCCCAAGCATCTTACAGTGACCTCCTCGATAGGTTTAAGCTACTTAACTTAAAGGCCAGACGAACTTTTTTAGAGACAATGTTTTTATTTAACTTATGCAACCATTCATATGACTGTATTGATATTAGTAATAAGATTTGTTACGTAGTACCTAGAACTACAGTGAGCCGTGGAGTGCGTGCGAGACCACTTTTTGCTATAACATCAACGCGTACGAATGCTGGCTTGCGCGCGCCCTTACGTCGCATTACTACCCAGTTTAACCAAATTTTCAACGATATTGATATCTTCGCCTTAAACACTAATAAATTCCGAAGCCTAGTCTACAAAAGGGTTTCAGAAATTTAAACCCAGTTATGTATGTTTATCAACATAATGATATTTCTTTCTTTTTTCTATTTGCATGCCTATTTAGTTTTCGTTATATAATTAAAGCACATTATTTACAATAATATTATATAAGTATCACTTGCAATCGCACTACGTAAAGTGCATTAATCTCTTTTTCTTTATAATCTGTGGAAAATGTCGTGGGTTATACACTTGCTCACTTTGTATTGTAATTGCTTTTTATATTATTGTAGTGTGTAACTGTTTATTTTCCTAAATAAATAAAATAAAAATAAAAATAAAATATCTCCGTCGTTTACCAACCGATTTGAACAATTCTTTTTTTTGTTTGAAAGGGTAGACTTCCCAAATGGTCCCATTGTCATCAGGTCCAGGATTTGATGATGGTATCATGCCGAAATCGAGGGAAGTCGGTTTTTTTATGTTAACATTTTAATTTGGACTAGTAGTTTCAAAGATTACCACCTACAATCGGAAAAACAAACTCTACCTCTTTATACGATAAGTGTAGATATCATGTTTATCGTGTTTATCATTATCAGACTACAGCTCACTGCTGGGCTCTTCTCGAAGCCTCTCAATTTTCAGTTACTCCCATTCTTGCTTAACTTCTACCAGTGACTATGCGAAAATCTACGCTCTATCCAGTCTGAACTGCCTACAGTATATATTAATATAATATAGAATAGTTTCCTATCAGTTTTTCATCAATAGAATGATTCAAGAGTACTTACATCAATGATGTACTAGCTTTCGCCCACGGCTTCACTCGCGTGAATGCTGTTATACCGTCCCTAAGAGGTGAAAATAGTAGATGTCTACATCGGAACCCTACCTGTAAAATTTTAAGTTTGTAGGTGTTCTAGTATTTTAGATTTTGTGATTAATCAGTTCATCAGTGTCGCTCGACGAGTCCCGGAGAAACGATTAAACTGTCTTGGACCTTGCGCTGCTATTGTCTTTCTATTACACGTGTATGATCTAGATACTATATATTAATAACCGTACATTGTCATTTAAACGGGAAAAATATTATTCCTCACCAATATTGTTAATCACCAAAACTCGGTGGATTGCCATAAATAGAATAAAGTTGAAGTTGAAAAGGTTTAATAAGAAACATATTTTTTACTGCGGAGGAGTAAAAAATATATTTTGACACATCATAATGTCGAAATAATGAATGACAGACAGGTAAATACATGTAAAGGTATGTATCCACGTGACAGGGTAAGAGTAGCTGTTGTTGGCGCGCGAACTCATTGCGACATCACATGCTTAGGAATGGGAGGGTGAGCGAACCGGTTGTGCGCTCAGCTATTTTTTTTATTACAATATAAAAAAAAAATAAAAAATACCTTATTGCAATGTTGGAAGTCGGTGGCTTTGTTTCTGTTTGTACTAACTTCAGAAATTGCAGTTGGCTTTTAAAAAAAACTATATATATATATATTTTTTATTTCTTAATTTAAAAAAAATATATCCTATGTCATTCCCACAACTGAGACGAATTCAATGGCACCTCAAAGTTGAATAAAAAGGTCAGGCAAGTGTGAGTCGAGTTGTGCATAAGGAGTTCCGTATCATTATGGGCAAAAAATCACGGTTGCTGTATGAGCCTCAATTAAATAATTATTTTTATTAGACGACTCTACGACAATACAAAATCAACTCTGAAAATTTTAAACTCTAACTTTTACACACACACGTAATACTACGAATACGGATTTAAATTGAAACAAAATAAAAAAGGTGATAATTTAAAAAAATATAACCTAGTATGGAAAAAAAATACAAGAATCTCGATACTTACTCTTTTGAATAATAGTGTTACAATTTTCAGTCAAAAGTTGAACATTACTCACAGACATAAGTTTATAGCCAGAACTACTAAGAACAGTTATAAATGGATAGGAATCCAAAGAAACTACGATGATGAATGCTCTTCCCTTTCCTGTAAAAGAAGAAACTTTACTTCTGGATGTATCGAATGATAGATGACACTTTATAACAGTTCTTGTTGTAGTTTTTAGAGTTCTGTTTGCGAAGGTTGCCAACAGAAATGTAGGTGTCCGTCTGCCTGTATCTCATGAATCGATAAACGTAAAGATTAAAAAATACCGTGTTTGTCTATTGTCGTTATAACAACGAACAATAAAAATTAAATAAAGTACAAAATGGGTCATCATCATCACAAGTGCATACAAATTATGTGGTTATTCGAACTGAAAAAAAAACCGCTTCGAATTCTAATGTACGGAACCGTTTTTGTGATTTGGCCGGTTTTTTTAATATTCGTACTTTCAAAATTTCTGGTAAACGACTGCTGGACCAAAATAAATAAATGTTACTTAGCATTTACTTTGGTTTAGCCGTGTTCTGTCTTTGTCTCGCACTTGTAGTTTGACTGTGACAGAAATACTACTTAGTAAATCTACTTGCTAAGTAATGTTTATTTATTCATTTATTAATTAGAAACTGTCTGATGCCGAACTTCCAACTACCAAGATACCCCTTTTGGAGTCGAGTTTGCTAAAAATCTTTCTGTTCGATAATCTTAATTTTCGCAAAGAACAGACCCACCACGTTTTATTTTTCTAGGACAAGCAGTTTCGGCAGTGCATTGATATATCAACAATCAATCAGTCAGGTAGTGTATTTAACTCTTGGCGACCAACCGACAGCCGGCTGTCGGGCTGCTATTGTCTTTTTATTGTGTCTCAAATCACGTGTGTTCGAAGGATTAAAATAGGTAACATACAAAAAAATAAATAATAAATAAATATCCTGGGACAACTCACACACGGCCATCTGATCCTAAACTAACCAGGGCTTGTACTATGGTAACCAGACAACTGATAAACATACTAATATAAGTTATAAATACATACATAAATATAGATAAATTACACCCAGACACAGAACAAACAACCATGCTCATCACACAAAGTTTGTTTTGGGTGGGAATCGAACCCACGACCTACGGCTTAGCAGTCAGGGCCACTAACCACTAGACCAACAGGCCCGTCAAATATATTTCCATTTCATAGCTACAAATGAGACCAGTCACCCTAAGATTCTGATAGAGTGTTTCACTACAAGATAATTATTTATTTATGTACTACCTTGATGCTTTCGTAGCCGCCTCCATTCATAATGTCGTGATAAGGGCTGATTGCATCACTGTGAGTTAAGTGTTGGTTCGAAGTTTCAACTTAAGTTGAAGTGGCAACTTTAGTTTAAACTTCAACTATAGTTTAAAGTGGCTGTACCACAGAGGCATATGCCGTAACTTCTGAAGGCATATGTTGCAAGATTCTATGTTGAAATTAACAAAGCTTTTGTCTGTGTTAATGTATATTTTGTAAGTGCTTTTGTTATGGATTGCAGGTAGTATATCCATATCCTATTTAGTCATATTGACGTCTACCAGAATAACCTTTTAATACAAAAACTTGTGGTTAACTACTGTAGAACACAGTCAGATATGTGAACTCTGCACTAAAAAGTAAAAAATAAAAAGCGCTTTTCCTTTAGTAGCGCGGTTACTATTTTTTTTTTAAATCAGCTTTTTATTCTACGATACAGAGACGTACTTAGAACATCACCGTTACCCCGTGCCTCGGAAAGCACGTAAAGCCGTTGGTCCCGGTTGTCATTCGTAGAACTTTGACAGGCGTTACTGGTTAGCCAGAAACTCTGACCAGTCTAACCAGAAGGTATCGTGTCGCCCTGTTACTTGCTTGTGGAGGTCTGATAGGCAGTCGCTTCACGTTAAGCACTAGTGCCCTTACTAATAATCACTGTGTAAAGTTAAGCAATAAATAAAATCTGAGTAACCATACATTTTTTGACGTATAAACCTGTCATAACTTTATGCAGTGATTATTAGTAAGACGCCTAGTAAGGGCATAGGTATCCAGCTAAATCCGTTACGGCTGGAAGTCGGCCCCAACATGGTTGGGAAAAAAGGCTGGGGAAATGATTATAGAGACGTACCTAGGAACTGTTTTTAGCAATCGAAATTTTATACGAAAAGAGACCAATTGAGTCGTGCGTTGGCCCGATGTTTGTCCGACATACGTCCGATGCAGCCGCGTCATGGAAACAGCAGCAATCAATAACCAACCAACTAGTTGGTTAACCCGTGTTTAAAATAACAAAGTGCAACCAACCCTTGATTGATCAGCGAGTATCGATTGTCGACCGCCCACGTGCCTCTAAATCAATATTAATTGGCTCAGTGTGTAATTGTTCTTTGTATCGAGTGATTCAGCCATCCGATCGACTGCGAGTGAGGTGAGACCGCGTTAGTTTGTGATTGACTGGTGATTAGTGAGCGGTGATTGTGACTCTTGCGGACTTCTTGAAGAAACTTCTTTGAGAGTTGCGGGTAAAGGATTCTGTTTTAATTGATAATTTTTGTTAGATTTCGTGGTGGATTTGTGGTTTCCTGAGCCTCTTATGCATGAGGTTGCCGATTTGAACGGTCAAGTACTAATGTGTTTTTTTTTAATGATCGATAGGCAGCTATTTTATGTAGAAGTGTAAATAAAAATTTAAAAAAGGCTAAAAAGTGAGTTAATATCTTTAAAAACGACCGAACCGATTTTGATACAACCTAACTAGAAAACTTTGCTAGACAGCCTGCTTTCAAATATGAATTCTGTAAAGCAACGCCGGATTCTATAAGTAAAAAGTATTATCTTATATTGGCTCATTGTATGTAAGCCAAACGCCCATCCTTTCATGACAGAAAAGGCACTCATTTCCTGTAAATATTTTAGTTAGTATATGACTGGTCTTGGTAAGGAAACCTGAACTTATAAAAAAGACAATTGACTGAATCGCCAGTCCACTTCGATCAAGCGAATATACTTCATAGTCTGCTGGGTTTTTACCCTAATATAAGGTTTAAGAATGTGCCTCGGAAAGCACGTAAAGTTGTCATTCGTAGAACTTTGACAGTCGTCACTGGTAATCAGAAGCCAGAAAGTCTTACCAGTCTAACCAAGAGGTATCGTGTCGCCCAGTTACTGGGTTGTGGAGGTCAGATAGGCAGTCGCTTCACGTAAAACACTGGTATCCAGCTTAATTCCGTTGGGCTAGAAGTCGACCCAAACATAGTTGGATAAAAAAGGTAGGAAGATAATAATAGGTGTAGGAGTGTATTTAATTTTTTGCTTTAAACAATTCTGAAACATATTACGTCCTGAATTATTAACGTTTAAGTATTATTACTTATTTATAAAAGACTCTATTGTAACTTATACTTGAAAAACGGCCATATTTATCTTGCAAGTACCTAGCTTAATTTTCGCAAGGTCTATTCATGGTATAAGTGTCGTAAGTGACCCTTCCCTTTGTGCTGATTTTAACCCTACATTGTGATACGATTGATTGCTCATAATAGGTATAATTAATCTCTCTCTAAATAGGTTATTGATTAATACGTGTCGATATATCGTCACTCGCCATCGTAAACATTTAACTATTTTTAGCGTTTGACATTTAGTACATTGTGTGTCTGACTGAGCTGGGATATTATTTCCATTTTAGAATACAATTTAACCTTCGAACATACGTGATTTGAGACACAATAGAAAAACAATAGCAGCCCGACAGCCGGCTGTCGCTTGGTCGTGGAAAGATTAAACATTATTAAAAATTACATGTTTCAAACAAAGTATTTTGTTACAGAAAATATAATTTACATTTATATTTTCAAAATTATAAACAAAATAAAACATAAAACTTTAATATATAAAATGGTAAACTTACTGACTGATTGACATACTGTTGATATACTCGTATAAACGCCTATCCCAAACCGCTGCTCCTGAGGACATGAAGCTTGTAATGTGTGTTCTGTAAAGAGTAGGTAACCACTAAGAAAGGATTTTTGGAAATACCCTTAAACGGGTAAAATAGGGGATAGAAGTTTGACATCCCTGCGGGCGAAACCTAATATTGTATATTTTAAGAAAATGATTTGGTTAATTACATAAAACACTTCGCGTGGATTTTTCCTAAATTTTCTTTGCTATAAACCTCACGGAGCCCGAGACCTTTCCAACGAATGCAAAACCGTGGAAATCGGTTCGTGCGTTCTGGAGTTCTAGCGTCAGGAAGGAAAACCCGACTTATTTTTATATAGTAGATTAATCTGACTCTTTTAGAATATCTTGGTTATCACTGACTATTAGTGTTTGTTCAATGACCAGATTACTGGTTTGGCATGCATATACGTGTACATATAGTAGAGAAAAGCCGGGCTTTTTAAAGATTGGTATCACCTAAGCTGGGGCGGATCGCTAGTTCATTATTTAAGCATTTAAATACAGCGTCCCAACGCCCAACTGATAGCTATATCAATGACAGTGCCTACCAACTTTTTATTAAGAAAAAAAAAAATCTTTATTGCCATTTTACAAAGGTTCTTGTTAATTGAAATGACCCTGAGCTAGTGTAGAACTGTATTACAGGGGCCAGTGCATTCCCATAAATCTATATAGGAAGTAGAAACATTATTACATAAAACAATTGATGAATGACCACTCAATTACACCCATAATAGCTTCTGTCTCTTTAAATACTTCCAGAATTATCTGGCTCGGTTCATGAATTTTATAATTTGTCATCCCATTTCATCTGTTTGATGATGGGCAGGTGTCCAGGCGTTACGTTGGCACTCGTCAGACGCCACATTTACATCTACTAACGAAACTGTTTATAATAAATATTTGTGACATATTGTCATTAGTTGTGAATGAGCTTGACGATTGATTTAAAACGTAGATGTGAGAATCAGGGCTTGTACTATTTATATAGGTTTATAGTTGAAACACTACCGTGTCCGACTGCGTCGAATTGTGTTTTTCAAATCATTGACAAAGTCATTGTAATATACAACCATTTTATTCCAATCGGTCCAGTTGTTTAGAAGATGACAAACACACGTACAGAAGAATCTATACTAATATTATAAAGATGAAGAGATTCTTTGTTTGTTTATTTGAACGCGTTAATCGCAGATACTAGAGGACCGATTAAAAAAACTTTTTGTATTGGATATTCTATTTATTGAGAAAGACTTACGAGAGCGAAGTAGTAACCATAGATGAGGGTGTAACCGTGGGGGACTGCTAGTTATATTGATTAATTATTAAATTTACCCTAGTTTTATCATGATATGCTGAATAACATAACTCCCTTTGGTCAGATTTTCTCGCTTTTCACTACCCGCTACGACTGTCAAAAATCTACGAATGATAACCGGGACCAACGGTTTCACGTGATTTTTGTGCAGATTTACGCCTATTTGACACGTTTTAATAACTCGTAATGTTTCAGGTTGTACCGTAGCAAACAAAAAATCGTAACAAAAAAAAACAGTCAAAGAGACTTTTCAATTACAAATATGACTAAAAAGCATTATTAAAATAATACATACAATTAATATTAGTGTTAGTATATTTATAAATTAAAATTACACATCAAATACGTCGCGTAGCGGCGAAGTTTCCGTAGCGCTGCTACGCCGTAGCTCTTTGCGTAGCGTTGAATTTCTAGGCTACGCAGTTTTTTGTTATACATTAATCGTGTGAAGAATACAACTCATTTCTGGTTTGGTTAAATTGGTTTTTACTCGCGACTGCGTCTGTATAAATATCCACAATTATCGATGACATTGAAAACTTAATTTTTCCTTAGGTTTGATGAATTAAAAAATGAAATAAACGCGACGATAAAAGCCTGATATTCTCTCACTGCAAGGCAAGTGCCTCTTCTCTCAAACAAAGTCGCTTTCTGCTTTCTGCTTGTCCCTGCGTAAGCCTAGGCCTTTAATATAGCGCAACTGATTTTATTGTGTTTTTTTAACAGATAGAATAAGTGAAGTGGGAGATTTATATGTATAATACTAGCTTCTGCCCGCGGCTTCGCTCGCGTTAGAAAGAGACAAAAAGTAGCCCATGTTACTCTCCATCCCTTCAACTATCTCCACTTAAAAAATCACATCAATCCGTCGCTCCGTTTTGCCGTGAAAGAAAGACAAACAAACAGACAGACAGACAGACAGACACACTTTCCTATTTATAATATTAGTATGGATGAGCATAAATATTATTCTCTTAGTAGAAGAAAGTCGGGATTTCTCAAAGATCTGCAACACTCATGCAAAGCTGGGGCGGGTCGCTAGGTTTTCTCTTGACAAACACAACAACAAAATAATTAGCGAAATCAGTTCAGCCGTTCACGCGTGTTGCCGGAACCGAGGGAAACGGGGATTTATTTTTATATTTATTATAAGGTAGACATAAATAGTAAATGAATAAGATAAACAGAAATATATTTATAATACACCTATTAAATAACATCATTATATCAATACGAAAATTCTTGTTATTAAATAAATAAATATCTTAGGACAACTCACACACGGTCATCTGATCCCAAGCTAAGCAGAGCTTGTGTTATGGCAACCAGATAACTGATAAACATACTTATATAATTTATAAATACATACATATAATAGATAAATTACACCCAGACACAGAAAAAACAATCATGCTCATCACGCAAAGTTAGTCCTGGATGGGAATCGAACCCACGACCTCCGGCTTAGCAGTCTGAGCTACTAACTACTAGACCAACAGGCCCGTCCGTATTAATAAGATCCTGTTACTATTGCGTTACGTTATATTTCGTGGACTTTTAAAGCTTGTCAAAGGAAGTTATTTTCCTTATCAATAATGGCCTGAGTGTGGGTCGAATGTAGTACATGGCCATTTTTGTACATCCACTTTTTAGTAGTCTGGCTATAGAGTCAGCGGTTTTATCAAAATTTTCTTTCTTATGTTCTGCCCTTTGATGACTGGTTTATAATCCAAGGTTCTGCCATGTTAGACTTGCATCGCAGTTTGACTTGCATCGATAATTTTGCACACAATTTTAGAAAAGACTGTAAAGCAGAAGTATTGGATTTATCTCTCTCTGATCACACCGCTCAAATTCTCAAAGTTCCCATTAATAAAACAAGTAAATTAAAATTTTGGAAAATAAGTAAACAGGACCTATCCTTAGATAACTTAAAAAACTTTGAAACTCATTTAAGCTGCTTGTTATTTACCGAAGTTTACAACGCCAACGATGCAAATAGTGCATATAACAACTTTATCGAAGACTTCATACTACTTTACAAATTATGTTTTCCACCAAAAATTTTTACAATAAACACAAATAAAAAAACCAAGTGGATATCTCGTGGTATTAAATTATGTAGCCATAAACAAAGGCAGTTACTTTGGGCATATAGGCACAAGCCTAACTCTGTCAATAAACTAACTCTTAAAAACTACTCTACTCTCTACAAAAAAATAATAAAGTTGACCCAAAGGGCTCAGAATAATCATTATATAAATAAATCTGGAAATAAGTCGAAAGCGGCCTGGCAAATTATTAACAAATCAAAATTTTGCTTACCACACGAACCGATACTAGCTATTAGACGAGATAACACAACTTATACGCATCCTATTGATATAGCAAACGAGTTTAATGATTATTTCATTGATGAAATTGAAAATAATGTACAAATTGCTTCCCGGAAAAATACTTCAAATACAATAATAAACACATCAAATTCATTGTTTATGCGTCCTGTGACAACTGAAGAAATTATAAAAATTATATGTAACTTAAAACATACTAATACTGTCGGGTACGATGGCCTATCTACTAGAGTGATCAAATTTGTCAGAGAAATCATAGCTTCACCATTGACACATATAATTAACCTATGCATAGCTGAAGGGACATTTCCAAATAAAATGAAAAAGGTTATTGTGAAACCTCTCCATAAAAAAAATGATAAAACAGACTTAAAAAACTATAGACCCATTGCTAAAGTTCCAGTATTCTCTAAAATTATTGAGAAAGTAATCTATAACAGTTTATACACATACTTTGAAAAATACAAATTATTCTGCTCGGAACAAAAAGGTTTTAGGAAAAATACCACAATCAATATGGCACTTTTTGATTTACTAAATCATGTCATGACATCTATGGATACAAGAAATCCAATCTGCGCTATCTATACTGATATGAGCAAGGCTTTTGATTACGTAGATCATAAAATCCTGCTGCATAAACTATATTGTTACGGCATAAGAGGCAACATCCTACAACTTCTAGAATCATACCTAAGTCATAGAATCCAGTGTACGGAAATTTCCAGAATATGTCCAAATACAAAACAACAAACAACATATGTGTCAGATCCAAAGTACATTAAATACGGGGTCCCACAAGGTAGCGTATTGGGACCGCTACTTTTCTTAATTTACATCAATGATTTACCTAATATAACTTCCCATAAAATAATTATGTTTGCAGATGATAGTACAGCCTTAATAAAATGCCTTAATCAGAACAATTTTGAAAACGATATCAATACTTGTCTAAGTAAAATAATAGAATGGCTTAACAATAAAAACCTAAAAATAAATTTGAGTAAAACAAAAATAATGCACTTTAGTCAACGCTGTAAAATCCCAAGCATCAATGTACAATACCAAAACAGCAATATTGAGCAGGTAAATAATACAAAATTTTTAGGAATACTTATAGACAATCAATTGACATGGAAGCCGCATATTGAAGAGCTTTGTAAACGACTGAGTAAATCAGCATACGCACTATATCAACTCTCTAAAAAAGTAAGTCGCGAAACACTTTTAACAGCATACCATGGACTGGTTGCCTCCACGTTACGGTACGGTATTATCTTTTGGGGACAGTCCACTAACAGGGAGCTGATATTTAAGATGCAAAAACGGTGTGTAAGATCGATGTGTGGTATTAAGTCCACAGATAGCTGTCTTCCATATTTTAAGTCGTTGAAAATTCTTACACTACCCTCGCTTTATATTCTGGAAACTGCTGTTTTTATAAAAATGAATCCAGATCTCTTTGAAAAAATATCTGATACGAGAAAAACTCCAATACGAGCTCAATATCAAGATAATTTGTGTACAATAAGATGTAAAACAGCCCTGATGTATAAAAGCTTTTTTGGCAATGCTCCACGTGTTTTCAATAAAATTCCCAATAGTATTAAAAAACTACCTATCATAAAATTTAAAAAAACTCTTACAAACTTACTTTTGATGAAGAGCTATTATACATTAGAACAGTTTCTGAATGATGATACGATAAGTCATGTCTTAAAGTAATAATTGTTAATAAATGACTAGTTTATTATATTGTTAATTTTATGTTGAAATTTGGATAGATTATAAATGATATTTACTTATTACCTCCTGATAGACATTTATACGCCTACGAGGCAAAACATAGTGCACCAACACACATAAATAATTTGAATCTTGAATCTATGTGACTGTATGTATATGAATGACATTATTATTTTTAATTTAAACTTATTTTAGTGTAATTTATTGACATGCCTTAATAATTGAAATTTCTTATTTGTGATGATTTTGTACGCCAAACATTGGCAAAACATAGTGCACATATTTCTGACATTTCCATCTGTATTTCTGTATCCTACCTATGTTTTACAAAATAAATGATTAAAAAAAAAAAAAAAAAAATTATATCTCTTCTACTCTGGGTTGACTGGTAGATAATGCCTAAGGTACATTTGTGCATGAAATGTAAATAAATTAATAAATAGCGAAACTATAAAGGTTCTTTGTATACAAAAGCCAGCGCCCAGTTCATGGCCACACGATTCTCCGCCATATTGCCTTTAGGGAAAACACAAAATGGTTACCAAAAAACCTGCGGACAATACGAATCATACTATTTTTAAGAAAATCAAAAGCCGTAGAACTGACCTTTATTAGTTTGACGACCTTGTCAAACATGGTTGATTTTGAAACTTTTACTTCTTGTTATTGTTCTTTTTTCCTGGTACTGTTTTACTTAAATTTTTAGTATCTTCAGTTAGGTCTTGTAATCTTAACATTTATTTTAATGGACCTGTTGGTCAAGTGGTAAATGACCCTGGCTGCTAAACCGGAAGTCGTAGGTTCGATTCCCACCCAGGACAAACTTTGTGTGATGAGCATGATTATTTGTTCTGTGTCTGGGTGAAATTTATCTATAATATGTATATATTTATAAACTATATATTTGTTTATCACTTGTCTGGTTACCATAGTATAAGCTCTGCTTAGTTTGGGATCAGATGGCCGTGTGTAAGTAGTCCTAGGATATTAATTTATTATTTTTTTATTTATCTTCTTCTTCTCTTCTTCAGGGTAATGCCACCAGACATGGCTATCTCCATGCGACACACGAAACTGAAGGCTGAGGAGGCGGCGCTCCTTGCTGGCGAGATCAACAAGCCCTCATGGCAGTCCAAGAATGAGGGCATCCACGAGAGGGTCAGCTTTGAGGACTCCATCTGGGGCTTCGACCTGGCTGGCGGTCTCTTTTATAATACTCCGTTGAGAGTTACTTCCGTAAGTATTAATTAAACAAATCTTTATATTGTAAGTGTGAAGAGAATTAAAAAATAGTATATTATTAAAGAGACAGTTTTTTTGCTGGTAATCAAGGAAGACCCAAAACTAGTCTACCAAGTTTAAAAAAATACAGTATTTTGTTTAAACCATTCTACCCATAACGGAGTTAAATAAGGGAAGAAAGTTTACGGTTGGACTCGCAAAACACAGCTTGTTATTTATAATTGTACAACAAAGTCAAACATACATACATACATATACAAAATGCTTTTGTAATTTTTGAGGACTTATTTCTACGAATTTAAATAGATAATTAACTTATATATTAAACTAGCTTCTGCCCGCGGCTTCGCTCACGTTAGAAAAAGAACAAAAAGTAGCCTATGTTACTCTCCATCCCTTCAACTATCTCCACTTAAAAAATCACGTCAATCCGTCGCTCCGTTTTGCCGTGAAAGAAAGACAAACATACAGACAGACACACTTTCCCATTTATAATATTAGTATGGATACTAATTACGTCTGACAAACTTTAATATTGAGCCTGAATGGACATCAACAAAACAAAAATCCAACTGGAATTTTGAAATTTTTTCAACGACCAACCGACAGCCGGCTGACGGGCTGCTATTGTCTTTCTTTTGTATCTCAAATCACGTATGTTCGAAGGATTAATTATTATAGACTTGCCGTTTACTTACTTCTTCTGCAGGTAAAACCAGACAGTCGCGCGGAGAAGGCAGGCATCAGACCTGGAGACAAGCTGCTAAGAATCAATGACATCGACACCTCGACCCTCACTATCCAGGAGGCTCACGACATCATCATACAGTCTGGCATCCATCTCAAGATCTCAGTCACATCGTAAGTAGGGATTTGACTTAAACTATTGTAACAACATTGTTTTAACCTTTCAGCGATTACACAATAAACAATATGGCGGCGGAAATTCCACATCTAACCCAAAAAAAAAAACGTCCAACATAGATTATAAAATTGTATGTGTTCAAGTAGTAGGAAATGTATCCAAGAACGTAAATAATCAAACTTGTTCATACAAAAGTAGTCTGTGAGTAATAAAAATAAGGACTATAATGAAATGGGATACCCCGACAGCCGACTGTCGGTTGGTCGTCAAGAGGATGAGTAAGTATGGAGTTTCTTGTCCATTCTTCTCCATACGAATCAACTTTTTGAAATGGGCAACTACATTCATCTTCTTTGTATATGACGTTCTAAAATGCCTTTTATATGGTATATCCATCCATACTATCCATACTAATGTTATAAATGGGAAAGTGTGTCTGTCTGTATGTTTGTTTTTCTATCACGGTAAAACGGAGCGACGGATTGACGTGATTTTTTAAGTGGAGATAGTTGAAGGGATGGACAGTAACATAGGCTACTTTTGTCTCTTTCTTACGCGAGCGAAGCCGCGGGCAGAAGCTAGTTAGAAATAAATGATTTGAGTTTGAACCTTTCAACGAACAAGCAACAGCCGGCTGTCGCACTGCTATTGTATTTCTGTTGTGTCTTGAATCACGTGTGCTCGAAAGTTTAAATATTGAATTAAATTTTGAATATTTTTTTTATGCTTTTCCCATCTTAAAAAACCTAAAATATTAAATAAAAACCTGCAAAATGCGTGTAGTTTTTTAGCTAATAAAAGCGAACAAAATTTTAATGCCAATATAACGTAAAAATGAGGAAAAAGAAAATTGCTTTTGAAATATTTACTTTTGGTTTTCAAAAGATTATAAAGGTGTCAAAAGATACTTAACGAAGTAAAAAATTATATATTCTGGACAGCTTTGCAATTATTTTTTGTTTTCCTCACCTGGGAACCTTGTGGTTACAAAAATATTAAACGTAAAAGTTTTAAAATATATTTTATGAAAATAAGTTTTTTTAATTAAGGTTTAATACCGATAACACCCGTGCTGGTTTATGGGCGTTATGTTTCCTGCCTAAATAAACAAAAGTTTTAATTATTACATAACTAATTCCTATATAAATTTATGTTGGACCTCACAGATTTCGGTGAAGGAAAACATCGTGAGGAGACCTGGAATTATAGTGAATATAGTCTAAAATCACCTATGCGTCTTGGGCATGGTGTTCAATATCTGTACCTTCTCTGTATAAGAACAGGAGGCTTACCACAAGCTCATAAAGCAGTATTACTTCGATATTACTTTCTGTGGGAAACACACTTTAGGACCCATTAATTTTAACAAATTCTATTCTGTGGTGCAAGGCAATCTGGGCTTCTCCCAGTTGTAATTGCCCCTTTGTGCCTACTGGCTTAGTTCTGTTCTGTCTCCTGCTTGTTATAGAAGGAAGTGGAAAACATATTTCTTCTTACTCCTCCGCTGTACTTTTCTGATTAATTTCGTGGCGGCATCCAAAACAGTTGAACCGTTTTTCCGGGACTCGCCGTGCTTCATTGCTCGGCGCTTTTCTGGCGGACTCCACTGTTGATTCTGGTTTTCAGGAAATGCAGTGGTTGGGAATAGTGTGGTGGGATTTCTGTGGGAAAGAGAGGCGCTAGACAACGTGTCTAACGCTGTCACTTGCACACTCTGGAATAGGAATAAAACAATCTTACTTTAAACGTCATGGTAACCCACCTGGTTTTTTTTACGACAGTGGGACAGAAATAGGCTGGTACCACGTATCGATTATTTTGTCACTCAGGTTCTACCTGATATCTTGAGTTTATAGCGGTTGAATAGTTTTCCCTCCTCAAAATTAAAACAGTTGAACAAAATCTTTTGTTTTCAGACCTGATGATGAAGAAGATGCGTATTACTGCTATGAAGATCCTCTTGTAAGTATATTAGATGTTTTTACTTATTTTAGAGGCTTGCCTGGCGTAGTGGTTAAGTGATTGTCGGTGCGCTGTGTCACATGTTCGATTTCCATGCAAAATATTTAATACTAGCTTTTGCCCGCGACTTCGTCCGCGTGGAATAATAGTTCCCGTTCCCGGGGGATTTCCGGGATGAAAACTATCCCATGTCCTTTCTCGGGTCCCAGACTATATCTGTACCAAATTTCATTCAAATCGGTTCAGTGGTTTAGGCGTGAAGAAGAGACAGACAGACAGACAGACAGAAAGACAGACAGACAGAGTTACTTTCGCATTTATAATATTAGTATGGATTTAGCGTAATGGTTTCGGGTCGAAATGTGAATCAGGATGGGTAATCACATTAAGATAATTTCGGAACAAAAATTGTTAGCGGGATATTTGAAAAAGAGGGTACGCACAGAATAATTAGAGATGCGGTATTCGGATTTTCTGACTTTAAACTTTTTGTTTTGTAACATATTGAAATATTAACTCTAATTCGCAAATTTATTTCTAGTTAAACTAACATTACGGTTAGAATTTCATAGTTTTCTAGTTAGAAGAAACGGCTTTCTATTAGGTTGTGCCTTCATGTGTTACATAACAAACATGATTATATTATATCAGCCTTCTCTACCGTTCTGAGAGTGGCAAGGTTGCTGAGCCATGTTTTGAACAATATTGTCGCTCAACGTGTCTCGATGTAATTAAGTTTCTATTGAAATAATAATTTCCTTTGTACACTGCGAGTGTCGCGTGGAACCACCCACTGTTTGTTACTGGTTATTGTGTTAAAACTATTCTCTATTTTTTAAAGGATAAAGCTCTAAAAAACTTAGAAATATTGAGGAGTTAATATTGTGTTTTTTATGTCGTTGGCACAGTGATTAAAATTTGTGTTAATGGTTATATCTGTTACCGGCCAAACCCGATTTCAGGATAGCCTAGGCTAAACTAGTCCTTGTTATATAAGTACCTTATTGTATAAGTAAAAAAAGTCAAATTCTAGCTGGCAATAAATGAATATTTAATCGTAAAAACTTAGGCTGAGATCATGCAGAGATAAATAAATTTTAGATTAAAAACATAGTTCGTGAGATTAGCTTTATTTTTCACTAGTAATTTGACAGTTGTGAGACAGTAAAAATGTCAAGTAACGCTTATCGATCTGTGGAGGGAATATTTTAAAATGCAATGCATCGAAATAATCAAATATAATGTTCGCTTTGTTCAGGTGGATGGCTATGACAGTGAAGAGGAGAGGAGACTTGAAGAAGAAAGGGCCAAGAAACGGAGGGTGTGCGCAAGAGTGGTTCGTATTGATAATTTGATTCAATAATCATTCGTAAAACCGCTAAGTATGGACTTTTAAAGGTATAAGGGGTATAAGGAACATAGTGTAACGTTCTTCATCCTCTATTTTGCTTATTGTCCTAGATCTGTTCTGTCTCCTGCTTGATATGGACTGAAGTGGAAATCATGTTTTTTACTCCTTCGCTATTCTTTTCTTAATAATTTTGTTGAGGGATCCAAGACAGTTGTATCCTTTCTCCAGGAATCCTCATTGTTTCGGCGTTTTTTTGGCGGGCTCCACTGTTGATTCTGGCTTTCAGGAGTTGCAGTGATTGGGACTGTTCCAGTACCAGAAAAATCCTCTATTGCGAAAGGAGGATCCTCCGACCAGACGTGTGTTGTGTCTGGTGGGCTACTGCCCGACGGCTCTATATAGTTGGGATTTTTATTATATGACTAGCTTTTGCCCGCGACTTCGTCTGCGTGGAATAATAGTTCCCGTTCCCGGAGGATTTCCGGGATGAAAACTATCCTATGTCCTTTCTCGGGTCCCAGACTATATCTGTACCAAATTTCATTCAAATCAGGTCAGCGGTTTAGGCGTGAAGAAGAGACAGACAGACAGACTGATAGACAGACAGACAGACAGAGTTACTTTCGCATTTATAATATTAGTACGGACGGATAATGTCGCGTCAATCGCTTAGGGCCAGCGCACATTATGACGGAGCGCAGCACAGAGCATTGCATGGTTCAAAAACATGTTGTTTTTAAATGAGCAGGTTTGAATTATACAAATATATTTTATATAGTTTTTTGTAAATTATTGTCAATAAAAAACTTAGTTTTCCCTATAAATAAGGTTTACGTAAACATAATGGCGGCCTATATTTGTAATTTTATGAATCAAGAATCGAACCACAAAGAAATACAAACATCTAATAGGCCATTATGTCCAATTTAATAACAATACCAAGAAATTACGTAAAATAATCCTATTAAGAACAAAAGATACCCACGCAACAGCCTGTGGCAACGATACAAAAATACCAGACGTTTATTTAATATATCATTCATTCATTCAAATATTTAATACAATAAGATTATATAAGCTTACTGTATGAGACTTATTTTTGATAATTTATTATTCATTCATCTCGCTATTCAAACAAAGTTGAATGGAATAGTGACGTGTTTTGGGACCTAGTTTGTAGAATTCCTATTTATTGAATTGAATATGTTATATGATAATTGTATGTTAGATTTGTGGGTTTTGGGGGTTTGTCATATCTATATTTCTATGCTATTTCTGTTTGTGAGAGTTTGTCTGGTATTGTTTCTGATTACGAAAAAAAATGCTAGCAACTAATGATGTCATAAGTAAAAAAGTGTAGATAAGTTATATGCAGTCAAAAAGTGGCACTTTAAAAGTTTGCTATTTGACCAACATGATACTGAGTATCGCGTTTACATTTGACGTTTTTCTCTTTTTCACTCGCACTACTTAAATCATGTCATCCTACTTTGACGTGTAATGTACAAATGTGTGCGTAAGTGTGCCGTTTTTGAAGATATAAATAATTTCGTTTGGGTAACATATCTACTTATAAAAAAAATAATATAATATTAATATATTTTATAATTCTGCGGTTTGATTAGTTTAAACAGAAACATCTTGTAAAATTAAATCCATAAGTACTTAGTTTTTGCCATCAATGAAACAAAAGTAATTTTCAACTGAAGTTGACAAAATAGCTACATATTATAAGCTATACCACTTTTTTTGAAAATGACTCGATCACATGGTGGTGTCACATATCAAAATTAATAATAATAATACCAGGAGTAAAACCAAACCGAAAAACCTATATAACATTATTTATTTTCTTGAAAAAGGTGTTTGAACAAAAAAATGTTGCTCAATGAATACTGTCCCTAATAATTTGGCCACCGATGGTATATCTACACCTTTTTACTTTTAATATCATTGCTAGCAACCAAGAAATCATTATCTACCAAGGTGTATTGTGTCGCCAGTAACAAGGATGTGGAGGTCCGAACTAGATTCATTTTTCTTTGTTTTTGACGTTCTAAAGGGCCTTTTGAATGGTCTATCCATACTAATATTATAAATGGGAAAGTGTGTCTGTCCGTCTGTCTGTATGTTTGTCTTTCTTTCACGGCAAAACGGAGCGATGAATTGACGTAATTCTTTAAGTGGAGATAGTTGAAGGAATGGAGAGTAACATAGGCTACTTTTTGTCTCTTTTTAACGCGAGCGAAGCCGCGGGCAAAAGCTAGTTAGAAATAAATGAATTGAGTTGAGTTGAGTTGATAGACAGAGGCTGTACGTAAAACACTGGTACCCAGCTGAATCTGGTTAGGTTAGAAGCCGACCCTAATATAATTAGGAAACGGTTAGCTGATGTAACGATGGTATGATTTCAATAACCTTTCGGCCAAGCGACAGCCGGCTGTCGCGCGTCTTTCTATTGTGTCTCGAACCACGTGTATGAAGGAAGTTAAATATTATTATAAAAAGAGACAATTTTTTGTGGTAATAAACACTACATAACTGAAACTTGGTATTTTTGACAAAAAACCGTATCATGCTAAAATAAACGACTTTTTAGAATAAGAATAAAATAACAAACATATTTTTATATCAAATATCTAAAATTTTAAAAGTGCAAGGCTGATAAATTGTACATGTACATGCATGTAATAAACAAACTAATGTTAATTTTCCAGAGCCACTTCTGGAGTCTACAATGGCCATGGGTTAGCAAGAAAAGGCTAATCTACAGAGAATCTAACTGTTTCATGGTGCCCAGTAAATACGAAGATGCACATAGGTGAGTCCGACGAAACAAACATATACAAGGTGAATTTTTGGTCCTGCACCACCCGCTAGGAGATGATTCTACCCATGAAAACAAACAACTTTTATTATGGAACCAACTCTGAAATCTCGAAAAAAATATCAGCTGTTTCATATATTACGGTCGGAGGGCATTGAACTTTTGTTAGGAACAGCTGATATTTTTATCGTTCCATAATAAAAGTTGTTTGTTTTCATTGGTAGAATTATCTCCTAGCGGGTGGTGCAGGACTAAAAATTCACCTTGTATACAGTAACTATTTATAAGAGTCTGACTTTCTGACGTAGTTAAATAAAAACACAAAAATGAAGTTGCGATTTAAAAACTAGCCTAATTTATCTGGCAGATAAAATTTATACAAAGTCTGGTTCATTTCTTAATTTATCTTGTAGATCCTTATCTAGTTACTAGTTCGAAGTTATGAAACAGGCCCATAGTCTATCTTGGGTTTCCCGGGTTTGGGTTAGCAGTGAAAATATGACAAACAAACAGACATAAAAAGTTTTTGTTCACGTTAGTAATGTCAGTATTGATTTGAATATGAGATTGTGGGAGAAGTAAAATGGGAAAAGGTTAGAAAAATTGTATGACAACAAAAAGTATTATAACTGTAAGTGAATGAGAGAGTGTAAAGAAGAGATAAATAGTGCGAGAAGAGAAGAACAGCATCTGTCACACGTATCTATTGTGAATAGATACGTGTGACAGATGATGTACAATTAAAATAAATCAGTCTTTTATTTATGTCAATCAATATGTCATAGTCCTTTTTTTTTAAATGCCACACTAGAAATTTCGCAGTGTCATAGATATATCGCAGGCATTTTGTATAAATTTAGAATTTACACATTGCCTCCTCTTTTACATACGGCATAAATTGGCGGATTGTCTATGCATTCCGAATTGCATTTTTTCCTGGGTGGTTAAAAAAATAACCGCGAATAAGAAACGCCCTTCTAATCTATCCGAGTCCAATGCCTCTGTCATTTTGCTCTCGGCATTTTACATAACTGTGACCGTTTACGCCTCATATAAAATGCCTAAATATTGTGAACGGCAGATTTAACAAAATGCCTGAGACAGATATAATATCATCGATCGAGAAAAAGATAAAAAAATAAAGATAAAGCTTTTCTTCATCATATAACATGTTTGTTTTCTTTTCAACATTTAATCAAAGAAATAGTTTTGTATCACAAGCAATTAAATAGTACCACAGAACAACAACAACAACAATTTCAATTGTCAATTTCTATAAAAAACCACTTTCTTTGAGCAATAAAACTCGTTTCATTCTCAATTAACAATAAACTTTTATTTTTAGTAGTAGTTTTGTCATAATAATAAATTGCTACTGCCATTTAAATCGTTAAGGGGCATCGTATTTAGACATCTCAAAAAAGGAATGGCATTCCATGAGTCTACTATCCATTTTAGTATGATGATTAAAATCATTGTAGATCTAATTATGATTCACAAGAACATGTTTTGTTTTTAGCTGGGACTACGACACTGATTCTGATGATCTTGGAATTTAGGATGATCATCCATCTGTCAACGCCTTGTCATCTCGCTCTTGTAAAGGTGCCAGCTTAGTGCATTCATTCACACCCGGTCCAAAATCTTTGACCCTATTTATTTTAAGCTTCATGTTATGCACCTAAATAATATTCCTGTTAAGGGATTTACTGTGTTATGTGTTTCAATTCAGCTTTTGTTCATAAATGTCACGAGTTTCGTATGGAAATTCCTTTCATACTTACTTCATATAATACTTGTTGCTTATCTAGAAAGGAGCTGAATTGAGCTGTACATGAACAGGTAAACCCTTGCACTTATCTTTCTAAATGTTTATTTCCAGACCCTACTTGATAACAGGTGAATGTATTTTTGTAGCCCGTGACAAATATATTGCACGAATACCTTCCTACTTCACTTACTAGTAATCACTTTTATAATATTAACGTTTTGTGTTTCTTTCTAGAGAAAACTATCCTCCTGTCCCTACAATAAGATTCACCGAAGATATTGTTCACTTCAGTACAGATGGAGAAAATCAAGACAACACAAAACGCATACCTTCATTATGGGAAGTCAAAGAGAAGGCCAGACAGGAAAGGAAAGAGCGATTAGAAAAAGGTTATGCTTCAAGAGAATATGTTTCCGATGGAACTGATAAACAAATAAATAAAGTCAATGATAAAAATGAAGTTGAGAAAGAAGAACCAAACGAAAAGCTAAACGAAAAACCAAAAGAAAAATCAAATGAAAAGTCAAGAAGATCAACTTTAAAGGTAGAACGACAAGAGACAATAGATGAATCAAAAGAAGAGGAGGAAATGTCTACAAAAGAAGAAGAGGTAAATGAAGAAATGAATGAGGAATTAAATGAAGATATGAATGAAAAAATAAATGAAGAAATACATGAAGTAGATGATCAAATGAATGTAAGTAATGATGATATAAATGAAACTCCAGTCAAAGAAGTAGATGAAAATAACAACAATGGCGTACCTTATCCTATTCCTGAAATAATAGAAGAAAATAATCAAGCAGTTGAAGCTTCAGAAATTGAAAATACTGCAGAAGAAGAAAATGATCAGATGAACGGCGAAGTCAATGATGATGACGTATTAAATGAAGTGCTTGGAAAAGATGGACCCAAGAGTGAAGATGACAATAACATATTGGACAGTATTTTAAGTGACGAGGGACAGAATTTGGAAAGTTCTGAATCTAATAACGAAAGATAAAGAATTTTTACCTTTTCACATGTTAACTCTAGCCAAACCCTTCGACGGACAGGCATTGAGTGACATTCGTGAATGAACAAGCGAGTAGAGTTCATTCCACTGTGACAATAATTGACACTTAATTTTCATCTTCATCAGTTTAGCATTTATCACAATTTTAAATGAAAACAAGCTCATATTAGTCAGTCATTACTTTATTATTAGTGCTAGTAAATACGATGTTGAAATTATTGATCTTATTTAAGTTGTGATTAGTGTCATTACAATTAGTTCAATGACTAATTGGAATTCCGGTCAATAGATCGTGAATTTGAACCTGTGCCAAACTGGTACGTGTAAACACAGCTGTGTATTTAGATATAAAATTAACCGCAGTTAAAAATAGTATGTACAGTTCATTCGCTATTTTAATAACTTTGTAATAGTTAGATGTTAAGTTAACTTTGAATCTCAAACAATTACAATTTGATAGAAAATTATTGAGTTGTTTTATTATAATTCCCTAAAAGTATAAACAAAATCAGCGGTAGTGCCGGTAGGTAGTAGATGGAATTACCAAAACACAACGTAACGACAAAAAAGTCTATTATTTTAGCCATAATACTTATTTTTAATCAAATGCGTAGGTACATATGATATAATAATATCTTTTTCCAACGTACGAACAATCTACATATTTTTTGTCTCTGTATTGCGACCTCTTTTTAAAAGCATGTAATTTACCGTAATTATATAAACATTTTATCTTAATGTAGTTTTATATCAACAAGAGGCAAGTGCTGTCGTTTTTAATAACTTGGTATTTATTTATTTATTTTGAAAACCAACAGCGTTACAAAAAGATACTTACAACTTTCATATAACATTTTAGGTTAGGCCAATTATAGGTTTTTCTTGAGTAACTAAAAGAGTGTATAAGCTTACGAACAGACATTGAAATTTAACTATAAAAGTTATCAAAATAAACGGGAACACAAAACAAAAGAGATTACGTTCTAAATTAAATCAAAGTTAATTTAAAGTAATAGGTATATAAGAAAATGCCTAAAAGAGTTATTTATTTTTTTTAATCTTTACAATTTGCTTTTTGAATGCCATTTTGGATGTACTGAATATGTCCACATCGCAAAATATGATAAGTATGATATAGGTTACGAAAATATTGCTTCATTTTCATTGTTCCGTTAATAAAACGTTGGAGTTTTTCTTATCTGTTAATGCTTCATTGCTTTCGACGTTTCAAATATTTGAAACATGGTGTTCTACTTTTCAATCGTTTAATAGTGAGTTTTATCCATAATTAATTACGTTCTCATTCATCAATTTCTTTTGAAAAAATTTTTAAGACCCTGTCCAGAAAGGGCGAATTCGCCGCGATTCGATTCGCGCGAATTCACTCCCGCGTTGGCGAGATACTAGGCACCAATACATCGCGTCCACAAGCATCGCGCGAATAATAAACTCGCGCGTAATACGCGTGCAATTCGCCGGACTCTCGACTCGCGCGTGATTCGCGCGTAACGCGCGCGAGTCGAGATACTAGGGCCACCTTGTTGCGTCCAAAGTTCGCGCGAATTTCAGAGCGAGTGCACGTATAAAAGAGAAAGAGAAGAAAATAGAGCACCAACATTTTGATACGGAATTCACGCGTAGGTACGCTCTTTCTGGACGCAACATTCGCGCGTATCCACGCGAGAGATTCGCGGCAAATTCGCCCTTCCTGGACAGGGCCTATGTGTTTTAAATGGCATTAATTAAAATAAATTTTATAGAACAGACTGCAGTACTTAAGCCAGGAATTGCTTAAATGTAGACATTTGTGCTTTCTTCCTCCTCCGCTGTTTCTGTTCTTTTCTGATTAATTTCGTTGCGGGATTCAAGACAGTTATATCTGCAGGACTCGTCGAACTTTTCTGGTGTACTCCACTATTAATTTTAACCAACAGTGCAGTAGTTGAGAATATTGTGGATTGTGAGTAGACGGACAATTTAAAAAACCTTCTATGGCTGTTGCAGGAACACTTTAATAAGATCCGATGTTTCTAGAAATAGCTAAAGTTCGCAAACAATTTAGCTTAACGCTCACTGGGCCTAAGTAATAGGAATGGTAGCGCTAAATTTGGTTCACCTAAATGTTCCATTATTTGTGAGAACGCTGTTCCAGATCTTGACCTCGTTTAGGAAACCATTTGCGGGAACTTTGGATGACGTTGCATGTTACAGGATACTTGTGTTTAGACAGCTGTAACAAGCTTTAACTATCGGCTATTTGGTGAAATCTATAGGTATTTTATTGTCTTGTCAGTTCTTAGTTCGATTCAAAGTTCAGACAAAAGGTTATTTGGTTTTCTAACAAGAAATTCTGAATGGCGTCGAATTGTCTGGAACGGGATCCCTTCTTTTCGCATAATATTCTTTGTCCTAATATACTTCGGCATAACGATTTTGGCACAATTTGTTTTGGCATAATAATACTTCGGCATAATTTTATTAGGCATACATTTTATGTTGGCATAATCATGTTAAAGACTAATTTGTTTTGGCATAAATTTGATTCGCATAACGTTAGTAGGCCTAATGACTATTAGCATAACGTTAGTAGGCCTAAAGACTATTAAGCATAACGTTAGTAGGCCTAATGACTATTAGCATAATAATGTTTAGGCATACAATTAATATAAATAACAAAAACAATTTTCATGCAAATGATATATAAATATAAATATACATGACATTATGTAAAGCAAACCAAATTGCTGTAGTTTCTGTAACAATCAAATAAATTGTTGGTTAAAAAGTTAATATGCTGTGCAACAAAAATTAGTGTCAGAACCGAATTGCTGCAAAACCGACTCCACGTAGTCTTGTTTGTCCTACCCCTAGAGTGTTATTTAAAATCGCGTAGGCGCGTAGGGGCGAGGCGGCCCGCGGGCTGAGGAGCAGGCGGCTGGGAGCGAGCCGCCGCGGCTGAGGCTGGCCGGCAAAGCCGGCCAACAAGCCGAACCTGCGGTGGTGAGCGAAAGCCGTCTGCGACGATTAGCACGCGTGGAGCCGCCGGAGGCCCGCAGCGCCGGAGCCGTCACAGAAACCCTGCCTGCTGCATGTTGCATGCTTGCTTGAATGCTGCATGTTTGCTTGCATGCTGCATGCTTGCTTGCATGCTTGCTTGCATGCTGCATGCTTGCTTGCAAGCTGCATGCTTGCTTGCATGCTGCATACTGCATGCTTGCTTGCATGCGGGTATAGTGTCTAATATTCTAGGTGTTAATAAATTTTTCATTGTTATACCTATAAAAATATGTTTTGATATTTTTATACGAAATTTATGCTTTAAATTTTATGCTTTAGGACATTATGCTTACAAACGTTATGCTTTAGAACTTTATGCTTAAAAAAGTTATGCTTTAGAACTTTATGCTTAATAAGTTTATGCTTTAGAATATTATGCCTAATCATTATTATGGTTAGAGACATTATGCTTAAAAAAGTAATGCATGAGCAGTTATGCGTAATTATGTTATGCGAAAATATAATTATGCCAAACAACATTATGCAAAGTTATATTAGGTCTTAAAATTTTATGCAAATGGATAGGGAACCGTCTGGAACATGTAGTGCACTTGTATTGGCCACCATTAAAATTAGCCTCGTTTTCGAACATTTGTTTTAAGAGTACATATTATTTAGAAATATATAACCGTAGTGAGCCACCAAAGTATGTAATACTAAGCACAAATTATCTTATTAACTTTGAAGCCGGAAATTACTGTTTATGAAAATGATTATTTCAAGGAGAAGAAGATTTTACATGTTCATCCTTTTAAAAAATACGAAAATGTTGAAATGGCCTTCAATATTTCCTTAACTGGGAGGTTTCCAGGATTTTTGTTCCGGTCCACTGAAACAAAAAAAAAATATCGCAAAGATGAAAGGCTTCGTTCGCCATCATTTTAATATAATTCTAAACAAATTATTTGCAACTAATACCAAAACAGTCACATTTTCACATGAAACTCTTCAATCAACTAATTACCAGTTCAAATATAACGCAGAGTCGATAATCAGGTCAATATTGAAAATCGCGAATCAATCAAAATAATATCACTGAAGTAAGAAATTACAAGGTAATGAATTCTGAGAACTCACTGCCGATGTTTTTTAAGATAAACAAATAATTAATGAGTACCAGTGAGTGAATTCAATATTTATTTGACTTTGGTCGGACTTCAGGTTTTAATTAACAAATGAATAAATTAATACACAACGTCAAAGGATCTAAAAGCGACTTTGTTTGACGCGCCTGTTGGTCTAGTGGTTAGTGACCCTAACTGCTAAGCCAGAGGTCGTGGGTTCGATTCCCACCCAGGACAAACTTTGTGTGATAAGCACGATTGTTTGTTCTGTGTCTGGGTGTGATTTATCTATAATATGTATATATTTATAAATTATATAAGTATGTTTATCAGTTGACTGGTTACCATAACACAAGCTCTGCTTAGCTTGGGATCAGATGACCTTGTGTGAGTTGTTTTCCAAAACTAAGCAAAGCTTGTAGAATGGTAACCAGAAAACTCATAAGTATACTTATATAGTTTATTAATTCATACATCCATAATATACACACATCAACCATCCAACTCCTTAGCCTTTTTCCCAACTGTGTTGGGGTCGGCTTCCAGCCTAACCGGATTCAGCTGGATACCAGTGTTTTACGTGGGACGATTGCCTATCAGACCTCCACAACCCAGTAACTGGGCGACACGATACCTCTTGGTTAGACTGGTCAGAGTTTCTGGCTAACCAGTAACGATTGTCAAAGTTCTACGACTGACAACCGGGACCAACGGCTTTACGTGCATTCCGAGCCACGAGATGTCAGTGATATCTAAGATAAACTTTAGAAAGTACATACATATGAATATAAAAAGTCACATTGGTACTTGCCCGGATTCGAACCCACGACCCCTTACACAAGAGGCGGGCGACTTATCCACTGGGACATCACGACATTTCAATATAATATGTATACAATATAGACACTATCAACATGGTATAAATAAATATCTATAGACTATGTAGATGTGTGTAGATAAATTGCTTGCACCCAAAAAATCGAATCGAACCCACGATCTTCTGCTTAGCAGTCAAGGTCACTAACCACAAGCCGTATTTATAATAATTACTAATAAACTACGATTCCTATTACTGGTCTCTTTTATTGTTCAATTTGCTTCTGAGAAACACCCACCAACCAGAAACTCAAATACTACGCGACATTACATTTTATTCTTATTGAAATTGCGTCGCTTCCAGAATTATTAATATTGGCAAGTATTAATATTGAACACGCTATATTATATATACAGGATGAAGTACAACTCGTCTCTTTTTATATTGCGCTCTTTACAATTTTATTTCAGTCGCTTTTGCCTTCAGTAGGGATTTCATATATGTTATGTAAGAGTATTTATCTATATTATAAAGCTTAAGTTTGTTTGTTTGGTGGAACGAGCAAATCTTTAGAATTACTGGTTTGAACAGAAATGTTGTTTTAGTATTGCAGGAATTCCAGGAATTACTGGGTTAGATTCTATTAGTGTAGTTGTTACATAATTATTATTATTATCCATTTATTTCAGGCATCAAGGCCCATATAAACATATACAATATTATATTAACATAAAACTTAAAAATACTATAAATATATAATACATGGTAAATTAATAAACTAGTGCACACGAAGTGTCGGCGTTGTGTTTCGCTGACTGGTGTCATGTAGGCGGCCACAAAACCGGCGGTACACAACACCTTTCGGCCAGAATTCTTCCTTGAGGAACTTCTCGAGATGGTGTGTCGGAACGCGCACCACGAACGACTTGAAGTTCGTGTTGTGACGCGGCTCCAACCTCTCGAACCTCAAGGTCCAGTTGGTCTATAATTATGCCATAATTTAAATAAGGCTTTTGGCTATACAATTTGTCGCTATGACCTAAGGGAGCAGTGTAACAAAAACGTTAGTCATTTGAAACGCTAGTCAGTAGTAAAAATGTCTGCTGTGTGACTTTGTAAACCATAAAGCTGGGAGAAATAAACACTACTTACTTTTTTTTTAAGGGATTTATTAACTTAAATTAAACTTAATTTTACATAAAATTTAAACTCGCCAAACTTTGCAGTTTGATGGCGAGAAGCGCTCGTGTTTTATACAAAAACAAAATTAAAGTTAAGCCTAAACACAAATCCATTAAACGTAAACCACAACTTAGTCACTATTTTTATACCTACAGCTCATTAGTAAATAATACACGCACGTGCACGTGCTTTGCCAATAGCAATATTACTTTGCTTATTTGTCACTGTTGCACTTCTCTAAAACAACGAATCCTTGGGATGAGTATTAAATTATACACATCATCAAAAATGTCCTTATTCTTATTCACATTGCGAAAAACAGCCGATAATTTGTTTTTTGGTTTAGGTTACGTAAATGCCTCAAACACCTACCCAAACATTGCTGCCAGCTCTTGAACTACAATACGGTTTTGCTATCTCATAGACTGTTATAGATACGGAGTTGGTACCTTAAGATATTGCGTATACTGATATTACCTCCAACAAAAAAAACATGTTCCGGGAAATAGCAGCTTCGCTACATTGCCATAGAGGTGACAGTATGTCGGATTATCAGCTTACGGTGAGAATAAACTACAACATTTCTGGAGTATTTCTGTGTAATGTAACGTTCTTAAGAATGGTACAATACAGGAAAAAGCTAAGTTTCCAAAGCATTTCCATGTAATGTAACGTTCCTGCGAATGCTCGGCGTTATGTTACGGGTAAATGCTCACAGCGAGTGTGTCTCCCCGCGTCACCCCGCAACCGCGTATCGCCCGCACTTGTAGCTCGACGAAATGTTACACCAATACGCTGGACGAAAAGTTACACCAATATGCTCGTTGGTTCGTAACAAAGAGGCGAGCGTGCTCGACGTTTAGTTCGTAAAAGGATGATACACTAGAACATATCATAGAGCGGCTCGTTGTTCTGTTACAAGTAAATGTTGTAGTTTATACTCACCTTTAATTAAACAGTGCCTAGACAGAACAGACATAATCATAACAATTAGCTATATTCTTAGTCAATTTCCAAGGATACAGTAATTCCTGACTACAGTCAGTCCTGATTACTTTGTTGTTACGAACGTGACACTATCTTGGCTCGCAATCCCGCCAATGATTACAGGCAGACGTGACTTAGCAGTTCTAGGACTTCGCCCTATCTACGTATAAGTGCAGGACTTAGATAATATTGCCTAGGTCAGGTATGACCAAGCTGTTTAAGATTGCGTGGCATTTTTTATTTTAATAAAACTACAGAGTCCCAAAATTTATTAAAATCCAAAATTAGTCCACGAACCCATAAAAAAGAATGTTTTTTAAAGGACCAAAATTGTCAAAAAAGAAACTCTAGATTCGCATAAATGTGCTAATAATTGTTTATTTTTAGAAACAAAAATTTTTTTATAGCTAAACATTGTTTATATTATCTTTCTTTTATTTTTTATAAATTACTAATAGCGAGATAAATAAAAGTTACTTAGCACATTCTTAGCTGGGCTATGTTTCGTCTCTATCGTGCACTTGAAGTTTGACAGTTGTGAAACAGTGACATGTAAAGTGCTTAGCTAAAGCTAAGCACTTTACATGTCGCTGTTTCACTTGTTCACTTGTTTCACTGTTTCACTGTTGTTTGCTGGTCTCTGCCCTGTCCAAATATTTGGACCATGGGTGCTGCTCTAGTGTAAGCTTATTTTGAGTCGAGAAGATTTTTTTTACGATCATTGGGCATTCCATTCCAACAAAACTTAAAGTATGGACGAAAACGTCAACCAGTATACAAAAAAAAGGCTGCCAGTATAAAATGACTGTTGATATATCAAAGCACGGACCAAATCGCTAGTCTTTACATTAAACTTGCAATGTGTGTTCTTTATAAAGAGTAGGTAACAACTAAGAAAGGATTTCTGGAGATTCCATGTCTAAGGGTAAAATAAGGGATAGAAGTATCGACATTCAACAAGCGAAGCCGCGAGTGAAAGCTAGTATGAAATAAACGTTTGTGTTAAATAGAAAAAGAATAGATTTTTCTCTTGTTGGCTCAGGTTCTGAGCGATACGGAACGCAAGTGCATGTTGTAACAAGTATGTCGCGACGTCGATTTCCGCACAGTACAAATAATTCAATGGACTAAAAATAGTTTTAGATGTTGGTATGTTGTATTTGATTTCATGTCACAGAGCTCTGTAGATGGTTCTATGAAATTGTATCAAGCAAGGGTTTGGAAAATTTTCCGTATTTCTGAGAAAATACGTACTTTGATGTAGAAAACTCTAAAACTAGAAGATGTTGTCCTTCCATTCTCTATTTTACCTACCCTTTAGCGGTCGGATTTTCGAAAAATATATCCTGGGACAACCAACACACGGCCCAAACTAAGCAGAGCTTGTGCTATTGTAAACAAACAACTGATAAACATAGTTACCTATATAATTTAGAGTTTATATGAAATGGGCTGAAACGTAAATAAACTTCAGAACGTACATTATGAATTGGAAAAGACACATTAGTACTTACCTGGTTACAGATCCACAACCAATGATAGGCCCAATGGGCCAATAATAGTGGTTCAACTTCATGCGAGACACCTCACGACATTATTGAAAGTTAATCGACTAAAAACCACAGATTCTGCTCAACTTACTGCACAAATACCTAGGTGCTACACCTGCCATCATTCAGTTCATCCACCCTCAAGGTCATTCGTAATTAGCGTCCCCAAACAAACCAAATAACAGCTCGATCGTCACTGACGTCAGACCTCGAACAAATATTGGCCCAACGTGTCGCCAACAAATTGATCGTTTTATTTATTTTCTTCCTTTTTCATAAATATTGATTAAACATACGTGATTGGAATTACCTGGCGTTTGGTGATGATTTTTTTGATTAATGTTTGTATGTTGTTATTTTTATATTGGCTGTTTTAAGCGGTTTCAGTGTTATGTTCGGTCTTTGTCAAAGTCGCGTGATGTTATGTGAAGTGTTATTTTAATGTCATCATCTACCTAGCCTTTTCCCAACTATGTCGGGGTCGGCTTCCAACCTAACCGGAATCAGCTAGATCCTAGTGTTTTACGTGGAGCGACTGCCTATCAGATCTCCACAACTCGGCGACACGATACCTTTTGGTTAGACTGGTCAGACTTTCTGGCTTACCCGTTACGACTGTCAAAGTTCTACAAATGACAACAGGGTCCAACGGCTTTAAGTGCTTTCCGAGGCGCGATGTCAGTGATGTCCAAGATAAACTTTAGGAAATACATATGAATTGAAATAGTGAAGTGTTATTTTAATGTATACGCCACAATATCCGTTCAGCACCCCTAGGCAAGTGTCTATAGTTTCTCTTTCGACCTACTTTCTTTTCTACTGTTTACGATGTGAAAGATTATAATTAGAGCTACACTGCCTGAGATTATTATGTCTAACAAATATTTTTTTTTGTATCTTCATTATAATTCAAGTGGATTTTTTATTTATATCTGAAAATAACTTACTTACTTAACGCAGACCGGTGGCTGAAAATAAATAAGAGATGAGTCGAGGCGAGATGACCCTAATAGGTGGATAGTAACTCTGCCTGTCTGTCTCTTCTTCACGCCTAAACCACTAAACCGATTTTAATGAAATTTGATACAGACATAAGGTCATAGCTCATTAGAGCCACGCGGCACCCACTCCGCACCGACTCGCCTTATAACCGAGGCGATCCGGTGACGCTACGGAGTTGATGTAGTGACCGCATGCCTATACAAGTCCATATAAAGAATACTAGCCGCAGGAGGCGAGTCGGTGCGGAGTGGGTGCCGGGTGGCTGTAATGAGCTATGACCTATAGTCTGGGACCCGAGAAAGGACATAGGATAGTTTTCATCCCGGAAATCCCCCGGGAACGGGAGCTATTAATCCACGCGGACGAAGTCGCCGGCAAAAGCTAGTTTGGAATAAGCCTACAAGTGTAGGATCAAGAAGCTTTTTGGAAACAATGTATTTATAAATTATGTAAGTATTTTTATCAGTTGTCTGGTTACCATTACAAGCTCTGCTTAGTTTGGGACCAGATGACCGTGTTTGAGCTGTCCCAGGATATTTATTTATTTCATGCTTGACCTTCCATGAGTAGCCAAAAGGCAAAGGCCTCTTCCAAGTCCTTCTATAGAAGACGTCTTTGCTCAGCTTTAGAGAGTTTAGGCTAGAAAAAAAAAAGAAAAAATCTTATTTTAAAAACCAACAACACCATTTCTATTTTCTAAATCTCCAGCATTTAAAATGTAATAATACTCTCTTAAAAAAACACAAAAATATGGCAAAAAAAACACAGTAATATTTCAATTAACTATATATAGCTACATAAAACCAATCTATTTCGTATAATATATGTTCAAATGGACCAGAAACTGAATTATGTGTTCAAAGAGTTTCTCCGAAATGACTGGGCCTCAATCAAAGTCTTTGATCACATTTCTGTCGCCTTGATCAACATGTAAGGTGCCACACGTTTCAAATTGATTGAAAACAAGTACTTATTTGTATAATATTTTGTGTGGTTTTTTGCAAAGAGCGCTATTTTTGTTCATATAAATTGAAGTTAGTGCTTTCCTGGAAATGTTTCCTTTGAAACAAAATACTTGAATGTTGGATATTGAAATAATACAATCAGTAACGATTATTTATTTCTGGTTCTGATTCTAAAAATTTCTTAAAATGTATGTTTCATCCTAAACTTCGTAGAACTTACTAAGGTGTTCTTATTATGGTGCGACTACACTTGGCGTATTTGACAAAATTCTTAATTTTATTAGGATAAGGTTGACTATACTCTGACTCATTTTTTTTGCATTTTAGTTTTGTGTTTTAGTCCACGGATTTTTTTTGCTGAAAGGTCATACAAAGTCGCACTATTTAAAGAAACACTAATGTCGATATTAAAATATTACAATCAGCAAAAATTCTTTAAATATCAAAATTATGTTTTATCCTAAGCTTCGTAGCACCGGCTACGGCGTAGCACTCGTAGTCAGCCCCTACTACGCCGTAGCACCGTAGTGCCTTCAACGTATAATATTATTCAATAAACACACATGACGAGACGTAAAATATTATTAATATTGTAAATAATTAATATCACATACTACATCGACGATAATTGAACTTATCGCATTAATATCAGTAATTACATAATATAAAAGCAATTACTGTACCAATCTCGGAAAATGCTTAGAAATTACTTGTATGTACGTAATTACCTTAATAAATTGATCCAGGTCACGACACGTGTCAGATTCTTAACAGTAATACCAATTTTTATTAATGGTAATACATCCGTTTTAATAACGATAATATTTGTATGAAAATGTCAGTGTGAAAATGGTAACCAGACAACTGATATACATACTTATATACTTTATGAATACCTACATATTATAGATAAATTTCACCCAAACACAGAACAAACAATCATGCTCATCACACAAAGTTTGTTCTGGGTGGGAATCGAACCCACGACCTGCGGCTTAGCAGTCAGGGTCATTAACAACTAGACCAACAGGCCCGTCAAAATATAAATTATTTGTACCATGCGGGAATCAATCCTAATAGGTCGATTACACCTGCCGAGTAGAGTGGCGAGACAGTGCCTTCGGCCGAGTACTCGGTATTTGTAAACACATTGCCGAGTACTTGGCCGAGCGCTCGGCCTAGCAACCGGCCGAGACAGTCACTCGGACCCAGTTCTATTTACTAGGGCGAGTACCCACCTCCCCGCTTTCCCGCACTGTCTCGCTCGGTCACTCGGTGAATCTAAACAGCACTCGGCCACCACTCTCCACTCGGAATAAACGATTTCCGATCCATGTTAGCCTCAGTTTTCCTTGAACTTCTTCTAATAACTGAACTGTCTGGCCACAATATCGAAAATACGTGTGAACACTTACTCGGATACGGCACTGTCTCGTCCGAGTTACATTTTACTGTCTCGTCACTCTACTCGGTAGGTGTAATCAAGCCATAAGACACTAAGCACATCAACCAGTAGCTGCGCCATACTCCTCTACAATACGGTCAAGCAAAAGTCCATAAGTTTCAGCATAGTTCAAGTGTTCATACACTGAATGTAAACTTTAATTGGTATTTCAACTTCGCGCAAACATTGATTTCGATCTGTTGTTTAAACTTCGCAAATTATCGGTAAACGATATTGATATCAGCAATAAGATACCTCGGTATGCTCGAATTGCTTTAGAACTTAAATGTGAACTTCAGTAATTATTGACTTTGAAATTGGCGAAGTGTTGAACTTAGAAATGTTATATATATTAATTTTAATTGGCACGTGTGTGTACATTGATCATCTGTAGACTGGCGTTGGCTAAGTGGTTAGTTACCTCGACTGCTTAACCGTAGGTCTTAGGTTCAATTCCCACCCAGGAGAAACTTTGTGTGATGACCATGATTGTTTTTTTATCTGGCTGTAATGTATCTATAGTAAGTATGTTATTATATATTATATAAATGCATATCAGTTGTCTGTTTACCATAGTACAGTTTTTGGCTTAGTTTGAGATCAGATAACTGTGTGTGAGTTGTCACAAGATTATTTATTTATTTCGGTTACGTTTTTCCACCGTCGTGGCGCTGTGGTGTGAACACATATATTTTCTATTATATGTAAATAATATAAATAATACCAGCCTATAACTGTCCCACTGCTGGACAAAGGCCTCTTCTCATACAGAGAAGGCACGAGTATGATCACCACGCTTGCTCAAGGTGGGTTGGCGATTTCGGACTTATATTAACTACAAGTCCAGGTTTCCTCACGATGTTTTCCTTCACCGATGTCTGTGATGTCTAAGATAATCTTTAGAAAGTACATATAAATTGAAAAAGTCACATTGGTACTTGCCCGGATTCGAACCCACAACCTCTTGCGTGAGAGGCGGGCGCCTTAACCACTAGGCCATCACGACATTATTATATGTAAATAAGTTGCAAAAATAATATGTTAAAATAAATAATGTTAAACAATGTCCGTATAATATGAGACGTTAGTTATCCCAAGACACATTTATTTGAACGAAAAAAGAAAGACAGTAAGATAAAACAAGGTTCATAATTCATGGTAATTGGCTCAGCAATTCCCAAGATAAGCTCATAAAAACCTTTTTGCCGAACCTACCGTGTACTAAATTCACAGCGTCAAAATGTGCTCGTTGTGACGTCATCACTTGTGTCTAATCCACGCATTTATTTTTGGCAGATTCTCATTATTCTTGTGCTCTCTAAGGCATTACGTCATAAGTAAGGATTGTATGTGACATGACAGATGACGTCATAATGTGTCAGGTCTTTACACTGTCTTTCTATCTGTCTGTAGCGCTTTTTTGGTTTTACTGAAATTATTTTTATAAGTAATAAGGTTTTTTTATAGATGCGAAATCATCAAATGACTTCTCCTGCCCTGGGCGGTGCGGAGGAGAGTGTTAGACTTTTACTGACTAAAACCTGCCCTTGTTTCGGGTTATTCCGATCTGTCACCCCGTTTTGTCCCCATGGGTTGGTAAAATACTGAAAATACTGAGATACTTAGTATTTAAATCAATCAAAAGTACTAGGCGCGCAGTAGCGTCAAGAGGTTAATAGAAAATGTGTTCCACACATTGCTAACTGGGGGACAAATCGAACCTATTTTTTCCTATATGTCACCCGTGGGGACAAAACGGGGTGACAGATCGGAATAATCCCTTGTTTCTTCGGTTGCCCTTTATGTTCCGGGCCGCGGTAACTATTAGAACTATTTCGCATTCCCGGCAGACATTGGCCCTAAAGGGCCCGTCACGTACTGACTGCTCTGTAAGGTTAAAGTTAAAGAAAGAAAGTTCATTTTGAACTTTTAACTTCTGTTGCGCTACGCGTGGCAAATTCAATTCCGCACGGGACTAAAAATATACTGTTTGTATGATCTACAGCTATTTGTTCGATATTTGTTTGTGTATCTGAGTTTATATGTTTCTAAACGTACCCAGAAGATGGCGAGGTGACCTTGACGTATACCACGAGGTACAGGTATAGGTTCGATTTGGTGAAAGAAAAAGGAAACTAGAAGGACTGGGGGAAGGTTCTTACCCAGCAGTAAGACAGTTTAGGCTAAAGAAACAAAATACGCAACCACGAAACAGAATAAATTCTAGTATAGGACAACGTTTTTGTTTAAGTTTATAAACTTACTAGCTTTTGCCCGCGGCTTAGCTCGCTTGAGAAAGAGACAAAAAGTAGCCTATGTTACTCTCCATCCCTTCAACTATCTCCGCTTAAAAAATCACGTCAATTCGTCGCTCCGTTTTGCCGTGAAAGAAAGACAAACATACAGACAGACAGACAGACACACTTTCCCATTTATAATATTAGTATGGATTTCCGCGTGCGAACGCGATAGCCGATATTCAGATGAAGTCACGAGGTAAAGCAAGTATTACAAACAAAGCAAAAAAAAAAAGAATTAGAAATCTTTTACACAGTCCAAAAAACCTAACCAACCATTTACAAAAATATAAAACCTCCAACAATACCTACATACCTTAGCTTGTAACAAATTAAACGTTGATACAGGGTGGTCTCTGGCGGACGACCGGAAATGAAGGGTCCAGGAGAGGCTGCATCCGGCGGCCATATTGGATTGTCTCGCTTCCAAGTCGAGAGAAAGGAAAGGCCTCGTTATGCACCCTCATTCGAAATGTGACGCTATATACTTACCATATTAGGTACGTCGTGGGACATATGTATTTAAGGACTGGATAATATATGCTCACTCATTTATGTTAGTCATATACTAACAAAAATGTAAATAATAATAAAACAATATAAAATTGTAAAGAAAACCGTAGTTGAATTATTGCAATAAGGCTCTCAAAGTCTTGAAAAAGGATACCCTAGCGGTCGCGGTTTTATCGGGTCACCAACCTATGATAAAAGAGTAAAGTCGGTATGATCCGTTCTTCTTTCGAAGGGTATGTAACGCGCGTGTCAACAATTTATCGGGGGGCACGGTCGTGCCCCCGCCAAGACAAGCAAGCGAAGCGCAAGGGCACTACCTACCTTTTCTCGAAGTGTTTTGTCGTTTTTTTAACCCTCATAGATTTGATTTCCGTACCAGATAGTTTATATTCACAAGATATGATGTCAATAATAGACTCATTAAATAACAAAGTCTCAATTGAATAGCTCTAATACACCGATTTCGTCACAGACACACTGAAGATCATCAAAATGTTTGGCTACTTCCTGAAGTGCTAGAATGCTGAAATTGTACATGTAGTCTGAGTTTAGTATACAACCAACAAAAAAAAATCATAACTTAAAACTTTCGCCCTCCATCCCCTAAAATAGGGGGGGTGGAAGTTTTGTAAAGAAACAAGTAAATCATTTAAGTAAAAATGCAAAGACAGAGAATAGGCTATAAAAACCGGCACTGCCGATGTACAAGAAATACACCCCAAAAAAGAAGAAAAAAATAAACACTAAAAAGACTGCCTTGCAACTTACAAAAAGAACTGAAATCCCACCAAAAACATTTCATGTTAAATGTTGCCAAGACAACCGTGAAGGTCACAATCCTTAAAGGGGTGAGCTGATGTTTGTGGTTTTGGAGCCGAAAACCGCACATAATATATAAATTTTAAAGTAACTCTGACTGATGCTTGCTGAAGTTCTGAACACATTTTACAATAAAACAGAATGTTGGGCAAGAGATAATTTAGAAGCACATAAGGTTTGCCCTGTAAAAATATATCAGATCTCATGTAGAGCCAAGCTTCTGAATCAAGAAAAAATTTTATTGATATATAGAGTTTGTGAAGTTTAGGTCGGTAGGTTTAGGCCGCGTAGATTTAGAAGCTTGGCTCTACATGAGATCTGATATATTTTTCACAGGGCAAACCATATGTGGTTGTCGTGGCAACATTTAACATGAAATGTTTTTGGTGGAATTCTAAATTATCGATGTACTTGTCGATTACCTATATTATAAACTAGAGTCTTTGCTATGGTAACCAGACAAACATGAATACTAATATAATAAATGGGAAAATGTGCCTGTTTGTCCTTCTTTCACGGGAAAATGGAGCCACGAATTGGAGATAGTTAAAACGATAGAGCGTACGCGAGCAAAGCCGCATGTAAAAGCTAGTATCCGTACTATCCGTACTAATATTGTAAATGCGAAAGTAACTCTGTCTGTCGCGTCGGTTTGTCTCTTCTTCACGCCTAAACCACTGAATCGATTTGAATGAATATTGGTACAGAGATAGTCTGGGACCCGAGAAAGGACATGGGATATTCCCGGAAATCCCCCGGGAACGGGTACTATAATATATAGTATTATTATAATTGACACCCTTATAATGGCAGAACTATAGATAGTATAGATCCATAAGCTGAGAAAGGACAGTTATTATCCCAAAAAAACTCAAGGGAATGGGAATTACGCGAGTAAACCCGCGGGGGATAACTATTTTGTAATATATATTAAAACAAGTATGTAAACATGAGCTACATAGGCTTATTTAATTCTGGTTTTAATTTCCGCTGAACACAGAAAATCATAATTAATAATAAAGACAAAATACACAGAACGTTAAAATAACATTTTCTTAATTTTAAACCGAGGCTTAGTGTAAACGCTAATCAACATGGAAATTATAATAACTAAATAAAATGTCTTTTACATTCAAATTGAAATAATTTGAGTACGACCCGTAATTAATTTATCTCCTTTAACTAATTTGTGTTATTAACATTAATAACTTTAAAGATTTTCACTTGAATTCAAGAAGACAAGAAGATAGGCTGTGATGTTAAAGTAATACTAGCTTATGTGCGACACTAACTTTGTAACACAGCGACCTTAATAGAATTTCTAGATTACTAAAACCGCAGACTGAAGTCTGGGAGGAACTTTTATCCGAATGGCAGAGTAGGTGGGATAATTCCACTAAGGGCCGACACCTCTATCTGTTCTTTCCATCCGTTCGTGAGCGGCTGGCTAGGACTTGGCTGGAGGTGGATCACTGTGTTGCCTAATTTCTCACAGCTCATGGGAATTTTAAGAGTAGCTAAGCTATATTCCTTTAAAGTAGTTGCTCCGCCTTTGTGTCAATGTTCTGCATCGGGCTGTGAATTCGAACAATCTGCACATCACATCTTATGGGAGTGTGTTCTTTGTCAGAATGAGCGTAATAATTATGTTGGACAGTGTACAGCGTTACATCCAATGTCGTGTATTATGCTTACCTTGTGGAAACTAGAACCAATTTCCGTGCGTTCAAGCGCTTTGCCATACCCATTATTGGAATCAATCGTAACAGCTCACATTTTAGGACGCATTAATTTTAACAAATTCTATTCCGTGGGGCAAGGCAATCTGGGCTGTTCATAGTTGTAATCGCCCCTTTGTGCCTATTGGCCTAATTCTGTTCTGTCTCCTGCTGGTTATGAAGGGAAGTGGAAAAACATATTTTTTCTTACTCCTCCGCTATACTTTTCTAATTAATTTCGTTGCGGGATCGAACTGTTGATTCTGGCTTTCAGGACTTGCAGTGGTTGGGAATAGTGTGGTGGGACTGTCCCAAAAAAATAATAATACAATAAACCATTAACATTGTTTTATTTTTTATTGTTTATTCTTTCTGACAATCAGATTGATTGTTTTATGTCTGGGCGTAATTTATCTACAAATATGCATGTATTTAGAAATTACAAAAATGTGTATATCAGTTGTCTGGTCACCATAACACAAGCTCTGTTTAACTCGAGATCACATAACCATGTGTGGCTTGGCCCGACATATTTTTTTTATAATTTATTTAAAACTAGCTTTTGCCCGCGACTTCGTCCGTGTGGAATAATAGTTCCCGTTCCCGGCGGATTTCCGGGATGAAAGCTATCCTATGTCCTTTCTCGGGTCTTAGACTATATCTGTACCAAATTTCATTTAAATCGGTTCAGTGGGTTAGGCGTGAAGAAGAGACAGACAGACAGACAGACAGACAGACAGACAGACAGACAGACAGAGTTACTTTCGCATTTATAATATTAGTACGGATCATGTACACGACACCTCCCACCGCTTGTGACTCCATGTTTTCATATTTTTCTTATTTCGACAGACATTACTTAATTAATTCGTAAACAAAACATTATTTTGGAGTTTCCGAGAGAGCTTGCAAGTTAATTACTTTCAGACTTTGTTCTGAAAAGCCATTTGGGACCAGACGGCTTACACAATTGTTTTCATGATGAAAGGAATTCTACGAAAATTAAATGTACCTAGGTAATTTTATTGATAGTAACTGAATGGTTAATGTGACGGGCTGGCAAAACGAGGGTTTGTTTAATGCCTACCTTTATGGTTCATTATGGTAGGTGGTAATCTATAAATGTTGTTGTTTTATTTGTAGTTATTGCCGACAGCCGACAAGTATTATCTCTGCACCATATTTTGTTGACTGGGAGAGAATGTCTTAGTCATTATGTCCGTCAAAAGACATTTGTGCATAAAGATAAATAAATAAAAAACTAAAATACTATGCACGTACGGTCAGCATCAAAAGTTGATGAACACATTCAAATTTTCAAAATCGCTGTACACCGTAAAATACCTAAATCGCTCAACATGGTCACCTACTTATGCTCTCGATGACGATCATTTATTTTTGGCGCTTGTCATGTTGAGATATTTAGGTATTTTACGGTGTACAGCGATTTTGAAAATCTAAATGTGTTCATCAACTTTTGATGCTGACTGTACGTCGTGATGGCCCCTCTCGTGTGAGGGGCAGTGGGTTCGAATCCGGGCAAGTACCAATGTGGCTTTTTCAACTCATATGTACTTTCTAACTTTTATAACCTACTGTTTGGATAGAGCTAATAGCTTCAATTTTCTGACAAACTGACACCTTGAAGATTCAAACGTACCTGTAAATGGTTTATTTGAATAAAATAGTTTTGAGTTGAGTTGAGTTGAATATATACAAATAAAATAAAAATCTCTATAAGAACTAATCCATAAAAAATAAATTTTCCCCATAAGTTTGTACCTTTCCAAATGTAATTTTGACTTGTAAATGGCGTTTCAAGGAAGCTTTTGATATGGCCCGACACAAATCATAAAATAGCAATTTCTCTTTGTCTTTGAAGAATATAAGCCTATTATTTCCTTTTGTGGGTACAAAGTTTCCTCTCAAACAGAGGAGGCACATAATGTATGTGCCTTCTCTGTATGTTTCACATTTCCTCATTTCATAATCATGTTTATTGTAATTTAGCTGTCCCCCGCGGTTTTACGCGCGTAGTTTCTGTTTTCGTGATTTTTTTGGGATAAAAACTATTCTATTTCCTTTTTCAGGCTATAGACTATCTCTATTAAATTCATTTAAATCAATTCAAAAGTTTTGGCGTGAAATAAATAAATAAATATCCTAGGGCATCTTACATACGGCCATCTGATCCCAAGCTAAGCAAAGCTTGTGTTATGGTAATCAAGCAACTGATATACATACTTATATAATTTTTAAATACATACATGCTATAGATAAATTACACCCAGACACAGAACAAACAATTATGCTCATCACACAAAGTTTGTCCTGGCTGGGAATCGAACCCACGACCTCTGGCTTAGCAGTCAGGGTCACTGACCATAGACCAACAGGCCCGTCGGGAAAGGGAGACACACAGACAGAGTTACTTTCGTATTTATAATATTAGCATGGATCGCTTGTTGCAGGTTCGTACGCAACAAATATTTTTATGGTCTACAAGTTGTGGTTCGGTGGTATGGAACTTTTAGTGCCTGAGTTGTACGTGGCTGTTTTTTTATAGAATACCGTTTTTGGTGCACTAAATATATTTTTTATCAATCTATATATAAAATGGTTAATTGGCTGGCTGACTGATTGTTGTTAGATCAATGCAAAGCTCAAACTGCTGGTCCTAAAGATATGAAACTTGGAGGGTGCATTCTTTGTGACGAGTGCCTAGGTAGCCACTAAGAAAGGATTATTGCATACTAGCTTTTGCCCGTGATTTCGGCCGCATGGATTTATTGCTCCCGCTCCCGGAGGATTTTCGGGATTAAAACTATCCTATGTCCTTTCTCGGGTCCCAGGCTATATCTGTAAGTGGTTTAGGCGTGAAGAAGAGACAGACAGACAAACAGAGTTACTTTCGCATTTATAATATTAGTACGGATTCGACTTCAAAATAATGGTTCAAAGTTCGACATACACGCGGGCGAAGCCGTGTTTGAAAGGTAGTATGATATAAAATAAAAATAAACATTGGCATCCCACAAAATACACCAATCGAACAGTAAACAAACTATCAAATTATTAGCACAGGCCAACACGATTACTCTTAAAAGGGATAGCAATTAAACTTGGGTACGTACAAAGCCTTAGTGTAAACACCAAATAGATCAGAAGATGATGGCCCAAAGGCTGTATTCTTATCTCAGTTCAACAAGTATTGAGTAAGCTTAGTTCAACTTAAATGAACTTGATTTGTTACTAACAAGGTCTATAATTTACTCATTTTGGAGTCGGACTATCGCTATCGTTCCTGCTTGACTCCTTTAGATCATGCGTGATGTTTCATTTATCTGTTGCGGAATGTTTATAATAGTTACCGTGACCCTGGAACATAGAGGGCAATCGAAGGAACATGAGTGGGTTTTAGTCAGTAAGAGTCTGACACGCCCTCCCGCCGCACCCAGGACGGAGCAGTCATTTGATGATTTCCCAAACAATAAAAAAAAAATTATTTATCTATGTTTTAAAACGGATAGCTGCCTGATGATATTATCAACGCACAAAGTTATAACAACTCATATACACCTTTTCTTATATAGGTGAAATCTACGATAAAGAAAGTAAAAAAAAAACGATGTGCTACTTGCCCTTGCCTGGTAACAAACACAACATCGTGCCTAAGACGCTGGCTTACGAACCATTGGACCATCTCAACATAACACGGACAGACAGACAGACAGACTTTTAAATTAATAATATGCACATGCTCTGATTATGATCACACACAGAGCGCCCACCTGTTGTGGCACAAATATTGGTTTCATATTAATTGGTGTCATGTTTGTTTTGTTTATTTGTAAAATGAAATTGGTTTTCAATCACATTTGAAAGCTAGTTCGGAAAACAAATAACTGCGTCTACAATAAAATTATAGTAAATTATGGCAGCCGACCTGAAATGTAGGCTGTAGAGTAGCCCAGGCACAATTTTCTGACCCACCTTCAGTGTAGATAGTTCTGGGGGTGGGTCAGGTAATTGTAGCAACATACTGTACGTTTATAAATGTCCACTGTTTAGAACTTTTCTTAAATGATGTGAGGAAATTCAAAGACATTATTTGAAGTGACCTCAAAAAAGAGGTTTTCAGTAAAAAGTCGCACTAAAAAGAAAAATCTTTTTTATTTAACAAAGAAGCACTCTCCCAGGGACGGCTATGTAGTAAAATATGTTTTTAATGAACGTTGTTATTTTGAATAGTTATATAATTGAATCAAAAATAAATTAAAAAAAAAAGCTGTTTTTAATTTTATCTTTTCAATTGTTATAAGAAATATATTTTAATAAAAGTTGTTATCTTAAATAGTTATATAATTGAAACAAAAGATAAAATTTATAAAATGCGTTTATAATTTTATGTTTCCAATAATTGTTATAAGTGTTTTACGAGACTCGTTTGTTATGTGTGTTTAACATCGTCTTATAAATATCAGTAAGGTGTTATACTTATCGCGTTTATGTAAATAAATAAATAACTTAATGTAATATACAAATAATAAACGATTTTCTCTCCGTAAGGCAACCCTTCGTTACCAGACGTGGTATGACACGTTTCCAAATTAATTAGGTTAAGCAGGCGTTTAATTTGTTTAAAATTCGCTTAGGGCGGGCACATTTGATTATAAGGGTCGACCGTCCGTCGCAGGGATATTCCAGGGTTATTCCAAAACCAGAACCGAATTTTCGGATACATCCCAAACAGCTGGTCTCAGAGACATGGAACGTGGAGGGTGTGTTTTTTGTGAAGAGTAAGTATCCACTAAGAAAGGATTTTTAGGAAATTTAACCTCTCCAGGGATAAAATAGCAAATAGTGTATATTTATCATCATACACGTGGGAGAACCAGCAGGTGAAAGCTAGTCAAATAAAAAAAAAACTAACTATAAACGAATAGGCGAGCTTATTACGTATCTTGCAGAAGCCGTTATGAATAATTTTGGATAGATGTGGAGTCTAAATGATACATCATGCATAATATATTTTGAAAAATTATTTATTATTGCGTACTCATTACAAGCAATACAAGAAAATACAAAAAAAATCTAAGTACTGCAACTGAAACTATTCGAAACTCTAAAATAATTCCATATCCATATTCATATCCGAAATTTCATAACGATGAAATCTCTAGCCCATCGCACTATAGCCTGTTTTAATAGGCCCTTATCTATTCCGTAATGACAGACAGATGGACATTGTGTTCAATGTTATATTATGTGTTGCTATTTTGGAAAGCTTTAATCTATGTCCGACTAGCGACTCGACCCGGTTTCGTTCAGGTATTACAAATCTTTGAAAATCTCGAATTTTCTGTATTATAATAATAATACGCACATTTTTGACCAATACGATTGTATGGACTTTAAAAGAGACTTTGACCTCTGAGTTTATTTCGGATGTTTCTTCTCAGAGCAGTCCAGCTACGAAACACCGGCCCCATCGTACGCTTAATTAAAAAAAAAAACCATATTGACGTGTATATAAGTGTTATGTTTATAACTTATTTACAAAATAAATATGATTTTGATTTTTGATTTTTAATAAGCATGTATTATAATTACTTTTCTGATTATACTTAACCGTTCTGATAAATCATTTTGTCTATTTAACCTCCGAACACACGTGATTCGAGACATAATTGAAAGACAATAGCAGTGCGACAGCCGGCTGTCGCTTGGTCGTTAAAAGGTTAATGAAACGGAATGGCAATCTGTTGGGAAATAGACAATCAAAGATTCAAACAAAGAAGATTTCAAACAAAGCTGATGTATTTTAAGGTTCCTCGTACATAATGTTCAAGATTTATTATTAACAGCTTTGATATTTTGATCACTTTTTATTGTTTCATACTTAGCTGTAAAAATATTTGTAAAATGACTTCGTCAATACACTGCGCAATACATAGAACAAAGTATTTCATAAAAAAAAATATTACATACAAAATTAATAACATTTTGTTGAGGCTTTGTTTGAAGATTTTTTTGAGACGACATAAAAATGTCTTGTCATATTTCAGACTTTAGCGGTATTTAATTACTTGTGGTTGCTCTAAGAGCGCTTGTATACACCAGTATTGCCGTATTTACCGTTGCCAGACAGCTGATAAACATCCATACTAATCTATACTAATATTATAAATGCGAAAGTAACTATATCTGTCTGTCTGTCTCTTCTTCACGCTTAAACTACAAAACCGATTTGAATAAAATTTGGTACAGATATAGTCTGGGACCCGGGAAAGGACATAGGATAGTTTTCATCTCGGAAATCCCCCGGGGAACGGGAATTATTATTTAACGCGGACGAAGTCGCGGGCAAAAGCTAGTATTTTATAAATTCATACACATTATAGGTAAATGACACCCAGACACAGAACAAACAATCGAGCATGATTGGTTGTCTGGGTGTCAGCACACAAAGTTTGTCTTGGGTGGGAATCGAACGAGATATATATGTAAGCATAATATTATCCTTAAATATGTCCCTTGACTAATACGGCGTAGAGAACAACGGTATCATCGTCATCATCATCATCACAATGATTATGAGTATAAAAGATGACACAGCGATGTTATTCCGGCTCCGCACCGTGCTGCTTTTGTCTAAAGTGCCTCTTCACGTTCCGCTAGCTGGGCGTACGGCGTCCATCCGGTATGAGCATGGAACATATGAAAGCTGTCTAAAGTTTTTTTTTTTTTAATAATAAAAAATCTTTATTGGAACTAAAAGTTACCTATATAACATCATTGGGTATATGTGTATATGTCACCGGAAAATAAAAAGATCCGTAAGTTTATCAATCTACTAGGAAGTTTATAAACTTCCGTAGAATTCTAAACGGGAGATAAATTGTAATATTTTACGCCCACATTTTCGTAAATTTATTAATTCCCGACGTCATGCGGTCTAACGGATAACTATTCGTAAGATTTTATATGGTTCGACCAATCACAGAAACTATTTTGAATATACGCATCTTTGAAATACGTAAAATAACACACTGCTCTCTGATTGGTCAACGTTCATAGTTTATATTCCGTGGCGAACAATGGCGGCCGCGAGGAAGGAAAAGTGACACGTGACAGTCAACCAATCAGATTGCGCGTAGCGTTTGGTTACTGCTTACTTATTATTTTACGAGTGAGTTCAGTAAGTTTATCAATTTACGAAAATGTGGACGTAAAATATTACAATTAATCTCCTGTTTAGAATCCTACAGAAGTTTATAAACTTCCTAGTAGATTGATAAACTTACGGATCTTGTTATTTTCCGGTGACATATATAATCTGTTACCGGTCACCCGGCGCTACATAGCCAACAATCGGAACGTGGGAAAAGAGTCTTATGGCGGGGTGTAAGTGGCCCTACCATTACCTCCAGGGTCAAAGCCAACCTCACCTGCACGTGGAACACCCTGCTGATTCACTGACTAAGCTCTGACGGACCAGGTCTCTTCACATAGAGGAGACCATCGCAGTCATTATGCATTATATTTGTGTTATATATCTTTCTTCGTTTGAGATATTGTAAAATAAACATGGTCGTGGCAAAATTGTGGTGTGTTTTCCACAAATGCCATTAATAAGGAGTTGAAGTTGAGTCTTATGGCGAAAAAAATAGACGTTACTAAGCACTTTGGCTAACCACTATACCTGTCACTGTTACACAACTGCCAAACGTCAAATATACGATAGAGACGGAACGAAGCTAAGCCAAAGTACAAGCTTAGTGACGTCTATTTATCTCGCCATTAGATATAGACTTTGAAATATGGACTTTGTCTGAAATAAAAAAAATTTTTTTTTATTTATTTTTCCATTTATTCTTTAAACATACATATAAATTACATTTTTAAATATTAATATAAAAAATAACATTTAAAAATATAAAAAATAGTAGCCCACCGGCATCGGGAACAGGGTCCAAGCTACCGACGGTCAGGGCTCCAGAGAGAGGAATCGCCGGACAATGCGCGCCGTGTCCAGGAGTACCGCCTTCTGCATCAAACCCTTGATCCAGCTGCATAGCGAGAGCCTCCTTAGGTGTTGATCGTTTATAGGCCGTCACGACTATCGGCACAATGATTGCTGAATCTATGTCCCACATGTCGACAACCTCGCGAGCCAAGTCAAGGTATTTGGTCTGCTTATCCTTCTCGGCTTTGACGAGGTTCTCGTCATGTGGAACGGCTATGTCAACAATTTTTGCCCGACGCTCTAATCGATCTATTACCACAATGTCAGGCTTATTGGCAACAACAGTCCTGTCCGTGATAATAGATCGATCCCAGTACAATGTGATATGGCTATTCTCAAGAACTGGCTCGGGCACATATCTGTAGTACACTTACTACTACGTAGCACTTGCTCTGAAATACAGTCTTGTGGAATCGGAGGTGCCATCCGATTCCACAAGACTGTATTTCAGAGCAAGTTGCTGATGAATAATCCTGGCTACAAGATTGTGTCTGTGCAAATAGTCTCCGTTAGCCAAACTAGAACACCCAGAAATAATGTGACGTATCGATTCTCCGGGACGGTGGCATGCCCGACAGATGTCAACCGTGCAAATGTTATTTATTTTATTATTAGACAACCGACCTTTTAATAAATATTTTTTTTGCACAGTATTTATTTCAAACAATTCGATTATTTTTATCTATTGTTCATTTTTTTTTTGGGGAGTGGGAAATCATCCAATGACTGCTCCCGTCTAGGGTGCGGTGGGAGGGCGTGTCAGACTTTTACTGACTACAACCCACTCATGTTCCTTCGGTTGACCTTTATGTTCCGGGGTCACGGTAACTATTATAAACATTCCGCAACCCCGGCAGGACATTCCGCAACCCCGGCAGGACATTCCGCAACCCCGGCAGGTATCTATTGTTCATTGCGCACAAAAATTGTATTTACTTACATGATATACTAAACAAGTATAAATAGGTACAGTTTCTTGTGCATCTTCATTTAAAACAATTTGCTTTATTAAAAATAGAATAAACATACAAATTGCAAATGAGAAACATATATCCAATGGTATGATAACTTGTTTTTATAGCGAGTTTTGGAATTATTTATAGCAATCTTACGAAAAACTAACATAAAGAAAAAGTACCTATGTTACGAAATACTTCTTTTTACTAATAATCTTTTTACTGATACCCTTTTTTCTTTTGGAACCTCGTACGTATGTAAATTTAACAAGCTTTTATTTAGTTGATAACAACCCAAAATGGGCCAAGTCAAAACACACGAACAAACATAAAATCCTACAGCTCAACATATATTGTAAATGTAAGAAGACAATATTAAATGTAAGTTCAAAGCGTCCCCGATATTGGCCACTTGACCTCAGTCGGCAAACTCTTTATTTCATCACTGGCGGGAGCTGTACATTTCTGCAATTTATGCTTTATGTAACAACTAGCTTTTGCCCGCGGCTTTACTCGCGTTAGAAAGAGACAAAGTAGCCTATACTCTCCATCCCTTCAACTATCTCCACTTAAAAAATCACGCCAATTCGTCGCTCCGTTTTGCCGTGAAAGAAAGACAAACATACAGACAGACAGACAGACACACTTTCCCATTTATAATATTAGTATGGATATTCATCAGTACTGTCAAAAGAAATGAGATACATTTGTAAGAACCAGCGGCTCAGGCGAAAATGGTTGATGTTTGTATTTGAAGTTGCTGTTAGAAATTGTGATGCCAAGCCTTAGTAATGTCCGTCATCTACCCCGGTCACGAGGGAGTGTGGAGTCTACGAGGGATGTCGTGCGGTGTTCCACAGGGATCGGTCTTGGGGCCGCTTCTGTGGGACATCGGGTACGACTGGGTGCTGCGCGCCGACCTTCCCGAAGGCGTCAGCGTAGTATGCTACGCCGACGACACGCTAGTCCTAGCGCAGGGAGGGTCGTTCAAGGCGGCGGCCGACTTGATGTCAAATGGAGTTGCGACAGTCGTGGACAGGATCCGGCAGCTGGGACTCGAGGTGGCCCTGCACAAGTCCGAGGCCATGTGTTTTCATGGCCCCCGGCACCGGCCACCTCCGGGGTCTCAGATAATGGTGGGAGGGGTTCACATCGGTGTCGAGTCGACGATAAAGTACCTGGGACTTGTCCTCGACAACCGATGGAACTTTACGGAGCACTTCCGACGTTTGGGCCCCAAACTGGCGAAGGCCGGAGCTGCCCTCAAGCGGCTCCTGCCCAATCTCGGTGGCCCAAATGCCTCCTGCCGGAGGCTCTACACGGGGATCGTGCGGTCCATGGCCGGGTCATGCGGTCTACGGGGCTCCGGTGTGGGCGCCCAATCTAGCCGCGGCTCCGGCCCGACTTTTGAGGGCGTCCCAGAGGGACATGGCCATTCGCATGGTGCGGGGATACCGCACGGTCTCCTGTGAGGCGGCATGCCTCCTTGCCGGCGTCCCGCCGTGGGATCTGGAGGCAACAGTCCTTGCACACACGTACGAGTGGCGCGTGGAAGTGCAACGCCGGGGTGAAGTGCCGATGCCGCGGGTTATCGCGGCACGGCTCACGGAGCTCCGGCGAGATCTCATGGCGGAATGGAGACAACGACTGTCGCAACCTAGTGCTGGGCACGCCGTTATAGCGGCGGTAAGACCCCTCTTTGAGGAGTGGCTGGAGAGGCGTCATGGCACTCTCACGTTTCGCTTGACACAGGTCCTCACCGGACATGGTCAGTTCGGGAGGTTCCTGTGTCGGATTCGGGCGGAAGCGACGCCTGGGTGTCACCACTGCAGCAACGGTCGCCTGGAGGACACGGTCGAGCACACGGTGGAGGTGTGCCGCGCATGGGCGGACCATCGACGTGTCCTCGTAGAGGCGATCGGCGGCGGTGACCTCTCGCGCCCGGCGCTGGTTCAAGCCATGCTTCGGGGCGAGACGGAATGGGATGCCGTCGCCTCCTTCTGCGAAGCAGTTATGCTAGTGAAGGAAGCGGCGGCGCGCGAGAGGCAACGACGAGCCTATCGCCCCGGACTAAGACCCAGGCGAAGACGTCGAGAGTCGCAAGACGACTACCGGCCACCGTAGGCGCGGTTCTGCGGATGGCGAGCGATGGGTAGCTCGCCGCCCGACTAGGACCAGGACCGCGTAGACGGCGCGTTTTGTTTCACGCGCGCCTCAAAGAGAAGGAGTCAGCACAGGAAGGGGCCCAACAGGGCCAACGCCTGCCGGGGTTGCGGAATGTTTATAATAGTTACCGTGACCCTGGAACATAAAGGGCAATCGAAGGAACATGAGTGGGTTTTAGTCAGTAAGAGTCTGACACGCCCTCCCGTTGCACCCAGGACGGGAAAAAAAAGCCTTAGTAATGTTTTGTAATATCCGTTAAAATTGGTATATTTTATAGTTTACTCGAGAACGTGGTCGTTTTATGTACTCTATCTTATTTATAAAATTCTCGTGTCACAATGTTAGTTACCTTACTCCTCCGAAACGGCTTTATCGATTTTTACCAAATTTTATATGCATATTAGTAGGTCTGAGAATCAGCGACTATCTATTTTTCATACCCCTAAGTGATAAGGGTTGTTCACCCTTAACATTTTTAACGCGGGTAAAACCACGGGAGGCAGCTGGTATAAATATAAAAATGAATCCCTAATACTTTGGCCAAGGTATCACGCGTGAAAGGTTCGATCGATTTCGCTTAATAAATGCATGAAAAATTTAGATATTTAAGGAATCTTAACGACCGTAGTAACTTTTAAGGCCGAGTCGAGGTGCTCTGAGTCGGGATGTCCTGAGTCGGGTTGTTAACCATATTGATGGTATGAAAATAAATATTTTAAACTTAGGCAGTTTAAAAAAAAATTGCAGTGAATTTGGAATATTGAAATTTGGACGTTATTTTTCGCACTTAAAACCCTTCGAGACATTTTTTTGGCAATATGAAAATCGGAAACAAGCAAGTCGGATTTATGACTTTCGGTATAATTTCAGGATTTTTGTCCATCGCTATTATACTTTTCCGGAATTATAAAATTCGAACTTTTGAAAATCGGGATATTAAAATTCGGAATCAATATTTCGGAGTGTTTTGGTTTTCCTTTTGAAAACGGCTCGCCAGCTTCACGTATGGGTTACAAATCTCTTCTTGCCTTATGTGTTTGACTCCATTCAATTTATTGCGTGTCTATAGAAGGATTTTTTTTGGTGAGTGGGAAATCATCAAATGACTTCTCCCGTCCTGTGCGGGGCGGGAGGGTGTGTCAGACTTTTACTGTCTAAAACCCACTCTGTTCCTTCAGTTGCCTTTTATGATCCGGGGCCACGGTAACTATTAGAACTATTTCGCAACCCGTAGTAGAAGGATTAAAAATCAAAACTAATAGCTCGAATAATGCTGACGAGCCTGTTGGTCTAGTGGTTAAAGACTCCTTTACTCCTTTTTTGTGATGAAATCCTCATGGATGCCCTCCATCTGGGGAGAGCGGAGAGTTATGTCGGACTTTTACCTACTCACACCCCCCCCCCCCCACAGTTCCTTGCTACCAAAGGTTGGGAGTTCGGTATGCTCTTGGTCACCATGATCTGCGCTTCTGACTGGTCGTTAGTGACCCTGAGTTCTAAGCCGGAGAACGTGTGTTCAATTAATAAATTTATTTATTTGCCAATTTGTTCAATTCATTAATTTACCAATTAATTAATAAAAGTAATTGTTTTTCAATTCGCACCCAAGACAAACTTCGTGTGAGGAGCATAATAGTTTGTTCCGTGTCTGGGTGTAATGTATCTATAATAAATTTGTATTTATAAAATACAGATAGTGCAATCCACGAAAACGCGCCCCACAAATTATTTGTTTATCTTTTACTTTGACCATGACGCTCTTTCCTGATTAGTCTATTCATTGTAGTGTGCGTGTGCATTCATAGGTGTGTGTAGTGTGTATCGATAACACTCAACATTGACGGAAGCTTACACAGATATACTTATAAACGGTTTGGAGGAATAGTGGGGCGCGTCTTCGTGGATTGCACTATCTGTATTTAACTATGTGTATCACTTGCTAAGTTATTATAGTACAAGCTCTGTCCCTGTCCCAGGATATTTATTATTATTTTTTGGACCCAGTAGAAAGATCAAAAACGTAAACTAAAACCTCGAATAACGTTTAATGTTTTATTCTCTCGTCTCAAAATTCAAAGTTAAGTTAGTAAGTCTCACCCGTGATAAGATAAGATTATGAATAGTTGATGCTGATAAAAGATGGTCTTGGATTAACACTTTAGCAAGTTCATTTCAGTGTTGCGATAACTTTGGCGTTACTTGCAGCTGGGATAAAAACTTTTTAGTGGGTAGGAGTTTTATTTATACTGATGATTTTGTAAGAGGTTGTTATTTGAGCTTTTTTGATGTTGAATTTTTGAGTGGTTTTTATTTGCCTACTGCAGTCTATGACAACGTGGTAATTTTTGCGACTGTGTGCACACTATTGTGTTAGGAAACTCCTGTGATAATAGTTGTATGTTGGTAATAAATAAATAAATAAATAAATAAATATGCTTGAAATTCTGAACATATTTGAGTGCTTAATCTTTTGACGACCAACCGACAGCCGGCTGTCGGGCTGCTATTGTGTTTCAATTGTGTCTCAAATCACGTGTGTTAGAAGGATTAATATAACATTCTAATAATTACATTCTAGCACTGTAGCTACTGAACCCAACTATCACCCGCAGTTTCACCCGCGTTCAGTAGAGTTTTGCGCAAATGAATTTTTATTATAACTCTAAAGATTTTTCAAAATTAAGTTGGCCAAAAAACGATAAAACGATAAAACGACTTTATTTTTGTAAATAGGTAAAAAATTACACTTTTACACGTCATTTTTTTTTTCTATTTTAATCGAACGATGGAGCCTAATTTACTCCTTATTCACCTGTATACATACATACATAAAAATTAATTTTTAAATTCATGCAGTGTATTTGTACTCAATATCTTTAGGTACAGGAGAAATTGAGAGAGTATTTAAAAAAGCAGCCAAAGTCAAAGTACCAGCTAGTCCTTTAAACATATCAGTAAAACACTATTCGTCGACAAATGAACATTTCAGGAATGAAACTCCGAAGCTATTTCCACGCTCTCAAAAAGTACGAACTCGTAATTTCAGGTATTTAAAATTCAATTGACGCGTTCAATTTCAGGAAGCACACTGTAAAGTGGCTCTTTCAGTGAGCTTCACTTTTTCAGGACTCAATTTGACTTTGAAATGGGTCGTAGGTATGTAGAGAGGGAAATTGAAGTTCCTAGAATACTGATAATATATGTTGATAGGTTTAAAAGATAACTGATAACGAATGTAATTTATTTGGATGAAGTGTTGTGTCAATCACACATTACCCATGTGTTTTTTTTTTGGTGAGCGAGATATCATCCAATGACTGCTCCCGTCCTGGGTGCGGCAGGAGGGCGTGTCAGACTCTTACTGACTAAAACCCACTCATGTTCCTTCGATTGCCCTTTATGTTCCAGGGTCACGGTAACTATTATAAACATTCCGCAACCCCGGCAGGCGTTGGCCCTGTTGGGCCCCTTCCTGTGCTGACTCCTTCTCTTTGAGGCGCGCGTGGAACACTAACGCGCCGTCAACGCGGTCCTGGTCCTAGCCGGGCGGCGAGCTACCCATCGCTCGCCATCCGCAGAACCGCGCCTACGGTGGCCGGTAGTCATCTTGCGACTCTCGACGTCTTCGCCTGGGTCTTAGTCCGGGGCGAGAGGCTCGTCGTTGCCTCTCACGCGCCGCCGCTTCCTTCACTAGCATAACTGCTTCGCAGAAGGAGGCGACGGCATCCCATTCCGTCTCGCCCCGAAGCATGGCCTGAACCAGCGCCGAGCGCGAGAGGTCTCCGCCGCCGATTGCCTCTACGAGGACACTTCGATGCTCCGCCCATGCGCGGCACACCTCCACTGACATCAGCATAGTTGAGAGTAAAAGTTGCCCGGGGTGGTGGTAAAATCCACAATATACGGTTTAGCTGGCAGGATCACAAATCAAGCCAGTCAAAATAAATTCAATTCAATTTCATTTGAAACCACTTTTTTTGGAATGGGAAATCATCCAATGACTTCCAGGTCTGGGGGAAGCGGAAGGGAGTTGATAAGATAAGGTAAAAAAAAAAATATAGATTTACATAAATAATTCTTATTATTATTAAATAATTCTTATAATATTATTAATAAATTAGCATAATAAAGTCAGGAGTGTCAGACTTCTACTGAATAAAACCTATCCATGCTCCTTCTTCGCCCCTTGTGTCGGGCTAAGAACCGGGGCCGCGGTATCCCTTTCAAACAACTTGCAGCAGTTCTAACCACTTGCAGCTCAGTATAGCGATGAAAACATTAAAACGACAATTAAACGATTGGGTGAGATGTTTTTAATTGGTACAGTCTAAGGGTCGATCAATTTCATCGATAGACATCGGTCAACGTTGATCGATTGGTGTGGTAGGTTTAATTGATCGACGGATACCGGTCGACCAACCAATCGATCGACGTCGACCAATCTTTTCTACCATCGATCGATGGCATCTATCGGCTATCGATCGATTAGTGTGGTAGAATCTATCGATCAACGTCGACTAATCCATTCTACCATCGATCGATAGCATCGATCGACGATCGCTCGATTGGTGTGGTATCAAGGTATCTTTGGCAGATAATTTAATCAAATATTGTCATGCGTGTGGATAATAACGTTTGATATTTGTACAATTAAAATTATCAAGATTTTGTGTTAAAATTGGCTTCAAAAGTTGTTCAATATAGACACATTTCCAGGAAATTTTAACTAAGCGTGTGAATAAGTCTCAAAGTAATCCGTATTATATAATCTGGGTTTTAAGAATTGCTAGCTCATCTCACATAAATTCATCTTGGATACTAAAGATCAAAGTTCCAAGGTCACTGAATTCAGCTCAAAATTCATTCTATATTAATTAACTTTAGTACCATGTTTATCCCTTAATTAGTGTTAGTAAAACAGCAAACAAAAGATTAAACAACAATTAATTATAACATGTGGGAACGGAGTTTCAGGATTTACGATTACGCGAAGAGCACATATACGATAATTTATTAACTTTAATACATTTCTGGGAATTACCAGTAAACCATCTGTCGCGCGAAGGGGTGCTGTGTAAATTATAATTTGGGAAGATAAACGTTGCCTAAAATTCAGATTAATATTGTAACTTACATGGCGTGAAATAAAGTGAAGAATTTTAGACTGGGTAATAATTTACGTGATAATTATTTGTACATGTCTTGAGGGTATTTAATACGTAAGAAATTTATTGTATTATGCCTTTCTTCGCTAAAAAAGCATTGTTATAATAAATTATATGCAAAATTATTCATTACAAACCCAAAAAAGTACCGTTAACGTCTTGTTTCGCCCTAAGCTGAAAATAAGAATAAAGAGTTGTATAGAAAACATATTTCAAAATGTATAAGATCATAAATAACAATCCGTACTAATATTATAAATGCGAAAGTAACTCTGTCTGTCTCTTCTTCACGCCTAAACCACTGAACCGATTTGAATGAAATTAGGTATAGATATAGTCTGGGACCCGAGAACGGATATAGGATAGTTTTCATCCAGAAAATCCCCCGAGAACGGGAACTATTCCACGCGGACGAAGTCGCGGGCAAAAGTTAGTGGTTATTAATTAAAATTGGGTTAACGCAAAACTTTTAAATAAATATAAAACTTTAAACTTTTAATTATTGTTGTTTGCTAGTTATCTAGTCTAGTTTCTGGACTTGTTATTGCATAGCAGTAGAATTAAAAACAAAATAAAAACGGTATAGTTACGTGCTTAACTTATAATAAGGACACGTGGAAACATTTTCCTACAAGACTGCTTGCGGCAAGTCTGTATAACGTGAAATATAGTTATAACGTAGAATTTTAGACTCCACATAGACGAACCACATTGTGTAGCCAATCCATACTTCCATACTAATATTATAAATGCGAAAGTAACTCTGTCTGTCGGTCTGTCTGTCTCTTCTTCACGCCTAAACCATTGAACCGGTTTGAATGAAATTTGGTACAGATATAGTTTGGGACCCGAGAAAGGACATAGGATAGTTTTCATCCCGCAAATTCTCCGGGAACAGGAACTATAATTCCACGCGGACGTAGTCGCGGGCAAAAGCTAGTTAATAATAACAATGAAAACCAAGAAAATGCGAGTCGGAGTCGCACACGAAGGATTCCGTACCAGTATCGATAAAAAAGAAAAAAAAAACAACGACTAGATATTTTTTATTCTAAACCTCTTTTAATGTACATGACTTTTAACATTGTTCCCACATTGTATCTAGATTCAACTTGAATCATCATCATCTCCCTAGCCTTTCCCCAACTAAGATGGGGTCGGCTTCCAGCCGAACCGGATTCAGCTGGATACCAGTGTTTTACGTGAAGCGACTGCCTATCAGTCCCTCACAATCCAGTAACTGGGTGACACGATACCCTTTGGTTAGACTGCTCAGACTTTCTGGCTTCTGAATCCCCGTAACGGCTGTAAAAAGTTCTACGAATGACAACCGGGACCAACGGCTTAACGTGCTTTCCGAGGCACAGGGTGTCAGTGATGTCCAAGATAAATTTAGAAAGTACATATGAATTGAAAAAGTCACATTGGTACTTGCCCGGATTCGAACCCGCAACCTCTTACACGAGAGGCTGGCGCCTTATCCGCTGGGCCATTACGACATAGATTCAACTTGAATAATACTATCAAATAATATTGTAATGTGTCATTGATTTCAATAAAGAGTGTTGATGCAGTTTCTTGCTTGTTCTTCTCTATAGAACCCTTCAGTTTTGGAACGGGCAAATAGCTTTAAATTTTAGACACACTTACTAAAGACTCAAAAGTACCTGTAAATGGTTTAAAATTTTCCACCATAATTCCACCGGACATCCAGACGTACGGCGGGATATCACCCTTTCTTGGTTGATATTCCTCATATCCGCACGTAGCGCTTCTGAAAATGCGTGCCGCTAAGGAATGGAGTTCCCTGCCGGCCTCTGTGTTTCCAAATTCATATAACCCGGAAGTATTTAAAAAACGAGTGCATAGGCATCTATTGGGTAAGCTCGCTCTATCGTAGGCTCCGTCTACGCTCTCGGGCTAGTCTGGGACGAAGAGCAAGCCCATACGAATTTAAAAAAAAAATGAATGTACGAATTTGAGTTTGTTGAACATCGTCATACAAAAAAGAAATGTTCCTAAATGAATGTTTAGAAAATTAAAATCCTCAAGGGTGTACTTTTGCAAGTTTTAATGAGATCTTTGTGCTCAAAGAACAAAACAGAAGTATGACGATGACCACTCTGTGAGTTTACAAAGTATATTTTTAATTTTGTATTTGTTTATTTTGTTACATACTTACATTGTTTTTACATGTAGAAGCACCAAAAAGAAAATGTAACCAAGACTTTGTAAAACATGATATTTTTAATTAAAAGAGTGTCCGTGGAGTTTCTTGCCTGTTCTTCTCCATAGAGATCTATGTTTTGGAACAGGCAATAAGCGTCAATTTTCTTTTCTGACTAACAGACCGACTCTTTGACAATTCATAAGTACCTGTAAATGGTCTAAGTGAAATAAATGCTTTGAATTTTGAATTTCATATTTTATATCAATTTAATATTACCTATCTTTTGACATGCCATATTTACCTTCCCTGCCCACTCCTGTGGGGTTGGATTCACAAAAATCCTTTTCAATTATCCTTTTTAATTTATCTTTACTCTTCACAAATAATACACCCTCCAAGTTTTTTTTTGTAGGTTAGAAATCATCAAATTACTTCTCCCCCTCCTTCGGTTGCCCTTTACGTTCCGGGGCTACGGTAACTATTAGAACGATTCCGCAACCCCGGCAGGCATTAGCCCTAGAGGGCCCCTTCACGTGCTGACTGCTTCATGTCTCTTCTTATCTCCCATAAACCAATAGCTTGGATTTCCATACTAATATTTAATATTTACTTTATTATATATATATATAATATTATAAATGGGAAAGTGTGTCTGTCTGTATGTTTGTCTTTCTTTCACGGCAAAACGGAGCGACGAATTGACGTGATTTTTTAAGTGGAGATAGTTGAAGGCATGGAGAGTGATATAGGCTACTTATTGTCTCTTTCTAACGCGAGCGAAGCCGCGGGAAAAGCTAGTCTCCCATAAACCAATAGTTTGGACTCTACGGCAATCTTCGCAACTATCGTCGACTGCTGCCAGTAAATCGCTCGTCTATCCTGTCATAATACGTTAATAATAAACTAAAAGCTACCCGAGCATGTTGCGCCTTCCTTTTGCTCAAAGACGAGCAGAGTTCTAGGAACAATTGAAATAAGCTACCAAGTTATAACGAGTGTTAAAAAATATGTTTTAAACTTTCACTTGCGAACGTAGTTAGAGAAATGAGTAAAATGTTGGTTCTTTTTACTTTTTGAAATCAAGGGAAAGTTCTCAGTTTTGTATTAGGACTAACTTGTATGGTACACTTTCGCCGTATGTTTCCTACAAAATCACGATTTTTTTAAAATCAGTAAAATCATATTTATTTTGTAAATAGGTTATAAACATAACACTTTTACACGTCAATATTGTATTTTTTTAAATTAAGCGAACGATTGGGCCGGTGTTTCGTAGCTGGACTGCTCTGAGAAGAAACATCCGAAACAAACTCAGAGGTCAAAGTCTCTTTTAAAGTCCATACAATTGTATTGGTCAAAAATGTGCGAGAACCATGGAGGTTTGTCTGAGGTACTCTCTAGATGAGAGAAGCACACAGATTTGAGTTAATTCTAACTGATTTGTGACAGTGTCCCGTATTTTTGGCCGATCTACAAGACGGACTAAACAGAATGCCATTTTATATAAATGTTGTTGTTGCCGCCGCTACGCTGGCCACACTGGTGGGCGGGGCCAACCAAGGGAACCATCCGCCGTGCCATCACAAGACTATGCCCTCTGCTGGACGAGGGCACCACAGGGCTTGAAGCCCCATAGGCCTTCAAGGGCCGGGAGGTTGTTGCCGCCGCTACGCTGGCCACACTGGTGGGCGGGGCCAATGCAACGGAAACGACCGACGGCGCGCGAACGAGGCACGAAGATGATGAAATCAACAACGCGGCGCGCCGGCGACGCCATTACTGCCAGAGCTACACTACAGACGACAGCGGAGCGCACACGCTATCCATAATACTAGACAAGCTACAAAAGTTCATAGTCATACAGATGTAAAAATTTATTAGGAATATAAGATTGTACCAAGTTACAAGTTTAATTGAAGAGTACCCGACAGTCCTTCACATACACACAGTTAGTTAGGTACACAAAACATCCAACAGTTGTCGTCATCCCTATTACAGGCAGCAAAAAACAATCAGTTATAATAAGCATGACCCCAACTAACATTGAAGAAAATGACGACGATGCCCAAATCGTCATTATCCGACTCGTAGGCGTGATCAATTCTCGATGACGGCCAATATTATTACCACGCCGCTATTTAACCACAATTTCAAACAAACCGTTAAGAAAACAAACAAACGAAACGAAAATAATGAGTTTACAGTTTTTAAATAGACTTTATTTTCTCTTTCCACATGACGCAAGCATTTAATTCAAAAACTCACCGCTAATGTGACTTATAGAATCATAGAATAGAATAAAATTGTACTAAATTAGCCCTCAAAAATACGGGCAACATTAAATTCAAATTAGTGCCACATTATCATAAAATAAATCGTAATCTATGCTGAATAATTTAGCTCTGAATGGACGGGCAGTTAAGCACTTACATTTTGAACTTCCGAACACACGTGATTTGAAACACAATAGACAGACAATAGCAGCCCGACAGCCGGCTGTCGCTTGGTAGTCGAAAGGGTAAAATTCCTACTTCCTGACTAATATGATAAATGCGAAAGTAACTGTCTGTCTGTCTATCTCTTCTTCACGCCTAATCTATACCGATTTGAATGTGGTACAGATATAGTTGGGACCCGAGAAAGGACATAGGATATCATTCCATCATTCCAAGAATCCCATGGGAACGGGAACTATTATTCCACGCGGAGGAAGTCGCAGGCAAAAGCTCATCATCATCTCCCTAGCCTTTTTCCCAACCGTGTTGGGGTCGGCTTCCAGCCTAACCGGATTCAGCTGGATACCGGTGTTTTACGTGGAGCGACTGCCTATCTGACCTCCACAACCCAGTAACTGGGCGACACGATACCTCTTGGTTCGCAGGCAAAAGCTAGTCCTAAACAAAACGGAAACTCAAAGGGATCTAAATTGAATCAGTTTCGTTTTGAGACACGTCTGAGACCAGCTATCTAATCACCGCCCTAAGGGCTCGTTTCACTGTCTTCTAAATTATTTAATTAGGCACTTTGCTAAACATTTTAAAGTATTGTGTTCCGTGTAAACTGCTATCGTTATCGTTACAAATTATTTTTTAGAAAATCACTACTATATTGATTAGTAGGTATTTTCAACCGATTTCAAAAAGGAGGAGGTTCTCAATTTGACTGTATGTTTTTTTTGTATATTTGTTACGCGATTTCTCCGCCAATTCGTCGTTTTTTTTTTTGTTATGTAAGTCATGTTTTAGAGGTGGTGCCATATCAATTTTATGGCGATAGGATATGCGCTCCTTGAAAAAATTCTAGAATATAAAAAAAAGACGACGAATTAATTGTTACTATTTGTTCAAGTTACATGTATCCCTATTGATTTTGAATTTCTGTACAGTCAGACATAGGGACTGAATAAATAAAGTAAAATAAATGTAGGTAATAAGCAATGCTATATTAAGTCTATTTTCTTACACAATTTTTCACGGGGTTCCTTTGAGATTAAGAGCGTATTTATTATTATTATTTATTTTACAAACCAACACCATATTTAATAATAAAAAAAAAGATAACCGACTTCAAAAACATCGGTCGGTGGCTTCTCTTCTTATTTGATGTGTTGCCACCGACTTCCAAAATTCGGTTATCTTTTTTTGGAAAAAGCTTTTTATATTTTCTTTTTGATTTTTTATTTTTGGTCTTAAAGTCTGACTGCGTTTCGTTTTAGAGTAACTTTCAAAATAAAAATGTACGTTTTTCTATAAAAATTGAGAAGTTGATGACAATGGGACCTGATGACAATGGGACCGTTTGGAAAGTCTACCCTTTCAAACAAAAAAAGAATTGTTAAATCGGTTGGTAAACGACGGAGATATGCGCGAACAAACATAAAAAAAAATACAAACATTCTAATTGAGAACCTCCTCCTTTTTTTAGAAGTCGGTTAATTATTATCGTTATAATCAAGCAAAGAGGATTATGACTATAAAGATTTTTTTTTTTTTTTAAAGAATTAAATACATGTAACCCAGACACTAGGCCCACACCCGAGCAAAACCACGGGTATATCCTGTTTATAAATATATCTGGTCAACAAACAGCAGTGAAATAGGGCTTAAATCCTTTGAAAAGCACTTTATCACACTGATTGCGATGGAATTACTCAGCTAAAGAACTGGATAGGTCTCAATTGAAAACTATTTTGGTCTAAATTGAACACTCAATTGTAGGAAAAGTCTGATTAAATTGATGAAATAAAGTCTGGATTTGTGCCCGGTTTATAGTGACAGGGACTGTCATTGTAAGGACAATTTACTTAGCTTTGCCATTTCTTTTATTTATAAATAAATATATTGGAACAACTCAAACACGGTCAACTGATAACAAACGAGGCAGCCTTTACTATAATCAGTTGACTGATATACATACTTAATATCATTTATAAATACATACATGTCATAGATAAATTACACCCCGATACTGAACTAACAATCATGCTCATCACACTTTGCCCATGGTGGGAATTGAACCCTGGACCCTTAGGCTTAGCAGTCAGGGTCACTAACTACTAGACCGAACGGCTAGTAAATACTGAACATTATTATCGACGGTAAGGGCCAAATTGCATTAGGATGCCAGGTTACGGGACTTGTCTAGAGCTAACAAGCGACAAAACACCAAAACAAAAACTAAGGCCGCTATCACACGGACTGCACCACAACAACCGCACGCAGTTGCTATATTCAACTGCATGCAGATGTACGTTCGACTTCGTGCAGTCATGATACCAACTGCACGTGGTCGGCTGCAGTCGAGAGAAGTCAATATCAACTGTATGCAGTCGTGCCTTCAACTTTATGCGTTCGGCTACAGTTGTGTAGGGTCGCCGCTCGGCTACAGTTGTGTAGTGTCGCCGCATGCTGTCCACCGCCGACCGCATGCAGTTAGTACTGGAGCCAAACGCGCGTCGCTTGCGTCGAATAGTTTAAAAAATGATCCTTCTATCACTTACTGTCAACTATCTGTATCCTATCTTAAGAAATGAAATAAAATTTCGACGTCAAACCTAACACTGGCTCCGGGTCTAGATGCTTGGCGTCAACTGAGTGAAGTCAGATCCGACTGCAGACATCTGCAAGCAGTTGAATATAGCAACTGTTTGCGGTTGTTGTGGTGCAGTCCGTGTGATAGCGGCCTCAGGGCTCTTTTAATTCACGCGTTTCGTGTCGTACGGCTGCAACGCCGCACGGTGGGCTGAAAATCGGCTTTCATAGACTTAGGGATTTCAATTTGCAAGTGCTTGTTTTTATGCCGGATATCGCTTCTATTAGTCATTACTATGTACAAAAATGACACCCGAGTTAATTCTACCCAAAAACGAAGGAAATATAATTTTTTTACGAAAAATTTGTATGAAGCTAGTATGAAAAATCGAATTATCTCCTAAACGGCATGTTTAACCGTAATATCCTTGGAGATGGTCATAGTGCTAATTATTTATGATTTTTTGGTTGGCGATAGGACGAAAAATTTAATGCCGTTTTTTTTTAAAAAATCGTCAAAATATTTTTATTTATTTTTACATGTAAAACGATCCCTTTTAGTGTATAAGTTAAAAAGTTCGATATGTTATTAACCCAAATATTAAGAACACACGAAACAAGAAAAATAAAATAAAAAAATTGCTGTTTTTGACACATTTATATTAATTTAAATAAAAAAAGATTTATATTGAAGTAACATAATGAAGTTATATTTTATACAAAATAAGTTAATTTAAGGAATTAATACTAAGCATTCGTAAAATAAAGTAAAATAAATAAAAAAAATAAAACATATCATTAAATATTACAAAAAAACCCAAACACACTCAAATACAAATTTACAAATATGTACATATATATCTTTTTTACAAATTTTCCTTATCGCTCTCGTTGTCAGACTCCAATTCTGAGTCAGCATCCAGATTGGATATATCCAAAAATTCGAACTCAGTTTCCTGAAATTGAATTAAGTCGAGAGTTTCAGCAAAAAAGCTCTGCTTTTTCTTGGCATCTAACTTAGGCCTTTGTGCACTTAGCAAAGGGTCCGAAGAAACAACAAGCATATTTAAAATATCTTGATTGGAATCCTGCCTGCTTCTTTTCCGCGAATGATGTTCTCGAAACCTCCTAAAATCTTTGTTTCGAGACTCTGAGGCTTCTTCCGAGAGAGTCCCAATCGGCACAATATTATTTTTCTCGATTATGTCAGCCCCATGGATTAGTAACTTATGAACGGTTGACGACATGTAGAACCAGTCGTATAGTAATACGTACTTTTCTGCTGTTTTGCGAGCATAATCTCTAAATTTTATTATATCGATCTGCTCTCCAGATGTAATTGCTTGTAAAATTACAGCAAATCTTTTGATGAGGTCTTCATCCAAACCGGTTATAGCTGCGGTTTTATTAGAAAACTCAAAGAATTTTCTTGCAGTATTCCCGTCATTGGTGGTTCCCGAGCCTTGTTTTACTATACCAATCAACAGATTGAGCTCATCTTTGAATTTATTTTGAATTATTTTCTTTCTTGTCTGTAGCATTTCTTTGTGCTCATCACTTCTCGCTGCCCACCGTTTGAAGTCCAGTCTGTATGCAATGTGTAACAGACATTCCATACAATTTATACGGGCGTGTAGGGATGACAAGCCAAACTCATACAGGTCCGAACACACAATTTTTGATGTTACAGCATCTAAGCGGTTCATTTCTGTAGGCTTTGCTAAGCACAGGTAGCACGATGCATTTGATCTAGCTTCAGAAAGGTAAGTACAGACTTTAGCGTCGATCATCGTCATCATTAGTTGATGAGTCACCCTATTATTATTGCACTCTGTGGGGATAAGGGCCTCAATTTCTTCATCCATTTGTTTTTTCAGCCCAAGGACAACTGCTTCACTCTCCTTTACAAAAGTAAACTGAACTGGACGACAATACAAAACTGAGCATGGTTTTGGGTTCGTCCATAAAATGTTGTCTCCATCTGTCAGTTTTAGTGGCACCAAGGAGGTCATGAAAATGCTTGAATCATCTTCCTCACCCTCAATTTTCTGCTTGTATCGGCTTTGGTTAGAAGCACCGTCAAATCCCCACTTGGATATCAGCTTCAACTGCTTGTTATGCTCTTCGTTAGAAAGGCTTTGAAGGATTCTTGTAACCGTGATATCAAGTAAAGCTTGAAGTGTAATCCTAGCCGATGAATCAGTAACTGTCACTGATTGCTTCGGAGGGTAGCAATCAAGCTTAGTTTGTTGCACTTTATAGTAAGATGGATAAATATCTTTAGCACCTTCTCGAATGGCAGCCTCACGCAACGTAATATATTGCCACTTTGAGAGTTTTAGCGAAAGAAGCAATCCAAGCGCCTTTTCTGGCGTAAATATGATTGTTTTCGCTGGTTTCTTAAGCGTTTCATTTAATTTAGCGGCTGCTTCAGGATTTTTCATCATGTATTCGATGACAGAGGCGATATCTCCATGCCCTTCTTCTTTTAAACGTGCTGCAGCTGCATATGCCAATTCACTGGAACCTTCGCCTGTGTGTTCATCAGATCTTCTCTTTTTTTGTTTACTTCCCAGGTCTTCGAATGGTTTACGGGATCTTTTCGTCATTGTTCCAATGGACGTTGATGTCGACGGTTCTGGAGAGACTGAGGGCGCTCTTGGTATCTCATCAACACTTGGTTCTTGATTAACTAAAGTTTGCACAAAACTCGGCCAATCAATATTTGCTCCCAACCAATTCTCGTACTTTCTCCTGAAATTATCAAGGAATCGGTTGGATTTCCCCCACCTTTGTAAAGCGGCTCGCGTAAATCTCCGACAAAATTCTTTGAGAACAACATAATCTTCGTCAGACAGGCAATCGCCTATGCGGGATACAACTGCACTAAACAATACTTCATGATCAAATGAAGTACTCTCACTTCGTAGAAGAACAAACAAGTCTAAATTGGTGATTAAACTTTCCATTTTAAGATTTTATAGTCGCAGATTTAGTGTTAGCAGTTACACAGTTGTGAACAAATTAAATTATAAAACAAAACTTTAGCCCTTTTATTGCAAAACGACAATAATTAGGTAACTACCCTCATTAGTTATCTCCTCATTAGCTAATGAAAATCTATAATTGTCACTAACTATTCTTAGAACTCATAGCACTGCTAATTAACAAATTAGCTTACTTATCAGGAAATGTTAAATATAATCCATTGTCGTGAGATATTGAAAATCATTAAATCACCTATTAAGACTCATTAGAAGACCTAGTCAGTGTAGTTACTTAATCACTTCTTTTTGGACTCATTAGAAGACAATTGGTAATTTGGTTGTATGAAAAGTTTTAAAACTCATTTTGTGCTGATAAATATCTAGCTCAAACATAGTTGACTACGTGTGGGTGTACTATAAACCTCTGCCAACTCCTTCGGAAATATAGGAGTGATGCTATTTTATGTTATGTGTAGTTAAAAGTCCGTGTTCTTCAACATAAACACCAAAAGGAATCGTTTCATACGTAAAAACAACTAAAAATATTTTGACGATTTTTAAAAAAAAACGGCATTAAAATTTTTGTCCAATCGTCAACCAAAAAATCATAAATAATTAGCACTATGACCATCTCTAAGGATATTACGGTTAAACATGCCGTTTAGGAGATAATTCGATTTTTCATACTAGCTTCATACAAATTTTTCGTAAAAAAATTATATTTCCTTCGGTTTTGAGCAGAATTAACTCGGGTGTCATTTTTGTACATAGTAATGACTAATAGAAGCGATATCCGGCATAAAAACAAGCACTTGCAAATTGAAATCCCTAAGTCTATGAAAGCCGATTTTCAGCCCACCGTGCGCCGTAGCGGTGCTTTTTCCGTTCGTCGCACGGCAAATGCTCTAATGTTGTCAGTGTCAAAGTGGACGTCGAAGAGTTGACAGTCCCTTTGCTATTTATGTGCTTCGTAAAAGAAAGGAATTACGCTCTCATTCCCACTAGAGGCTGAATGTCCTAATAATACTGATTGCCTGGCAGTTGATAATATCAACGCAGAGCCAAACGGCTAATCCGATAGACATGAAACTAACACAAAACATGAAACTAGCATGGTGTGTTCTTTGTGAAAACAGGGTAACAACTAAGAAAGGATTTTTGGAAATTCCATTTTTATTTAGGTGTATTACTAAACTTACCATTAAAACTTAATTAAATCCTGTAACTGATCACAAACATCGCTATCTTGATTGTTAATATTCACTTGTGGAAATAATAAATATATTAAGTAAAAGTGCACCTGTATAGTGTAACTTGAGAGCTGTTAGTATGCAGGCAACTAGTTTTAAACAATGATGTACTTAAAAATGCATGGAAATTCTTTCTCGACTCGCGTTCGTAAAGGGACTACTATGGAATCGCTTTTATTTTTAAATTAATTTGTTTTATAAAGCTTTTAGAGCTATGAGGGTGTATGTAGTAAGCATGCAAGATTGTAAGCAAATAATAAATAGAGGTGAAGATATATATTTTTTGTTTGTGTCTTATACTATCGGTGATTTTGGAAAAAACATTTAAGTACATGAAAAACAGTAAAAGTTTTACCAATATAACAAATCATAGGGCGATCCACAAGAGTGGAGTAGTAAACAAAGAGAGGCGTAAAAAAAAATTGAAAAATCAAAAAACTCAACTGCAGTTTTGGAAATTGGTGGCCCTGTTTCTGTTTCATGTAATTGCCACCAATTTCCGATGTTGCAGTTGAGTTTTTTGATTTTTTCGTTATAATTTTTTTATTTCTTATTTTTTAATTAATATTGACCTCTCACTTACAAAATCGGAAGTCGGATTCGGAGTCGGATCTGATATACCCTATCTCTCTCCCTAATTAATACAAATCCAATGACACCTCGTAATTATGTCGATATCCGATAAATGGTTTAGGCTGTAGAACGTGTCAAAGAATGCGACAGTCATACCCAATACGCTCGAAAAAATGACCCTCATTGCAGTTATGTAAAAATTATGGGAAAAGAGAAAAAACAAAAGAAATTTAAGTCGAGAAGTTTAATTCTGAATAGCAACAGAGCTTTTCAGCACCTAGAAGTAATCATAAATCATCCTCAAACCACTCGACTAATAGTGGTATGTTCCAGAAGAATTCATCCCATTTATGCATCATGGCCGTTACAGCTCCTAAACCTTTATGAACACGATAAAACCGTCACCGCTCTCAAAGTCGTTATATTTAATTAGTTCCACTTTAATGCTTACTTTAACTGTTAAATGTAAAGTAATACTGATTATTTAAACGTTTTTATTGCCTGGTTAAGGGCTGTTTTACTTTGATGGGTTTTCGTCCACTTTGTCGGTGTAAAATGATACTGTAATTTCGTTGTGGAGGTTTCTAGTAGCTATTAAGGGGATAAGTGAGAGCAGATAAGGAATTGTGTAATTTTCCTAAATCTAAGTCTTGTTAATTTTTTGATTTTGGGCTCCTTACGTTTTGTGTTAAGCTAGATGACTGACAAATGCTTGCACTGTCTGGATAGGTTTCTTAAAGAAGAAACGTTGCTTTACTCAACTCCAAACAATAAAAAAAATGTCACCAATATTTTAAGTGTGTTATAAACATTTACACACACAAAGAGAGGTAGATCATACATAGCCAATAATGGTAGGGGCTACCTACTATTTATTTAAAAAACAAATGCACGTCTCTGTAACAGAGAAAGCAATTTTTGACTATGGCTGCCTGTATCTTTGTACAAAATGAGAAGGGGACTTCTGGGCCCAGCAATTTAGCAGTTAACTAGTTGAAATGTGTATTAAAAAAACCGTTACATTTTACTAAAGTATAGGAAGCGAGAAAACTTAAATTAAGTTAATGAACCAAATATTCGATAACTAAATATTCGATATTGTGTGATTGCGACTGGCCGCAGTAACTCTATTGCTAGCAGAGTCTTGGAAGATGAGGCGATTTAACAGTTATTCTTCAGTGACGTGCAATTTCGTAAATTAAAGAAAACAATGTTATAATAACCTCACTTTTACTATATTTCGTATGTACTTATCTTGGTTCTTGGATAGGCAAATGTTACAAACCTTTCAGTAAGGCCTTGTTATAATATATTCTCTTACAAATAAGGCTAGTTTAAATCATTTATTATTTACCTGGGCCCAGAAATGTATATGGTGCCATTCCCTTCTCCTTTAGCATCAAATGTCATTGTAATATCAATAATCTTTAACGACCAAGCGACAGCCGGCTGTCGCGCTGCTATTGTCTTTCTGTGTCTCGAATCACGTGTGTTCAAAGATTTAATGTGTTCATTTTGATTTATGTGGGGTTGAGGAGATTAGAAAAATACTTATAGTAAATATAATTTATTTCCATTAGATCAAAAGAGGCACTTTAGAACAATATTTATAAAAGAGTAATAAATCTATTTGCCTTTATTTCTGACAGCTCCAGTTGTTGGTCTATTTCCGCCCACAACTGGGCAAATCTTTCTCCTATTATAAAATGGTTACATGATTGCTGCGCCGTCATCTTCAGACAATTTCCGAAGAGCAATCCAGAGGGAGCCACCGTACAATGAAAATTACATGTAGCGAGCCCTCGGGGACTTTACTAATATAAATTGAAATTGTTCCCTGGTATAGATCGCTAGCAATATTAATTAAGGCCAATAGCGTAATTAACTGTTAATTTAATATATTTAAATAAAAAAAATATCGATAAATGTGTCGACAAGCTCAAAATTTGAGTACAGATAAGCGAATTCGTCAGATTGATATTGTAGCCTGGTAAGAATTGTTAGCCATACCTATTATTTAACCTTTCGACGACCAAGCGACAACCGGCTGTCGGGCTGCTATTGTCTTTCTATATATTTATTTTTATTTTAATCTCATGTGTTCAAAGAATGAAGACGAATAACATTATTTCCTGATATATTTTTATTTATTAAGGGCTGATTTTTTAATCATCAGTAATTAACTTCGGCGGTTTGACATATTTTCTATACAAAATCTGTCAAAACGTCAAATATACTCTTCAGATAAAAGTTATCTGGCGATTGAAAAATCGGCCATTTTAAAGAAAAGTTGGACTTGGCTAACTGGACTGTTTGTCCCAGGTATATTATATTCGTCAAGAACTTCAAGGGAAAAAATCACATAAAAAAAAACCTTATAGCAATGCTAACAAAAAGGAATTTTATGTTAAAATTGCACATCATCAATTTTACTCCCAAGTCTATTAAATTACTTTGGTAGTCATGAATCAGTACCGAATCTGCAATTAATACTGCGTTAATTACTTGTATCCTCCAAATGGAAATACAATGAAAATGCACAATTCGAACAAAATACCAGTATTAAATAAAAGCCCATACATCTTATTAAATTTTATTTGGCACTGAATCAGTCGTTGTAAAATGAACCTTAAGGTACACAGTTAAGACTTACAATGGCACTTCGTTGTTTTTAACATTAAAATGTAATGTATAATGGCACAGTTTCACGTATCACGTTTTGTTTAATAGTTTTATGAGAATAAATTTTATTTGATTTTAATGTAGGCCAAAGAAATTATAGATTTAAATGGGTAACAACCATTCAACCCGATCATCAAACTTATTCATTGTTTTAATACAATTTATGTTGCAATAAAGACTAATTTACAATATCACATAGTTACTGTAGACTTTGTTCTGCTTTTAATTTCTATGACATGTTGACCACATTTACTAAAAACATAATTTTCTGTTCTAAATTCAAAATACTGACATTTCATATAAATTGCAGTGGCGTACTTAAGCTGGTCATTGACGGTCATTTTTCACGTCAGTCTAGTCGTGAAATTGTGGCGTCATTACAAATGCTTTAGGCGTCTAATCAGCTCTTGCATGGCGATTCGACACTCACGATCAAATTTTAGACGTTCGTCAGTTCAACTGACGCGCCAAAATGACCGTCAATGGCCACCTTAGGGCCACATTTCACTAAAATATTACGACATTCTGGCACCCATACATTTTTCTCGAGCGGGACCCGAGTTGCACAACATGGCGTCCTAATGAGATATAGCCCTTAAAGGTCAAAATTATTATAAGCCCAACAAACTCCAATAATTTAGAAAACCCCTAGAAATTAACTGTTAACTTTTCAACATTTTATTTAAATATACTGATAGGCTTTTAATAATATTAGTGCAAGTCGGATTTTTTTCCATGAAGAGCACTTTTTTTAAAACCCTTTTTTTTAATGTATCGTTGACAATAGGAACCTCACAAGTTAACAAAATATATTCATCTGACTATTTGGCAGGATATCCATCACTCGAAAACGTAGCTTATTTCATAGGCACAAGGTTAGAATTCGCTAAGGCACGGTCTCCTCATGGGGGTATCTTCCCTTGGCTCGGTGGAAGACTGTAGATCCAGGTTGTACCGACGGTTGTACCATAGCAGGATTACGATGCAGACCAGGCTCAGGATGATGAAGAACACCAGCATAAAGAGTAGGTAGAGCTGGAAAGAGAAGGAAGATTGAGTGGAATGTGTGGTCGTTGAAAAAATCTTGGGGGTATTTTTACAAGGCCATCTGATCTCAGACGCAACCGTATTGTTGTAACTTGACAACTGATTTATTTATTTTATTTTTTTGTAATTGGAAAACACTCAGTTTTACCGGCTACCAAAAGCAACGAATAATCAATTGTATGTTTTCACTAATAAACTATTAAATGAAGGCTTGTGTTTAAACACCGCCCAAAAAAGTACCAACTTTACTACCAAAAAAGTTCTAAACGGTTACCAAAATGGATAAATGGTCACCAAATAACGCTTCTTAAAATATTATGAACTAAATCCAATTTGGTTTTTATATGAATTTGACTAAAAAATTGAAACTTTATATGAATCACTAGTAGATCTGGCGTTGTGTGGTCACAGTTCTAACCTAACACAATTTGGTGATCATTAATCCATTTTGGTTGCCAAAAAGATTTTTTGTTGATCATTTAAATTATATCCTTAAATGAAGAGCGGGCTTGATAGTGTGAAAAAAAGGAAATATGTCAAAAGTACATTACAATCATGGTATATAATTAAGCAATACATAACACACAACTAAAAAACTACAACATATAGTGCAAAACGAAAAAAAATATAATGCAACATACTTCATAACATTGTATAAAAAAACGTTCCTTTCCACTGTTTGACTGCCTTATGTATTATTCGATCTTTAAAAGTCGAATTCAGATCGAATGATTTAGTTTTTAAAACTATAATGCAAAAAAATAAATTTTACATACAATCCATAAAATTAATGAACCATCGATAAAAGACACATTCAACCGCCGCTCACCTCTGCAAAAAAACATTGTTCAATATTTAACGTAAACTTTTCAACGAGCATTGTAAACTGCGTTAACAAGACAAACAAACATAGGTCCACTGTTTTCTTTTAATTATTGGAGATCAATTGCTAGTCAATCAATCAGTATATTTGCTTGAGAAAGTGTTAAAAGATCTTGACATAGATTTATCCCTGACTTGGCCCTGACTGCTACGCCGGAGGCCGGTTTGATTTCCATCTGAGACATAATATCTCTGTGTGATGAGTATAATTGACTGTTATATCCTGTGGTCTGGCGAAAATGTCAATTTGACAACTGTCATTAATGTCAGGTGTCATTACTGCCACGCGAAATTGACCCTTATGATCAATGTCATTTTATTGTTTTATCTGTGCTACGGTTGTGGTTCACTCAACTGGCCTGGTCGACAAACTATACCAATCGCCAGATGAGGGGATTTACTAGCTGTTCCTCGCGGTTTCTCCCACGTTACATTAGGTTTTTGGTTACTGCTTCACTACTCTGGGACATAGCGTGATATTATATAGCCTATGTTACTCGTTGACAATGTAGCTATCGAATGGTGAAAGAATTTTTACAATCGGTCCAATAGTTTTTGAGCCTATTCGTTACAATCAAACAAACAAAGTTTTCCTCTTTATAATATTAGTGTTATGTATGTATGTATACAATTTGTCTAGTTATAAGCGACTAGCTATTGTCCGCGTGGATGTCGAGATTCAAGATTCAAATTAATTAATTATTTGTAAAATATAGATGGTTACATAATAATATTGAGTTTGCTTCGTAGGCATACAAATATGTTTATATGGTTACTGGTAATTAATGTACTACACTTAAACACGAATTGTGCTCATGATAACCAACAGCTTTTACTATGGAAACAAACATGAAAACGCGAAAAAAAAAAACACTGTTTATTACATTTATATTTGCCTAATGTACTGAACAGATTTTTTTTTTATTTTTTTTTAATATAACCGCTCTTTGTGTTGTTAAGCGCAAATCTCGGGAATGTCTGTCTACACGGTTTTGACAATTTTTGGTTTTATAATATTTGTAAGAGCTTGGGTGAGTTTTATAGCGCAAGAAATCTATCCAAGTAATTTAACAATTTGGGAAATAAAACAAGATTATTTATAAAATTAATGTTTGGTCAGGACAACGTTGGGTTAGCTAGTTCTAAATATATTTAACCAGAACTGAGAAAACCACTTGAAACTTAAAGGTTCAGGTGTCTTTACTTCAAAACTTAATCCAACGAAAGGTCAGCATAAACTGGATCCCAACCAAACAACAGATTAAAGTATTTGAAACTTATAAAGGCTGGAGCAGACCAAATGCGTATGCGTAGACGTAAGCGTAAACGTGCGCGTACCAATGAGTTGTAATGTATGGAGCTGTATAAGTCAAGACATACCGCTTGCGTAACGTGGACGTGATGACGTTGCGTCGGCGGTGTGTCCTGTACTCCTGTCTTATACAGTAACGTTAACGCTTTTTTTTTTGGTGAGTGAGAAATCATCCAATTACTGCTCCCGTCCTGGGTGCGGCGGGAGGGCGTGTCAGACTCTTACTGACTAAAACCCACTCATGTTCCTTCGATTGCCCTTTATGTTCCTGGGTCACGGTAACTATTATAAACATTCCGCAACCCCGGCAGGCGTTGGCCCTGTTGGGCCCCTTCCCAGTTACGTTAACGCTTACGTCTACGCATACGCATTTGGTCTGCTCCAGCCTTAAAGGTCTCAACATACGTTGTTTTCTTTTCATTGTCAAATCTGCATATTTTGTTATGTTAAACCTTCTGGTTTATGAACGTCGGATAAGAAAAACATTGAACTTACGGGAAATGTAAATATTTCTAAGCTCTCAAAGTAACAACGGGGAAGTAAATAGGTATGTTTTCTTTGCAAATTAAGACGTGGTTTATGTTAATTTTGCTGTGATTTTGAGGTTATTGTGAAGAAAGTCGAGGTCTGTTAAAGTCTTTAGTAACATAATATACAACATGTCCCGGAATAAACGCACACCACCAGACACCCCAATTAGAATATTATGTTATAATCATAATACATACACTGAATTTTTATTATTATGTTTAAAACACTGTTTTATAAATTAGTTGTACAGATTGTGGGAGAAAATTATAGTCACATTACAAATCTACGCATGCACACAGTCGCACTTGCATAAGGGTCTAGCGTAATAGGTATTTCATCCATTTTAGTTTGTTTTGACTGTACAGTGGAAGTGTTACAGCAGTTTACGTAGTTTTAATCATTTTTGGGATAAAATATTACCTATATTAAAAATTACAAAAATCGATTCAGTAAACGATTTTGATAAAAATTATTTTCTCAAAGTGCATTAATTCAGTTACACATCTATACTAATATTATAAAGAGGTAAAATTTGTAAGTTTGTAAGTTTGTATGTTTGTAAGTTTGTAAGTTTGTATGTTTGGGGTAATCTCTGGAACTAATGAACTAATTCCAAAAATTTTTTCACTAGCAGAAAGCTACATTATTCCTGAGTGCTATAGGCTATAAATTATTTTTATAACATGTATATTAACCGAGCTATCGCAACTTTTGTCTAGCAAGTCGGAAAAAATTAAATCATAAAACAGAATTATTTGCGTGCGCTGCCTAAACAGTTGCTTAAAATTAAAAACAATGTATGGCAACTTGGTTTGCCTTAATTATTTCTACAAAAAAGTCCGCGATACCATATCTCTATCTTTTATATTTTATCTTTTATACTTCTTTTATTGCATTAAAAAAATAATTTTATGGCATACTCACGTTTGGTTGATTATTTGAGCAACCAAATATTAATTCTTATGACAATAAATTATTTCAGTATCACAAGGACATCATACAGATAAGATTTGCCATTTACAGTATATCAATTGGTCATATAGTTCCGGAGATAATATAAAATTACTAAAACGCAAGCCGACCCCAACATAGTTGGGAAAAGGCTAGGGAGATGATGATCCTCCTCACCGCACGAAATGTGCGTATTTCTTGAGGTTTCTATGTCGGATTCGGGCGGAAGTGACGCCTGCGTGACACGGTGTAGCATACGGTGGAGGTAGGCCCCACTTGGGCGTACCACCACCGTGTCGTTGCAGAGGCGATCGGCGCTGGTTCAGGCCATGCTTCGGGGCGAGACTGAATAGGAAGCCGTCGCCTCCTGCGAAGCAGACACGCTGGAGACGAAAGCGGTGGGGCGCGTGAGGCAGCGTCAAGCTTCACGCCCCGGACAGAGACCCAGGCTTAGTTGTCGAGAGTCACAAGGTAATGGCCACTGGAGGCGTGGGCCTGCGGAAGGCGAGCGGTAGGTAGCTCGCCGCCCGACTAGAACCAGACCCGTGTCGACGGCGCGGCGTGTCGATGCTTCTAATAGTTACCGCGGCCCCGGAATATATAAGGGTAACCGAAGGGACATTATTGGATTTTAGTCAGTAAAAGTCTGACCCTCCTTCCCTCTTTCAGGGGCGGGAGAAGTCATTTGATGATTTCCTATCCATAAAAAAAAAACGCCATTGGATATGTTTTGGATGCTTTTACCATGGTCAATGTAGCTCTTTCACGCTTATACAACCCCAATAATATTTTTGTGTACGCTCAAGATAGTTTCACAGTTAATCCGTACTAATATTATAAATGCGAAAGTAACTCTGCCAGTCTGTCTGTCTGTCTGTCTCTTCTTCACGCCTAAACTACTAAACCAATTTTGAATGAAATTTGGTACAGACATAGTCTGGGACCCGAGAAAGGACATAGGATAGTTTTCATCCCGGAAATCCCCCGGAAACGGGAACTATTATTCCACGCGGACGAAGTCGCGGGCAAATGCTAGTTGTATATAAATACCTCGGTACTATCATACGCCCATCTAATCCAAAATGCTTATTTTGGGATAAAATGGCCGAATCTGTAGTGTAACCAGACTGATATACAAATAATTTGTAAACATACACATATTATTATATAATTTGTAAACATACACATATTATTATATAATTTGTAAACATACACATATTATTATATAATTTGTAAACATACACATATTATTATATAATTTGTAAACATACACATATTATTATATAATTTGTAAACATACACATATTATTATATAATTTGTAAACATACACATATTATTATATAATTTGTAAACATACACATATTATTATATAAAATCGCAAACTGACTGATTGACTGATCGCATTACTTGAAGAGTTTGTTCTATACTAGGTGTACTTTTGGTTTTGCTCAACCCGCTAGGAGATGATTCTACTCATAAAAACATACAACTTTTATTATGGAACCAACTCCAAAATCTCGAAAAAAATATCACCTGTCTCATACATAATGGTCGGTTTCATAATAAAAGTTATTTGTTTTCATGGATAGAATCATCTTCTAGCGGGTTGAGCAAGACCAAAAATACACCTAGTATAAAAAGTAGGTAGCCAAATGGAGGAAAGGATTTTTATAAATTCGACCCTTAAAGGGGTATTATTAATGGTGTTCAAGTTCGACACCCAGACACAGATTAAAAATTATGTCATAATCCGTTTAGTAGTTCAAATGTTCGAAGCACATACATACAGGAAAACGGTAGGCGTTTTCATTTAATGACAAATAATCAGATTTTACCCTTTGCTAAATTATGAGAGTATGTTCAAATTTATGAAACAGAAAAATATACAGAAACATCAAGACAATTTTCAAATATTGAAAACAAGATAAAAATGCAAACGGCTTATAAGTTTCGAGAATTACCTTTATTTCAGCATTTTACTGTGTACCTGACCCTTTATAAAAATCACTCTAAAAGCGAAATCCGTACATTTAATTCAGTCATCAAAACCAACCTTCATTTACACCCTTATTCCAACCACAACACTCAATAGCCACCACATAAAAACACGGCTAAATACAACACGACCAATCATTACCACACGTCAAATAACCATTGACCTATTTCACTTCGTCGGGTAACACTGACGTCACCCATACAATAACAACTAACACGCATGCGTAAACAAAAACATTTAAATTTAGAACGAAAACGCACAGAAAAAAAAACGAATTCGCTTTTCAAAAATCATTTGACAGTTAATTGACATGAAAAAAACCTATGTTATAAAGGAGGTTGACAATTCTTACCCCGAAATAGAGAAAAATTGGATGCCAGTTGGACATGGTGTCTATATAACTACCAAATGGGGACTGAATCCATGGGGCGGCAATCTGCCAACTGTTTACGCAACCCCTAGGAATTAACATCGATTGAATTTTTTCTCGACTAACTTTTATATTGCACAACTCTATAAGTTGTGACGTGATTGAGGTTAAGCGGCTGAGAATTAGGTCAAGATATGGATGGGTGGCTGAAGACAATGTTTTTATTAGGGAGATTTCTATTATGATTGATTCCTTTTATGTTGGAAGTCTTGTGTTATATCGTAGGGACTGAATTTATTAAGATTATGCTGAGAGGTAAGGGATGGAAATTATTATTCTTTTATTTTAATTTACTGATGTTCTGGTGACCTAGATATTCTGACAAGTATTCAATGATGTGGGTTCGAATCTATCCATTTAGGAACTAGTCTTTTTATTTATCTACATTTTGGAGATTCTACAATATGTCATTAGTTGTAATAAACAATAAGAAACTTAATTACGTTTTATCTATACTCGTATTATACTAATATTATAAACCACGTCGTCTGATTTAGCAGTTAAGCTCAACCATTACACGAACAGAGGGCCTAGACAAGTGACATTGTAGAATAGAAAACGAAAACGGTTGTCTATTGTTTGCCCGAAGATTATATGCCATAATCATTATTTTCCCGAATTACATTTACCCGAATTTCATTTGCCCGAATGTTTCATTTGCCCTAAAAGACATATGACATACTTTTAATTGCCCGAATTTTAGATACCATAAGATACGAATGCCATAAGTATTGTTTGCCATATTTTTATGTGCCATAATAATTATTAGACATAATATTTAAATGTCATAATATTTAAATGGCATAACAAGTATTAGACAAATATTTAAGCCCCGTAATGGTTTTTTTTTCTGTGCATGGTTGATGGTGGGCTAGGTCGACGGAGCCCCGCTTCGCGGGGCTCCTACTTCTGTGTGGTTTATAAAAAAATAACCACGAAGGGGATGGCGGGGTCTATTCGCTCGCTTCGCTCGCTCACACGACCCCGCCATCCCCTTCTAACCTAACCTGTCCGAGTCGGGGTGCCCTAAAGTCCCAATTGCATCCAATTTCTCTTGATATAAACAACCGTTACACACACGATGTCGATGGCAAATTATGTTATGGCATATCATAATTATGGCATGTGATAATTAGGGCATGTGATAATTAGGGCTTACAATGATTATGGCAAATGATGTTATGGTAAGTGACTTTATGGGAAACAATGATTCTGGCACGTGACTAATATGGCAAATGAGAGTAGGGCAAATGAGTATTATGTCGTATGATATTATGGCTGTTGACTATTATGTCAAATGAAATTAGGGCAAATAAAATTCGGGTAAACGGCGGTATACCAACGAAAACGAATAGATTGTCAAATGTATGGAATTGACATAAGCTTTCGCTAAACAATTCGACATCTCCATACATTTGTCAATCTATTCGTTTTCGCTATCTATTCTACAATGCCACTTGTCTAGGGGGGCTGGTCAGTCAAAAAGTTGTATCTATAGTCGTATTTCCAATCCAAAAATCAAACACTATTATGCTAGCTTACTCCTGCTAAGCCCACTGTATTATAGAAGCACTAGGTTGCACCCACGTTTATCCTTTCTTCTTAAAATCTACCCTTCCTACTTCGTATTACCTTCCTTGATAAATGGACTATCAAACACAAAAAGAATTTATCAATAAGATCAATTGTTCCTGGGATTAGCGCGTTCAACCACACAGACGAACAAAATCAATTGGTTTATATTTAAAAAAAAACTAGCCGTCCTCTATGATTTCAACCGCATCTTTGGTTACTACTTCGCTTTCGTAGATCATAACGTAATGTTAGCCTGTAAACCTTTCTAGAAAAACTATCCAATAGAAAAATAATTTTTCAATTTGGAATTCCTGATACTAGCTAGTTCAACCAACCGAACAAATATACTCGTCAGCATTATAATATAACTAGCTTCTGCCCGCGGCTTCGCTCGCGTTAGAAAGAGACAAAAAGTAGCCTATGTTACTCTCCATCTCTTCAACTATCTCCACTTAAAAAATCACGTCAATCCGTCGCTCCGTTTTGCCGTGAAAGAAAGACAAACATACAGACAGACAGACAGACACACTGACACACTTTCCCATTTATAATATTAGTATGGATAATATAGAAGCATTAAGATATTACATTTTTTTCAATTACAGCATTAATCTTTTACAAGGACATCGTTTATTTTTAGAAGCAGATAGGTAGGATAGATAGGTTAACCGTGTAATCAAACGTATCGTATATTACATTTGATACTTTTCATTAAATACAACCCACGCGTTTTAATATTCTGAAACATTATTTTGTAATACAATATGCTTGAAACATAATGATTAATGTAATTGTTTTTTATTCTTCCATATGAGGCAACCATTTTTATTATGAATGGGAAATCATTAAATGACTGCTACCGCTCTGGTGTAAATTAGATGAAGTAAATTGAAAGAAAGAAAGAAAAACAGTTTATTCGTGCTATAAGATGGTAAAGTTTTACAGTAAAGAACGAAACAAAAAAGCAAATAAATACATTGAATTGAATTGAACATACAATTCTATTATAAACTTATGCACGAAAGGGCTAGCGCTCAGCATAATGCCGGGCCCGTACACAGGTGCGAGTCCACGGCGCTGGTTTTCAGCGCTAGCCGACTTGCTACAATAATGGGGTATAATAGGGTATGGAAGTTTCGACATCCTCGCGGGCGAAGCCGCTGGCAAAAGCTAGTACTATACAGGGTGGAAAGTGTTAATGGGCCCTGGAAGAAAACTACCTTAATTGAGATTATCGTTGAGAAAATTCTTAAGATTTATGGTTTTCCTTTAATTTAAATAACCATGTTTGTTAGAGAGATTTTGTTCTTTTGAATGGCCTTAACGTTTGACACCATAAAAATAAAAAGTGTTACCTTTTTGGATTTTGGCCGGTTCGATTCCCGGGCGTGGTAAGCGAATTTTCGAAGAAGTTTAAATGCAGTTTTGTTTCTTTTTAAAAATAAAAGAATGTTTCCTTTAAGTAAAATAATCTATCTTAATGATTTAAGGTAGTTTTCTTCCAGGGCCCATTGACACTTTCCATCCTGTATAAGGTTGTAAATTATTATAGAACGGTTATATTAGTAAGTGTTAAGTAATCTTTGTGCATATTTATCTGATAGCCCTGATTCCTATAACACAAGTTTAATCTTAGCTTAAGAGCAAACGGTCTATTTCTGTGTTAACTTATAATTAAATTGAATGCATTATTACCTGTTAACCTAGCTACTTATATAAAACAATTGTGAATCAGCATTATAGTTTTTTCTTTATTGTTAGTAACGTTACATGGTAGGATTTGACTGTGTTGAATGTGTTAGGTATTGTGCTTGGATGTGAAAGACAAGAGTTTTCTTTGATGTTTTATGGGTCAAATTACACACACACACACACACACTACACACACTACACATAAACACACCTACTCACATCTGATACATACTCTAACACTTTCTTATTCTTTTCATTTTAATGTAGTTATTAAAATTGTCACTCAAAACACTTGTTGATTTATAATTATAGAGGGATACGGCACTGTTTCTCTTTACTACAGGCTATTAAGTAGCCTATCTAAGAGGACAGCACCCCATCCTTTCATTGTAGTCAAGTAGATTTATATGTATAAGTGTAACTATTCCATTGTATTTACTACAACACCTTTTACGCAATAAAGTTTTTATTATTATTATTATTTATTAAATTGTGAAAGAGTAATAAACATAAATACATACAAATCTTTACTCTTTATAATATTCTCACGTGCAAAAACTATCTATAAATCTCCATCTGAATAAGTTTGACTGGTAGACAACGTTGAGTAAGCATCATAAACCATTCGAACGCAAAATTACCTAGATTCACTGGATAAAGAATAATATTTATAGATATTTTTTCAGGGTTCTTTTGGTCCCTTTTTCTCATGAACTGGTGAAAGTATCAAGCTGAACTTAACATCACTAATTAATTATCAACCTTTGTTACTCTAAACATAGTTGCTTAGTGCAGTAAGGAAAAAATCCTAAGTCAATTTTGTAAATAATCTAATTTACAAATCTAAGAATGTATGGTAAATTTTAATTTCATTATGAAAGAAATAAAGAAAGAGAAACAGTTTTATTATTTTTACTACTACATACATATGTAGTTACATTCAAAGAAAGTTCTTACTTGCTTCTGCAAAGTTCATCCATATGGAGTCTGCCCTTTGTCCCCATGGTATTTTGGCCTATGTATTCGGATGACTTTTTCACTACTGTTCCCGTTTCGTGTATTGTGGGCCGTGGACCAGAGGCCAGTGTGCCCCTAAGCCACCCAACGGTAATAAAGTCTGCAATTCCTTAAAGTAATAAAAATACTCTCAGTCGACTCCATCAATGAATACTACGTTTATGACAATATTTTTGATATTTAATATAGTTGTTCTGTGTCTTGGTATCATTTATCTATAATTACGTCTATATTAATAAATTATATAAATATGTTTATCAGTTGTCTATTTACCATAGTAAAAACTCTGCTTAGTTTGGGAGAAGCTACTACAAGTACTTGGAAATCTATATAAATAAAAATGAATTGATGTTCGTTAGTCTGATTAAAACTCGAGAACGGCTGGGCCGATTGAGCTGATTTTGGGTTTAAAATGTTTGTCGTAGTCCAGGCTAGGTCTAAACGGTGAGCAAATAAGAAAAAAATGCGAGAAAGATAGAGTAAAACAACAATTCCATTTTCCCATATAAAAGTTGTCCATGTTCTGTTGGATGTCGTTGTCATAGTAACCGGCAAATCAAGTGTCAAATTCAAGTGTTACAGTTACAACCATAGAGGTTACAACCCGTGAACCTGACAATTTTCAATTGTCAGGTTCTGACAATGACAATTGACAATGCAAATAATTCGTTGGTTTTATTTTAAAGCCATTTATTACGGTTTGAAATAACAGAAAGGCGTGTAATATGCTATAAAAAATAATACTGTAATGAGTTTTTCTTATTTCCAACGTACAAAAATAATATTACGATAAAAAACTTAGATTAAATACATGTATAGATGCCACATTGACCGTACTCTGAAGAGACCAAAAAAAAGACTACTAATTTAGTAGACACGGTTCTCCCTTACGTCAGTGTCATTTTACACGTCAACGGATAAGGTGCTCACAATAAATATTTAATTATGCCGGTTTGTGCGGTCCGACTGTGTCGGAATTATGCAGGACAACCCTATAATAATACCAAGATCAGTTTTCATCGGATAGTTTTTTCTTTAACCACTATTATTTTAAGAAAACACCTTTTTTCAAATCATGATTTGAATGTCAATTTGATTAGTCAGTGTTGTCACTTTATTACTAGGGAGATTCGGCGAAATTATGGGAGGCAAAATACAAATATCATTACATCATATTTCGATCAAGACAAGCCTGTTGAAGCTAATCATTGATAAATATTTGCAAATAAGATGCCACCATATTTGTAAATCGGACAACGTAGCCCAGGAAATAAAATCGATGGAGATGGGTTTTGATAAATTACTATATTTTATTTTTTTACTGGATTTTTTGTTTTTCTTTTTGGTGCAGCCGCGAGGCGCGAGCCGCGAAGCAGTAATATGTATTCCTGAGTTATTCTTTAATCTTTAAACGTTTTATTTGTTTGTTTTATGATTCATACAAGTAACTGGAGAAATCTTTAAGTTGATGGTAAATAAATCTGTCATATAGTATCATAATTATATCTTTTCTTTTTTTTCATCAATCTATAAAATCTTAAATATTTATAATTTTGTTAAACTGACATTTTAATAAATAATGGCCGAGAGGAACGTTCATATTATGAGCAGACATCCCTAAACACGCACACTTTGACTGTTTGACGACAATAGGTACACAAGGGGTACTCACACATGTCAAGCATTTGGTGACATTTTTAGCGCATCGTTTGTTTGCAATTCTCCATCTAGACATGTATATTATAATCTAAGATAAAAAATATCTATATTTAAAATATTTACTAGCTTTCGCCCGCGGCTTCGCCAGCGTGGATGTCAAACTTCTACCTACTATTTTAACCCTTTAAGGCTATTTTTTATATTCTTCAAAAAGAATAAACCCTTCAAATTTAATGTAGGTATTTAGTTAGTTATTGTTATATATTAATAAACACGTTGATATCAGTCAGTGAGTTTACTATTATATACGGTCGCGGTCTGAAAAGGGTTACCAATTTTGAAAGTACATTCTATATCACACTTTTTTCATTAAAATCTAAAATGCCATATCATGTTACTTGTTACTTTTTAGAAGTTATTGTGCAAAATGACACAACGAGAACAACAAAGACGTTACTAAGCAACGGCTTCGGCTTAGCCATGTTTCGTCTCTATCGTGCACTTGACGTTTGGCAGTTGTGTAACAGTGACAGGTATAGTGCCAAAGTCAGTGCTTAGTAACGTCTATTTATCTCGCCTTATGTGATGACGAAACTCTTTTCTTAATTTGTGGAATTGACATTTGTCAAAAAATATCGTTTGAACGTCGTTTAGACAAGAGTAAAATTTTACGAAATATTTTTATTCAAATCGAAATAAAATGGCAAGTTTAACCCTGGAGCAAGGGGCAATCTTTGAAAATGGACATAGTTTTATATCATTAGTGCCTTATCACGAAAATTCATAATAACTATTGTGATTTACTGTTAGATTAGATCATGGAAATTATTCAGGAAGAAGTGATGCTGTCTACTACGTAGTGTATCCTGCAACAGAATTCTTTCACATTAATTACGTTCAAGATAATGCACGGATACACCCAGCTTGTGCTACTATGGCGTGGTTCATTCTGAACCGTGAAATTATTCATCTCATTCAATAGCCCGCTCGGTCTGCTGATTTAAACTCAATAAAAAAATGTGAGGGCTTATGGATCAGCGCTGGAACTGACAAAATGAAAGAAATCCTCATAGATCACGCTGTGCTCGAGTGATACCGGAAAATGATACCAGAAATACTGATATATGCGCGTATCTTGTTGCATCTATGCACTAGTCGTAACTGCGGAGTAATGTTATACTAGATATTGAATAAAGATTTTTTAAGATTTGATTTATTATTTCCTTATTCTTATTTAAAAAAACTATTATACTACTATTATAATTGCGAAAGTAACTATCTGTCTGTTGTCTTGCTTTTGCGCCAAAACTACCGAAACGGGTACACAGATAGTCTATAGCCTAAGCAAGGGCATAGGAAAGTTTTTTATTTAATTCCAAGGGAACGGGAACTACGCGGGTAAAACCGCGGGGGACAGATAGTATTTAATAAAGATTTTGTTCAGTGTTTTTTTATTATTTCTTCATATTCATATTCAAAAAACTAAATTAGTCAAAGCTGCAAAGTGATGTTATACCAAATATTGAATAAAGTTTTTTTAAAACTTTTATTTATATTATGTCTTCATATTCTTATTTAAAAAAATAATTGTTTTTAAAAGTAGGTTTTCTGTATATCAAACCTTTATAGTAGTCAGTCCATCACCTATAGCGATTGATTGTCATATCATTAGAGAAAATAACCTGTGATCAATCAAATTATCATGAAATAGACATTTAGAACTTGTTGCCTCAATGTGTGCATGCAATTGTGATCCTTATGGTGGTAAAAACTTTCAGACCGTGACCGTACATATATCAAATGACTTCTCTCAGCCTCAGTGTCAGACTTTTACTGACTTTTATGATCCGCAACTCAGGCAGGCATTAGCCCTAGAGGGCTCCGTCACGTGCTGACTGCTCTGTGAGGTTCGAGTGGAACAAACGCGCCGACAACAAGGGCCTGCTCCTTATCTGCCGGTGAGCTACCTATCGCTCGCCGTCCGCAAGGACACGGCGGTAGCCCGCCCAAATACAGCATACCTTCACCGTATGCTCCACCGAGTCCTCCAGGCGACCGTTGTCGCAGTGGTGACATCTAGGCAGGGCTTCCGCCCGAAATCTGACACAGGAACCTCCTGAAATCTCCGTGTCCGGCGAGGACCTAGGCTGTGTCCGGCGATACGTGAGAGCGCCGTGGCGCCTCTCCAGGCACTCCTCGAACAATGATTAATGTATCTCTCCAATGACTCCACCCACATACAATAGAAGACTGAGACCGGGTACTTATTTAATTTTGTTTCACGACGTACTCTCATAAGCATATGAAACGACACCCCCACCCACATACAAATCGAATCAGGGATAGAACCAAACAATTGTTAAATTTACTGAATTAATTGATTACTTTTTGTTTTTGACCAAACGACCCAATATTTATCACGAACGCATCGACAACCAAACACATTTTACAACAGGGATAGAACCTGCACGAAGGAAAGCTGCCGTGGATGATCATTATTATTTTTACTTTGAAACAAAACAAAGACCCCAGCAAACCGCAACGCATTAGTGAAACCGCATTCAATTAGGTTAAGCCGTTTTTGAGATTAGCCCGAACAAACGTATAGACAAACAGACAAAAATTCTAAAAATCATTGTTTTGGGTTCTATTGCGTACATAAAGCCAATATTGCCAGATTACTAAACAACTATTAGGCCACTCCTACACACGTGAATCTAGATTGTGATAATGTGGGGAAATCGATACAAATCTTTTATGAATAATTAGGTGATATGGTTTAAATAAATTTTGTTTACATTAATGGGTAAGTGCTACGAAGTTCACCGGGTCATCTAGTAAAATATAAAAAATTGAAGAAGGATCACAAAGAAAATGTATAATAAAATTTATTCACATATAAGATAGAACGAAACCCTCTGAGTCTGACTCGCACTTAACCATTATCTTATTGCCAGTTTTGTAATAAAATAGAATATCTAAATGAGAACAGATAAAACAAATTCACCTCAGCTTTTTATTTTATGATGAAATGTCAAGTTCAAAATGGCGGGCGTCGTAAATCACGAGCCGATATTTACGAGTACGCACAGTTCTCTATATTTTATATTCTTTTATTCATAAGTATATGCACACATAAAAATAGTGCCAACAGAACAAAGACTAGTTTTATATTCTAGAACTAAGTCTCGGCGTATACCACCATCTGATTCAGGGACTTAAGAATGCAATTTTTTAATGTAGTTGTTATCCCTAACGACTACATCAAAAATATCATCCTGTTTAGTCCGCCAGTTGGACCGTCCAAAACTACTGGACACAAATTTTTTCGCTTGATTAAATGAATAAAAAAATACAAAGATAAAGTGCATCAAAATTTCGGGCTTATGACATCACTAGTAAAAGTTGTGCCATAATTACATTATTACTCACGATTTAGTAAAAGTTGTACCTAGGCGTGACGTCACACAAAACTTCAACGTACAATACGTTGAAGATTAAAATTTGTGTGTTTTGTCGTCGTAAAAATAAAAAAAAGTGTTCAAAATTTTATGATACCTGACAGACTAGTTAGTTATTTTTTATCGTCATGCTTATTCTTCAAAGTGAAAATCAAATTAGTTATTTACATAAGTCCTTGAAGGAACGCCAATTACATTTAAAAACAGTTGATTCTAGACGTCTATCCCAAAAGTTTGTTTTATATATGTAGTAGCCCAGTCATTTTAAGGTTTCACCTCTTAATGAAAGATAATATGCTGTAAATTGGTATGAAGCTTTGCCTTGTCGTTCTAAATGTTGGGTCAAAAGTCACAAATGTTGTCGTGTCCGCGTCTTAAGATATTAAGGGGACAAAGGTCATGAAAATCGGTTTTTCGCGAATATCTCACCTCAACAACAAAGACAAAAATAACAATTTTTTTATAGATTTTTGTTAAAACATTAATGCCTTTATAATTTGACTTTTACCTTACCCGGACATATTTATTAGACATACAGCAGTAACAGACCTTCAGTACATCGTCTGAAGGAGTCATAAATTTCAATTTGAGACCTCCTGATATTTACGAGTGATCTGGAGTATGTCCAATTTGCCTAATTTCCTTTTACCGACCCTGACCTTGTTATACTGAATAACGGTTATTTTATGTTAATATAATGTTAGTATATAATAACAGTAAATACGTAGAGTTTGTTGAATATGCACATGACTCGAAGCCTTGAAAATGAAAACTTGAAAATTATATAAATGATATTTCATTTATAATTTTCAAGTTTGTTTGCTTTCGGGTCAAGTGCATATTCAACAAATATAAAAATAACACTTGACTGCTCTGAGAAGAAATATAAGAAACAAACTCAGATGTCAAAGTCTCTTTAAATGTCCATACAATCGTATTGGTCAAAAAACGTGCGAGAACCATGAAGGTTAATGTCTGATATACTGTCTTGACGAGAGAAGCACAGATTTGAGTGTTATTTTTTTTTATAAAAAAAATTATAGGCACTTGGACTGACAAGGAGACAGAAAACTGAAGCCAGTTGCTCGTTCTAATCGATAAGTTCATAAGGAAACTTAAGAAGAGCAGCAACTGACTTCATGAACATTAATAATATAATCTTTTGAAATAAAGATGGCAATTCCACGGATTGGGAGACCATTTTTAGAGCTCAAAAAAGATGCCTGAGGTCAATGTTCAAATTGAAGGTAACTGATAGCTGCAAGCCACACTTCGAACATTATAAGATCCTTACATTGCCATCCCTATACATTCTGGAAGTTGTTATGTTCGTTAAATGTAATCCTCATTTATTTCCGCGTCTCGAGGATGTAACACATCGAAATAGACGTGATAATAACAAACTCTGCCTCCATCCGTGTAAAACTGCACTTATGCGCAGAAGTATATTTTGTATGGCACCCATTGTGTTTAACAAACTGCCTAAGATCTGGAGAGAACTTAATACCGAAGCTCTGAAATGTCGGCTTAAATTGTTTTTAGTACGGAGAGCATACTATAAAATTATAGAGTTTTTAAATGAAAAAGTATATAATTAGTAAATGTTATTGTGTCCATTTTTTATTTAGTAGACTCTAGATAATTATTGTTTTATAAATATTTGCATGCCATGTCAAGTGGCAAACATGTTTTTTAAGCGCTTTATAATTAATATATCATCCTACATGCATGCACCTGCGTGTGTATGTATGTATACACATGTTTATGGCAAATAAATGATTCTATTCTATTCTATTCAATACTGCCAGCCTCCTGGGAACTTTACCAGTTGACAGCGATGCTGAGGAATTTTTTGATGCCATTTTGTTTTAATCATTGTTGCTATTATAATATTGTCCTTTTTTAGGTTTTTTTAGGTGAATAATGTAGTTCGTAATTAGAACATAATAATTGTAATATTGATTTCATATTATATTTATAAATATGAAAAGAATAGTAATAATTTTATTTTAAAATATTACAATAATTAAACGGGCCTAAAAAGACTGGACACAGCATTTTATCAAGTTTAGAAAGAAGAGTTTTAGGACTACACAAGGCACATGCCGTGTTGTCTTCGCATAAAGAGACTTTGACCATTGAGCTTCTTCTCATCCGGTTTGCAAGACGACCTCGATCATCGTTCGCTGAAAATAAGAAAAATAAAAACAAACTAGTTAAGGTTCCAATACTATATGTCTGTAATCTACAATTAAAAACTAACTATTTTGTGACCCTATTTAGGAAACAAGCCTTCAAACTGTTCGGATCGTAACTATCAGAATCCTGCGGTTTCGCGCGCCGACACGCCCCTATGAAGCACTTGAGCCGTGAATGTGGGACAGACAAACAAACGCTTTGTGTGCATAATATTATGAGGATGGGCAAAGGTCCGCGCAAACAAGCTGCACTATAAATAAGGGACGCTAATGATTCTTTACGAGGAAAGACTATGGATATGAGTGCTATGTGATATTGGTGCTAGAGTATTATTTAGAGTTTGATTAAGAATCGAGTATTTTATACTTGGTAAGAATTTGATTTGGTTCTAAATTGCGAATGCAATCTTATCTCACGAATATTATAAATGTGTGATGTGAAAATTGCATGTATGTGTAGATGTTGGTTGCTTTTTCACGCAGTAGATTTCGATAAAATTATACAGTAATATAGCTTATACATCAGATTAATCATAACACCACGCTATGACCCACGGGAGTGGGGCAGTAATCAAAAACCTCACATGACGCGGATACCGCGGGGGACAGCAAATAGTAAATAAATAATTAAATATCCTGGGACAACTCACACACGGCCATCTAATTCCAAACTAAGCAGAGCTTGTACTATGGAAACCAGATAACTGATAAACATACTTATATAATTTATAAATGCATACCATATTATAGATAAACTACACCCAGACACAGAACAAACAATCACGCTCCTGACACAAAGTTTGTCCTGGGTCAAACCCACGACCTCCGGTTTAGCAATCAGGGTCACTAACCACTAGAGCAACAGGCCCGTCAGATAAGATGAATGGTAAATAGTGACTGATACTCAGTTACATGAAAAAAACTCATAGACACAGACAATAATCCCCGTAGTTGTTTCTTGCTCAGATATTAGAGGACCTACTTAATACCTACTGTAAATAGCATAAAAAATCATTGTCATAGAACTGAACCAACACGCAAAATTTCAGGTCAATAGGATGCCAAGAAATAGCAAAAAAAAATTTAGCCAAACATATGTCAGTCATCCATAGATACTCAATAGCAAGTTTTATAAAAACTTGTTTTAATTACATGAATTTCCTGCATGCACACTTCAAGGATACAAATTTTAGGTCGATCATCAAAAAAAAATAATGCTTTTTTCACACACTTTGCTATTTTAGTTTTCGGTTTAGAAGTAACACAGACCTCAGAAACTCACCTGAGTTTTAGTCAGTAAAAGTCTAACACGGCTTTCCACTCCGCCCAGTCCGAATTTCCCGCTTTAAAAAAAAGATTACACTAGACTACCTAAAATATCAGGTCTAAGATAATCTACATCTTCTATATATATAAAACTAGCTTTTACCCGCGACTTCATCCGCGTGGAATAATAGTTCCCATTCCCGGGGGATTTCCGGGATGAAAACTATCCTATGTCCTTTCTCAGGTCCCAGACTATATCTGTTCTAAATTTCATTCAAATCGGTTCAGTGGTTTAGGCGTGAAGAAGAGACAGACAGACAGAGTTACTTTCGCATTTATAATATTAGTACGGAAGTACGGAAAAGTACGGATGTTAAACTTACTGATTGCTGATGACTGACTGTTTATGTATCGACGCACAGCCCAAACCACTGGTTCTAGAGACATGAAACTTGCAGGATGTGTTCTTTGTAACGAGTAGGTAACCATTAAAAAATATTTTTGGAAATTCCAACCCTATCGAGGTAAAATAAGTGATACAATTACCGACAGTCCCGCGGGCGAAGCTGCGGTCGAAAACAAGTCACATTTTTAATTTTTTTTTGGGCGTATGAAATTATCCAATGACTGCTCCCGTTCTGAGTGCAGCGGAAGGGCGTGTCAGACTTTTACTCACTGAAACCCACTCATGTTCCTTTTTTTTTTTTTTGGTGAGTGGGAAATCATCCAATGACTGCTCCCGTCCTGGGTGCGGCGGGAGGGTGTGTCAGACTCTTACTGACTAAAACCCACTCATGTTCCTTCGATTGCCTTTTATGTTCCAGGGTCACGGTAACTGTTATAAACATAACATTCCGCAACCCCGGCAGGCGTTGGCCCTGTTGGGCCCCTTCCTGACCCACTCATGTTCCTTCGGTTGTTGTTGTGATTAAATGAGAAACTGTATAATATTTTAATAAAATGTCGTTTTATTCAAGCCATATAGAAACCATAAACTAAACAAGAGAACACACAAATCACAGAGCTGCTGACCATAACTTAAAACAGTGTTACCATCTATTTACTAAAAAGCATAACTCATTAAATGTTTTATGTTGCCACATTATATTCTAACACCCCTTCTCAACATAAACACATTTCAATAAAGAACACTATTATCAAATCTTAACATCAGTTGTCTTCATATTACACTTAACTAAATATCTTTCAATCAATTCTTTACATAAAGCCTTTGTTAACATGTCAGCTGGTTGCTCAGTTGTGTTGACATAATTAATACAAATTTTAGTTTCTCTGACCAGATCTTTCACAAAATGATAACGAATGTCTACATGTTTTAAACGCTTTATGTTATCTGTCTTTGCATTTATTATGGCAGACTGATTGTCACAAGAAATCACAATTGGGCAAACATTATCATAACCAAAATCTTTTAACAAATTTATAAGCCATGACGCATCACTAGCAGCCATACTTAATGAAATGTATTCCGATTCCGTAGAGGACAGACTTACAGAACCTTGTTTTTTAGAGGACCACAAAATAAGACAATTTGACAGTTTAAACAAATAACCTGAGGTGGATTTCCTGTCCTGAAGATCCCCTCCCCAATTAGCATCACAATACCCTGCCAGAATAACATCATCACATTTAAAAACTAATTTGTAATTTAAACTATACTTCACATATCTTAATACACGCTTCAATGCACTTAATAACTCATTATTTGCACTTGTTTGGTATCTGCTTAACATAGAAATTGGGTAACACAAATCAGGTCTAGTACCTGATGCTGCATACATTAAGCATCCTATAATTTGCCTACACATCTTTACAATATCTTTATCTATAGAAACAGTACCATTTGCAAGTATTTTAGTATTAAAATTTGGGTCCATTGGAGTTGACATTCCCTTACAGTTTTCCATATCAAATCTTTTCAAAATATTTTTTAAATACTTTGTTTGATCTAGTTCAGTAATACCACTTTTCAAATCCTGCTTTACAGTTATGCCTAGAAATTCTGATATTGTCCCCATGTCTTTCATTTCAAACTCTTTATTTAAACTAGCCTTTAATTGTGAAATATGCTCCTCATTTGATCCAAAAATTAAAATATCATCGACATATAATAACATATACATTCTATCTTTACCATCACACCTCATAAACAAACATGAATCACAATATGACCTAACAAAACCTTCCTTAGCCATTACAGAATTAAACTTAGTGTTCCAGCACTTCGGTGAACTCTTTAAACCATACAATGCCTTTTTCAATTTTACAATGTTATTTTCCCCAGAATAAGCCCCTTCTGGCAATCTGATGTAAACATCATCATCTATGTCTCCATACAAAAATGCCCCAGTAACATCCATTTGATATATGGGAAGCCTTAACATGGTCGCTACAGCAATAAAAACTCTAAAGGTTGGTAACCTTGCTACAGGCGCATAAATATCCCCCAAATTGAACATACTATTCTGCTCAAACCCTCTAGCCACTAATCTTGCCTTATATTGCTTAACATTATCACTTCTTTTTATCTTGAAAACCCATTTACTACTAATAATACATTCACTCACCGGTGCATCACTAAAGCCCCAGGTGCCATTGTCATTCAAAGTTTGCAACTCTCTATTAATTGCCTCCTTCCACTTACTTGCATCTCTACTTTTCATTGCTTCACTATATGAAGTAGGTTCATTGTCTTCACTTACAACATTGTGACACTTATAGAATGATGTCTGTTTTCTAACACGCTTGGGTCTTTCATTTTGGACCTGTGTCTCATTCTCCTCCGATGACCTGTCATCTGATGGTTCATATTCACTCTGCGACTCACTCTCACTACGGTTGAAACTAGTTAAAGTATCTTGAAACTCCTCACATTCAGCTTCTTCACTAGCTTTCACAGTCTCCGGTAAGTTATCTTGTGTCTCTCCCTTACTATTATTTAAATCCAACATCACCATTGGTTCGTTTTCTTCATTTCTCTCATTGTTCAAGAATATGACATCTCTCTTAACAAAAGAACTTCTTCAGTATTTTAAAACTTTGTGCAATATTAAGTTAGAGAAAATTGTTATGTTTACTTTCCCCTATAGTCAAAGCTTGCCACAGGAAGAAAACTATATTAGATATAAATTAAACATGACATTACATAATATTAGTATTTATAATGATTGCTTAGAATTAATTGACACCAACAATTATGTTGGCAATAACTTTATTGTGACAAAAGATAGATATCTTGTAGACAGGTACTATCTCTCAAAAAATTGTAAACAACAGATAGCTATATCGCTATCCTATTATTTTAGTATTACAGCCAAGAACTTGGCTAAACAACTTGCTCCTATTGAGCAAGGCAATCAATCTTTTTGTGTATTAAATAATATTGTATCAAATATAGATACAATCAATCATTTAAATTAGAATCAAAGACAATAGAGGCATCCTCTGGCCAAAATGTAAAAGTAACTAATAGTATCAACCTGGTGCATCAAAATATTCAAGGCTTAATGAACAAGGATTTAGAAGTTGAATTATTTCTTAATTTTAATAATATTGACATTCTTTGTATAACTGAACACTGGCTTAAAAACCACCAGTTAATGTTTAATTTCAATAATCACCAGGTTGGTAGTTCGTTCTGCAGAGTAAGTGCCATACATGGTGGCTCATTAATTTTATTACATAATAACATTAAATTTAAAGAGCGAAAGGATATTGTGAGCCTATCTGTTGAGCGAAACAATTGAAATGGCCTGTGTGGAATTGGAGCAGTATGTTATAATAAGTGTATACAGACCGCCTTCAGGATTGTATGATTGTTTTGAAAAGGTGATGGATGAAGTATTGCATAAAATCTGCAACTCTGGTAAATCCATCATCATTTGTGGTGATTTTAATGTTAATTTGTTAGAGCATTGTAGTTTAAGTACTAAAGTAGTAAGTTTGTTTCAGTCATACAATCTTGCAAACCTATTTATGGAGCCTACTAGGATAACACCTACTAGTGCTACCTGCCTAGATAATATTTATACAGACAGTACACCTATCCACAAAAAAATTGTAAATGTGTTAGATTCTGATCATTGCGGACAACTTATTAGTATTCCAATCATTAATAAAAAAATCTTAAAAAAAGATATCACTGTTAACCCAAAATCGAAACGTCGACTTGAAACATTTAAAACTAAACTTCTAAATAAATTGCCATGTTTGTTAACTGATGATGACCCAAATAAACAATATAATTTATTTTTTGATATGTATTGCACTCAATTTGACTCAACGTTTATTCCTAAGACTATCTCGGTAAATAGTAATGCTTCTTTTAGTGACTGGGCCACCATTGGTATCTATAAAAGTAGAAAGCGACTATATGAGCTGTATGAGGAACGGACATACATTAACACTTCGGAATTCAATTTATATGTCAAGAATTATTCAAAATTATTTAAACAAGTTTGTTGCATGGCTAAATCACGGTATTTAAGTTCAAAAATAAGAAATAGCAATAACGTCATCAAAATGACATGGAATATTATTAACAGCGAAACGGGAAAGTCCAACAATCAAAGTAGTGATTACAGCCTTGCTATAGATGGTATTATAATTAAATCAGACTTTGAACTCGCCACGGCTTTTAATGATTTCTTTGCGGAGATTCCCATTTCAACAACAAAATTTTTAAACTCATCACCGATTGCAGCAGAGTCGTTACTCAAAGATAATGTTCCAACCAATGATTTTGCATTTAATTTCGAATACGTCTCTTGTAAAGATGTAATTAAAACTTTTCATACACTTAATGTTAAAAAGACTGCAGATCTATGGGGAAATTCTGTGGATGTTGCTAAGTCCATTATAAATGTTGTAGCACCTGTTCTTGCCGATATTTTTAATAACTGTATTGATCGTGGTACGTTTCCTGATTTAATGAAATACAGTAAAATAATTCCATTATTTAAATCAGGTAGCACAACCGACCCCAGTAACTATAGACCAATCTCAGTGCTGCCTACGTTCAGTAAAATTTTTGAAAAACTTATTTTAAATCAATTGCAAATATATTTCTGTAAACATAAATTGTTGCATAAAAAACAGTTCGGTTTTACAAGGGGTCGTTCAACAACTGACGCCGGTGTTGAACTTTTAGAGCATATTTATAATGCTTGGGAGGACAAATGCGATGCATTAGGTATTTTTTGCGATTTGTCTAAGGCATTTGATTGCGTTCTCCATGAAACTCTAATCAGGAAACTACACCACTACGGAATTCAGGCCTCCTCTCTGGATCTTCTCACTTCGTACCTGAGTGATAGGATTCAAAGAGTAGTCGTGAACGGTAAAAGGTCAACCGGATCAGTCGTGAAAATGGGGGTCCCCCAGGGCTCAATTCTTGGCCCTTTTTTGTTTCTTATTTATATTAATGACTTGCCTTATCTTATTCAAGATAAGCACGATATAGTGTTGTTTGCAGACGACACTTCACTTTTATTTAAGATTAAACGTCAACAACTATGTGCTGATGTTATAAACAGTTCCTTAGCATCGATTGTTAACTGGTTTAACGTAAACAATTTACTTCTAAACGAGAAAAAAACTAAAGTCATTAAGTTTACACTGCCTCATGTTAGACAAGTAGAAACCAGAATATTATTAAAGGGGGAGGAATTGAAACCCGAGGCTTCCACAGTATTCTTAGGAATAACTTTGGATGCCAAACTCCAGTGGGGCCCCCATATAGATAAACTGTCAAAAAAACTAAGTTCGGCAGCATACGCCGTTAGGAAAATTCGTTGTTTAACTGATTTAGAGACAGCCCGTTTAGTTTATTTTAGTTATTTTCACAGTGTGATGTCATACGGCATTCTATTGTGGGGAATGCCGCCGATATTCAGACAATATTTGTGTTACAAAAAAGGGCTATTCGTGCAATTTATAAATTGAGTCCCCGATACTCCCTCAGAGACAAATTCAAAGAGATTAATATTATGACTGTGCCCTGTCAATACATATATGAAAATCTGTTGTTTGCACATAAAAATATTAATCAGTTTAAAAAATACAGTGATATCCACAATATTAACACACGAAACAAGGACAAATATATTGTTCCTTCAACTAGGCTTAGGAAAATAGGTGGTTCCTTTAAATGTCAATGTATACACTTTTATAATAAACTTCCAATCCAGATTCAAGAACTTAGTATTACCAAATTTAAATTATTTGTAAAACGTAAATTATGCCGAAATGCTTTCTATTCTGTTAAAGAGTATATTGAGGACTCAAATGCTTGGAATTGAGCTGCTTCAATGATAATCATGGGCCTATATTGACATTTATGTTTACATAATTTCCTTCATTGACATTGATATTTTCATTATTTGACATTGATGTGTACTTTTATAAGTATATTATTTTGTATACCATATTTTTTTTCCCTATTTGACATGTTAATTATTGAATCTGACATTTGTGTACTTTTATAAGTATATTATACTTTTTTTTACACTATATTTATTGTGAGTGTGAGGACTATGTGGGCTGTTAGGTTACTAGTATGTTTTACAACTACTGACGGTTTGAGTATCTAATGCGGCCTACCCGAATGTCCCTACTTTGGTATTGTTCGTCAAGACGTTAGGCTCTTTACGTTTTAGTTGAGCTAAACGACTTTTGACAAATGCTTGCACTGTTTGGACAGGTCCACTCAAATCTGTGTGCTTCTCTCATCAAGAGATCACTTCAGTTATTACCTTCATGGTCCTCGCATAATTTGACCAATACAATATTGTATGGACTTTAAAAGAGACTTTGACCTCTGAGTTTGTTTCGGTTGTTTCTTCTCAGAGTAGTCCAGCTAGGAAACACCGGCCCCACCGTTCGATTAAAATAAGAAAAAAATGACGTGTAAAAGTGTATTTTTTTACCTATTTACAAAAATAAATCATTCTATCATTCATTCTATCATTCTATTCTATCATTCTAACATAAACACTATTTTTCTCTGACATATATATTCTATAACCTTTGCTATTTTCTCCATATCCGACCATCAATCCTTTCTCTCCTTTCTTATCCCATTTCTTTCTTTGTTCCTTTGGAATATGTACATATACTGGAGAGCCGAAAACCTTTAATTGATGTATATCATAAACTTTATTTGACCATATTTCATAAGGTGATTTCCCTTCCTTTCCTTTACCTGTTTTGTTCAAAACAAAAGCAGCAGTATTGACTGCTTCTGCCCACAGTTTCTTAGGTAAATTCTTAGAATGTAGCATTGTCCTTGCCGCTTCCACCAAAGTTCTGTTTTCCCTTTCCGCTTTTCCATTTTGTTCTGGTGTATAGGTCACAGTAGTTTGATGAGTTATCCCTCTCTTCGAACATATTTCCTTAACTTCTTTGTTTATGAACTCCAAACCATTGTCAGTTCTTAGTATTTTGATTCGGTTTCCAGTAATATTCTCTGCCTTGTTGAAAAAGTCCACAAGACAATGTTTAATTTCGTCTTTAGTTTTGACAAAATAAACAGTTCGAAAGTTCGAATAGTCATCCTTTAAAACTACAAAATATCTCGACCCGCCGACCGATACCTCCTCCATGGGACCACAGGTGTCCCCATGTATTATTTCACATGTTCTGGTGCTTACGTTTTCACTTTTCTTGAATGGTAATCGGTGTATCTTTCCCTTCAAACAACTTTCACATTGAGGCACATTTGTTTGTTTACTAATCTCAATGTTATTTATCTCCAATACTTTCTTAACATGGTCGAAGTTTTGGTGAGCTAGTTTTTCATGCCACTCATATAAATCGTTCTTTATTACGTTTGCAACACTCGCCACCTCCAATTTATAACGAAAATCCAAATAATAAGAGTTTTCAATTCTATTTGCGACAGCACAAACGACGCCATGTTTGTAAAATTTGCACGACATGTTATCTGTCACCATGACATAACCCCGGTCAGATGCGCGGTTGACAGAGAATAAATTCGTCTTTAGGTCAGGAACGAACAACACGTTGTCTATAGTTGTATCAATCCATTCACTTCCGTTCTTAACTTGTACCGCCACCTTTCCACAGCCCTGTACACTAATGGTTGCGCCGTCTCCAACTATTACTGACCGTTGGCATACACTTGTAAATGACGAGAATAATGAGCGATCACGACACATGTGCTCGCTAGCACCCGAGTCCACTAGCCACTTTATTTGTCCATATTTTTCACCAACTGGGCTCGAAACAACAAACGCATTGCCCATTTTCTTGTAGTCCTTCGACCTTTTAAAACGGCACTGAGCCTTCAAATGTCCTGTTTTTCCACAGTAATAGCACTTATTATCATTTATCTTCTTATCACTTTCCCTATTACTTCTACATTCACTCTGTAGATGTCCAGGTTTACCACACTTAAAGCATTTTAAGTTTCTTCTTGCTACAAAAGCCGATGAGGATGAAGTTTCTGGGACCTCCTTTAACTTTTCTTTTACCCTCTCCTCTTCAATCAGTAATCTGGATACCAGATTGTCAAACGTTTGTTTATCATCGGGAGCAGACTCCCATGCCGACACGAAATGTTTGTACTCGTCCGGCAAACACATCAGTACTTTCGTAATCGTGAACTTTTCCGAAATTTCCTCGCCCATTTGTTTAAGCTGGTTCTGCATCTCCTGAATTTTTGATAAGAATACCGACATCTCGATTCCAGCCTCATATTTATATTGAAAGAACCTCTGTTGAAGGATGTGGATACTAGTTTCAGACTTATGTTCGTAAACATTTAACAGTTTACTCCACATTTCAGTAGATGTTTTACAAGATATGAGATGTAACATAACGTCTTCGGTCATTCTTGTCACCAGCAATGTTTGAGCTTTAGCGTCTGTAGACTCCCAGGCTATTCGTGCATTTGCGTCTTGGGGTTTTACAGTACGCCCTTCCACGATGTCCAGCCATCCTTGGCCCCTCAATAGTACTTTGGTTTGAAACTTCCAAACGTTCCAGTTTCTTGCTCCTTCCAGTTTCATAATATTGTGAGTGTTATTTGCATCCATCTCGTCTCCCTGCCTTGTTTTATAGACTCTCAAACAAGTATTTCCTTCTCAACGAAAATTTTGCTACCGTTACGCCGGCACGATGATACCCTCACTTTTCGTTGATATTCAATCCGCTGGATGTGCGTTACTTTTATTGTTTTTCAAACACTCCACAAACTTGCTAACAGGTAGGCATAGCTGGGCCCATAACCTGTTGTGATTAAATGAGAAACTGTTTAATATTTTAATAAAATGTCGTTTTATTCAAGCCATATAGAAACCATAAACTAAACAAGAGAACACACAAATCACAGAGCTGCTGACCATAACTTAAAACAGTGTTACCATCTATTTACTAAAAAGCATAACTCATTAAATGTTTTATGTTGCCACATTATATTCTAACAGTTGTCCTTTATGTTCCGGGGCCACGGTAACTATTCTAAGCATTCCGCAACGACATATTAAAAGTTTACGAGTCGACGTTCCTTGTATTATGTAGATTTAGATAAAGAAGCGGTTTTGTTTCAAAAACCTGCTATCGGTTACCGTCACCGTTGAGCGACTATTACTACGAATCAATTTCATATCACCAGCTTTACATTAACATATTAAAACCTACGGTACGATATGATACGTGAATTTTTCCAGTGATAAAAGACGGTAACTGTTCTGCAATTTTAACCATATGAAAAGTAAAGGTCAAGTTCCAGTTGGGTTTGGACACAGATGGTTCTGGAGCATCTTCTGTCAGTTCTAAAGATTAAAACTGCCTGACCATAGAAGCGTAGCGAGGCAGTGGAGCGGTGAGCTAGTCGAAAACCCTCCAATAGAATCTCACGAGCAGAGATTTTAGGAAACTTTGATGATGTATTTTTGTCTCGCTTACCTTTCCGCTGCCTGGCTACACGTTTTTGGGTAGGTAGCCTTAAATCTGTGACAGACGAAGGTAAAAACAATCTCCCTTCACGATTCCAAACTACTGCAACTCCTGAAAGTTAGAATGAAGAGTGGAGTCTTCCAGAAGTTACGGAATGTTTATAATAGTTACCGTGACCCTGGAACATAAGGGCAATCGAAGGAACATGAGTGGGTTTCAGTCAGTAGAAGTCTGACACCCTCCCGCCGCACCCAGGACGGGAGCAGTTATTTGATGATTTCCCATACATAAAAAAAAATAAAAACTTCCAGCGTCGAAGTAATGAAGAAACTATTCAACTGACTTGGAGTAATAACGATGACGATAAAGATAGGAAAGTCTGCACCCCTGAATACGGAATTCTAAAAGCCGATCAAATTCACGGCCAAAAATTAATTCCCGCATTAAGCAATAAATCAAAGAGCTATGAATTATTGCCGTATGTGTTGCGTAATGGTTACGTCATGTGTATGTGTGTGTGTAATATGATTAACGACGTGCAAAGGTGTCTACATTTACGATTTGAAGGCGCGGCGTATGATTTTATAAGCTGTTTGTAAATAAATTAGAGAGAAATAAATATTAACTTATTACTGTCCCACAGTAAAGGTGTTTACACATATAGAGAAGGCTCAAGTATTGACAACCAAGCTTGTTCAATGTGGATTGACGATTTTATAATTACGTTTTATGTAAGTCCAGGTTTCCTAACGATGTTGCCTTCACCGATATCAGTAATATCTAAGGTAAATAAATAATAAACTAATAAATAAGAATTAATTGATTAGTTATGCCAAAAACACAGTTACACCAAAATGCTTAAGCCTAAAAACCCCACACTAGAATTATTTTGAGATGTGGAGTCCAGTGTCTTTAGGGATTGCAATCAGGTACAATTTTGAATCCGGCCGGATCCGGCCGGATTCACGAGAATTCCGCCGGATCCGGCCGGATCCGGCCGGATTGGTATTTTGGGTGTTCAACATGGCGCATATTTCTAACTTCATGGCATATTATGTGAAATAATCTACGGGAAAAAATAGAAACGAATTTGTACGAAAACCAACTCTTCCTTATTTATAACTAGCTTTTGCCCGCGACATCGTCAGCGTGGAATTATATTTTCCGATCCCGCAAAATTTCCGGGATAAAAACTATCCTATCTCCTTTCCTAGGTCCCAGACTAAATCTGTGCCAAATTTCATTCAAATCGCTTTAGTTTAGCTTTTTGAAATTGGATTTTTTTTTTCATGCATGTGGCAACTCTGAAATTTGACTGTTGTCACCTCTGTTTATTCCGATTATTAAAATGGAGGGCTTCTCGAAAGAACAACTCGTTATAATTGTAAAAACTTATTACAAAAATGAAACCGCTCGCAAAGTTTGCCAAATTTTCAACCATTTGAAGATTTGTCATCAATTTTGAAAAAACTGACAATATATGGTTTCAGCAGGACGGCGCAACCTCACCGCACATTAAATAATCGATTTATTGCAACGATTTCCATAACACATCATCTCACGAAATTCTGATGTCAACTGGTCGCCAAGATTGTGCGATTTAACGCCGTGCGTTTTCTTTGGGGTTTTGTGAAATCTCTGGGTGTATGCGAAAAAACCCGAAACAATTCCTGAGCTCAAACCAGAAATCCAACGCGTCATCGGTGAGATTCAGCTACATCTGTTCGACTTGCATACTTTTTTGTTAATTTATACTACTGGCACAACAACTCTGTTCTATTTGAATTTTGTATCAATGTCTTTGTCACTTGACTAATAAAACAAATTGATATAGGCGGACGCACTGCGTATTTTTATTAATAATTTATATTTATTAATATCAATTTCTAGCAGGTTATGGGCCCGCGCCCTGCCTTTATCTAAAGTAGTAGAGCTAATAAAAAATCAACTTGCAAAATGAGTGTCAAGTCTACGCAACAAACCCAAATCTTACCAGCGGTGGAAAAACTCCAAGGTTCCATCAATTATGCGTCTTGGAGTTTTACAATGAAGAACCTTCTCGTAGTAAGTGACCTTTGGGATTGTGTAGAAAATCCGATTGTCAAGAAGGCAGAACTTGGTGAAGAAGCTTTCAAAAAGTTGGATGCCAAGGCCAAGGCTAGAATCTGCCTCTGCATTGAAAACCAGGTATTTCCTATAGTTAGAAACGCCACAACAGCCGCAGAAACTTGGGAAAACCTAAAGAAGAACTTTGCTGACAGCGGATTACTTCGTCGTTTGAGCCTACTTCGCAAACTTTTTAATTCGAAGCTGGAGTCACAAACTATGCAGGACTATGTTAACGACATAAGGAGCACACAACAGCAGCTGGTGGAAATAGACCAGAGCGTCGATGACACATTTGTCGGAGTCATAATGATGACTGGCCTACCGGAGCGGTACAACCCTATGGTCATGGCATTTGAGCACTCAGGGACCAAAATAACATCGGATTCCGTAGCCGCCATGCTTCTCAAGGAAGACCAGCGCAGCAACCCCTCGTCAAGTGCAAGTAACACCGCGCTCGCCGTCAAGCCTCAACCACCACCTCGTTGTAAATACTGCAAAAAGTTTGGCCACGTCGTGAGTGAATGCAGGAAGAAAAGAAACATGAACCAAAATAAAAAAGACGTATCTAATTATACTTCAGACGTTACACTTTTTTCATGTTTTAATTCCGAAAATTCAACTCCCCATACTTGGCTTTTAGACTCTGGCTGTACATCTCATATGTGCAACAGCAAAGACTTATTTAGTAAAATTTGTCCTTATTCTAACCCTATCACTGTTGCAGATAATAATAAGATGTCAAGCGAAGGTAAAGGTACAGTCAGTTTGCATATTTCTGATAACTTTAGCTCTCTTTCTAATGTTTTGTTTGTCCCAAAATTAGCAGCTAACTTATTGTCAGTAAGTAGTTTAGTTCAAAAAGGCTTAGTAGTGATATTTTCTCCTAAAGGGGCCAATATCCTACTAAGAGAAGGGTGCAAAGTTTCTGGAACAGTTGTAGCTACTGCCTCTAATTACAAAGGTATGTACAAGCTCAACCTACCAGAACCGCAGGCTAATTTGGTAAACACTACCAAAGAGACTGCACTACTCTGGCACAGACGCCTAGGTCATTTGCACTCTCAAGCCGTAAAAGTTTTGAAAAAGAAAAGCGCGGGGATCAACTATTCTGACAACGTCAAGTTGACTGAAACTTGCGTTCCTTGTCTTCAAGGAAAATTAGCAAGGAGACCGTTCGAAAAGTCTAAAAGTAGGTCGCATAGGAAATTGGAGTTAATTCATTCCGACCTATGTGGACCAATGAGCACACAATCTTTTAGCGGTGCTTTATATCTACTTACTTTTACTGATGACTTTTCACGTAAAACTTTTGGTTACTTTTTAAAAACCAAAAGTGAAGTATTTTCAAAGTTTGTTGAGTTCAAACATCTTGTAGAAAATCAAACTGGCCTTAAGATTAAAACGTTTCGGTCGGACAATGGTAGCGAATTTGTGAACCAAAAAATGTCCAACTTCATGAAAGAAAATGGAATAGTTCATCAAACGTCTGTTCCGTACACACCGCAACAGAACGGTATCGCGGAACGAGTAAATCGGACTATAGTTGAGAAGGCACGAGCAATGCTTCAGGATGCCAGTTTACCTAAGGCATATTGGGCAGAAGCGATCAACACGGCAATATATTTAAAAAATATTTCGCCTACACAAGCCTTAAACAACAATATTCCTGATGAACTCTGGTTCGGAAAGAAGCTCAACTTAGCGCATTTAAGAGTTTTCGGCTGTGAAGCTCACGCCCTTATCCCTAAGGAAAAGCGCACTAAATTAGAGTCAAAGACTCAAACCTGCATATTTGTAGGGTATTCAACAAAAGAGCAAAGATTTTAAAGAACTTTTTAAGATTAAAGATCTTGGCTCATTAAGAGACTGTTTGGGAATGCGTGTAACACAGACAGACGAGTGTATTACGCTTGATCAAACTAATTATATAGAGAAACTTATCTCGCAGTTTGATATGACTGATGCTATTCCAGTATCTACACCAATGGAAACTGGTGCAAAGCTGTCGATTCCTCAAACAGGCGAAGAACGATCCGACTTGCCCTACCAACAACTTATTGGGTCACTAATGTATATTTGCATTGGCACTAGACCTGATATAGCCCATACTGTGTCCTACCTCAGCCAATTTAATACCCATTACGGGGAGGCACATTGGAAAGCGGCAAAACGAGTTCTTCGATATCTTAAAGCCACAAAAGACAAAAAATTGGTTTATTCTAAAACGAGTGAACAGGTCATACCGATAGGTTATGCTGACGCCGACTATGGCAGTAATGTAATAGACCGAAAATCCTTTACGGGATATGTATTTATGATGAGTGGCGCAGCTGTTTCATGGGAGGCTCGCAAACAGCGAACTGTCGCCTTTTCCACAACAGAGGCGGAATATATGGCTCTCTCAGAATCGAGCAAAGAAGCCATATACCTTAAATCACTCATATCAGAAATTTTCGGAATTGACCAACCCATACAAATTTTTTCGGATAACCAAAGTTCACTCAAACTCACATCCAACAGCACTTATCATGCACGAACAAAGCATATAGATATTCGTCATCACTTCATTCGGGATGCCCTAACACGCAACGAAATCGTTGTTAAGTACATTCCGACAAACAATCAGTTAGCCGATATTTTGACTAAACCTTTACCTAAATTAAAACACAACAGGTTGTTATCACTGTTAGGTCTAACTTGATATTATTGAAAACTTTGTCGAATTATTATCTGTTGTAATTATAATTGATAAGATTCTTTTTTGAAATGTTTTAAACTTTTGTTATCTTGTCAAAACTATCTGTGCTTTGTTTTGTAATGACAATTTGTAACTATAACTTTTATACAGGCTGTTGTAAATAGATGTAACTTTTAATACAGGCTGTATTTTTTAATAGGTACATGTAATTTCTATACGAATGTAATTTTCTCACTAATGATACAGAATGTATAAATTACGGGGAGGTGTTCGACTTGCATACTTTTTTGTTAATTTATACTACTGGCACAACAACTCTGTTCTATTTGAATTTTGTATCAATGTCTTTGTCACTTGACTAATAAAACAAATTGATATAGGCGGACGCACTGCGTATTTTTATTAATAATTTATATTTATTAATATCAATTTCTAGCAACATCTCTGTGCAAAAGTCATAGCAAATTTCATGAAAAGAGTAATGGCTTATCATTGGAGCCGTGGGGGTCATTTGCCAGATATTTTAATCCATAATTAATCGAAACATGTCTTCTTTACAATACATTAAAAATATCACAATTCTATCATAAAATACTTGTTTTTATTTTGAAATGAAAAATGCACTCTTACTGAGACACCCTACATAATATAATAATCAGTCTCAAAGATTACAAACAACTGAATTATATTAAAAAATACGTAAAACGGTTAAACGTTAACGGTTAAACGGTTTATGGTTTAAATTAAGTTTAACCCGTTCATAAAAACTTAATTAAATCAACATCATATATTCTTCTTTAATCCAAATTAAAATTTTCTAAATCAATAGCTTATGGATACTGTACGATTTTGCATACGCCGTGTTTTTTAGTACTTTTGCACGATTTTGATGAGAGAAATTGCGTTTTTCTTAGTTACCGGATCCGGCCACCGGATCCGGTGAAAATGCCGGATCCGGTAGGCAACAAAAACGTGCCGGATCCGCCGGACCGGATTGCAATCCCTAAGTGTCTTGTAGTCCAGATGACATTCGACACAATAGAAGCGGAATTGAAAAAACAATATAAAAACACTTATGGTATACATAGACACAAAAATAAGAAAATAGATCACACATAGATAGATAGATAATTATATTCTCACTAGTTCGATTCATTTGTTCGATCGTCGAACTAGTGAGCATTTTTTTTTCTCAGTAGTTTGACGATCGAATTACTGAGAATATTAGTTCGATTCATTAGTTCGATCTGAATATGATTGGAAAACCTTGATTGTTTTTTTTTTTTTTTTTTTTATTACAATGGTCTTGCTCTTGGTCCCAGACTAGCCCGAGGGCATAGACGGAGCCTACGATGGAGCGAGCTTACCCAGTAGATGCCTATGCACTCTATTCTTAAATACTTCCGGGTTATATGAATTTGGAAACACAGACGCCGGCAGGGAATTCCATTCCATTTAGCTGCATTTGCTTAGACTGCAAGCTGACCCCAAAACAGAAAAGTCTAGGAGAACGATGAGCAAAAAAACCTGCCAGATACGAGTTGAATTTATTTACCGAGGTTTCCGCAGAAAATTAAATTATATAACTAAAGGTGCTCCTAAACGGGCAATTTTTTACTGCAATTGTGTTGCTGCAATACATTGCCGGCATTGCCCGGCAATGTTTCCGAACTCTCTGCAATATTGCCGGTATTGCCGGGCAACACTTTTTGTATGACTAAAAATTGCTGCAATATATGGCCGAGCAACACCGGCAATATTGCCGGAGTTGCCGGGCCATGCTCAAAAAATTGCTGCAATAAAATTGCAGCAATTATGTTGCCCGTTTAGGAGCGCCTTTATAATAATATTTGTTAATGGATAATTTATTGCGAATATTCAATATGACCAACTTGTTATTTTTAATTTTAGAAACCCGTTCTTATCCATGTTTTTTTATTTATTAAGGACTTTTACACATGTCAGTCCATTAAGTCAAATCTTAAACTAAATTCCAAAAGCTATACATTTTTCCTTTTGAGATACGGAACTCTAAAACTTGAAAACGTGTAGTTGGGACATATTTCACTGGAAGGACATTTATTAACTTTCTTTGTGGAAGTACCAGGAACTGACTCCAGGTTTCACATATATTGCTACTAACTTGAATACTTCATTGTATTAAATTATACTAAAAGGGTTTCTTTTATTTTTATTAAGAGGAACATTCTGCCAAACAAAAGAGGGTAGTAAACAATGTAGGATATGTATTATACAATGTGCATTTTTTAAACTGCACACTTTTCTGGAGGCAATTTTTTAGTGATTCTCGACCAAAAGCAACGTAGGTATTCAAAAAAATCTTATTTACTAAGTAAGTAAGCAAAAATGCACCTTATATACAACCTCATAAATTATACCCGATCCAATACACTTTGATAGCTCTTAACTCAATTATTTGCTACGCCGTAGCTAGTACTGCTACGTAAGCTACGAGTGTGTGCTTGCTACGAAGCTACGCTTACTTGTCCCTAGCTACGCGAGCTACGCTCAGCTGCTACATGCTACGAGCTCTGAGCTTACCTGCCTATATGGCTCTGCCTGCTTCATTTAGCTCGCCCTAACTACGCGTTCGATCTTTGTCATTGTAGTAGTAATTATTGTGACATTTATACTTATTTTTTACTAATCATTACTAATACTATAAAGCTGAAGAGCAAGGCGCTTAGAAACTATTAACATTTTATCTAGAAATTTTGTAGACCAGTAACTCCATGCTACGAACTAGGAGTGGAGCAGTAACCGATAACGCAGGTGAAAACTGGGGGCATCCATACTATCCATATCCATACTTACTAATATTATAAATGGGAAAGTGTGTCTGTCTGTCTGTTTGTCTTTCTTTCACGGCAAAATGGAGCGACGAATTGACGTGATTTTTTAAGTGGAGATAGTTGAAGGGATGGAGAGTAACATAGGCTACTTTAGGCTACTTTTTGTCTCTTTCTAACGCGAGCGAAGCCGCGGGCAAAAGCTAGTCTACTATAAATGAAAAGCCAATCCTCTGCTATTTAAAAAAATACTTACATCAACAATTGCTTTTAAAGTAATTTTAATATTCAAAATAAGAAAAATCCATTAATTTTCATTTCATTGCCTTTTAAAAATGCATACAAAACCATACGCTGAAACTGTGAGACAGTTGTAAACCAAATGGATTGTGTGTCTCCTCCATACACGTGACAATTTGATCCATTAAGACATCGGACACAACTGGATTAAACCGGTTTTGCTCACAAACTATGTGAGGACATTAAGGCTATCGCACATCGACCAGACGTTGCTACTTCAGAATGTTGGGTACTTACTTTACCTTAATGTACAACCTGCTGCCAACAATTTCTATTATCCCTACTAATATTATAAATGCGAAAGTTTCCCTGTCTGTCTTTCTTTCATGCCTAAACCACTGAATTGATTTGAATAAAATTTGGAACAGATATAGTCTGAGACCCGAGAAAGGTCCTAGGATAGTTTTCATCCCGGAAATTCCCCGGGAACAGGACCGATTATTCCATGCGGACGAAGTCGCGGGCAAAAGCTAGTGATACTTTAAGTGAAAAAGGTGTAGATATGTTACTTCAACATCATATCTTCAATAACGGCACAATAACGCACACATACAGTTAGACGTCAACGTAGGACATGATTCAACTATTGTGAATGAAAAAGAGACGATTCAAAATCGCAATAATAGGGATGACGACAACATTAAAAAAAATGGCATTCTGTTTAGTCCGTCTGATAGATCTGCCAAAAATACGGGACACGTATTTTTTGCTTGATCAAATTAATAAAAAAATACAAAGATAAAGAGCAACAAAGTTTCGGAGTGGGTGCCTTTGACGTCACCGTCCTGCAAAATATGTATCTGATCGTGACATCATGCGCAACCATAACGCACTGTATCTTCGTCATTTTTCGTTTACAAGAAAAAAAAATACGTGTCCAAAATTTTTTGATAATCTATCTGACGGACTAATTACTTTTTTTGGGGTCTCGCCTATTATAATTTGGTGAAATAACTAAGTGTCACATGCTGACTGCCTGTAACTTATCTATACCTTTTTACTTATAATATCATTGGCTGCGAACATCTATTTCTGATGCCCCAACGATAGGCAGCTTCAAAGCTCGCTTGAATAAATACAAGCTTTTTATTCCTTTGAAGAATTAAAAATCATTTAAACTTTTAAATTTATTCATTTAAATTGTATTTTTGTATTAGGACTTGCAGTAGCTTCACGTAAAACACTGGTATCCAGCTGCATCCGGTTAGGCTGGAAGACGACCCCAACATAGTTGGGAAAGGGCTAGGGAGAAGTTGAATTTAGACTTGATTATCGTGTGTCATTTAACTGTTATTTTATTTGACAACTATTGATATTTAACTAGCTGTCCCCCGCGGTTTTATCCGCGTAGTTCCCGTACCTGTTGGATTTTTGAAATACAAATCATTGTATGTCCTTTTTCAGGCTATGGGCGACCTCTGCGCCAAATTTCATTTAAATCGATTTAGTAGTTTTGGCGTGAAAGCGAGACAGGCAGAGTTATTGTCGCATTTATAATATTAGCATTGATTTATTATATCATAAATATAATTTATTAAATTGTAATGTTAGCGCGATGAAGGTTTCTCAATCTTTAGTAAGAATACCAGCCCCCTAGACAAGTAGCATTGTAGAATAGATAGCGTAATAGAATAGATTGTCAAATGTATGGAGATGTCAAATTATTTATCGAAAACTTATGTCAACCCCATACATTTGACAATCTATTGTAATCTACAATCTATTCTATAATGCCACTTGTCTAGGAGGCCTGGACTTATAATGATTATAAGTCTGTAATTACAAAATCCTCTATAACTAAGTGTAGGGTCAATGCTCTGGATTTTCTGTTGGAAGAGGCTTTTGCCCTGAAATGGATTAATAATGGACTTGAATATATTATAATATAATTACGATAACAAAATCCTACGCTTAACAGAGATAAATGAATGAGTAGCTGATAATATTAATCCTCTGACCGTATTTCGGTGAAGATTAGGCAAGTATGTTGTGATGGCCTAGTGGTTAAGGTGCCCGCCTTTCATGCAAGAGGTTGCGGGTTCGAATCCTGGCAAGTATCAATATGGCTTTTTCAATTCATATGTACTTTCTAAAGTTTATTCTGGACATCACAGACATCGGTGAAGGAAAACAGAACGAAATCGCCAATCCGTCTTGAGCAAGCGTGGTGATAAATGCTCGTGCCTTCTCTGTATGAGAAGAGGCCTTTGCCCTGCAGTGGGACAGTTATAGACTGGTATTATTATAATTATTTTAGTAGTAAAATAAATAATTTGGTGCAACTCAGACACGGCCATCTAATCCTAAACTTAGCAGAGCTTGTACTATGGTAACCAGACAACTGATAACATACTTATATAATTAGTAAATACATACATAATGTTATATTTAGATAAATTATACCCAGACTCAGAACAATCATGCTCATAACACAAAGTTTGTCGTTTGTGGGTATCGCACCCACGACTTCTTGTAGATAATATTATCACTGTATCATGTTTGTGGGATGATCAATTAACTCTTATATCTATTGATCGAACAATAACAGTGAATCCATCTATATCATGTATATGTGTAGATGAATGAAAAGTACACAGACAACGTCACGAGAAGCGGGTAGTTAAAATTACAATTAAATCAAATTGTTCGTGTAACTTTATGTGGACTAAACAAGTCAGAGAATCAGAAACATTTGCAATTACATTACAGTTCGGTATTTTATTAAATGCAATCTGGTGTGAAGGGCCAGCCTTCAGTTCTGTAAAACGGACAGCTTGACAGGGGTCGCGAATAAATAAAATTGAACAATACTGACCCGGGTAATAAAACTTTTTTGAAATCAAAATAGCGCTGCCATTATTGTGGGTTTCGATTTGAGACTTAATCTATACTGATATTGTGAATATTTGTCTGTTCGTTTGTAACGTTTTCCCGCTAAAACAAGCCAATTTTTATTAAGTTTTAGTATACATAGAAAAAGACTGAACTTTGGAGAAGAACACTAAGTTACTTTTGAAGCGACTTCGCCTGTATAACAGATATTCACGCAGTTAAACACGCAGGCAAGACAGTGTTAGTTATTAACAATTTATAATCATATATATAAAATTCTCGTGTCACAATGTTAGTTACCTTACTCCTCCGAAACGGCTTTACCGATTTTTACCAAATTTTATATGCGTATTCAGTAGGTCTGAGAATCGGCTACTATGTATTTTTGATACCTCTAAGTGCATTTTTAACGCAGGTGAAACCGCGGGAGGCAGCTAAGAGAATAGAAAAAGAACTTGACAATGTAAATAATTATACTTCACTAAGTTACTTTTGGTCACAAGCTGCTGCTTGGCAGGTGTAACCTTGCCGAAACGTCAAGCAAAAAACAAATAAATGGTATGTGCGCGTTAAATCCCGTTACGTAGTGAAGTATAAATATGCAACGCGAAAGTTTAAAGTATAATAATGTAAATAATATACAACAGCTGATTAATTAATTTGACATCATCTGCCTCTCAACACATGGACTACAATTGACATTTCCTACATCGCGCAATCAAAGAAAAACAACAGTCGTTTCGGGATCATCCCTTTAAAACGTAGGCTAAGGAATTTTCCACTCATTTCCTAAATCATCCTAATAAATTAAGCCCAGATCTTCACTCTACGTCTATAATATTTTGGTAATTAATTATTAATTGATCAAACTCGACATAATGAGATCACTGTCTGCGTTGTTCAGAAGTCAATATCAATTTCAATTATTTATTTGCTAGACATTAAGATACATTTATATGACTGTAAGATCTTAAGTCCTAAAGTAACAGTACTCTACCTGCATGCAAGCGTGCAAAATCTTATTTTTACATTCGTGTGCAGAAACTATTTAATATGTTTTATTTATTGTTAGAAAACTTGAACTTGTTTTACTTTATATTCTAAGAAAATTAATTATTAGTCGTTAATGAATTGTCAGTGAAGCATTAAATTATCATGCTAGGTGCGCCGCCAATAATCGAAATTTAATGTAACAGGAAATATATTTATACTGGAGACAAAAGAACATTGGAAATCGTTCAGAATTGAAAGCGTACGGTCACGGGTACCGGCCAAGACATTATGGTAACGTGTCGAGTTTTATTGAGCAGGTGATACTGAGTTATATATAGTTGTTTTTTAACGTGTCGAGTTTTATGTAGCCGTGATACTGAGGTATATACTAGGTGTATTTTTGGTCTTGCTCAACCCGCTAGGAGATGATTCTACCCATGAAAACAAACAACTTTTATTATGGAACCCATTTTGAAATCGCGAAAAAAAAATCAGCTGTTTCTATGGAAAGTTCAATGCCCGCCCGACCATAATGTATGAAACAGCTGATATTTTTTTCGCGATTTCCGAGTTGGTTCCATAATTAAAGTTGTTTGTTTTTAGGAGTAGAATCATCTCCTAGATGGTTGAGCAAGACCAAAAATACACCTTGTATAGTTGTTTTTTAACGTGTCAAGTTTTATTGAGCCGTGATACTGAGGTATATATAGTTGTTTTTTAACGTGTCGAGTTTCATTGAGCAGGTGATACTGAGGTATATATAGTTGTTTATTAACGTGTCGAGTTTTATTGAGCCGTGATACTGAGGTATATATAAGGTGCTATACCATTAAAGCCGTGGCAAATATTTTTATAGCACCTTATATAGTTGTTTTTTCTCCTGACGTAAAAAAGGGGGTGTTAAAAATTAAACCGCTAAGTGTGTGTGTCTGTGCGTAGCTCTTATGCAGGTGATCCGATTTGGTAGCAGTTTTTTTATTTGGAATTAGATTATCAAGCGATAGTTCTAAATATGTGTTTCTTATGTTCTTTATCAAGCGGTTCAGTCATTTTGAAGTTATCCTCACTGTGTTACCTGCAGTTGCGACTTAAATAATTTTGGGCGGTAGTTTTTATTTTTACAAGCTTTTATTTAACTTGAAATGTATGTTTGTCCCGGTGGAATCTTACAACTCAATTTTAGGGCACTTGCCCTCAACCGATTGAGCTGAAATTTGGTATGCACGTTCAGTTCGGATGACAATGCACGAAAAAATTTATAAAGCACTAGCTGTCCCCTGCAATTTCACCCGCATTTTTCGTTACTGCTCCGCTCTCGTGGGTTGTAGCGTGATGGTATATAGCCTATAGCATTCCTCGATAAATGGACTATCTAACACTGAAAGAATTTTTCAAATCGGACCAGTAGTTCCAGAGATTACCCCCTACATACAAACTTACAAACTTACAAACTTGCATTTTTTACCTCTTTATAATATTAGTATAGATAAACATAATTAATGATTAAACGAACTTACCTGTTAGTGAAGTTCTATCATAATTATACGAAGGCTTCGTCCGAAGGGATTAGCTAATAACACTTGTAGTACCGCCTAGTGGTTCGCCAGTCTCACACTATAGTTGAGGGTAGAATATAAAATTAAAAAATAAATCTCACGTCAACAAGACAGTTGACCGACCCGCTTGCTTCATTTAGTTTAGAGAATAGCCGCATCTGGAATATTTCACACACAATAAAGGGTTAATAAATGGGAGGGAGGGTTGCTAATCCCTTCGGACGAAGCCTTCGTATAATTATGATAGAACTTCACTAACAGGTAAGTTCGTTTAATCATTAATTATACTTTAGGCTTCGTCCTCGGGATTAGCTAATAACACTTGTAGACTTTTAGAGATAGTAGTGTGAAATATTTTGTTTATTCCTCAATTTTACAAACAGATATAAGAAAAAAATAATCATAAATCAGCTTATCTTAACCTTCATTTGAGTTATTGTTTACAATTGTTCTGGCAAAACAATCATTTCCATTGTTATTGACATTACCTATGGTTCTATTATAGAACCGAAATGTGCTTGATGAGCCGCTCCATCCAGCGGTTTTTCTTATTCGATCTAGGCTGACGCCCAGCTGAAGAGCCGCGGATGTAGCGGCGTGCCTTGTGCTGTGTGCGGTGGACATGTTCACATCGATACCGCTATTGCGCAGGGTGTCTTTTATCCACCTACTCAAGGTTTGAGAACCAACAGCATTGTAAGGCTTTCTAAAGCTTATGAAGAGGGAGTTCATATTCTTTCGCAACGGGCTTGATTTTTCGAAATAGGTAAGTAAAGTCAAGACAAGACATATTATTTCGGGTCGTTCCTTAAAAAAACGGTAACACTAACAATGGCTGCAAACATCCTTAGCGTGTTGTTTTTAAGAAGTCAGGAATTTCGATAGTTACTTTAGAATACAATTCTATGTTTTTAATATTAATCTTTGACAAGGTTTGTCCTCTGTGCGCAGTCAAAAGGGCAATGAGAGTGATAAGTTTTTTCGAAAGGTTTTCAAGGAATAACGTTTCGTTGGGATAAAACTGGCTGAGATAATTTATTACTATTGTAGTATCCCATGTTATTTCATACTTGGGTAAAGGAGGACGTAACCGAAATATATCTTTAAAATACCTTTTGATTCTATCATCTTCTCCTAAATTATTTCCCATGAGTAGGGCAAGCGCGGATCTACAAGAATCAAGCGTCCCGTATTGATATCCCTCTTCATAGAGAATGTTTAAGAAATTAGTTATTTGTGGAATCGAAGCGTTATACAAATCACCATTATTCGCATTACAGTAATTAGACCAGCATCGTAAGTAAACATAGTATTGTTTATAGGAGTTTTCAGAAATAGACGCCAACATCACATTAACTACTGACGGAGGTACGCTTCTTCTTACCCACGCCGTCCGCATAAGTTCCCTGCCACCGGGGTTTAAGTTTGGTGTGTATGTCGCGATCGCTAGAACTGAAACATAAAATTGGATTTGCATTTGCCTTAAACACAATTGGATCAGACAATAAAAGGCTTTTAAAAATTGGGTAGCTGTTGGCCATTGTGGTACAACTAGTACGCCCCGAACCTTATCTGTAATTATCTTTCTCAGTGTCTTTAAAACGACAGAGAAAGGTGGGAAAGCATAGATATAAATATCGGCCCAGGAAATTGAAAATGCATTGATTGCCATTACATCGGGGTCTCTGTGCCAGGAGATATAGGCAGAGTATTTAGTATTTACTCGACTAACAAATAAGTCTATTTGAGGTACCCTATACGTTGAAACAATTTCCTGGTATGCCCAGTCCGCTAACTCCCATTCAATGTCGGGGTGTACCCGCCTTGACTCGGCATCTGCCGTGTTATTGTCTAATGAGCTAATGTAATGAGCTATGACGTACAATTTGCGACATTCACACCACTGCCATAGCTGACGAGTGATGTCAGTGAGGTGGGGGAACTGAATACCTTCCATCCTATTAATGTAAGAGACGGCTGTAATGTTGTCGATGCGGAGTAAAATTTGACAGTTATTTAAATCTTTAGTAAATACTTTAAAACCAAGGAAGGCCGCAGGTTATATATGTTGTGTCTTCTCTTGATTACTCCACAACCCGCTAGCCCTCTCTTTGCGACAGGCAGCCCCCCACCCCGTATTTGAGGCATCTGAGAAAATTTTCAGATCATGCGTATCGTGCTTAATTTTACAAAAAGGTATATGTATTGCGTCATACCACCATCTTAGATCAGGTAGGTAGTAACACATTAGATATATTCATAAATTTATCATAGTTATCATCAGGTTTTAAGTTTAAATGTTTTACGCGTTCAAATAGTTTAGTATACAGGGTGTCCCACGGCTATGCCACATGGAGGGAAAGTACCTTAAATATTGTAGATAGAACATTTTACTGAAAGAAGACATTATTTGAATTTTGAAAACATTTTAAACTGCATTCATAGATATTTAAATAATTACATAGTTGAACCGGGAATCGAACCTGTTACTCGAGAAAATTAATCAGCCTGTAGTTTTAACCTACAGATCGAAAGGCTTCATCATAAGGATTATTTTTTGCTAAATAACATAGTGTCAAAAATAAAAGAAAGACCATGAATTTTACATTTTTAATACAAGGTTAGTCAATTTTTCAAATGCTCAAAACTAGTCCCTTCTTCTTGAATACAAAGTGATAACTTTTGAATATTTCGTTCCTTGATGATTTTTTGGTCTTGTTGCGGTGGATATTTATTTATTTAAATGATGCGTACTACTCAAGTGGGTAGATTAATTAGTAATAAGTAGCTATGATTGTCAATTGTATGTCTTTAGGGCTATGTAAGCTTTTAACTTTACAGAACAAAATTTTACATCAAATGTAAAAATTCACGGTCTTCCTTTTATTTGTGACACTATGTTATTTAGCAAAAAATAATCCTTATGATGAAACCTTTCGATAGGTATGGTAAAACTACAGGTTGATTATTTTTTCTCGAGGAACAAGTTCGATTCCCGGCCCAACCATTTAATTATTTAAAAATCTATGAATGCAATTAAAATTGTTTTTAAAATTAAAATAATGTCTTCTTTCAGTAAAATGTTCTATCTACAAGTTTTAAGGTACTTTCCCTCCATGTGGCATAGCCGTGGGACACCCTGTATAGCCAGCTGTATTCTACAGCCGGACAAACTGAAACTGGTAATCCGACCATTTGTGCAAATTCACGTATCTTGCATTTTTTTTTTCTGATGATAACGTGATCTGGAAGTTTTCAGAGTCTAAAACGAAACCTAGAAATGTACATACTTGACTAGGTATCATTAAACTTTTATCCTCATTAATTAAAAATCCGAGAGTTGTAATTAATTTCTTAGACTGTACAGTATTGTACAAACATTTGTCGTATGACTCATCTAAGTAATTAATAGATATTAGGCCTGCCAAACGTAGTAACCGGACAATAGGTTTCATTATTTTAGTGAATATATATGGGGCAGTGCCTAAGCCAAATAGTAGAACGTTAAATTCGTACAGTTGTTGAACTTTAAATCTTAAATATTTTCTTGAATTATAATGAATACTTATAAAATAGTAAGCATCTTTTAAATTTATTTTTGTTATTAATTTTAATACTGTGCGTAGATCTTCAATTTTGAAATGATCGGCTGTAATAAATTTATTTAAGTGTTTTAAATTTAGGATGATACTGTATTTGCCATTTGGTTTAGACACTAGAAATATACTAGATAAAATTTGACCATCGTTAGGTTGAGATTTTGACATAGCTCTATTTGAATGGGATTTCGTATCCCTTAATGCAAAAGAGACCAATAGGCTTATTAACTCGGGATCATTGTCATTTTTTGATATCAGCGAGTTATTAGTAGAAACTTGTCTCTGTCTAATTTCAAAATTTTTTCGCGTTTGGCATTAACGTCGGAAATAGCCGCCTCAATTTCGGCATTTAATACAGGAGCATTAACTAGTTTGCAATTACTCCGCAATAGTTCTTATGAATTTCGGGACCTAAAATATTCGAATTATTAGGATCTTCGCATCAGTATTTCGAGTATTGTACTGTTTAGCGCATCAGCTGACTCAGGCTCCTCAGTATTTACCGGCTCCACGGCGCTAGCGGCGGCGGCGGCAGGGGGCGGGGGCACTCTTCATCGGGTTCCGGGACGGGGTCGACGAGCGTCTCCGCACATGGCTCAGAATCAACAATACCGTCAAGTAGGTTTGGAACGTAGTTATTACGTTCTTGATCTGAAAACCACCGATACCTATACTAGTCATGAAACAGACCAAAGTACTGTTCGCCAGACTAATTTATCGGGTAGTACAGCTCCAAAGAGAAGTACGCAAACCCATCTAGGTAATCATTACTGACCTACACTAGTCAAGAAACAGACCAAAGTACTGTTCGCAAGACTAATTTATCGGGTAGTACAGCTCCAAAGAGAAGTACGCAAACCCATCTACGTCATCATTACTGACCTACACTAGTCAAGAAACAGACCAAAGTACTGTTCGCCAGACTAATTTATCGGGTAGTACAGCTCCAAAGAGAAGTACGCAAACCCATCTAGGTAATCATTACTGACCTACACTAGTCAAGAAACAGACTAAAGTACTGTTCGCAAGACGAATTTATCGGGTAGTACAGCTCCAAAGAGAAGTATGCAAACCCATCTACGTCATCATTACTGACCTACTTTAGTCAAGAAACAGACCAAAGTACTGTTCGCAAGACTAATTTGTCGGGTAGTACAGCTCCAAGTTATAATAATATTTAGTTGTGTAAGTACCATGTTACAAGTAAGTCACACTAATTATTGACAATTCGTTAAGAAACAGTCCTAGAATATTGTCCGCAAAGCTTTTATTGGGAAGTACAACTCCAGAGAAGTACGCAAACCCGGCTAGGTAACTATTACTATCACGGGTGTAAGTAATGTTGTATTATAAAAATTATGTTTTATTATAAAATTTATGTAGAATATCACGATTGAGTCACAATAATTTATTGACAATTAGTTAAGAAACAGTCCTAAAATACTGTTCGCATAACTATTATTCTATTTTGATATTGAGTAGGTAAACATGCAAAGATAACATTTCTTAAAAGATCGTAGGAGTTTCTACGAATGGTAGTTAAACCCAATAGGTATGAAATGTAACCTATTTAGCTAATTTAGTCAACACTTTTCTTAAGGTTGATTAAATGTATTGTAAAAAACTTGTATACAACATATCCCGAAATAAAAGCACACCACCAGACACCCAAATTAGAATATTATGTTATAATCATAATACATACACTGATTTTTTTATTATTATGTTTAAAATACTTTTTTTTTTACATATTTTGTTGTACAGATTGTGGGAGAAAATTATAGTCACATTAAAAATTTTCGCATGCACACAGTCGCACTTGCATAAGGGTCTAGCGTAGTAGGTATTTCATCCATTATAGTTTGTTTTGACTGTACAGCGGAAGTGTGACAGCAGTTTACGTAGTTTTAATTATTTTCGGGATAAAATATTACCTATATTAAAAATTACAAAAATCGATTCAGTAAACGATTCTGAACAAACTATTTTCTCAAAGTGCATTAATACAGTTACACATTGTATAAGTAAGTATCTGCAAGTTACTTCTTAGTAAACATAAAACCGTGTCAAAAAAGTTTTGATACACTTGATATGTATGTAAAAGTAAATAAGGCAAGTAAAAACGTTGCCTAAAGGACATGCATTATGGCGACTTATTTATCGCCAGCTCGTTATTAAACGGGCTTTGTACAGGCAGCAATAAAACTAACAAACAATAAATACACAATGACTGACCTGAAGACTCCGAGCGGGAACGAGTATCAAGCGAGTTGGAACGACTCAGCGTACTTACGGCATCTTCGCAACACTATCTTTTCTAATTTCTTGAACTACCGCAGCAGATGATCGTAATCTTGTTCACGTTTCCGTTTAGGCATGTTGGATAAGCACTTGGAATAAACAATTAGCACTTTTGAGACGCGAGCGTGTGATCGTGGCGAGCACTAAAAAGCGAATGAAGCAAGCGGGTCGGTCAACTGTCTTGTTGACGTGAGATTTATTTTTTAATTTTATATTCTACCCTCAACTATAGTGTGAGACTGGCGAACCACTAGGCGGTACTACAAGTGTTATTAGCTAATCCCGAGGACGAAGCCTAAAGTATAATAAAGTCAGACTTAATGCCTTAGACATTCTTTACCAGTCAACTCAGGTTAGTGGAGAGACAACATGGCAGGTGAATAGTAATATTACTAAATATAGTTAATAAAAAAAGTAAATAGTAGTCATTTTACTAAAAATAAAATTACACAACTTTGCAGAAAGGCCTTTTGTTGTCCGGCATTATATTCTGCTAGTCTATTCTATTCTGGCATTGAAACTACTTACAGTTTCAGTGCCCGACTTTCAGGCCTATTTTCAATTCTGTTTGATGGCACCATTTTCAGGTAATAATATTGTCATCAGTATTAGGTACACGTTTTTTATAACGTTTCACACTGTTATTATTATCAAAAGTTTATCAAATTTGACTTGCACAATTTTTGCACGTAGTTTTAGATGAATATAGTAAAAAAAATCATATTGATAAAAAAAGTAAAAAAATAAAAATGTTATTTTTTTTTATTTAAAACAAACAACAGGAAGTACTTAAACAAGATAATGAACTCAAATAAAATAAACTTAGTAAGAAAAAAAAATTTCTCTGCTAAAAAAACCAGCAACTTAGCTAATAAAATATTCCACCCACAAATATGTTCCAGCCTCTCCGAAATACCAGTATTATGCATTTAAACTAAGCACCTGACGTTACCGGTGGCGTTCACATAATTCTACATTTTGGGCATTATCACAACATGCGCAGAATCGCTGAGGTGAGCTCGTACGGTCTGCAAGAAAAGGCTTTTCACAATATATCATGTTATTAAAATTTTTCGTATTTTGCCTATTAATTCTTTTTAAATCTAACTACTGAAGAAGTAAATTTTATGGTATACTGTTTTTTCTTTCGCAAAATCTTACGTAAAAGATTGTATGAGTGTGTGTGTGTGTGCGTCTGTGCGTGTATGTACGTATGTGAATTTTTGTTACTTTTCACGCAAAAACTACTCAACGGATTATGATAAAGCTTTACAGTAATGTAGTTTATACATCAACATGACATCACGCTCTGACACACGGGAGCGGATCAGTAACCAAAAACCTAACATAACGCGGATGAAACCGCGGAAGACAGTTAGTATTATAAATGCGAAAGTCTGGATAGTCTCTATCAGTCTGTTACGCTTCAACGCTTTAACTTCTGAAACAATTTAAATGTATTTTTTTTCAGAAATAATCCATAGCATGAGAACGGACCTAGGAATATTTTTCGATCTCCACGCGAGCGAAGCCGTGAGCAAAACCTCGTCAAATAATGAAGTAGTCTATATCCGTGATTGGAGTTCAGGTTTATGCCATACAACATTTCATCCAAATCGATTCAGTAGTTTAGCTGTGAAAGAAAAACAATAAATGAACTCCAGCCCACTATATTTTGTGAAATCTGCTATTACTTACGACATTATAACTACAATTGTATTATGTAAGTTTGTATTTATACGTGGCCCAAGTCATCAGAAGACAGTGTAAAAAAATAAACAATTAAATTAAAAAATAATAATTTAGACTAATTTGCCGACCGTGTGAACTTAACTATGTGTATTATCGTGCGCTCACCTTAATTTAATAGTTGAACATATTTTGGAAACGTTTATAACGGGTCTTATATACTAAACAGTTACATAAGCTTCAGGAATATTAGCTTATACTTTGTTCATTAAATCTCATGGGAAACACAACTTTAAGGGACAGTATTCATGAGGCAATATTGTTATTAATATGCTCCTAAACAGGCATATCTTTTCTGAAATGTGTTGCTGCCATATATTATTTAATTAGCCTGTACCATGGTAAACAGACTACTGATATAAATAAATAAATATACTGGGACAACTAACACACGGTCATCTGATCCCAAGTTAAGCTCTGCTTAGAGCTTGTGTTATGGTAACCAGACAACTCATACATACTTATATAATTTTTAAAAACATACATAATTATTATAGATAAATTACACCCAGACACAGAACAAACAATCATGCTCATCACACAAAGTTTGTTCTGGGTGGGAATCGAACCCACGACCTCCGGCTTAGCAGTCAGGGCTACTAACCACTACACCAACAGGCAGATATAATTAATATACATACTTATATTATTTACTTTTTTTACTAAGTTTTTGGTGAACTGAAACAAAAAAACTAGGTAGCCTATCTTTTAGTTAAACACAGACATAATAACCCACATTACTCTTAAACCTTCGAATACACGTAATTCGAGACACAATAGAAAGACAATAGCAGCGCGACAGCCGGCTGTCGCTTGTTCGATGAAAGGTTATTATGTCCGTCGTCTTTCTTAACATTGTGTATACGCCCACACGTCATCTTTCTGACAATGTACCTACTATGATTTACGTTTATTTTTTACGTAACTTTGTGTAATGTTATTAGTTTAACAAATTAAATAGAATAAAATGATAATGATACTTAGTAGTTGGAATTATATATTTTGCTTATTTTAAGCAAACGGTGTTTCTGAGCTTCTGAATGATTTTTTATATTTTTTTCTGAAACAGACAGCAATGAAAAAGTACAAATGTTTTAAATTACTTTACATAACAAAAAATGTTAATATCTCTCTTTTGTATCCAATACAAAATAAAATCAAAATTAAATACTTTAGTTCAAAATTTCAGTTTCGTTGAAAATTATAAAGATTTGTTAACCAAATTAGGGGTAAAAGTTTTTTTATTGTAACATTAGTCTAGAGGTTAAAAGAAGTTTGGTAAAATTAGGTAAGATTTTACCTTAATTTTCTATACGGGTCAGGTTAAAAATTATTACAGGCATAATTTTCACAAAAGAAAATGATTGGCCACTAATAATGGGGTTATTATAAAAGTTATTTTTAATGTGTCCGTGACGTCACCGATTTAGTCGGCATTACGGCCATTTTTTTAAATTAAATGTCAAAATAATACATATTTTTCTTTCTCTGTGCTCTTAAATGGTCTACAATTTAAGTTAAATAAAAAGCTTAAATATTTTGGTCTCTAATAATTTTAACAATTCTTATATGGTAGCCTCACATTAACCTAAAAGCAACTTTTTTCAAATTAAAGGTATTAAACCTTTCAACGGCCAACCGACAGCCGGCTGTCGGGCTGCTCAATAGCACACACCTGGGCGGGCTTGTTGGCCTAGTGGTTAGTTACCCTGACTGCTAAGCCGGAGGTCGTGGGTTCGATTCCCACCCAGGACAAACTTTGTGTGATGAGCATGATTGTTTGTTCTGTGACTGGGTGTAATTTATCTATTTATGTATGTTTTTATAACTTATATTAGTATGTTTATCAGTTGTCTGGTTACCATAGTACAAGCTCTGCTTAGTTTGGGATCAGATGACCGTGTGTGAGTTGTCCACGGATATTTATTTATTTATTTACACAATAGAAACACAATATACACAAGAGAAAGACAATTCTATTTATTGTGTCTCAAATCACGCGTTCGAAGGTTTAAACCATCACCCATGTATCATAGCAGATGTTATAAATACTTGCTTTATCGTGAAATAGTTCCCGTTTCCGGGGGATTTCCGGGATGAAAACTATTCTATGCCGTTTCTCGGGGTCCAGACTATATATCTGTACTAAATTTCATTCAAATCGGTTCAGTGGTTTAGGCGTGAAGAAGAGACAGACAGACAGAGTTACTTTCGCATTTATAATATTAGTGCGGAAGTACGGATTCAGAAGGTACAAGCTCGAGACACTTAAAAATATGTCTAAATTCTTAGAAACCTTTAAATATGTTATAAAGTTTCTAGTACATAGCTTTCGCCCGCCGTTTAAACTTTCATTTCTCTTTTGTGTTACAATTCTCAAAAACTATTTCGTAGTGGATACTTATTCTTCACAACTTATTCTTACCTTCTTCTAAGTGTGTGGACATTAATTTCAGCTTGATATCTCGACGCGTTTCTGAGAAAAAGGGTCTTGACAGACGGACGAACGTAATGACGGACGGATGTGTACTTACTACAAATTTACGAAATTTACCGTTTTTGGAGTTTTCCCTTTACTTGTGATATATGACCTTGCTTCTTGCCAAATTTCATGATTCTAAGTCAATGGGAAGTACCCTGTAAGTTTTTAGTTTTGGTTCCCTTGAAAATGTCGAAATATGCAATATAAACCGCCGTATCTTTTTATTGCGTTGATTTAGAAACTTGAGTTTTTCACTGCTTTAAAAGTTAGCAGACCTGAGTATGTGATATTAATTTCAGATTGATATCTCGACTTGTTTCTGAGAAAAACGTTCTTGGCAGACGGACGAACAGACGGACGCCTGATGTGAACAAACTACAAATTTACGGTTTTTGGAGTTTTCCCTATACTTGTGCTACATGACCTTGCTTCTTGCCAAATTTCATGATTCTAGATCAATGGGAAGTACCATGTAGGTTTTGAGTTTTGGTTCCCTTGAAAATGTCTAAATATGCAGTATATAAACCGCCGTATCTTTTTATTGCGTTGATTTAGAAACTTGAGTTTTTTACTGCTTTAAGAGATAGCAGACCTGAGTATGTGCTATTAAATTCAGCTTGATATCTCGACGCGTTCCTGAGAAAAACGTTCTTGACAGACGGACGAACAGACGGACGCCTGATGTGAAGAAACTACAAATTTACGGTTTTCGGAGTTTTCCCTTTACTTGTGCTACATGACCTTGCTTCTTGCCAAATTTCATGATTCTAGGTTAATGGAAAGTACCCTGTAGGTTTTGAGTTTTGGTTCCCTTGGAAATGTCTAAATATGCAACATAAACCGCCGTATCTTTTTATTGCGTTGATTTAGAAACTTGAGTTTTTCACTGCTTTAAGAAATAGCAGACCTGAGTATGTGATATTAATTTCAGCTTGATATCTCGACGCATTCCTAAGAAAAACGTTCTTGACAGACGGACGAACAGACGGACGCCTGATGTAAACAAACTACAAATTTACGGTTTTCGGAGTTTTCCCTATACTTGTGCTACATTACCTTGCTTCTTGCCAAATTTCATGATTCTAGGTCAATTAGAAACACCCTATAGGTTTTGAGTTTTGATTCCCTTGAAAATGTCTAAATATGCAATATAAACCGCCGTATCTTTTTATTGCGTTGATTTAGAAACTTGATTTTTTCATTGCTCTTAGAGGTAGCAGACTTGAGTATGTGATATAATTTCAGCTTGATATCTCGACGCGTTCCTGAGAAAAACGTTCTTAACAGACAGACGAACAGACGGACGCCTGATGTGAACAAATTACAAATTTACGGTTTTCGGAGTTTTCCCTATACTTGTGCTACATGACTTTGCTTCTTGCCAAATTTCATGATTTTAGGTCAATGGGAAGTACCCTGTAGGTTTTGAGTTTTCGGTTCCCTTGAAAATGTCTAAATATGCAATATAAACCGCCGTATCTTTTTATTGCGTTGATTTAGAAACTTGATTTTTTCACTGCTGTGAGAGATAGCAGACCTGAGTATGTGGTATTAATTTCAGCGTGATGTCTCGACGCGTTTCTGAGAAAAAGGTTCTTGATAGACAGACGGTCAGACGGACGCCTGGTGTGAACTAACTACAAATTTACGGTTTTCGGAGTTTTCCCTTTATTTGTACTACATGACCTTGCTTTTTGCCAAATTTCATGATTCTAGGTCAATGGGAAGTACCCTATAGGTTTTGATTTCCTTGCAAATGTCCTAATATGCAATATAAACCGCCGTATCTTTTTATTGCGTTGATTTAAAAACTTGATTTTTTCACTGCTTTAAAAGATAGCAGACCCGAGTATGTGATATTAATTTCAGCTTGATATCTCGACGCGTTTCTGAGAAAAAGGGTCTTGACAGCCGGACGGACGGACGGACAGACGGACAACAAAGTGATCCTATAAGGGTTCCGTTTTTACCTTTTGAGGTACGGAACCCTAATAAAAAAGTACATAAAAGCAGTAAATAGGAAGAAAAACTTTTTATTTCATTAATTTTGAACATAAAAAGGTTAATTTGGAACTTAAAAATATCAAATGTTACAATTTAATTTTGATAATTTTTCTCTCTTTTTTTTATCGATAAATTGTAGTCTAGTTTCACCCATTTTCGTTTGTGCACCATATCCGGGGACAAACTGTATATCATATATTATAGCACATATTATTTATGCCATAAAAAATATCCTTCATTACTTTCACCATTCTTTTCCAGATGTAATTATTTTCAACATAGCGTCAAAAGACCTTCCTACTTCGACGCTATGTTAAAAATAATTACGGCGGCGACACAAATTGATCCTTTTTCGTTATTACGTGGCTGCACCGGGTTTATGACACGTGCTTGTAAAAAGGGAATACATTATGTCCTCATTAGTACGAGTACGGCTTTATGTCTTGGAAAACGTTTCCCGTGCAGAGTGTGACGTTTGAGTTGGGTTTTCATTTTGCTACTTTTTTACTAAAGTACTATCTTTTTTATTTATTATTATAGGCTTGCACTTGGTCCCAGACTAGCCCGAAGGCATAGACGGAGCCTACGAAGGAGCGAGCTTACCCAGTAGATGCCTATGCACTCGTTTTTTTAAAGACTTTTGTTACTAAAGTGTCGTGATGGCCTAGTGGTTAAGGCACCCGCCTCTCATGCAAGTGGTTGTGGGTTCGAATCCGGGCAAGTACCAATGTGACTTTTTTCAATTCATATGTACTTTCTAAAGATTATCTTAGACATCGCAGACATCGGTGAAGGAAAACATCGTGAGGAAACCTGGACTTGTAGTTAATATAAGTCAGAAATCGCCAACCCGTCTTGAACAAGCGTGGTGATCAATGCTCGTGCCTTCTCTGTATGAGAAGAGGCCTTTGCCCTGCAGTGGGACAGTTATAGGCTGGTATTATTATTATTATTTTTGTTACTCAAGTAGCTCTGGAAATTTGAAGAAAGTTAGTAATCCGTACTTCTGTACTAATACTATAAATGCGAAAGTAACTCTGTCTGTCTGTCTCTTCTTCACGCCTAAACCACTGAACCGATTTGAATGAAATTTGGTACAAATATAGTCTGAGATCCGAGAAAAGACATAGGATAGTTATCATCCCGGAAATTCCGCGGGAGCGGGAACTATTCCACGCGGACGAAGTCGCGGGCAAAAGCATGTGTTTTTATCTTAAAAATCGCGAACGGAAACTAAGCATTTAAAACTACGGGGACAGCAATTCAATAGACGATATTCGATTCTTATAAAGTCTATCTACCTAACATTTCTTTCTTTCAACTAGGTTATGGTTGGTTTCCAGTCTCAAAGAATCGAGCTGAATGCCAGTGTTCTACATGACGCGACTATCAGATCTCTACAACGCAGTTAATGGGTCACACGACCATACTTTTGCTATAAGACTTGCTGAAGTAAATTTTATGAAACATGTTTCTAGTTCAACGGCCTTCCGTTAAACTAGAAACATGTTTGATAAAATGAAAAAAATTAATACCCTATATGTTTTGATTTTTTTGTAACTGTCAATATAAGCAGTATAAACAATCTTATTTATTAATTGCTTAGAAGTAGTTATCATTTTTTTTTTATAGCCCCTAAGGTTTACAGAGATTTTGATAAAAATTTCATCTTGATACCCTCAGTTGCTGATAAAAATGGCATTAACTGATACTAAACTCAACAAAATAATCTGTGAAACTTACCGCGTCTAAAAACAAGGTCAGAGCTATATTTCTTTCCTATAAAGGCCTGCCCTTTTATTACATGATACGATAAAAAAATCATTCCCAATAAGTATCATCATCATCAACATCAAAATAAACACATGATTCGCCGACGATAAAATGATATGACCGATCGTAACACTCTTATTTACGATAATGCGTCTTACGATCATCACTCAAGGCTTAAAAGAAATCTATTCTCTCATTTATAAAAAGATATTTTCTTCAGGTTTCATTTCCCGAATATCCGTCCAAAAATATTTCATTAGACACGTATTTCAGTAAATATTTGTCGCTACTATCCAGCTCGCCAATTTTTCTTCCTCAGTTGAAAATCTCGCGCCGTCAGTCGTTGATAGCAGGTCTGAGTGAACGGTCGTGCGTCGCGTACCCACTACCCAAGTGTTCGAGAAATTCGAATTTCGAATACCGGATTTAGTTTTCTTCCGTGTGAGTTTGCGAGTTGAATTTAGTTTTAGTGTTCTGGATTTAAATTTTAGTAAAAAGTGCTTTTAGTGTGTGTTTTGTTTTTTATTTTTTGACTGAAGTGGAAGTGGTCGGCGGTCGTTAGGGGACTTCAATAGGATGTAATGTGAGTAATTAACTAACTTTTATTGCTGGACGAAAGTAGTTGCGTTTATTTTATTTTTTTCATTGGGTTAAGACAATGGATTTTGATATTTTTATTACTTTTTACGACTGATATTTAGAGTTTAAAAACAGTTCATTGTTTTTTAATTAGCTAGATTTTTTATTGGATATTTTTAGTGATAAAATTTATTTTAATGGCGTTTTTAAATATCTTCTACTAGATAAAAATAACCGATTTCCACGGTTTTGCATTCGTTGGAAAGGTCATAGGCTCTGTGAGGTTTATAGCAAAGAAAATTCAGGAAAAATTTCAACTGCGGCGAAACGGAGTTCGCCGGGTTTGCTAGTGTTGTATAAATGATTGCAAAAAAATTGAGTTGAACTATATAGGTAACTTATTAATTACATTTTTACTTATACATAGTGGGCGGTGTTGTTACATTAATTACAAGATGTGAACTAAATAAAAATACAGTTTTTAATTTTAAATAGTGTAAATATGTAATAGTATTTTATATAATATACTTCATTACCTTTTCTAGAATTATTTTATTTTACAAATTAAATGTTTAGATTTTAACAATTCCTTAATTTGGGGCAAACTTTGTACAATATTTTACTTTCAAATTGTTTGTTCTGTTAATTAAGTTTTTAATGGAAAAATACAAAGGAGAGATTTTGTGCGATTAGAAAAATAAAAACATACAAATTCGTAATTATAATTAACTAGCTTTTGCCCGCGACTTCGTCCGCGTGGAGTAATAATTCCCGTTCCCGGGGTATTTTCCGGAATGAAAACTATCCTATGTCCTTTCTCGGGTCCCAGACAATATCTGTACCAAATTTCATTCAAATCGGTTCAGTAGTTAAGGCGTGAAGAAGAGACAGACAGACAGACAGACAGACAGACAGAAAGACAGACAGACAGAGTTACTTTCGCATTTATAATATTAGTAAGGATGGAAACTAATATCAAGTGTTTCTGATTATTCTCCTGATGATTATCCACAATAATTCCTTTTTTATGAAAATGAAAAAGATATTGAATCTAGCTGGATATTGTCTTATTTTTATCAACTGTGTATTTAAATAATGTCCCGTCCCGATACGTATATAACTTATATATACATACGCACAATCTATAGAACATTAGTTTGTATGTGATAGTTTGTGAAATGATGGGTGTATAATAAATTATATGAATGATTTTTACTCTTTCCCACAAATTACTGAACTGATTATGTTGAAACTTTACAGCCATATAGCTTTCACCCGCGGCTTTACCCGCAAGAAATTTGATATTTCCATCACATACCTATCTTACCCCTTTAGGATTGGATTTTCCAAGAAATTCTTACTTTTTACAAAAAACACACCTTGCAAGTTTCTAGAACAAGCGGTTTGGACTGTGCGTTAATATACAGGGTGTCCCATGGTTATGAAAGAGAGAAAGTACCTTAAATATTGTAGATAGAACATTTTACTGAAAGAAGACATTATTTGAATTTTGAAAACATTTTAAAATGCATTCATAGATATTTAAATAATAACAAAGTTGAACCGGGACTCGAACCTGTTACTAGAGAAAAGTAATCAGCCTGTACCGATCGAAAGGCTTCATCACAAGGATTATGTTTTGCTAAGTAACCTAGTGTCAAAAATAAAAAAAAGACCATGAATTTTAAAATTCTTAAAACAAAATTAGTCAATTTTTCAAATGCTTTGAGCATTTATATAATATTATTTGATATAATATTATTATAATGGTAGACTAGTCAGTCTATACAATACAACATATTATATCTATATATATATATAAAAGAAAGTCGTGTTAGTTACACATTTTATAACTCAAGAACGGCAGAACCGATTTAGCTGAAAATTGGTGGGGATGTAGCTTAGGACCAGGGGACGGACATAGAATATACTTTTTATCTTTGTTTTTTAGTAACCAAAAATCTGATATAACGCGGGTGAAACCGCGGGGGACAGCTAGTAGAATTATATATTAAAATGAAATAGACTTTATATCAACACATTATGGCTTATGAGCAGTGCAATAAGAAATTTTTTAATAAAAACGAAAGAAACCGAAAAAGACAGCAAGTTTAATAAGTCTGACGGAACCCTAAAAGCCTTATATATTTCAGTGTTTTTCCTAGAAGCAATCAATCCTAATAAAATAATCATTAGTAGAGTGTTAAGTGACTGCACGATCGCAATAAACTTCACGAGTGAGAGTAGACACAACCCCACGTGTGTGCGGATGCGGGGTGAGTCGGTGGTGGACATCTCGTTCGCCAGCCCCGCTCTGTCACCGCGTGTCGTTGACTGGCGCGTAATGGAGGAGGTGGAGACGTTCTCCGACCACCGGTACATCCGGTTTGACGTCTCCGCCCAGACCTCCGCTGCGCCGGTCCGACGGACCCCAAGCGGTCCGCGTTGGGCGCTGAAGCAGCTGGACCGGGAGCTTCTCCTGGAAGCCTCGATAGTGCAGGCCTGGGTGTCATCACCGGACAGGCCTGCCGACATCAATGCCGAGGCTGGGTGGTTCCAGGAGGCCATGTCCGATATCTGTGACATGGCAATGCCCCGGGTTCAGCCTGGAAGGGGTCAGCGCCAGGTGTACTGGTGGTCGCCGCAAATCACGTCACTACGTGAGGCGTGCGTGGCTGCGCGACGCCCGTACACCAGACACCGCAGGCTCCGTATCCGCCCTGTGGATGCGGATGCCATTGAGGCGGAGCTGTACGAGGGGTACAGAGCGGCGAAGGAAGCCCTCCGACTGGAGATATTGCGGGCCAAAGCTTCGGCCCGCCAAGAGACGCTGGGGACTCTGGACAGAGATCCGTGGGGGCGCCCCTACTTGGCGGTGCGGGGCAAGCTCCGTACCGCGGGCCCCCCGCTGACGCAGAGTCTCCGGCCCCAGGTCGTAGAGGGCGTTGTGAGCGCTCTGTTCCCTTCGCGGGGGGAGTTTTCTCCCCCGCTCATGGCTCCGCCACCGGCGGTGTCCGATGCGGACCGCGATGGCGACGACGACGACGTTCCAGAGGTGACCGAGGTAGAACTGGGAGTGGCGGTGCTAAGGCTTAGGGCCAAGAACACCGCCCCAGGACCCGACGGCCTACCAGGGAAGGCCTGGGTCCTGGCCTTAGGGGCTCTCGGGCCTCGACTAAGGGGGCTCTTTAGCGCATGCTTGGAGGAGGGCCAGTTCCCACTTCGTTGGAAGACAGGGAAGCTGGTCCTCATACCGAAGCCGGGGCGTCCTGCGGACTCTCCGTCCGCGTACCGGCCCATCGTTTTGCTCGACGAGGCGGCAAAGCTCTTGGAGAGAGTGATTGCGAGCCGCCTCGTCGAGCGGCTGGTGCGGGTGGGGCCGGATCTGGCGGACGGTCAGTTCGGCTTCCGTAGAGGACGCTCCACGGTGGACGCCATCATGCGCGTGCGAGCCCTTACGACAGGGGATGCGGTGGCACAGGGCAGGGTCGTCTTGGCGGTGTCTCTCGACATCGCCAACGCCTTTAACACCCTGCCTTGGGGGTGCATAGTGGCGGCACTCCGGTATCACCGGATGCCTGCTTACCTCTGTCGTGTGGTCGAGGCCTATCTGACGGACAGGGTCGTCATCTACCCCGGTCACGAGGGAGTGTGGAGTCGACGAGGGATGTCGTGCGGTGTTCCACAGGGATCGGTCCTGGGGCCGCTCCTGTGGGACATCGGGTACGACTGGGTGCTGCGCGCCGACCTTCCCGATGGTGTCAGCGTAGTGTGCTACGCTGACGACACGCTAGTCCTAGCGCAGGGAGGGTCGTTCCAGGCGGCGGCCGACTTGATGACAAGTGGAGTTGCGACAGTCGTGGACAGGATCCGGCAGCTGGGACTCGAGGTGGCCCTGCACAAGTCCGAGGCCATGTGTTTTCATGGCCCTCGGCACCGGCCACCTCCGGGGTCTCAGATAACGGTGGGAGGGGTTCACATCGGTGTCGAGTCGACGATAAACTGGGACTTGTCCTCGACAACCGATGGAACTTCACGGAGCACTTCCGACGTTTGGGCCCCAAACTGGCGAAGGCCGGAGCTGCCCTCAAGCGGCTCCTGCCCAATCTCGGTGGCCCAAACGCCTCCTGCCGGAGGCTCTACACGGGGATCGTGCGGTCCATGGCCCTCTACGGGGCTCCGGTGTGGGCGCCCAATCTAGCCGCGGCTCCGGCCCGACTTTTGAGGGCGTCCCAGAGGGTCATGGCCATTCGCATGGTGCGGGGATACCGCACGGTCTCCTGTGAGGCGGCATGCCTCCTTGCCGGCGTCCCGCCGTGGGATCTGGAGGCAACAGTCCTTGCACACACGTACGAGTGGCGCGTGGAAGTGCAACGCCGGGGTGAAGTCCCGATGCCGCGGGTTATCGCGGCACGGCTCACGGAGCTCCGGCGAGATCTCATGGCGGAATGGAGACAACGACTGTCGCAACCTAGTGCTGGGCACGCCGTTATAGCGGCGGTAAGTCCCCTCTTTGAGGAGTGGCTGGAGAGGCGTCATGGCACTCTCACGTTTCGCTTGACACAGGTCCTCACCGGACATGGTCAGTTCGGGAGGTTCCTGTGTCGGATTCGGGCGGAAGCGACGCCTGGGTGTCACCACTGCAGTAACGGTCGCCTGGAGGACACGGTCGAGCACACGGTGGGGGTGTGCCGCGCATGGGCGGACCATCGACGTGTCCTCGTAGAGGCGATCGGCGGCGGTGACCTCTCGCGCCCGGCGCTGGTTCAGGCCATGCTTCGGGGCGAGACGGAATGGGATGCCGTCGCCTCCTTCTGCGAAGCAGTTATGCTAGTGAAGGAAGCGGCGGCGCGCGAGAGGCAACGACGAGCCTCTCGCCCCGGACTAAGACCCAGGCGAAGACGTCGAGAGTCGCAAGACGACTACCGGCCACCGTAGGCGCGGTTCTGCGGATGGCGAGCGATGGGTAGCTCGCCGCCCGGCTAGGACCAGGACCGCGTAGACGGCGCGTTTTGTTCCACGCGCGCCTCAAAGAGAAGGAGTCAGCACAGGAAGGGGCCCAACAGGGCCAACGCCTGCCGGGGTTGCGGAATGTTTATAGTGGTTACCGTGACCCTGGAACATAAAGGGCAATCGAAGGAACATGAGTGGGTTTTAGTCAGTAAGAGTCTGACACGCCCTCCCGTCGCACCCAGGACGGGAGCAGTCATTGGATGATTTCCCACTCACCAAAAAAAAAAAAAAAAGAGTAGACACAAGGAAACTGAATATTACTAAAAAACCCGGCTATTTATGAGTTGGACTAGCACCTCGAGGGTTTTTTTCAGATATTTATTTAATACTAGCGGTCCCCGCGGTTTCACCAGCGTTATATCAAATTTTTAGTTACTAAAAAAAAAGATAAAAGTATTCTATGTCCGTCCCCTGGTCCTAAGCTTAAGGTAGCTTAGGACCAGGGAACGGACATAGAATACTTTTATCTTTTTTTGCCACCTATTTCTAGCCAGATTGGTTCTGGCGTTCTTGAGTTATAAAATGTGTAACTAACACGACTTTCTTTTCTATATATAGACTTCCGCGGTTTCACCTGCGTTACGTTAGGTTTTTGGTTACTGCCTCGCTCCCGTGGGACATAGCGTGATATAATAATATAGCCTATAGCACTCAGAAATAATGTAGCTTTCTGACAGTGAAAAAATTTTTAGAATTGGATCATGAGATCCAGAGATTACCCTCTACATACAAACTAACAAATTTTACCTCTTTATAATATTAGTATAGATTTTTCTCTATATCTTTCATGTTTTTTTTACTCCTCCGTTGTTATTTTCTGGCTCGTTTCGTTACGGGTCTAATGGCCGAATTTTCAAATGTCACTAAATTTTAAGACTCTCAAATCTATTGCTGTCTTTGTCACTTTAAAGATATAAAGTAAGGACAGTAACAGATTTGAGAGCGTCCTAACCTCGTGACGACCAACCGACAGCCGGCTGTCGGGCTGCTATTGGTGCTGACTATCTTGTTCACAAACTTAACAAAATTTAAGTTAAATGCATCTTTCTCTTTCTATTTATTAAAGTAAAGGACAGAAGATACGTTTTAGTTTAATCCTGTCAAATTAGACAACGCCTAAAGAAAATTGACGTATGTTTAGACGACATGTTTTTAAATCGCGTCTAAATTATCTATGGAGTGTCTAAATTTTACAGGACTTAACAAATATTTTATCTTCTGTCCTGGAGTCATCTCGTGTTCTTGGTTATAAGAACACGTGTATGATCTCCACACTATAATTTAATAACCGTACAATTGTCACTATTATAAAATATTATTTTTCAAACTGGAGATAGGCAAAAATCACCGAAAACTCAGTGGATTGCCATAATTATAAAAGTTGAACTTCTGTCCTTTTCTTAATTAAATGGAAAGAGAAAGATGCACTTAACTTAAATTAACGTTAGTCTTTCTATTGTGTCTCAAATCACGTGTGTTCGAAGGATTAAAATTTAGTGACGTTTGAGTTTTTGGGGGTAAGACAGGCAGAATCAAGATTCTTTATGTCGTTATAAAATTTTCAAAACAACGGTTTTCAATTCTTAGGCGTTATATAAATGATGCACGTTATACAAGATGTTTAAGATGAAATTTAATAATTTGACTCAAGCTTCTCGCAAAATTTCATGATACTTGAAGTAAATAAAATATGCGGTACACATAAATATTCTTATTTATAAGTTTGAATTTTTAACTACTGCAAGAAATTTCATTCTTGATTACTTGGAACTAATTCAAGCTTCATAAATGTTCCTAAGAAAAAGGGTTTTGACAGTCAGAGAGATTTGGACGGAGAAAAAAAGAGGTCTATAAGGGTTCCTTATTTTCATTTTCAGTACGGAACCCTCTAAACGAATTGAAAACTCTAGGAGGAAGACTTTAAGCTTATTAAGCTCTGGATCTGCAGAACAATAGCACTGGATTTCTTTTAAAAAGATCTAAATAAATATCTTTTTTTTAGTAAAGTACAGTTGACGTGTTTTTTTTTAACTGACTTCAAAACAGGTGGAGGTTCTCAGTTCGTCTGTATGATATTTCCGTCAAATGAACGGATTTTGATAATTCTTTTTCGTTAGATGAGTCTTGTCAGTCATTCGGTGGTTCTCTTCTGCTGAATTTGTGTTGCCACCGATCTCCATAATTATCTATACTAATATTATAAAGAGGTAAAATTTGTAAGTTTGTAAGTTTGTATGAAGGGGGTAATCTCTGGAACTACTTGTCCGATTTGAAAAATTATTTCAGTGTTAGATAGCCCATTTATCGAGGAAGGCTATAGGTTATATACCATCACGCTACGACCCACGCGAGTGGAGCAGTAACGAAAAATGCGGGTACAACCGCAGGGGACAGCTAGTATATTATATACTATCTGTGTTTATTGTTTGGTAACGCATCTGCGAGGCTTGAATCAATCAAAACGGAAACAATTACTTGTAGACCATACAATTGTTTGTCACGTACGGATATAGAACACGCTATACTCAGAACACCCAACCATATGCCGTCCAAATTAAACTAGGTATTTCTAGCAATGATCAAGATATTTTTATCTACGAATTCAATGAACATAGCTAGTTAATTTAATCAGTATCAATTGACACCAATGGCCACCTCTATAGCTGAATATAGCCGACAATAGCCGTTTCACAATAGCCTACTCAAAATTGTGCTGATCCTCTTTAGAGTCCATACGTAAGTAAAGCGGATACTATTAGTTCCATACAAATATATTCGGGCCGGATCTGCGGGACAAACTAATATTTGTCGTGAGGTCGGCCCGAGAGGGACAATATTACGATATGTACTATGTACATTGTTGTATTTTCTTCTGTTGACATAAAGGGTGAGAGGTCTGCAGCAAATATGGATTCGGTTTAAGTAGATACTCCAGAGGGAAAAGTATTCGGGGAAAATATATTATATATAAATGTGTACCGATTATGGTTACGGTTTTACGTATTACGATTTTAACGTCGTGATGGCCTAGTGAAGACGTCCGCCTCTCATATGAGAGGTTGTGGGTTCGAACCTGTAAGAGTACTAATGTGACATTTTCGATTCAAATGTACGCAAAGCAAACTATTTAAGTTTACATACGCATACTACCATAATGTTGGTGTGCGTAAAATCTACTTGTAAGATAGACCCGTTCTTACGCACACATTTGCTATATCTTGTTACTTTAACTTTAATGTTGTAGGTAGTCAATAGCTACTTCGCTCATTTATGAGCGTTTGCTTGACAAAATAAATTTATACCAAAAAATAAGAAGCACAAATTCAGACTCTCACGCAAGTTGTTCGATGGCTTAGGTGTATAAGCCTAGGACATCTTAACCTGTATGTCGCAGGTTCGAGTCACACAAACCGCACTTTCTTTTTGCATTTTTTTAATTTGACTTAGGATCGAACCTCACAACCAGTGTTGATTTTTTTCATTTCTAATAACATTTCTGTTATTTTGTTGTTTATTTTTGTAATTTATAATAGAGAAATAAAAATTAAACAATTTGTAATTAGAAATCAACAATATTTATTGATCAGTAAAACTTTATGATAATTTCAATAACAAAGTTTTATGCATGACAATTATTTTAAATCGGACAAGAATGAATGACACTTTTTGTATTTAAGTGGGTAATTTATTGATATATGATATGAATAAACATGTTAATGAGATACAGTTATCCCAATTGTAACCTCACAAACAATAACATCACTCACATAAATGAAATTACCTCCACATAATTATATCTAATTATCCGATTGATGCGCCTTCGCTGTCTATAACTTTTAGCACGATAATGAGCCCTTAGGTTCGATTGGGTTCAGAACAGTAATATTATCCACATTTTTTTTTCTATTTCGCTCACTATTTTTACGCCGTAATAATTATTTTGCGACTGTCCTTGTTCGATTTAAAACACTTATTAAGTTCATTATTACGTATAACTATATTATTGTAAAAAATAAAATCTATTGTAAATTGTCTCTTGCGACGCGTACCCGGTTCCGGTTTTGCCTGTAAACATGGGAAGGAATAGCTTACGATGACGCTTTAAACCAGCTGCTGGTTCCGTACACATTGTAACGTGACGAAGTTAAGAAGGCCTCAGCTTTATGCGTAACAAGTTAACAACCATATCACGGTGTCGCGCATTGTCATTTGTGTATGCCAATCTTGCGGTCTTGATCGACAACGATCAATGCTTCTTGTGAACAAAAATGAAATATTGTTATAAAAAAACAAGAATAATTAACGAGATGTAAATAATTATAATATGTATAATAATCTATATACAATAATGTTATATATGTCGCATCAAGAGTGGCCGGAATGCGAAACATCGGGTCTTCTTCACGATCCGACATAGTTTAACTTAGCACTGGGCACTGTCGTGGGTACTCGAACAAAAGATATTTTTAAATCAAAGTAATTTTAATAATTCTAACAATTTTACAATAAACCGAAACAAACACGTGCGTTGGTACTGAGTGTCCGCCAAGACAGTCGAAGCTCAACTGACCGAACATTCGGTCCCTTCCCTGTCCTCGCTGCATCCCCTCTACCGACGATCGTGTCCAAGCAATATGGCGCGCTTGCGTTTCCGGTGACGATTATTATTAAGTTTGCAAAATAAAATGTTAGATGGCGCTGCGTATTGCCCATAGCGCCATCAATCCACGACACGGCCATCCCTGACTAGCACCCGTCCTCGGGTGTAGTACCTGTGGACAAAAATTAACTCAGAGTAATCTAGCTCGGCTATCCTGCCAGTGAAACAAAGGTTGATTCTCTATGGTACTTTATTTCATCTAAATCTAAGTGAAATAATCAGTTGTACTAAGGCTTCATACAAGGAGCCTTCTGTAAAACTTTCATTGGAAAAGGTCCGATCAACAAGTTACACAATAATGCTAACAAAACTATTCACCATAATTCATCAGCAATGTACAACCAACTCATGAAACTTTCACAATACACTGTGCACCAACACAGATCATAATCGCACCAACGATTATCAGACCCATCGCCACATGTCACTCATGAGGTGCGGTCTCGTGAAATGTTCATAGCAATTTGTGCACCAACACAAATTAGAATCGCACCAACGATTCTATGTAGACCCATCGCCACATGTTACTCATGAGGTGCGGTCTCAAGTTTAGAGTATGGGTGTACAAGGCTGCTAATCAGATGTGGTCTCACTACCACTGTCATCGACTATGACATCTAATTCTTGAGGAACTTGGTGATCGGGGATCTTCCTCACACGATCATGGGGGTATTTGTAAGTTCGCTTGGAGTCAAGCGCCTTTAGTAGGTATCTATCACCGTCTAGTACCTCAATGATTTTAAACGGACCTTTAAATTTTGGATCTAATTTTGTTTGATTCCTTTCCTCATTTTCAATCAAAACATAATCATTAACAGCTAACTTAGAAACCTGAGCCTTATTTTGGTCAAATCGATTTTTATCATAATTAGCATTCTTTACGATATTCTGGGTCGCGTGCTCTCTAATCTCATCTAAATTAATGTCGGTCATATCATCATCATCAACAGTTACTAAACCAAGCGGTCTTGCTACTCTTCCTATCATCAACTCGAGAGGGCTAGATTTTGTTACGCGGTAAACGCATCTATAACGACAAACACATACTCCTTGATGTCGTTTTTACCAGACAATTTACCAGAAGCGTCAATGTGAATTGTGTGCCATGGGATATTGAATTTGGGTATCGGGTGAAGCTCTGCCTGAACTTTACCTGAGTGGGGCTTTGCTACTTTACAAGTGATGCAATTATCTACAAACTTTCTCACATATTTTGTCATGCCTTCAAACCAATAGTACTCGTAAATCTTTTCGAGAGTTTTCTCCCATCCTAGATGCATAACTGATTCATGGACGTTATTAATTACAGACCACCTAAGCGATCTAGGTACGAGAGGTAGACATCTAGTGCGACCATTACGCTGAATTTTGCGATACAAAATGTTTTTGCGAATTTCGTAAGTTTTGCGAGTTTCCTCAGGAAAAACTTCATTACGAAGATCAGACACAATTTTACTGATCTCTTCGTCCTTTTCCTGTTCCGCCTGCAACCAGTTACTAGAAAGCTCAGCTAAATCGACACGCTTTTGCTCTACACGAGTGAAATCTGCTTTAGAAGCAGGGAGAGGATTCCTGGAGAGAAAATCTACATGGCTCATCCTACTGCCCTCACGATAGACTATATCAAACTCAAATGATTGCATGTAGGCCCACCAACGATGAACTCGTGGAGACAAGTCAGTTTTGTTCTTAGAAGCTTTAACAGAACTGCAGTCTGTTACAACTGTAAACTTACGACCTAACAAATAATGTCTAAAATGTTTTATGGCGTTGAACACTGCTAATGTCTCTAATTCAAATGAATGATACTTTGATTCAGCTGGAGACGTACGACGACTGTAGTAAGCAACCACGTGTTGTTTACCATTAATCTTTTGAATAAAAATGGCACCATATCCTTCAGCACTGGCATCGGTGTGTAACTCGATTGGATGCGCGGGGTTAAATATCGTTAGAACTGGCTCACTGGTTAAACAAGAAATAATTTTCTGACGAATAACCTCATGACTTGGTTCCCAGTCAATAGTCCTATTCTTGCCACTTGTTAAACGAAACAGGGGAGCCATCGTTTTTGAGAACTGTGGCACAAATTGTCTGAAATAAGTAGCCAGCCCTATAAACTGTCTCAGTTGAGTGATAGTTTTAGGTGGGGGAAGTTTGGACAAAGCTGCAATTTTATTTGGGTTGGGTCTAATTTGACCGTTCTCGACGACAAAACCCAGATATTCAACCCGTCGCTTAAGGAACGAACACTTGCTAATATTTAGAGAAAAACCAGCTTTTGTCAATTTATCGAGCACAGCGCGAAGACGAACTAAACTCTCCTCCACAGAAGATCCTATTACCAAAATATCGTCAATGTACGTAACAGCATAGCTGTAAGCTAGATCACCTAATGCTTTCATCACTGCACGCTGATAAACTGAGCTAGCATTCTTTAAACCGAATGGCATGGTCAAATATTCCCACTGACCATCAGGTGTGACGAATGCAGTGCGCTCTATTGATTCAGGATGCACTGGAATCTGATGATAGCCTGATAACATATCGAGACAGGAGTACCAGGTAGCACCACCTAGCCTGGATACAAGGTCCTCTATCAATGGCAATGGAAACCTATCTGACACAGTGTTGTCGTTCAGTTCCCTGAAGTCGACACACATGCGATCCGAACCATCCTTCTTCTTAACTAGCAACACTGGGCTAGAGAAGGGCGAACAACTTGGCCTAATAATACCAGCTTCTTCTAACTCACGAACTTTAGCAGAAACAACTTCGCGTTCACTAGCACTAAGCCTATAGGGGCGACGATTAACCGTACGACCAGCATCTATAAGCCTGATTTGCAACTGTCCTGTTGTGACACGAGATCTAGATACACCACTAGAAAACGAAGATGAATATTCTGACAAAAGATCAATTAATTGGGAACGAAATTCTAGCGGAATCTCTGTGTCAATTTTATCGAAGTCAATTGAACATTTTGAATAATTCGTTAACTTATTTGAAACGTCACATAACTTAACAACCTTATCACGACACAAAACAATACTATCAGACGTCATACTAACGTTAAAGCCCTGATCTAAAATCTCACGGCCAATTAAAATATCATTTTTAAGACTACTATCCGGTACAACATGAAATAATATCTCTAAACGTAAATTGTTAATAGTGACCTCAGATAAAATTTGTAAAGTACTTTGCACACTACCCTGACCGATACCGGTTAGATTAACAATGTTATTGACACGCTTGCCACTAAACTTTATCGCTACACAGTCTTTGATGAGAGAGCATTCGGCACCAGAATCGTAATAAAATGGGTATGACTCACCGGTATTCATCAGCACACCGCTGGGATTACTGACATAGCAGACGTCAACTCGTCGCTCACTGCTCGCCGCTGCTGCAGGCGCTGCTCCGGAGCTGCTTGACCCGCCTGTAGCGCCGGAACCTCCACTATTGCTTCGCGGACATTTCGTGGCAAAATGTCCGGCGTTGCCGCAACGGAAACAGATGACGTCAGAACGCTGCTTTGATCCTGCAGAACTTGACGCCGAAGTAGTGGCACTGGGTGCCTTGCCTTTCAGCTCACTTCTTGATCGGCAATCAGATGCTCGATGTCCTATTTTACCGCAGTTGTGACACTTCAGCGTTGTCGACTGAAACTTGGATCGCTTGAACTCTGGAACGGCTTCGGTTGCGTTACCCGCCGAAGCTTTCCTTTTCAAAAACGAGAACGCTTGAAGTTCGCACTGAAGCTTGTTTCTGTTGTTGACGTCAGTAGTAAACGCCAACCGTTGTATCCGTCCGTCAAATTGAGCCATGTGAGCGAGAACCGTGGATATGGCTATTTGCTCAGTGCTCATGTTTTGCCAGCGTGATGTAAGCGTAGACAGCAATCGGGCGGCGTACGCAGCATAACATTCACCTTCCTTTGGCTTGCTACTCATTATCTTGACTAGAGTAGCGGCTGGTGTGTCCACGCAATCGAAACGGGATAGAAATAGGCTTTTGAAGTCACACCATGTCATACCCGCAAACGATACTTGCGCAAGCCAGCGTGAAGCACTTCCCTTCAAAGCCTTGCTTAAGGTGATGATTAGTGCAGCACCTTGAAGCTGTACTTCCGATAAGCACAAATCCGCTGTAGTACACCAGGCACGTGCGTCTACATCCGGCTTATCCGGGTCAAATTCAGGTAAAGAAATATGCTTGGTACCTGTCGGGCCCTTGATAGCTTCTATCAAGGACATCATGTTCTGATTTTGAGCAGCCAGCAGAGTACGAAGTAACTTCTCGTCGCATCGTGACGTCAGCGCTCCATTCTCAGTATCTTCAGCTCGAGTAGATCTCACTTCTGATGTCGCATCAAGAGTGGCCGGAATGCGAAACATCGGGTCTTCTTCACGATCCGACATAGTTTAACTTAGCACTGGGCACTGTCGTGGGTACTCGAACAAAAGATATTTTTAAATCAAAGTAATTTTAATAATTCTAACAATTTTACAATAAACCGAAACAAACACGTGCGTTGGTACTGAGTGTCCGCCAAGACAGTCGAAGCTCAACTGACCGAACATTCGGTCCCTTCCCTGTCCTCGCTGCATCCCCTCTACCGACGATCGTGTCCAAGCAATATGGCGCGCTTGCGTTTCCGGTGACGATTATTATTAAGTTTGCAAAATAAAATGTTAGATGGCGCTGCGTATTGCCCATAGCGCCATCAATCCACGACATATATATAATTCTATTATTTAAAAAATATCTATATATAAAAAACATTATATTATACAGGGTTATTGGTAAAACACCGACATCCTCTCAGGACTATGTTACTATCATCATAAACAACAACTTTTGTTCTATGATTTTTTACAAAATGTTATACATTTACCACAAACAAATCTTCAAGATTTCGTTGTCCTATCTAACACATTTCAACCCTGTATTGTGCCGTAACAACATATCTACGCTTGCCGCGCACTGTCCTCGTTTGCTACGCAGACTTCGTCACATTTAGAGTGTTCAATTAAAATATTTTTAATATTGTATGAAAATGTAATGAAATAAAATATGATAATTTTTAAAATTTCGTAGAACAAAAGTTGTTGATTATGATGTTAGCAACATAGTCCTGAGAGGATGTCGATGTTTTACCAATAACCCTGTATATTAAGTATATAAGGAAGCTATAAAGACTTATATATGCTTCCGTGATTAATAGGCCATCTAGCACATATAATTATTCAATTCAAACTACAACTCAGCCAAACAAACCAACTCCTCAGCTTTATAATATTAGTATAGATGTAACATCGCATCATTCGAATCATAAATAATGAAAAAAAAACTGAATAAATATTTTGTTACTCACCGAAATCTTCTTTGCACATATTAAAACGTTTTGCTCATGTTAAATATCAATTTCAGCTCTCAAAGGTATAGTAAAGTGATTCATATTGACTCACAACTAAATCAACACAACAAAAAACAACACTTCTCCAAACAAGCCGGTTATAATGTCTAAAACGTAACGTAAGTCCGATATAGATGTTCTGTGAGTTCGATAGTCAAAAGCAATGTAACGATGAAACTAAACTATTAAATAATATTCTACCCTCAAAAATTAAGATCGTATACATGATTCTTAATTTTTGATTGTAGACTATACATTTTTCCAAAGCCAAATATGACGAAGTCTTGCTAATAATTGTATTTGTGTGCGTGGACATCAGGTTATTGTCAAGCAAACACTAACAAATAGGCAATGTAAATACACGAGTTGATTTTACTCACGCATACATTATGTATGTAGTGACTGTAAACTTAAATAAGTTGCTTTGTGTACTTTTTAAAGTTTATCTTGGACATCATAGACATCGGTGATGGAAAACACCAAGAGAAACCTGGACTTGTAGTGAATATAAGTCCCTTTCTTTCACTTTTTTTACACGTTTTTCTTAACCCATGTAGTACCCAGTACATAGGTAAAGGTATTTACAGATAATTAAGAATGTGTATTATATGCCTGAAGAATCATCCAAATTTCAATCTTTTTAATACACTTTTTATATTATCTCTTCGACATTCTCAAACAGTTTATGTAGGGCGGCCTACGCGGAATGTTTTGAGAATGCTGACGGACGGACAACAAAGTAATCCTATAAGGGTTCCGTTTTTACTTTTGGAGGTATACGGAACCCTAAAAAAACCTTCTATTAGGTTATTGCGAAAAATAACTTCTTTTTGTCATTATAAAATAAATATAACTGGTATTAGTATAGATTATAGAGTACGCTTACCAGAAAAAGATCACAATACTCTATTTAAAGAACGGTTGGCGGCCCTAAGGCAATCAGCGCAGCGCCCAATTCGTTCGTCATTTGTTTGAACATGAACAAAGTGAATGTGAACACAAACGCGATCGTAAAGGTTAAAAACCTGTCGCCACCCACTCAGTTAGCTATCGCGACATAATCCTTTAAACCAGTAGCGAGATATGTCACCTTCTATCGGTCAGAGACGACCCTTTCCACCAGCTAAGCTTGGTACTTGAACATTATCAGAAATGACACAAACGACTAACAGATTATTGTGTACTAGCGATCCGTACTTTGTAGCGTTACCCTGGGTTGTAGAGGCCCAGGGAAACAACCACACAGGTAGGTTCGTCTAGGAAACCAGAACCTTAGGGAACTGGAGTCCCAGACGAACAGAAGGTTAGGAAAAGAAAATAAACAGTTATGAAAAGAACAGATATACATTTAAAATTATAACAATGAGAGTACCTGATCACCCTACACTTTGGCCCAAACTCGTAGGATTTAAAATAAATAGAAGAGGATGTTAAAAACCAGGATTCGGAGGTGCTTTACGTCGTATGCCGGAGGCAGGGTAAGCGCCTCGGCAACGGAGGCCGGAGGCCGGAGGCAGAGTAGGCGCCTCGACTACGCTGGCTGGAGGCAGAGCAGGCACCCCGACTACACAGGCCGGAGGCAGAGTAGGCCCCTCGACAGCGGAGGCTGGAGGCAGAGTAGGCGCCTCGACAGCGGAGGCTGGAGGCAGGGTAGGTGCCCCGACTACGCAGGCCGGAGGCAGAGTAGACGCCTCGACATCGGAGGCTGGAGGCAGAGTAGGTGCCCCGACTATGCAGGCCGGAGGCAGAGTAGGCGCCTCGACAGCAGACGCTAGAGGCGGAGTAGGCGCCTCGGCGGCGGAGGCCGGAGGCTGAGCAGGGGCCTCGGCAATTGACGCCGGAGGCTGAGCAGGTACCTCGGTAGCTCGGTAGCTGAGGCTGGAGGCTAGAAATAGACAACGCAGAAGCGCGTGCAGGAGTAAACTGGGAGGTGAACCCAAGAGAGAGGCCGGTTCACTTAGAGGTTTAAACGTCACTCAGAGGTTCTGCAGTAATATATGAGAGGGTTCACTTCTAGACCTCCCAGTTACTCCTTCTTTCGATGCCGGCACAAGACTCACTCCCTTCTGCAAAAATATCGATAAAGGCCCTGTCCAGGAAGGCGAATTCGCCGCGATTCGACTCGCGCGAATTCACTCGCGCGTAGGCGAGATACTAGGCACCAATACATCGCGTCCACAAGCATCGCGCGACTAATAAACTCGCGCGTAATACGCGTGCAATTCGCCGGACTCTCGACTCGCGCGTGACTCGCGCGTAATGCGCGCGAGTCGAGATACTAGGGCCGCCTTGTTGCGTCCAGAGTTCGCGCGAATTTCAGAGCGAGTGCACCTATGAAAGAGAAAGAGAAGGAAATACGACTCGCGCGTAGGTACGCTCTATACGCGTTGGCTCTGGACGCAACACTCGCGCGTGATACGCGCGAGAGAATCGCGGCGAATTCGCCCTCCTGGACAGGGTCAAAGAAGACTCTTTTCGAACACTTTATTAGGAACGCAATGTTTTGAATCAAAAATTTTAAATAGTAAAGAAAATGAGGGTGCCAGTAACAAAATTAGGCGGACAGGTCTATAAAAAACGTATGCAAACTTCACGAAGATAAACCAACCTCCATCTTTAAAGAAAACAAATAGAATGATTGACAAATGTCTAATGAAAAAGTGTCAAACGTTGTTTACAAAATAATTATTTCTTTTCAGAATATTATAACTAATTAGAAATACTATTAAAAACAAGGAGAATCTCATAGAATGATAAAATATAAACCGTAAGTACTACAACTTTCCGTACTATTCCGTATTTCCGTACTAATATTGTAAATGCGAAAGTAGCTCTGTCTGTCTCTTCTTCACGCCTAAACCACAGAACGGATTTGAAAGAAATTTGGTACAGATATAGTCTGGGACCCGAGAAAGGACATAGGACGACGTTTTCATCCCGGAAATCCCCCGGGAACGGGAGCTATTAATCCACGCGGACGAAGTAGCGGGCCAAAGCTAGTGATATTATAAGTAAAAAAAGGTGTAGATGGGTTACTTATGCGACATTCTATATTAGAAAACGGCACATTAACACACACACATAAAATTAGATGTCAAAATAGGATGTGTGGGAGCCGGGGTTGCGTAATAGTCCTAATAGTTACAGCGGCCCCGGAACATAAAGGGCAACCGAAGGAACATGGGTGGGTTTTAGTCAGTAAAAGTCTGACACTCCCTCCCGCCTAGCCCAAAAAGTCATTTGATGATTTGCAAACAATTTTATTTTTATTGATGTACTAACTGTTCCTCGCGGTTTCACCCGCGTTACGTTAAGTTCTTGGTTACTGCTGCGTTTCCGTGGGACATAACGTGATATTATAATAATATAGCCTAAGTTACATACTCAGAGTAATATAGCTTTCGAATGAAATAGAACTTTTGAAATCGGTCCAGTAGTTTTGGAGTTTATTTGTTACATACAAAAATTCAAATCTTTCCTGTTTATATTATTAGTATAGATAAATAGGGTGAAATGATTCAAGTATTGCGAGTGAAAAAGAAACGAATATAATTTGTGACAATAATAATTTGGTGAAATAGCTACATTTTAAACTGACTGCCTACCTATCTATTCTTTTTTACTTATAATAACATTGGGTATTAGGCTATCAGATAATAGATGTAAGATAAAAATGCTATGAGATTTTAGCAGCTGCTTGAATAAAACTAAGTGTTTATTGCTTCTAGTGTTATCTAAAATTTACGATTTATCTTTTACAATTTATGATGTGTTATTTTTTTTGGTGAGTGGGAAATCATCAAATGACTTCTCCTATCCTGGGCGGGGCGGGAGATAGTGCCAGATTTTTACTGACTGAAACCCACCCATGTTCCTTCGGTTGCTCTTTATGTCCCGGGGCCGCGGTAACTATTAGAACTATTCCGCATTGCCGATCATTATACTCCGTCTGTAGTACGGATTGTGTTGCCCACGACAGCCACCAGGCGGCGCTAGTGCCTACACGAATAGTACTCGCACTTTGAACTCTGATAAGCATACTTGTATGAACCTGAATTAATTGTAGGTAGTTACTAGTAGTATAATATGTATTAATAAGTCAGTGATCCCGTTGGTGCAGAGCAGACGCGGTTGTGATATCATCGGGAAAATTGATATTGCGATTTTTAGCTGTTTGGTGTATCGATGGCTCAGTTTAGCCCGCTCCGGTCGAAACAGGAATTTCTGCTGTCAAAATTACATCCCCTGTTTTATCGATTTAGGTTAATTTTTAAAAAAATATTCCTATGTGGATATTTAAGTATTCTTCCAAAAGAATACACCCTTTTTTTTTTTTGGTGAGTGGGAAATCATCTAATGACTGCTCCCGTCCTGGGTGCGGCGGGAGGGCGTGTCAGACTTTTACTGACTAAAACCCACTCATGTTCCTTCGATTGCTCTTCATGTTCCAGGGTCACGGTAACTATTATAAATATTCCGCAACCCCGGCAGGAAAGAATACACCCTCCAAGTTTCAAGTCTCTAAAACCAGAAGTTTGCACTAAGCATTGATGTATAATACAGTCCGTCATTCAGTTTACAATTTTAAACCTTCCAACACACGTGATAAGAGACACAATAGAAAGACAATAGCAGCGCGACAGCCGGCTGTCGGTTGGTCGACTAGCGGTTAAAATAAACGGCTTTTTAACCGACTTCAAAAAAAAGTAGGTTCTCAGTTCGACCTGTATGTATGTATGTATAAAATAATAAATAATATATCCTGGGACAACTCACACACGGCCATCTGATCCCAAACTAAGCAGAGCTTGTACTATGGTAACCAGACAACTGATAAACATACTTATATATTTTTAAAATACATACATATTACAGATAAATCACACCCAGACACAGAATAAACATTCGTGCTATTCACACAAAGTTTGTCCTGGATGGGAATCGAACCCACGACCTCCGGCTTAGCAGTCAGGGTCACTAACCACTAGACCAACAGGCCCGTCGTATGTATGTTGTTGTTTTATAAGATTATAAAATAAGTAGTTTTATTTTGAAAGTTACTCTAAAGCGTACTCAGACATTGGTTTCTCTTCTGCCGGTCGATTTGTGTTGCCACCGACTTTCGAAATAGTTATTTTTGAGCTTTTAGTTTTTGAAGTCGTTTACCTTTTTTTTGCGCTTATTACTCCTGACTGACTGACCAGCAAAATATAAAAATAAACTGTTGCTAATTACTTCATCCTTATTAATGAAAGTGACTAATTGCGGGTACATTACACCGTCTGGCAGTTAAGTGCTGATGATAATCACGTACTCTGCAAAATAAACACAATCCGGGATTTTCCACGATAACAATGAGGAGGCGATAAATGTGTAATGTTAGAAAATATTCACATAACAGAGTTATCTATTCACAGTTCAAGGATCGAGGCCTTGTATTGTAAATTGATAACAAGATGAATGAAACATATAAATACAAGAATTCTACTAATATTATATGTGAAAATATTATGTGTGAGTGAGTGTGTGTGGATCATTCTGACTCCTTCACGCAAAAACTCAACTGAAAAGAATGTTCGGTCCTTTCACGAATTTTTGTTGATTTTACCAAATTCTTAAGTTGGCGTTACCAAATGTATTTGGATCTACCAAATAAATTTGGTACACCGCCAACTTAAGAAGTTGTAGAACCGCTGCAGATGTGTCAGGAGAGTCTAGGTGGATCCACGGATTATTAATTTTAAGTTTCCAACAATTAAAAAAAAATAGTCTTTTTGAAAAATTAACAAAACATAGGTGTAATCTACCAAATAAATTTGGTAACGCCAACTTAAGAAGTTTGGTAAAATCAATAAAAATTCGTGATAGAACCAAATATTTTTTCAGTGTACCGAACGATATTTCATGAACTTTTACAGTAATACAGCTTACACATCAGAATAGTACAAAGGCTACATAACGTCAAGCTATGACCTTGGCACGCGGTTACAGTCGACTACAATGAAATGAAGTATTAAATTAAATCATACATTTTCGTAACGGATTGTGATTTTGACAGCAACATCTGCGGTAGGCATTAGTCATTACAATCCCGCCACACTATTCCCAACCACTGCAACTCCTGAAAGCCAGAATCAACAGTGGAGTCCGCCAGAAAAGCGCCGAAACAAGGAAGCTCGACGAGTCCCGGAGAAACGATTCAACTGTTTTGGATCCCGCAACGAAATTAATCAGAAAAGAACTGCGGAGGAGTAAGAAAAATTTTTTCCCACTAGTATAGTATTTATTTTCATTAGTCATCAGTCATCAATTAGTTAATTAATTCTATATCCATATTAAATAACATTTTTTAAATTTTCAAGATTATTTTATTGAATCTAATATATGTGGGAATCTTAACTATGAAATTTAAGAATAATATATACAAAACTTATAAATAATACTATAGTAAATATATACAATTTGTATAAAGCCTCACAGGGCATCAAAGTTACATTTTTGTTTATGTACACAAGAGTTTCAGATTAGTTCACAATTTAAGCTTCTTAAACCGGTGGTCTACCACTGGCCTTATTTAGAAATAGGCATCCATTACCTTTACTTAACCATCAAAGCAGCCTTATGAGTACTACAAAGATAACCTTAAACTAATATTACAAAGGAGAATACTTAGTTTATAAGAGATTATCTCCGGACATCCAGTCTAAGTACAAAAACCTTTGTAGTAAAGTAGTAAGTAAAAAATAAATAAATATCTTGAGACAAGTCACACACGGCCATCTAATCCCAAGCTAAGCAGAGCTTGTGTTATGGTAACCAGACGACTGATATACATACTTATATAATTTATAAATACATACATTTGACGGGCCTGTTGGTCTAGTGGTTAGTGACCCTGACTGCTTATCCGGAGATCGTGGGTTCGATTCCCACCCAGGACAAACTTTGTGTGATGAGCATGATTGTTTCTTCTGTGTCTGGGTGTAATTTATCTATAATATGTATGTATTTATAAATTATATAAGTATGTATATCAGTTGTCTGGTTACCATAACACAAGCTCTGCTTAGCTTGGGATCAGATGACTGTGTGACACTTGTCCCAAGATATTTATTATTTATTTATTTATATACCATCACGCTACGACCCACGGGAGCGGAGCAGTAACGAAAAATGCGGGTGAAACCGCAGGGGACAGCTAGTAATTTATAAATACATACATATACTTACTACCATACTTTCACACGGGCGAAGTCTCTGGCGAAAACTATACTTTCGCAAGCGACTTCGCCCGTGTGAATGTCGATATTTGCATCCCCTATTTTAACTCTTTAGAGGTGAAATTTCCAGAAATCTTTTCTTAGTGGTTACCTATTTTTTACAAAGAACACACGCTTTAAGGTTCATGTCTCTAGAACCAGGGGTTGCGCGTTGATATATCAATAGTTAGTCAACCAGTATAGTCAGTTTACCATACAGAGGATAGATTATTGTCAAATGTATGGACTTGACAGAAGCTATCGCTAAACAATTTGACATCTCCGTACATTTGACAATCTATTCGTTTTCGCTATTTATTCTACAATGCCACTTGTATGGGGGGCTGGGTGGGAAATGAACCCACGTCTTCCAACTTAGCAGTCAAAAGTTACCATAATAGGCGAGATGACAAAAAAAAAGTAATTAAACCGTCAGTTAGATAATCAAAAAATTTTTGACACGTATTTTTTCTTTTTTTTCGTTAACAAAAAATGACGACAATACAGTGCGTTGAAGTTTCGTGAAACGTCACACCTTTGTATAATTTTTACTGAGGAGTGACGTCACAAGCCCCCTCTCCGGAACTTTGATGCTCTTTATCTTTGTATTTTGTTATTAATTTGATCAAGCAAAAAATATGTGTCCAGTATTTTTGGACTGTCTAACAGACGGACTAAATAGAATGTCATTCTTTTGATGTAGTCAACATCCCTATTGAGTTTCATAGCTAACATGACTTCTATGTAAACGATGACCAGCGAGGTCAAATGCCTCGCCAGTGTTCGCCAAACTGGTCTAAAGTGGCTTTCATTTAGATTACCCATCCAGGCGTATACGTCAGTGTTGAACAGTATCCAACATGACAACGGCAATGGAGGTCAGAGCAGAAGTTACGTAATTCTTCTTTGTGTGGTTAGAAAAGAAGCTTTGAAGAAAAAATGGTGGAACGGAGTTCGATATGACATTTTAAATTAGGTATGTACTTAGCGTAAGTTTAAGTTGATCCCATACATTTAACAACCAATTCTATTTTACCATCTATTCTAAAATGCCAATTGTCTAGCCACATTTTTCAAATCCTGATTTTTTAGGCTTTTTTTGTCAATAGAAAATCATCAAATGACTTCTCCCGCCCTGGGTCAGACTTTTACTGACCCATGTTGGGAACCCCTGGGCCGAGGTAACTATTAGAACTATTCCTACAATTGGTCCTGATAGATTGCGCTGCTTGGCTCAGGCTTTTTTAGCCCGAATTTTATGTCAGTTTCAATACTACACTTCAAGTGGCTTACAAAAGTAAACCTTATTAACCCACAATTTTACCACAAATTGAATCCCCAGTTATCAGCTAAAACAGCCTACACGTGGCTACGCAAAACCGACCTTAATCTAGTCTATACATAATCAAATTGCGTTTCTCAATACCTCATAACCAAGGTTGAGTATTGATGGAATATTAATGGAAAGTAAAGGTTAGACGCCATCTTAGAAAGCGTGTTTAAAATAAGTTTAATTTAAAGCGACGGGGTAAAGGGGTTCTATTGGTCGTGGTGACGCACTTAGGAGTGAAGGGGACCATAATGGGGGTTGGGACCCGTGAAGGGATAAGGCATTTTCTTATAGAAAGGGAACGATTATGTTTGGGTGTTGGGTGCTGAAAAAGTGATGCTTTAGGGATGAAAATTAGGGCAAAGTTTCCCTAAAAAAAATTACAATACAACATCGAAAAGAATTACAATTATTTTGTTTTATTATGCCACACTTAAAATATGAATTTTATATTCAAGTCTGGCATAACCTTACGACGACCAAGCGACCGCCAGCTATCGCACTGCTATTGATTTTTATCGTATCAAATCGTAGTAATTTATCCAGTCGCTAAGATAATTCTCCGATAGCTGCAAACTTTTATTTTGGAAAGCTGGCTGGTCTAGAGCCTAGATGTTAGTGACTGACTGCTAAGCCTAGGTCGCGGGTGTTAGGCGCAACCTAGACAAACTTGTTGCGGAATGTTTATAATAGTTACCGTGACCCTGGAACATAAAGGGCAATCGAAGGAACATGAGTGGGTTTTAGTCAGTAAGAGTCTGACACGCCCTTCCGCCGCACCCAGGACGGGAGCAGTCATTGGATGATTTCCCACTCACCAAAAAAAAAAAACCAAGGCAAACTTTGTGTGATGAGCATGTTTTGCTTCCTCTGAGTCTGGAAGTAATTAAACAAGTATTATGTCAGTTTTCTGGTTACCATCTACTTAGCTTGGGATCGTATGGCCGTGTATAAGTTGTCTAAAGATATTTATTTATTTTAATGGATAAAGTTTAATTAATTCAACCTGTTGGACGGGCTTGTCGGTCTAGTGGTTAGTAGCCCTGACTGCTAAGCCGGAGGTCGTGGGTTCGATTCCCACCCAGAACAAACTTTGTGTGATGAGCACGATTGTTTGTTCTGTGTCTGGGTGTAATTTATTTATAATATGTATGTATTTATAAATTATATAAGTATGTATTATGTATATTGTCTGGTTACCATAACACAAGCTCTTAGCAGAGCTTAACTTGGGAACAGATGACCGTGTGTGAGTTGTCCCAGCATATTTATTTATTATTTTTTTGTAATACTGGTAAGTATTACATCACACCGGTCATAAGCTCCACAATAATTTCTGCCTTCTTGGCTCCTGGTAGACTGGTACCTGGTAGACTCGCCCATACTGATATCACCTAACTAAACCTTGAATTCAATACTTTAATGGCTTCAAATTCATGGATTTTTATAGAGGTGACATATACTTAAACATTATTGTGTATTTAGCACGGAGCATGTCTGTCAGGGATATGAAATATTGGATCTGAATACGGATACGGAAAAAGTAAGAATATTAAATCGGTTTCAGATACGGTGAGGATATGTTTTTTTTCAGACTATCCGTTAAATTAAAATTACAGTAAAGTGTAAAAAATAACAAATATCGTAAAACGCACGTGGCTATTACAAAAAAATAAAATAATAAACAATGTATCATATTTAAACTCCCCTCTATTCGATATTGTTATATCGGATTCGGTTACGTTACGAATATTTTTATTTAGCGTATCCGAAAGTTTTAGTTACGGTTACGGAGCTGCATAATATCCCTAGTACGGAATACACCATTCAATTCTAATTATTCTAGTACTGTTATTAAGTTGTAGTTCACTGCAAATTCTAAAGCCTTACAAAAGACTAATGGCCCATAGTGGCGCTAAATGTATCGAACATAGCAATTTGTTGCCACTTAGATGCAATAACTTTGTTCCTGACGTTACTGAATGTACTAAATGCTAGCCAAACGGAATAGTTATAGTTTTTCAGATTTATCGAATGTGTGATTTGGTAAACAACTAAATAAAATGCTTACATTTTTATTTCGTGGTCGAGGCACTACTAGGTCTTGACTGTGTTCCAGGTCAAGCAAATTGTTGTCAGGTTTTTCCATTACGGATTTTTTAGGAATCCAGTAATTACAAGATTAGCCGGAACCAAAATGGCTGCTATTTTTTATATAATGAAGTCGAATACCAAACAGCTACCACAGGCTAGCCAAAGCAGGGTTGCGAAATAGTGCCGGGGTTGCGGAATAGTTGTAATCGTTACCGCGGCCCCGGAACATAAAGAGCAACCGAAGAAACAAGGGTGGGCTTCAGTCAGTAAAAATGTCTGACACTCCCTCCCGCTTCGCCCTGGGCGGGAGGAGTTAATTAATGAACTCCCATACTAAAAAAAAAACCATACAGCTAAAGAGATAGTGAAAAGGAAACTCGTGCGTTCGTTATTTACTTTAACAATAAGTTTTTACCGGAATAAAGAGAACAATAATGTTGATGCATTATTAGTCATTAACTACCCTCCATATTGTTTAGTGAAAAAACGCTAAACTAATTAGAAAGTACAGTGATAACGGTATCAGGTTAAAATGGGAGATGAAAACGAAAATAAGCGGGCGAATCCGCATTCCAGTAATTGTACATTTAATCCATATTTGCGAACATTCAAGCTTCACACATTTCACATATTAGGCCCGTTTTTCCTCAACAGCAAGTCACCGCTTTGTAAACATTACATTCTAATCAAACGAGGATTCCTTATTCAACCGTGAATTTCTTCGCTATATGTAGCGCGCTCATTGGTGCACGCATTTCGAACGTCGGTATTAAGATTGGAGTATTTCGAATTTGGAATCGAGGAAACGTTTAGCATTGGTAAGGCTAGCCGCACACACACAATAATATTGTCAATACAAGATTGTCAATAATCTAGATTCTATATAACCAATACCGCAATACAGGCCGCACACACACAATATTATTGACAATACGTACTTTATTGTCAATATTATTGTGTGTGTGCGGCTAACCTAACATGTTTTCATCTTGGATTTCGAATTTCGAATATCTGTGTTCGTTCACTCGGTATGTACATAATTCGTGTTAATTTGTAACGGATTTCCGTGGAGGTGTTATGTAATGTTATGGTTCAGTGATTATAGCACCTTCTTAATTAAGTACGTAGAAATTCAGAAATGTGTCTTGTCCATTATTTACTTTCTGAGTTTCATATTTATTTGCGATTCTTTATGTTTATAGGGGGCTTAAAGCTAGGGTACAATAGAGCCCATGTGTATCAAAGTCACTAAAATTAGTTCTAGGATATTGAACAATTAAATAAACACCTTAATATTATTTTACTAAATGTTAAGCTTATCTAGGGTATTAGTGACATCGCGTGCATCAGATAGCACATAAAGCCATTGGTCCCGGTTGTCGCTCATAGAAGTGACGATGCACTCCGCCGGTATTATTATTAAGTAAGTAAAATGTAATACTAGCCTATAACTGGCCCACTGGGCAAAGGCCTCTTCTCATACAGAGAAGGCACGAGCATTAAACACCACGCTTGCTCAAGGCCGATTGGCGATTTCGGACTTATATTTATTACAAGTCCAGGTTTCCTCACGATCTTTTCCTTTACCGATGTCTGTGATGTCCAAGATAAACTTTAGAAAGTACATATGAACTGAAAAAGTCTCATTGGCCACATTCGAACTCACAACTTCGTACACGAGTCGTGTGCCTTACCCACTAGGCCGTCACGACATTAAGTATAAGTACCTGTCTTTATTTGTCCCAATTTTTCCTACATTTTGCGCTGTAATAAAATGTTAGAGGTTTATAAGGAAAACTGTTTATAAAATGTGTGCAAAACAGACATTGAATTAACTGACATTTTGAGAAAGGAAAACCGAAAGAAATCGTATTATACTTTCCTGGAACTAAGATCCCAGAGTCGCCGAGTTTACGTCATTTATTTATGGCTTGATTAAATTATTAAGAGAGGAGAATTTTGTTATGAAAGTGAATCAAATTGTTGCTTGTGAAGTTCACGAATTTAAGGAAATGTTAGTTCTATTTTAACATAAAACTGTTAAAATTTACTAGACTATCAAATATGTTTTTCTGACCAGTATTGAAATTAATGATGCGTCGTGAATTCGTGATGACCCAGTTCTCATGCATCAATCATGAGAATGCGGGTTCGTTACCGAGCAAGTATCGATGTGACTATTTCAATTTATACATGTGTATAATGTACATGCACATTAGCATATTTAAGATTTGATTGTTTTTTTTTTGATAAGCCAATTCAATGCAACTGTAATTACTGTACTGATTTAAAAAATTATTCACCAATATAAAACTAAGTTACCAGAGAGTAACATAAACTATATAACATTACGCTATGAGCGGCGCAGTTAACCAAAAACTGTTACTTCGCGGGTTAAACTGAGTGGGACAGCTAGTAAAATCCGTACTAATATTATAAATGCGAAAGTAACTCTGTCTGTCTGTCTCTCTTCTTTACGCCTTAACCATTGGATCGATTTAAATAAAATTTGGTACAGTTATAGTCTGGGACCCGAGAAAAGACATAGGATAGTTTTCATCCCGGAAATCCCCCGGGAACGGAAACTATTAAACCACGCGGACGAAGTCGCGGGCAAAAACTAGTATACTATAATCATAATTATCTTTATTACTAGCCACTAAGCATAACGTACACCATCTTAACGATGTCGTTAAGATGGTGTACGTTAGAGATGTGTATGTATCTATCCTGTATCTCTTTAACTTGTCGCTTGCTCGCTCAACTTATCCAGAGTTCTGGAAATTGTCTAGAGTAACTCCTGTGCCCAAGGGTGACGCAAATAATGATGTCGCAGCGTTTAGGCCCATTGCAGTATTGTCAGTTTTTGCAAAAATATTTGAGATAATGTTGTGTTCACGCATCACTAAACAAGTGAAAAATCTCCTACATGATAGCCAGCACGGATTTAGAAACGCTCGTTCAACAACTACAAATCTTGTGGCTCACGTAGACTACATTTATGCTGAATTGGATGCGGGTAGGCAAGTGGATACCGCCTACTTTGATTTTAAAAAGGCTTTTGACTTAGTTGACAATGACATCCTGTTGTATAAGTTGGCGGTATTGGGCTTTTCTCCAGGGTTGCTTGAGTTTTTCTCAAGTTACCTCCGTAATCGGCGCCAATTCGTTAAGGTTAGACATTTTGAATCTAATGATTATTACACTCGATCCGGAGTAAGTCAAGGCAGCACCTTAGGGCCCTTACTTTTTCTGATTTTTATTAATGACCTTCCTCAACGTGTTGGTCTTTCCAAATGTCTGCTATTTGCTGATGACCTCAAGCTTAGTCTGGGTGTTGAGACATCAGCAGATTGCGAAGCTCTGCAAAGGGACATAGACGCGGTAAGAGACTGGAGCAGCGAAAACCGACTTCCATTTAATATCGATAAATGCAAAATGATCTCTTTCTCACGTAAGCGCCAGCTGATTAATACAGCTTATACTTTATCCGACGCTGCCCTTCAAAGGGTAACAGATATTCGTGACTTGGGACTTCAATTGGACTCTAGACTTGACTTCCATAACCATGTGACAGCAATATGCAAAAAGGCAAACAAAATGCTTGGATTTGTCATGCGTACGTCATCTGAGTTTGATAATTTAGGAGTTGCTACTGTTCTCTATAATGCCTACATACGTAGCAAACTTGAGTATGGTAGCATAGTCTGGGCTCCATCTGAGGAAAAATACAATATTATGCTTGAAAGGGTACAACGTAAATTTGCACGATGGTTGTATAAGAAAAGGTATGGCTACTATCCTTACTTATATCCTTCTTCATTTGTAGCTGGTATGGTTGATCTAGAGACCCTCAAGTTCAGGAGGGTGATGCAAACAATATTGCACTATCTATCAATAATGCACCACAAAGTAGACAACCCTGTAGTACTAGACATGGTGAGGATACTTGTTCCCAAACGACTGGCGTGGAATGAGCAAGGGACAGTTGCGCCGAGGCGTCGGCCTCGCCTTTTGTGGTGGCCTCAGACGCGCACAAACTATGCGTCACATGCACCGACTGTTCGGGCACTGGGCCTTGTTGAGGATATGATCTCTCATGACAATGATATCGACATATTTGCTGACCACTTTAAAAAGCTATGTGCTAAAACCGAAACATTTGTCAATAATTATTTAATGTAATTTAATAATGATGTACTTTTGACCTAAATCTGTGACTTAATGTTCGTGAATATGATTGGTTTTTTCTTAAATATTTATGCTTTCCATAGCTTTTCCTATTGTAGAGATATTGACATATAGATTCTTTTTATTTCTTGATTTTACTTTATAATATTCTAGATTTTATGTATTTTGACATGTATTACAAATATTTGACATTTATTTATTTGACCATATTGTTGCATTGTATTATTATTATTTTTTTGACATTTTTTTTTCTTATTTGTTCGTTCTTATTCTGTCAGATTTGTTCTTATATTATTAATGTTGTGTTTATCTTAATTAACTAGCTTACTGGCGTCTTGGTACTCACTGTAAGCCAGTAAGTGGACGGTTTAAATAAATAAATAAATAAATAAATGTACACATCTCTACTCTCAAAATTTCAACCTCGCTAATGACGTAAGCCCATCGACACTGGGATCCTGGACCTAACAAAATTTATTGAAATTTTGGACTGTCTAAAATCCTCGATTTGTAACAAAATATCGGCTAAGTAGGAATCGGACTCGCGCACGTAAAAAATGGCAAAAATATCACGATTTTTGTATAGGAGCCCCACTTAGATTTATTACGACAACAGAAATACATCATCTGTGAACATTTTAACTCTTCTCCCTTATTTCTTCTCATTTTAACTTAGTAATATACTACTACTACTACTTACTTAGTTCCCGTTTTATAGGGTATGGAACCCTAAAAAGACTATAATAAATCCATTGCCTTCTTCCTTGAATTCACGAATCAGTAAGATATGAAAGCATGGAAGAAGCTCTTTTATCTCATTGGTTACTAACCGACCCGGTGTTTCTTCACAAAGATATTTTATGCGCGGATTATGTACTTTACTCGCATTTCATTTGAATTCTGTATAATATATGTGCTGTGGAAAATGGAGAGGAACTTCTGACAATAAGTACTTGCGTTTTATTATCAACGGACTCAATACAGGAGTACGCCATTTTGTGGAGGCGGCCATCTTGAATTTACAATAATAAAAAGAGGAGGTACTCAATTCGACTGTATGTTTTTTTTGTATATTTGTTACGCGTTTTCTTTGCCAATCATGATCGGATTTTGACGGTTCTTTTGGATTATTTGAAAGATAATGGAAGCATTATGAAGTTGGTTTCCAATTAGGTAGTTTACACCATTAACCAATAAATGTTCGACACAATTTCTATAAAACCTCTTTTAATTTCAGCCCAATAAATTCGGTTCATTTTCAATTTGCTATAAAATTTGATTTTTAGTTACTTTGAAACCAATAAATATATAGTCAACTGAGTTGTTATTTTAGTTACGTCATAAGTTGCCATTGCCATACAAAATCTATTGCAGAATTGCGTTTTGACAGCTCATTAAAAGTACGTCAATTGGCAATGGTGTAAACTACCGTATTGTGACATCTGAGTTTGTGTCGGATGTTTCTTCTCAGAGTAGTCGACGTCTAAGTGTTATTTTTAACCAACTTAAATGATTATCATTATAATAGAGCTACGGTCCACCCAACAGACAGACAGAGAAACAAACAGACTCTTTTTGCGTGAGGGTTAAAAAGAACCCACCGAAGTTTCTTTTTTTCCGGGGTAATGAGGAGCTTAAAGTTTGTATGAAACTTCGCGGGCGAAACCGCAGTAAACAGTCGTATTATGTAACATTAAAAAGACTTTTTAATGTAACTTAGTTACATTAAGGTGTTTCTTCACTGCATAGTATAAAACAAAATGGCTTTCCGCTGTCTGACACAACAACTTAGATTTTTAAAACTTACGGATTTTGATCTTTTGCCCGCGACTTCGTTCGCGTGTAATAGTTCCCGTTCCCGTTCCCGGAGGATTTCCGGGATGAAAACTATACTATGTCCTTTCTCGGGTCCCAGACTATATTTGTACCAAATTTCATTCAAATCGGTTCTGTGGTTTAGGCGTGAAGAAGAGACAGACAAACCAGAGTTACTTTCGCATTTATAATATTAGTACGGATTTTGTTGTGAAATTTGATTCTGGCTTTCAGGAGTTGCAGTGGTTGGGAATAGTGTGACGAAATTGTCCCATAAAAAACACTGGTTTGAAGCTGGGGTGTGTCGCTAGTTTATTTTCAAATAGAGTTTTTTTAAGTCCTTTTTAATCCACCGATTTTCTTAACCGAAAATTAAAAGTGTTTAATTTTCTTTCAAAACCAACAAGGAATGTTATCTTTTGATTAAATTCAGTGTGTACATCTCTGTCTAGATAATCCTGGGTTTACGCGAAGACATCGCTTTGTTCGTAATTCTGTTGTCTTAGACTCGGCTGGCAATATTTCCCTTTGTTCAAATTATTCTGGTCTCACGCGTGGCTGTGAAGATAAAGACTGTATTTTTGAGTTATTGTTATGAGAGCATTTTGTTTGGAGATCAGGGTTGAGTTGTGAGTGATTTTGTTACTTTTATGTGTATTTTTTTACTCCTGTCGCAATAAGCAGTGTTTTAAGTTTGGATGCTATGTGTGTGTATCAGATTATTGGTCTACCTTTATAATTTATTGTTTGTCTCTCTGTTTGACTGTTCTGTGCACCGTATCCCGTATCTCTCAGATGGCCTACCTATCTGGATGCGTTTTTTATTTCAATGATGATTTGAATTTGAGTAATCTAGCTTAGACACGTTTCATTAAAATCAATTAAACAAGTTATGAACTCTTATGTTAGCAGTTCCGATTTTAATAACTTCGGCTGGGTTTTTTTTTAATATTTAATTACGCATTGAGGCTTGTTGATGTTCTGTCAAAACAAAATTTCCTCACTTATTCTTTTATCGTTGAAATGGATCCCAAAAATAACACCTGCCTTTTATTGTCCCACTGTAAACCAAATGTCTCTTTTAAAAGTGCAGTCACCTCAAGATTTTATCTTTTACTAATAACTAGCTTTTGCCAGTGACTTCACCCAACTTCTTCCATCACTTATTTTGCTCTTTAATGTTTTTTGGGGATTGGGAAATCATCAAATGACTGCTCCCGTCCGTTCGTGTCAGACTTTTACTGACTAAAACCCACTCATGTTCCTTCGGTTGCCCTTTATGTTCCGGGGTCACGGTAACTATTATAAACATTCCGCAACCCCATATATTTTACCCTTCCGGGGTTGAAATTTCCAAAAATCCTTTCTTAATGGATACTTACTCTGCACAAAGAATACACCCTGCAAGTTTCAAGTCTCTAGGGCCAGCGGTTTCGCTGTGCGATGATTATATAGATCTGGACCAGATGACCGTGTGTGAGTTGTCCCAAGATATTTATTTTATTTATGACAGGCGAATAATTTGAAAAAGGTAAATACAATTTTATTGCTCACTCATACCCAAAACTCATTTATTTGAGGTTCTGAATTAGCATATTATGAATACCATAAATAACAATAGATGAATCGCCCTGAAAATTCATATTCTATACGAAATTTAATTAATTGTTCTAACTGATTGATGTCCTTTGTGTTGCCTATCCGCTACTCAAGGGTTTTTGAACATTTCAACCCCCAGGGGGTTGAAAGGTGTAAACTATTCTTGAAAGGCTGTCATTCTTAAAATTAATTCATGAAAGCGATACCGCGGGCAATAACAATCAAATTAAAAAAGAGTTGTACCACTAAATGTTGAAGTCAAAGCCTTCTGTTTTGTCTGTTGTCTTGCATTATTAATACAGACTTCCACAAATTAAATAATACTCGGATTTTATTTATAGAATTTCTAGTTCGTTTTATATCTTCGAAGTTCATCATCACATCAATATTGTTATAGTAATCGAGTTACATCTCCCTAGCCTTTTTCCAACTATGTTGGGGTTGGCTTTTTAATCTAACCGGGTTCAGATGGATTCCAGTGATTTACGTGAAGCGACTGCCTATCAGACCTTCACAACCCAGAACTGGACGACATGATACATCTTGGTTCGACTAATCAGACTTCCGACTACCCGTAACGACTGTCAAAGTTCTACTAATTACTATCGGTATCAAAGGCTTTACGTGCTTTCCAAGGCACGAGATGTCAGTTATGTCCGAGGGAAACTTTAGAAAGTACATTTTATGAATTGGAAAAGTCTCATTGGTACTTGCCTGGATTCGAACTCACAACCAAACACGAGAGGCGGTGGTGCCTTATCCACTAGGCCATTACAACACGGCATCCGAGTTAAATGTACTTTATTGTATACTAGCTGTTCCTCGCGGTTTCACCCACGTAACATTAGGTTTTTGGTTACTGTTTAGCTCCCGTGGGACATAGCGTGATATTATATAGCCTATGTTACTCGTGGACAATGTAGCTTTCGAATGGTGAAAGAATTTTTAAAATCGGTCCAGTAGTGTTTGAGTCTATTCGTTACAATCAAACAAACAAAGTTTACCTCTTTATAATATTAGTATAGAAGTATAGAAAACCAAAAAAATATAACACGCCACTAGTCACGAAGTAAGTACCTATCTCCTTCTTTTTGAAGTCGGTTAAATAACGAGAATTTTTCGCAAGTACTTCAATTTATTACTCTCCATTGAATAATTTACTAAATCCCGAGTTTCCGACTGGTTGAAAACATCAAGCTTCTGAGAAAAATAAGTGCTTTTTATATAAATTACTTTTGTATTGGAAAAAGGCTAAAAAGGGGTAGCTTAGCGTCCATTGTATCAAAGAAACAAATCATCATATTTGAATCCCTTAGGAAACGGAAAAAAGGAATTTTCATGTGACATGCGAAAAGGGATGTTGATAACAATATTTTAGAGTTCAGTTTTGTGTGTTCTTGTATGTAACTTAGTTATTAAGTTTATTAGTTAGTTAAAGGTAAAGCTTGTTAAGAACTGAAAGGTAAAGTTAACCTTTTACCGTCTTAGAACTGTTTTATATTGGCCAGAATTGCAAACTAACAGCTTTTGGCTTCGGCTATGTGCGAGAGAATTTCGAAAAATGCCTGATAAAAAATAAAATAAAAGTTATTAAAAGTATCGGTATCGGTATCGGTATCGGTATCGGTATCGGTATTGGTATCGGTATTTTCATATACTACATAGACTGTCTGTCTGTCTGTCTGTCCGGCTGTCTGTCTGTCTGTCTGTCTATTCTTCATGCTTAAACCACTGAACCGATTTGAATGTTTGGTACACATATAGTCTGTGACTCGAAAAAGGACGTATTTTAGTTTTCATGTCGAAAATCCCCCGGGAGCGGGAACAATATTATTCCACGTGGACGAAGTCACGGGCAAAAGCTAGTATTAAATAAACATGTAAACGTCAACCATAATGTAGCCACAATAACAACGATTTATCAAAATAAGTAAATGACATGGACAAAAATGGCATTCCATGTACACAAACATAGTAAATACATTGTAAAATAAAAATAGAAAAAATAATTACTAGGTACTTTTTAGCCTCTCTGGACTTATCAGCTTTTATTTCAAAATAATAAGTAACGGAAGACGAATTGAAAATATCGTCTGTCAAGTTCTGCCATAATTCACCATAGAGAAAGATAAATATGGTAAAGAACGTTCCAAACCACGTGTACTACTTGTAGAAAATGTGTGATATGGTCGACCATTGCATTATATTAGCGACATTTTATTCATACGAAACTGTATTCATTGGTATTTGTCGATTTTTATAAAATGCTCATTTTAATAAGTTTTTGTCTAATTCACCCAAACAAAGTTTTAAAACGGAACGGTACTGGTTTGACACAATGTGTGTGTTTTTTTTTATGTCAAATGTCAATTACGTCAATATTGCAGACAATCTGTCATTGCAAATTCAACGTCCTATTGTTCTTGGGTTTTGCGATTATTTTCAGATATTTTTGACCCCCGCCGCTTATCTTTACGGACTGATACTGACTGATTTGATTTGTGGATTGCTATGAGGTGCATCAACTGAGGAATAACCACACAAAGCCTACAAAGACAAACAGATTGTACACAAGACTTTTGCGTTGGTGAACTAAAAAAATAAACTGATTGTTGATAGTGTAGGAATAAAATAAAAACCGTTTGGTAGACCTATGACTCGTTCAAAAATAACTCAAAGCTGTAATGTAATAATGTATTAAGTTATCTAGGTAAGGTAATAATGTATCAAATCATTTTTATTTGTTTTCTGTAAAAATTAAATAATCATTTATACTGTTTTGCCTTATTTTGTGTTTTCCTTATTATTATTATCAGCCGGAGTTTACCGCTGAACTTAGGCCTCCTCCTTAGACCGCAACGTAGAACGATAAATCGCAACTTGCATGTTGTCGTCGGTCCACCTAGTGGGAGGCCTGCCTACGTTGCGTCTTCCGGTCCATGGTCGTCACTCTCAAAGGCCAGCAGATAAAAACAACGTTTCAGAGCCTTATGTCACCACTGGTTGGTTGCATATGGTATTATTGTCAGGTTTTAATAAATAGTTTATTAGAGCGCCTTATGGTTTCGAATAGCAAATCCTATTCTATGCACTTAATGCCAGCAATATGACTAAAGGTTTAGTGAAACTATTTACGTCTAGTCTGTTGTAATGACAAGTTCTTTATGTGTTTTATTTATTGCAATTTAACTTACCAATATTAACGAAATAAAACACCAAAAATCATTGGTGTAAATTGAATTCGATAACTATGCAATCGCCCATATTGGGGCTGGCCATGTCCTTTTTCATAATAAATCATGGCTAATATTGTTAACTTATTATTCAATATGCTAGCATTAAATCTAGACCAGACACAGACAGTATAAATCTAGATTTAGTAAGGTTGTCCTATATCTGGCGGGAACGCGACGTAAATCAAAGGAAATGACATAATGTCTTGCCACCTTATAAATTGTATTTTAGTATTCTTTTATCTTGTGACTTGGGGACTGTTTATTACGTCTATGGTCTTATTTCAGTCCTCAAAACGACTATAAAACCGTTTTCTGTATTTGTAAATACTTTTTATAGCGCTCGCGTTAGAAAGAGACAAAAAGTAGCCTATGTTACTCTAAATCCCTTCAACTATCTCCACTTAAAAAATCACGTCAATCCGTCGCTCCCTTTTGCCGTGAAAGACGAAAAACAGACAGACAGACAAACACTTTCCCATTTATAATATTAGTATGGGTAATAAGTTAAGTGAATAGTGAAGACCTACCAACTTCGGCACTTTCATCGAGTCCAAAGCACAGACTGCGGCGAAAAAACTGGGCATCCTTAACAAGGTTAAGCGATACTTCACGCCGGGACAGCTTCTAACACTCTATAAAGCTCAAGTCCGATCGTGTATGGAGTATTGCAGTCACCTATGGGATGGCTCAGCCAAATACCAACTGGCCGCATTGGATTCGGTGGATCGCAGGGCCAGTAGGTTGATTGGCGACAAGAAGCTGGTGGCTCAACTTCAACCACTAGCACATCGGCGAAAAGTTGCCCGTCTGGCGGTATTTTACAGATTGCACTTCGGTGAGTGTGCTCATGAGCTACACGAGCTCATTCTCTCATCCCCATTTTACCACCGGACATCCAGACGTACGGCGGGATACCACCCTTTCTTGGTTGATATTCCTCATATCCGCACGCAGCGCTTCTCAAAATCGTTCATAATGCGCACCGCAAAGGAATGGAACTCCCTGCCGGCGTCTGTGTTTCCAAATTCATATAACCCGGAAGTATTTAAGAATAGAGTGCATAGGCATCTACTGGGTAAGCTCGCTCCATCGTAGGCTCCGTCTATGCCCTCGGGCTAGTCTGGGACCAAGAGCAAGCCCATTATAATAAAAAAAAAAAAAAAAGACCTAGGTTTTATATGGTTAGACTATAGTTCGATTTTTAATTCGAGTCAGAAAAATGACATTTCCAGTGTTGCAAGTTTTTAGTTCCAAATAAATAGTGATGTGGTACAATCGAGTTTTTACAATTAAATCTTAGTCGAGAATATTTTTTTCATTCAATATCAAATTGCCTTTACCTAATTATAAAAAAAATATTACATGTAATTTACGGTAATTAAATAGAAGACATACACGGTAGGTGTAGGTACAATGTTATATTATTTGTTTTTGGTAAGGTCCATATTTCTAAAATTGTTTTATTTAAGACGGTATGTATTCAATATTTACAATAAAAAAACGCTTTGGTACCTAATAAAACAAAGCATGACTAAATGTTTAAGTCTATCGATTGCGGAACATCACTATTGTAGCGGGTCACCCTTTTTGGTATCAGTGACGTATGAGTAAAAATCATACTATAGGACAACTTGACTATTGTAATAAAATTAAAGAGATTTTTGGTTTCTCTAAATGCGGTTATTTCTGGTTCCAGTCGTATTGGGAAAAATGTTCTTGCGTAGTATGAGAATAGGATAAGATAGCAATAAAAAATAAGTTAGAAGTAATATAAAATATAGGCTATATAAAATTAGTCAAAGAGAGTAAGATTAATGTCGAAAATAAAGTAATTAGAAAAAAAATATAAAAAATTTTTACAGTTCAATCGATTTTTTACAAAATTAAGAGAAGAAACTAAGTAGTAAGGCCCTAGAGTAAATAATTCCTTTTGTAGTGTTATGCTTGTGTGCATTTTTGATAAACCTCATCAAAATCACAACTAAAGTAGATAACATTAATACAATACATATTATGTAGTCCCGAAAACTATCAACAAAAAAGGTCCATTATCCCAAAAACACGCCATCTCACAAAACTTATAGCAACCCAACCCCTAAATAAAAACTACGTATGCTTCATATTCTGCCTAAATCACCAAATAATACGTATCTGGCTTTTGAAACCTTCATGCATCCTTAATATCGTTTTTCAGAGTATCTGAGGAACCCTTTTCGACAATACCGAGAGTATTTATAAGGACGGGAGGGTCTGTTGACCTCTGAGGGCTCTCGAGAGGGTCCCCTATTATGGGTAACACAAGCATGCATACTGCGGTCGGTTTTACGTTTATGGGTAATCCAATTGTGTGCTGTAATGATTTTTGATGGGCCCGGTTAGGTCGGTGCCAAAGAATTTTGTGTTGAGGACTTGTAATTTGTTTTCATTATGAGGTGGGAGACAGGGGAGTAAGTGGAGATATTGGATGAACAAACTTTTGTGTTTAAATAAAGCTGGATTAGTTTTATCATCGCTAACGTCGTGATGGCCTTGTGGTTAAGGCTCGTCTCTCATGCAAGAGTTTAAATTCTGGCAAATACCAATATAACTTACAATTCATTTGTACTTTCAAAATTAACTATTTAAAAAAAAAAAAGATAACCGACTTCAAAAACTAAAAGCTCAAAAATAACTATTTCGGAAGTCGGTGGCAACACAAATCGACCGGCAGAAGAGAAGCCACCGACTTCCGAAATAGTTATTTTTGAGCTTTTAGTTTTTGAAGTCGGTTATCTTTTTTTTTTACAACGCAACACAAATCAACACAAATCGACCGGCAGAAGAGAAGCCACCGACTTCCGAAATAGTTATTTTTGAGCTTTTAGTTTTTGAAGTCGGTTATCTTTTTTTTAAAAAAGCTTTTTATTTTTTACTTTTTAGTTAGAGTCTCAGTGTCTGACTACGTTTTAGGGTAGCTCTCAAAATAAACTTATAATCTTATAAAAATCTACAATCCAAGAAAGCAAAACGCGATCTATGCGGGCAACGTCACGGGATATCTATTAGTGTTATATACTAAAACCTTCCCCAGAATGTAACAAACACTTTGCTGAAAACCGCATCAAAATCGGTTCAGCCAAACGCGAGATAATCGCGGACAAACATACATACATAAATACATACATACAGGTCGAACAGAGAACCTACTTTTTTTTTGAAGTCGGTTAAAAAACAGTCATTCTCGCTAATTTTCTTACTTATACGACTATTGTAATTTATTTATATAGACAATAGTAATTAAATATATACAGGCATAATATTGAATATAAATATAGCTAAATTAAAACTAACTAAAAACTAATTAATATCTAAAACTAAATAAAACTAAAAATTTAAATATAAATAAATAAAAAGAAAGGCGTTATCCGTCAGCGTCGAAAAACTCGCCATCACTGTTGACGGGCAGCGTGCCCAGAAGGCTGGCAGCATTGCCACGCTGTATAGCAATGCCTATTCTTTGGGCAAAGTAGATGCCAGCCCTCTGATCACGTGAAGTGTCGACTAATCGCTTTGCAATCTCTTTGTAAAACTATTTAAAAGTATCTAAAGAAATTTGCTATGCGTTGCTCAAAACAGCCACCAGGCTACCCTACCTGTGCGTTCAGTTTAAGGGATGCATGTGCTAGTTGCCGCTCAAGTATTGTCTATGAATAAGTTATTCCCTGTGCGCCCGCGCGAACTGTGAGACCGAATAGTAACGCTCGTGAATGCGGGTGTTAGACACGTTTCATTATAATCGGTTCAGCAGCTTCGAAATTTGATAATTCTTTCGTTAGCTGCAGTTGCGTTCTTAATACCTTTAGAAGCGGGGTTTTTTTTAACTACGTGCTTAAACAAATATCGTAAAATGGAAGGCTTTATCTTTTCCAAATAGTTTAATGTAGTCGTTACGCTTACGACCACAGACTCAATAAATAAGTTATATTCGAATAGAACTTGTAAGAATTATTATAAATTTATAAAAGTTAAGCAGTTAAAAAGTAATAAAAGTAGTAATAACACTTAAGTACTTTTTCTTAAAATTATTTTTTTTACTGTTGCTAGTGGCGGCAGCTGCGGCGGTTTGATAACTTGAAACAGAGTGTAACCACAAGTGTAACTTTTTGGCCCAGCGCACACCGCTGGAGGCGCAGCGGAGCGCATTTGAAGACAACATTTTAATATAAACTAACAACCTTGACATACGGTCAATATTCAGTCGCGCGCATGTTCTTGTAGTAGCTTGAGGGCGCTCCGAGCACCGCGTGCGAATTTTATTCTTATATTAATAAATAATAAATAAATAAATAATAAAATACTTTATTTCACAGAAGATAATCCATAGGCTTACAACTTAGTTTACAGGTTTAATATCTAATATAAACAATATAGATGAAATAAAATTGTAAGTCGGTTTGAGTAGCCACTGACACCCAAGCTAAGATTCAACTTGTGTTATGGGTGTCAGGAATTCTCTCTCTAATTGTTGGTCAATTTCGGTAACAAAACTTTTAGAAAATTAAACCTCTTATAAAGAAATAATACAAAAGAGAACGAAAAGGGAAAAAATTAAACAAAATAAAGTAAAAAATAAAAAAAATAAAAATTATAATAATAAGGAACAGCGAAAAAAAAAAAATATCTAAAGCCCCTTTGGTTAAAATTCAAATCCACACAGATTTGAATTTTGATGGTTGAATGAAGATATGTGGATGTGTGGTTGTGTGTGTGTGAGAGGGTATATCTGTGTGCGTGGGTTGTGGTTAACTATATGTAGAGTTGTGGAAGTTATGTGTGTTCAACAGGCAGACGCTTATGTAATAGGCTGAGTAGGAAAACTGTTAAAAGGAAGACTCAAGTAATTTTTCTACCTCTTCGTAGGAGAGTGACATGAGCCAAGTTCTTACGACTTTCTTCACTTCGAATTTATTTTTCTGATAGATGTCGCATTCTTTATGAACCAGGTTGTAAATGCGACTTCCTAGTATTCTGTAATGTCTACCGGCCAGCCTGGTTCTATGACTCCCTGAGCGACAGATATATTTTGTTTTGCGTTGTGCAAAATGACGTGTCTTATCATATTCTAGAGAGCTGTGTATGCGTAGGACAATATTTAGTATAAAAATTTTTCTTACAGACAAGACTTGGCTATCCTTATACAATTCTGAGGTACTATAACGCCAGTGTTTAGACAACATGACCTTCAAAACAGCCCTCTGTGCTCTCTCTAATTGTAGCATGTATGTTTTAGAGGCACCTCCCCAGGCTGTGATGCCAAAAGATACGACTGACTGGCACAGCGCGAAGTAAACCATTTTAATAGTGTCCAGATCTGCTACGTGGCGAAGTCGTTTAAATATTGCAATAAGTTTTCTCACTCTGCCAGACAGTCCCTCAATTTGTGCACCCCACGACAAAAAGTTGTCTAACGTGACACCAAGATACCGCACCCTACTTGCCCTAGCTACGGAGAGGCAAGCACAATCATCAGATGTCGTATCATTGCAGAAATGTGCTCTGAGAGTAAACGAGTCATCTGGCTGTGAAGTGGATTTAAGGGAGAAGAGGATGAAGTTGGTTTTCGTAACATTCAGAGTTAGCAAGTTGTCAGATAGCCAGGACGCGACAATGCTAAGAGCTGCTTCAGCTCGTTCCTTAACTTCGATCCAGTTTTTGCCTTCCACAAGTAAGGCGGTATCGTCAGCATACGTAAATATGCGACAAAAAGGAATTGATAGGTTACAGAGACTATTTACATATATTAAGAACAAGGTTGGCCCCAGGATCGAGCCCTGTGGAACTCCATATGATATGGCATGAGCGTCACTTACGCAATGGCCAATCTTAACACATTGAGATCGTTCAGATAGGTAACTTTCAAGTATAGCAAGTGCGGGGCCTCTTTGCCTATTTGTTCTAATTTAAGTAAGAGGTTAGGTACAGAAACAGTGTCAAATGCCTTAGATAGGTCTAGAAATATACTCAGACACTTAGATCCTTCATCAAGTATCTTAACAGCACTATCAACAAGAGCAACAACAGCGTCCTCGCACGACTTACCTCTAAGGAAACCGAACTGATTGTCAGATAAGATTTTATGTTTTTCTAAGAACAATATGAGACGTTTGTTGATCAGTTTTTCCAGAATCTTAGATAGCACCGGAAGGACTGATATGGGTCTGTAGTTACTGACACTGTTTCTGTCCCCTCCCTTGTGTATAGGATGCACTATAGCTCTCTTAAAAAGCCTGGGGAAGATGCCTTTTGCTATGCATAGTTCACAAATATATGTGATAGGAGGAATGAGTACATGACGGCAAGATTTTATTATACTGGTTGTGATGCCATCCCAGCCAGCTGCAGAGCTGGTGCGAAGATTCATTATTATAGCCTCGACTTCAGCATAGTCCGGTGTCAAAAGCAAAAGCGAGTTAGATTGGGACATTTATTTACTACACATTGCGTATTTATTAGGCACGGTTTGGACTCTAGCCGCCAAATTTTGACGTTGTTTCATCAACACCTGAGACCGACAGAAGATCTGAAGAGGGAGTCTTATTACTATTAGTACCAAGTATGTTATTTATTGTTTTCCATGTCGCCTTCGGGCTATTTTTTGCGTTTGTTAGCTCAGATTTTTCGTAACTAGTTTTAAGGCGGTACAACAGTTTGTTACAAAAATTTCGATATCGTAAATAGGTTATCTTTAAGTTATAGTTATTTGGTGAATTTTTGTGTTTTCTGTGCAAATTGTCTCTATTTCTGATACATCTTAATAAGCCTTGGGTTATCCAAGGCTTAAGTATTCTTAATCTAGATGGGACTTTATAAATTATTGTATGTTTTTTAATTAAAGTGGTAAGTGCATTTATAATAAGTTCAGTAGCTTCGTTTGGATCTAGACTAGACAATACAGAACTAAAATCAGTCTCAGTAATTTCTAAAGCAATTTTATTGTGATCTAATTTATTAACGAAATTCGGAGCCTTTAGCGATGTGCAACTTTTTGCAATGCAAACAAGTATTGGTGAGTGGTCTGTAATATAAGTTTGTAATATGAATGACTGAATGTTGCTGTTTAATTTGACCATAGTGTGGTCTAGGCAGTTTTTGTCACGAGTTGAACAGGTATAGGCTGGTAAGAGTCCATGTGATGCTACAAGGTTAGTATAATCGTTTGAGTGTGGATCCTTATTCGTTGGGCTTATATTAATATTGATATCTCCGACTAATAAAATATTTTTATAACCAGTTAATGAGCACAAGATGGTATCTAAACCAAACAGGAAGTGGTCTACTTGTCGAAAACATGGTGGGCGGTATATTGCTATAATTGCAATGTCTGCTCCGATTTGACACGTAAGACAATTTGCATCTTTAAGTTTAGACTCTGCAACATTATGTTTTAAATTTGTGTTTATATAAAGTACCAGTCCATCATTTCGATTAAAATTATGAATGGTGGAGTATGCGGAGTAGCCTTGAAGTGATGGAATAGATAGCGTTTTACTTAGCCAGCATTCAGAAAAGATTATTACGTCACACTGTACCTGTAACGTGGATAGTAACACTAGAGCATTGGAGAAATTTTTATTGATACTCCTAATGTTAAGATAAAGGACTGTGAGATTCACGTCTTTTTTTAAAAGTCTAGCACACTCTTCGGGTTTGCAAACGTGATACTTGTTTAACCCAAAATTGTCCAAGTTGTTTATAATTTATATTGTCTTATTAATTATATTAACTTATATTGTCAGTATGTCGAGGTAGTTAAGGTTTATTTTAAATTATTGTCTTCAAATGCGCTCCGCTACGCCTCCAGCGGTGTGCGCTGGGCCTTTGACCGCCATAGTTATGTATAGATGACAAACCAAAATGTGCCCAGCACGCCACGGATAATTTCCGTGACAAAATAATATGAAATATGTGACAAATATAAAGTTGTAGCTGGGCGCTGAGGTTAAACATCTAATAGTCGCTCTGTATAAAACACTGGTATTCTGATCGATCCGGTTAGACTGAAATTTTTTTCAAACCTAGTTTAGAAAAGGTTTGGAAGATGAATAATATCCTAGAAACGGTAAACTGACTGACTGACTGTTGATATTGCAAGGCACAACTCAAACTGCTGGTCCTAGAGACGTGACATTTGAAGAGTGTGTTCCCTGTGTACAGTAGGTATCTACTAAGAAAATATGTTTGGTAGTTCGACCGCTAAAAGGGTTCCAAATGAAAGTGGATGTCACCACTTGGGCAAAGTCTCAGGCAAAAGCTAGTTTTAATATAATAAAATGGAAGTTTTTCTTTTTGTGTAAACGCACAAATGTCTAAAATTTCCAGAAAAAACTTATACCACCATCCAAAAAACAAATTGTTCATGTCTCCTAAATCACGTTTTTATTCTGAAACGAAATTGGAAATTGATCAGTGTCAAGAGGGAGTTCACTCATTGTTCCTGCATTAGAGGGCCTATCCTTCTTTCTTTCGCCTCTCTAGATCCGCCATTATTTTCTAACTTGAATAAAGTAAAAAGTAGGTATCGTAAGGGGATTGTGTCAGCTTTTGTATAGGTAATGGTTTGCTTAAAGACTGATTATTTTCGTATCTTCTTTTTAAAATTGAGTTCTCGAAACAAAGCAAATCCTACGACACTAAGAATTATTTAATTTTGATATCTTGGGACAACTCACACACACGGCCATCTAGTCCTAATAAGCGGATCCTGCTCCATGGTCTACACAACTAGTGAACTCGACATGTTATAAAATAAATTAAAACATGCTTATCGTGTGCTTATTACACAAAGATTTATCCTGAATGGGATACAATCCCATCCACGACTCCGGCTTAACAGTCAGGTTCACTGATAACCAACAAATCAGTCAAACTAGACTATTTTTGTTTTAAATAATTTATTTTTCACTAGACAATTAACAGGCACTTATGAATTGCCAGAGAGTCGGTCATTTACAGAATCTCCTCCAATAAGAAGAACTAGCAAGAAAATCCATGTATCCTTCCTATCCCTTGAACATATTATTTTCGCATCCATCCCCATTTTATCAAATCTCGAAAGACAGATGGTAAAATAAAGACTATGATTTCTTTTATTTCCATATTTTTTATCCCTCATCCACTCGAATTTCGCCGAATCCTAAAAACACGGGTTTTGGTGGCCATTATTACTCACGTTATTTCCTATCCCGCTTCTGATACGGTAATAGGGGCATTAGGGCCGGTAAGCGGTCGGATGTGTGCCATTAGAACTGTCGATAACTATCTCTGTGATAGCCGTTATGTGATATCATTAAGATATAACTCGATTACGGAGTAGAACGTCTTGTTAGTCGTTTAGGCTTTGCTGTGTGATAAGGATTTGTGGGATGATAAGAAGCAGAGGAAAATGGTAAAGGTATTTGATGTTCTTTACAGAAAGATGATGGCTGTGGGTGTTATACTCTCTAGCTTTCACCAGCGGCTTCGCCTGGGTGGATGTCGAACTTCTATGCGTTATTTAACCCCTTTCGGGGTCATATTTTCCAAAAAAAATTTACTAGTGGATACTTACTTAACACAATGAATACGCCCTCTAAGTCTCATGTATTTAGGACTAGCTATTTGGGCTGGGAGTTGATACAGGGCCGTCTTTACCAGGGGGTGCAAGGGGGGCAGTGCACCCGGGCGCGGAGCGCCCGGGGGCGCCTATTGAGCGCTGATTTTTTGGATATTTCATTGAACTTATTGTTATTGTTACTTACGACAAATATGTATGCGCAAGCAAAAAAAATAGTCATCAACAATTAAGTATTTTTTTTCGGGCGCTCGCACTAAGGTGGGTTAAAGGTATACCGCGATATTCAAATAATCTTACGTATTTTTGCAATTTGCAGCTCAGTGTCTAGGTGTATGTTGATATAGAATGATTTGCGACTGTAACAGGCCATTAGTTACAGAATTATCATTAGAATCATCAAAACAGCCCTCAATAAGCTCTCGTATAACGCGATTGATTGCCTTTTTCATGAAAAAGCCATTCAGTAGCGATGTGTGCACTCTGAGGGTTGTTGCTTTTTAATAATAATGTCACTGCATTTAATGCTCCTAGCGTACGCCCTCCTCCGACGCCCGGTGCGCCTGCTGCGGATTGGGAGTTTGGGGGAGAAGTAGAAATCTCTCTCTCTCTTTTCGCAGCTTACTTCTGCGCGAAAACATTTTCGCAAAAAGAGACCACTGCGTTCCAGGACTCTGCGCTGCCGGGCATTGAACTGACTACGGCCGGCGGCGACAGCGGTACAGTGACGCGAGCACCTTAGCATCCAGACCCCATGGCGGAGATCTGGCCAGTGCACAAGTCGCCTCGTAGGAGATCGTGCGATATCCCCTAAAAACTCTGACGGACATCATCCCATGCGGCCTCCGCAGAACAGTAATGGTGCTGGCCGTCAGATCAGCCGATCAGATTGGGGCCCAATACAGAGCCACTAAACGCGCGATCCCCACGTACAACCGCCTACAGGTGGTGCTCGGGCCCCCCAGATTGGGAAGCAGTGTTGTCAGCGCACCGGCCGCGTGCGACAGCTTGGGCGCCAGCCGTCGGAAGTGGGGGCCGAAATCCCTGCGGCTGTCGAGCACCAATCCTAGATACTTCATGGTAAACTCGAGAGCGATACGGGCTCCGCCGACCACGATGTGAGAACCAGGAGGCGGCGTACGCCGGGGCCATGAAAAGCATGGCCTCCGACTTGTTGAGAGCCACCTCCAGGCCCAGGCGCCGTACGCGGCTCACAACCTGCGAGACCGCAGCCGTCGCTAGCAACGCTGCCTCCCTGTGCAAGCTGCCACAAACAGAGAACTAACCTAACCTAGCAAAATTTGGTGAACCATTTTGGTAGGCAAAAATATTTTTTGGTGATCATTTAAATTATGTCCAGGATGTCGTGATGGCCCGGTGGATAAGGCGCCCGCTTCTCGTGAAAGAGGTTGCCCGTTGCGGGTTCGAATTCGGGCAAGTACCAATGTGACTTTTTCAATTCATATGTACTTTGTAAAGTTTATCTTGGACATCACTGACATCCCTTGCCTCGAAAAGCACGTAAAGCCGTTGGTCCCGGTTGTCATTCCTTAAACTTCGACAGTCGTTACAGAGCCAGAAAATCTGACTAGTCTAACCAAGGGGTATTCGTGTCGCCCAGTAACTGGGTTATGGAGGTCTGATAAGCAGTCTCTCCACGTACAACGCTGATATCCAGCTGAATCCGGTTAGGCAGAAAGCCGACCCCAAGATAGTTGGGAAAAGGCTGGGGAGATATCATCTCCCTAGCCTTATAAATTTAAATTATATCCAAAAAAACGAGGGCGCAGGCTGAGTCCCGCACCCCGGCGCAGAATAGGCTTAAGACGGCCCTGAGTTGATAATTATATAATTACCACAATCAATCAGTCAATTTACCATTTTATATGTTGTCATGAAGTCCGCTTTTCGTATATGAAATTGCATATTCGATGTTCGCCATGTTCCAATGTGCAAAGTCGAAATAAACTTTTCTTTCTTAACTTTAGAACATATTAATCCTTCGAACACACGTGTTTTGAGACACAATAGAAAGCCATTAGCAGCTCGACAGCCGGCTGTCTGTTGGTCGTTAAAGGGAAGCTAGAACGTCATTTTTAAGTAAAATCATTGAGTATCAGGCCCGATGTAAAAGGTGCTTTTGCATGAGGAAAAACGGGCAAAAAAGTAACATTGTAAAGGTATGCTTATTTATTTACTAGCTCAACGCTGGCGCCTTTTTCAGGCACAATTTATAGAGTACTGTACTGAATATTAATCTCAGAATCTGAATCCGCAAAAAAGGCTCATATTCGTATGCTGAAGGTATTCTAGTATCCCTTGTTACGGATAGTAAGACGAAGCGACGCCCGGTGTGCGATACCTACGGATCGTGAATGCAACGAATATCAATTGACTAGGAGTTATGAGAGGGTTACCATGTAGCTGGAAAATCCGGGAAAGTATCGAGTTTTTCTTCTTCTTCTCAGTATATTTTGGTTCATTGCTGGACATATGCCTCCTGCACGTTTTTAATGGGGTGGTTAATCTAGATCGGCCCTGACGTCTTTTTGATGTCGTCTAATCATCTGGCGGCGGGTTTGCAAACACTGCTTGCTGTTCAAGGTTGCCAAAAAAGATTTCTGTGCGACCACTTGTCATCATCTTGTGTCTTTTGTCGTGTGTAACAAATTTTACATCTCTAAATTTCTGAGTATTACTTGGTTTATAAAAAGCGTAAAATATTTTATCTGTCATTTAATCTCTGCACCACCCCGGTTAGACTGGTAGAGAACTCCTAAAGCATTAAGTCCGCCATTGTAAATAATTTTTTGTATATAGTTTAAATAAATAAATGTGTTTTGAAATATTTTATTTAAACTTGTACTTTTGAGTTTGGTTCAATTCTTACGACTGATTTTTCAAATAATTTTACCAAACCGATCCTTATGAAAATTTGCACGCACATTGAGTTTTCATGACAATTTTGACGTTGTGATATTTCAACTTTGTTTGATGTATATTCACCAAACCGTTGATCATCAAAAATCAGTTAAGTCATTTTGAGGTTATAAATGTTGTAACAAATTCAACTTTACTTTGTACTTGAAGATTTAAATGTGACTGACATGACTGTTTAGCTTATTTAGATACTTCACACCTTGTATTTTTTAATTAGAATTTTGATGGATAAAATAAAATATTACAGACTCGAAAATGTCCCAGAAAATACACAATCCATGGCTACCCTTCTAGCGAGGCGTACCTTGTATAAATCGTATTTGAGTTACATAAGGTGGCCATATGGCGCAGTGGTTTTATAGTTATTGTGTTCGGGGTTTGACATTTGTGTAAGGCAAGGGTTTATGGTTCAGCTTTGTATTTTTTATTAGGGCTATATTTCAGTAGTAGGCTTATGTAAAGTTTTATGGGTTTAATCTTGATGCTCTATTACTAAAGTATACGTATAACGTTGTAGTTTCAGAAATAATAAAGTAATGCTGCTATGGTCACTTTTTCATGCACATAAATAAAAATATAGGTCTTTCTAGGCTATCAGACCTCCACCACCGAGTAAGAAAAAACCAAAATATTCCAAGAATTTATTTCACTTAGACCATTTACAGGCACTTATAAATTGACAAAGAGTCTTTGTCAATTTACGCCATAACTGCTGAACTGATTTAAATAGAATCACAGATAGTTCATAGCCTGAGAAAAAACACTGGATAGTTTTTATCTCAAAAATCCCACATGAACAGGAACTAGCAAAACCGCAGGAGAGAGGTAGTATGATAATTTCAAGAAATCGAGAATGAAATCATCCTAGTTAAGAGATACCAATCTCAAACGCCCGTTCACGAGCATGACGTGAAAGGCAGGCAAGTACCAATGTGACCTTCTCAATTTCATATTATGTACTTTCAACATAGAATAGCATAGAATTGGTCTTTTTGCTTAGGCCTTTATCTGGTGATGGTTTGGTTTATCAACCACAGGCCAGTTGCATTAACGACCGTACCACAGGATAAACAACAAAATAACAGTGATCATAAGGATCAATTTCACGTGGCAGTAATACGATACCTGACATTAATGACAGCTGTCACATTGACATTTGGCTACAGCCGAGGTTACAATGTCGGTACTTTCAAAGTTCGTGTTCTCTCATATGATTTGTTTTTGTAGCGGCTCCGTCGACATTATGAAACCCTAGTGGCTATGATCATAAATGTTTATTTTTATGCCTAATTGGTACTTTATGCCGCGCTAATTTCGGAACGTTAGGGTTCTTGCAGATTGACCAGTGATAAGAGAGTTAATGAATGAGTTCGAATTAGGGAAGTCATTCTATTAACTTTTAGGGAATACCTTTTGTGGTCTGGTTTTTTGGTGGACTTTGACTTTCATTTTGAGTGATCGCAGTCTATTCTGATCTCAGGGACCATTCGAGCTATCAAAAGTAGCTCAATTCATAATTTTTTTTTATTTTGACTGCCAGTGAAATGACATGGGATTGTAAACTTTTTTACTGTATTTTGATTCTTATTTATTGTGCTGAGTTTTTAATTATTTTTGTTAATTTGAAACTTTAGTTTGAGATTTGTTTATTTTTATCTTAATCGAATTCACGACCTCCAGCTTAGCAGTTAGGGTCGACATCCACGTGAGCGAAGCCACAGGCGAAAGCTTGTTACAGATAAATAGCACCCAGACACAGAACACACAGTCACACACAATGCGGTATTTTAGACCATCATCAATTGACGTACTTTTTATGAGCTGTCAAAACGAAATTCTCACATTTTGTATGGCAATGTCGCCTTATGACGTCATTAAGTATGCAACTCAATTGCCTTACTATTTATTGAGACATAGCATCTAAAAATCTAATTTAACAGTAAATTGAAAGCCAGATTATTAGGTTTTAAATAGGGATTAGATTTTATAGAAATTATGACTTATTTATTGGTTAATAATGTGAAATACCCCATTCAATTCTACGAAAAACAACTAAAAGTTCGTTCGAAACAAGCAGCAACGTAACAAAATCAATCAATCGACAGTCGCCTTAATAAATCGAAAATATCAACTGCTTAACATTCCTCACGCCTCATAAACGGCCGAGAGTGCAGCGCGTATTATAACTGGCACGATGCCAACCATATGTCATTTAGTGCTGAACTGCACTGTGGACAAAACTAACACGGTGCTATTGTGGCTGAAATTGTTCAGTTTCTTAGAAGCTTTAAGGGTATAAGGTAATAGGCGAGACGACAAAAAAAAAGTAATTAGTCCGTCAGATAAAATATCAAAAAATTTTGGACACGTATTTTTTCTTATTTCTCGTAAATGAAAAATGACGAAGATACAGTGCGTTAAAGTTGCGCATGACGTCACAATCAGATACATATTTTGCAGGACGGGGACGTCAAAAGCCCCCACTCTGGAACTTTGTCGTTCTTTATCTTTGTATTTTTTTATTACTTTGATCAAGCAAAAAATACGCGTCCCGTATTTTTTGCCGATCTATCAGACGGACTTAACAGAATGCCATTTTTTTGATGTGGTCGTCATCCCTATTATCAAAATAAAAAACGGTCGAAGAAGTAATCACATATCTCTGCCAGGGTTGCGGAATAGTTCTAATAGTTATCGCGGCCCAGGAACATAGAGCAACCGAAGGAACATGGGTTGGCATGATGGCATTCATTGACATTTAAATGACTTCTTCCGCCCTGCCCAGGACGGGAGAAATCATTTGATGATTTCCCTTCCTTAAAAAATAATCCCGTTTTTGTGCTGACTTTTGTTGGAGATAATCTCGACACACTATTCCCATCATTATTAATACATAGTATAAAACAAAGTCACTTTCCTCTGTACAGTCAGCAAGGTATACAAATATACAGCCCCGTCAGATACAGTTTAAGTTTTCTCAAAAACCTACGGATATTTTCTAATAAAAATTTAAACTATAGTAGAAAATGACTAGTTCTTCAATTAGGGTAAATTTTATTTGAATCCATTTATTGGTTTTCAAGAAAACCTCAATTGTAGATGACGGCCCTTTATACTTATATCCTTTGCTGACTGTACCTATGTATGTTTAGATTTTTTAAACTCCGCTACTGATTCATGTGGAAGGCTTACATGTACAATGCATACCAAATATAGTAAAAAAAGCCGCGATTCCTAAATTCCGGGAAAATTTGTAACACCGTCGCAAACCTGGGGCGGGTCGCTATTTTACTGAAAATTTAACTAATTCTTAACTAATTCTTGAAACCAGATATACAACTTAAAACGTTGAGAAACTGACGCAAGACGAGTTCCGGAGAAATGATTCACTTATCTTTTATGACACAAATAGCAGGTATATTTAAATAAATATAAAACACATTTATTAATGCTTGCTAAGTAATACTGTAAGCACAATTTTTGTCAACAACTTGTTATTATCATCAGTAAAAGTCCACTCCAACGCTGAGTTAGCGGTAGAGTTCAATCCAATGACAATATTTCACCGCTGCAACGGTTTAAATTCAGGTTTGTAAGCACTGTTAATTATCCTAGTCAGGATTTTAGCTTTAGAATTTTCAGCGAGATTGATATTTAGAGAACAGATAACAATTTATACATTCAAATTAAAGAATTTTCGGTAAATATGGCAACGCACAGCCCAAACCGCTGGTCATAGAGACATGAAAGTTTGAAGGTGTGTTCTTTGTGAAGATTAGGTGGCTACTAAGAAAGGATTTTTGTAAATGCGACTCCCTGTCAAAGTTTTACGAATGGCAACCGGGACCAAATGGCTTTTACGTTTTATCCGAGACACGGGATGTCAGTGATGTCCATGATGAATTTAAGACAGTACATAATATGGATGGAAATAGTCAGATGCCTATCAGACCTCCACAACCCAATTACTACACACAACGGAATTGTCCATTCAAGTCCCAAATCAGAACTCCGATATAAACACATCTATTTATAACTCTGTACGTGTGATAGCTCGCAGTTTCGCTCGCTGGATTACAGTTACGAGCGTAGTTGTTTGTAGTTTGTGCCAGGAGTGATCTGTCACGCTCATTGTCGCCTCTCACAATAACTGTTGACGCTTTATTAAGCTTTGTTTTGGTTACTCGTGGTTCGATTGTTATGATTTTTATGACAATATGGTAAGGTGAGTTTGAATGAGTTTGGGTTGAAAATGACTCAACCTAGTGGTTAATGAATCCAGAGTTCATAGGGTTGTTCTATAGAGTGTATAAATAGTTTAGTGGCCGTTTGGGTATTTAAATTCTAATTTTACCAATTAAAACTTGTTATCTACATGTAAGTATAACCAGCGACTCTCCCCAGCTTCACACGCCTCAAATTTGGAAATCCTCGGCTTTTCTTTAATACAATATTCATCTATTGTAAGCTTAAACACACGCCTGAATAACTCTGTCAATGTAAATTCATTCAATTGATATAGCTTATAGCGAACAGACATATCGACAGACAGTTAGATGCGGCTGGGAACTTTATAATATGTATCGATAAAACTGAATACCACTGAAGACTTACATTGTTTTTTGTATATACGCATTAATCTTAAAAAACTATTATAATACTAGCTTTTGCCCGCGGCTTCGCTCGCGTTAGAAAGAGACAAAAATAGTCTATGTTACTCTCCACTCTCCTTTCAACTATCTCCACTTAAAAAATCACGTCAATTCGTCGCTCCGTTTTGCCGTGAATGAAAGACAAACATACAGACAGACACACTTTCCCATTTAAAATATTAGTATGGATTAGCTCGGATTGTATTAACTCTCCTTAGATATGATAGCCAGATTTTCGAGGAACAGGAATAATATATGCTATATCCTCACGTTACGACCCAAGGGACCCAAGCAGTAACCAAACGTCTGACTTATGACGGAAACCGGATAGTCTAATAAACACGTAAGGGATAGTCTGACCTGCCATTTGTGTTAATGAAAAAAAAAAGCCGGCCAAGTGCGAGTCCGACTCGCGCACGATGGGTTCCGTACTATCATCTATAATAGACAAGTTTCTACCTGTTTATTAAGATCGAGTAAAAATTGCTTAAAAATTACGTTTTTTGTAAGAGAGCCCCCCTTTAATATTTACTTTATTGTTATTTAATTATTTATTTTGAAAGGTAATGTATAAGTAAATATTCTGTAAAAATTTTAAGCGTCTACCTATTACCGTTTTTAATATTGAGCAAAAAAACACGAAAAAAAAACACGTTTATTGTATGGGGACCGCCCTTAATATTTTATTTTTGTTAATTTTTAGTATTTGTTGTTATAGCGGCAACGGCAATATATCATTTGTGAAAATTAAATTCAGCTTTCTAGCTATCACGGTTTATGAGATACAGCCTGGAGACAGACAGACAGAAAGACAGCGGAGGCTTAGTAACAGGGTCCCGTTTTACCCTTTAGGTACGGAACCCTAAAATTAACAAAGTCAGGGAATATGTAATGTTACATTTGGTTTCCTAACACGTGTCACAACCGTGGTTCATAATTAGCTGCCTCAGGGGTCTTATTAAAAGGTATTAAGGTCATAAATACACCATTGAAGGAAGTCATATTGCTTGTTTTGTTTCATTATTTTAGATGAGCTAAACAATGATAAACTGACAGACTGTTGATATATTAACGCACAGCCCAAACCACTGGTCCTAGAGACAAGAAACTTACAGGGTGTGTTTTTTGAGAAGGATTTTTTTTAAAGTTAATCCGTAAATGGGTAAAATAGGGGATGAAAGTTACGATATTCACGCGGGCGCCAGCTGGTTTTGAGATAAAACTTAGAGTTCAAAGTTTTTCTTAAATCCATGCAATTATAAAGGATTTGTCACACTGGATGCGTTCTGCGGCCTGCGGTCAGGTCAAAGACACAAAACAACATTGTCGTTATCAATATATTTTGTATAGAATGCGATCTGACCGTGCGAGCACAACAAAAGAACGCATGTTGGGCTGACGGGGCGGCGACCGACAGCGTTGTTCATACATGATGCGGGCTGCGTTCACTTTGACCTGACCGCAGGTCGCAGAACGCATCGAGTGTGACAAGTCTTTAAAGGTTGTATAATTATCATGTTCAGTACATCACGCAAAAATAAATGTACTAAACAGTTGATTTTTTTCGCAACTTCAGGTTTGTTTCCATAGTAAAAAAAAATTGTTACCATGAGCACAATCGCGTGTTTAAGTATACACGCTTAATTAATATACATAATTAATACACTAATTACCAGTCACCCTCTATAAATCATGCCAAGACCACTTAGGGTCATAACTGAGGTGCTTTCTGTATGAGAAAAAGCACATTGGCACCGGTGGCCAGGACCAACCTGCTCACCAAAGCATCATTGACCCGCGCAATTCTGGTTATAAACGATCTTCACGGCAAGATCGATGTGTTCGCTTGTCATTCGAGTGAATTCGCAAAAGTATTATTGTTCCATTTATGTTATAGTGTAGATTAGAGTAGATTATAAGGTTGTTGTGTTGTGTAAATATATTTATAAAAATCTTTGTTGTAGGTAATAAGTTAATTTTAAGACCGCACTATCGCATTAGATGTATACCTGTAATGATAGCTGGGAGATTTCAATAAATAAATAAATAATAAATAAATAAACATTGATTCTGAGTGGACTTTTAGTGCAAGCTTTGTCAGCAATAATTTCAACTCAACTAAAATCTTTAGTAGTCCGACTTGACGAATAATATCAAAGAAACATTTGACATGGGTAGGCAGTACTTAAGCTGTCACTCACAAAATGTACCCTTAATAACAACCTATATTAGCCCCAAATTCAAATTATTAAATAAAAATAATATATCAACGTAAATAAGGATGTCAATGAAGACATGTCAGGCCCATGTTTATAATTGAAACAGCTCAATTCAAAGCATTTATGTCTTCCTTTTTGAGTAAAAAGCTTTCTGACATTTAATTACTTTATGTTTTACTAGCTGTTCCTTGCGGTTTCACCCGCGTTACGTTAGGTTTTTGGTTACTGCTTCGCTCCCGTGGGACATAGCTAGATATTATATAACCTATGTTACTCAGGGCTGTTGTAGCTTTCGAATGGTGAAAGAATTTTTAAAATCGGTCCAATAGTTTTTAAGCCTATTCATTACAATCAAACAAACATACAAAGTTTTCGTCTTTATAATTTTATAGCATAGATAAACAACAATGTATTAGTGTTTTTTTTTAAACCAATTAATATTTTTTGTAGTCTTTCGTAGAACTATGACAGTGATTACAGTAGTCAGAATTCAGAAACTCTGTACCAGTCTAATCAAGTGATATCGTGTTCCAGTCACTGGGTTGTGGAAGTCTGATAGGTAGTCGCTTCACGTAAAACACTGATCATATCTTGCTGTGTCCGGACGGATGCCTATCCGGACCCAGCAAGATATCAGTATCGAAGCAGCCCCGATCAAAATGTGAATAGGGTATAAAGATGATAATATTCTGTTTTTAAAATTTTTCGTGATATACTGGCAAGCCTCAGTCATAAAATGAAGCCTTTTAATTGTTTATTTATTTGGCTCACCAACGACTGAGTACACTAAGACAATAATTATGGGTTACAATAATAATTAATCACATCGGCCATCGGGTCAGGTGTATCAATCTCTTACAGGTAAGCACATCATGCACTACATATTGAATCAAATGTATCCATACTAATATTATAAATGGGAAAATGTGTCTGTCTGTATGTTTGTCTTTCTTTCACGGCAAAACGGAGCGACGGATTGACGTGATTTTTTAAGTGGAGATAGTTGAAGGGATGGAGAGTAACATAGGCTACTTTTTGTCTCTTTCTAACGCGAGCGAAACCGCGGGCAAAAGCTAGTTATAAATAAAATTGAATAATCGAAAAACCTGATTAAAACCATAATAAAATTAAAATCAAACAAATTCAAACAGTAATTAAAATGAATATAATAAAAAACTCTGTTAACAGTGACAGGTACAGCTTAAGAGCTGTACCTGTCACTGTTAACTGACCTTTTGAACACTGGAAAATACAACTAACAGAAGCACCTCAAAATGACCTCAGACATTTCTAATCTTGTCTCGAACTTTCACTGACCTCAAATGAAGAAACTCATCGATTTCAGAAACCGAGGTATTCTGTAACAGATCTTTTGCTAAAGGTCATTACTTACCGCTCTGAAGCTATTACTGGGAGCACTTCAAAGGATTTAACCTTAATTTCAAAAAACCATTTTAATCCTCGAGGCAGAAAGGAGTATAATCAGTTTGGTTGCTCTGTGTGTCTGTCTACGGATCCGTCGCTCTTAAACACGTGATCCGATTTGTATGTGGTGTTTTATTTACACTAGGTGGTCTAACTTTGGCTCTTAGACATCTTCAATGAAATCGGCTCAACCGTTTTTAAGTTCTCAACCCTTTTGTTATCTGAAGTCACCCCGCTAGAGCACCAGCGGCACAAAAATGTGCCAGTAAACAAGTATTACCGTTAAGTCCGCTGGCACAAATTTGAGCCACCGAACCCCGACCGACTTAAAACTCTATTTGTAAATAGTGTTCTCTAATGTATATAGAAGCAACAAAAACGGAGCAATAACAGTTATTGTGATCGTGGTCAGATTACGCTTACGATAAGAGGTGCTTGACAGATACCTGACGTAAATAATGGCGGTCCTTGGCGGCCGCTATTTTACCACTTTAGACTCCTAAATTACCAAATTACCAAAAAATATTTCTTAGTTGTTACAGACCTACTTTTAACAAACAACACACACACACACTATCGAAATTTCATGTCTCCAGGACCAGCGGATTGGGCTGTGCGTTGACAAATTAACAGTCACTCAATCAGTTTACCATTTGATATACGGGGTGGAAAGTTTTAATAAAGCCTGGATGAAAACTACTATAAACGTTAAGACAGATTGTTTTGCTAAAAAATGATTTATTCCTGTTGTCTCCCTGACGGTACAACACCACATCATTCTGTCAAAATTCTTGAAGTGAACGTAAGTATATTTACTTACTATCAAGTAATAATACACGAGTTAGCACGTAATAATTATTTCTGTTCTAAGAAGAACCTACGCAACGGTGCGAAGGTCAAAGGTCAATCATATATGACTTCTGTTCAGTAATTAGATTTAAACGATCTGTTAATTTCACATCAAAAGGGTTGTAACCTTTTGGAGCGGAACATTGAAATTGTTAACTAGAATTGACTCCATTGCCAATGCCAATAAATGTACAAAATCTCTTTTTAGGGTTCTTTACCAAAATGGAACCAAAGGGAACTCTTATGGTTTCGTCCTGTCTGTACGTCTGCCCGTCGTCGCCGTCGGCTTACTACCCAAACGGTTAACGCTAGTAAGCTGACACTTTGCACGGATTGTATTTACCACGTCGACAAAGTGCCTAAATAGCAAAGCACAATACACATACTTACACATACTAATACCTATTATAAATGCGAAAGTCACATTGTCTGTCTGTCACTTCTTCACGCTTAAACCACTGAACCGATTTCATTGAAATTTGGTATAGATACAGTCTGGGACCCAAAAAACACATAGGATATTTTTCGTCCCGGAAATCCCCCGGGAACGGGAACTATTACTCCACGCCGACGAAGTCGCGGGCAAAAGCTAGTAATAAATAAACTTCACATCCTTCCACATAAATATCTATCATCTTCGAACTCAGTATTAACGCTAGTCCGTATTCACGCCTTTCTACAGGATATTCACGCCTGCCAGCCGTATCATCAGTCATACAGCATGTTAGTTCCCAGTTCAAGATATATCCAACTTAAGCATTCACGCCATGTTCACGCCCTGAATTGGAGTCCGAACGGTCTGCATATATCAGACTAGGAGAGTCCTAATTTATTTGTGTGTTGAAGAATTTATTAAATTTGAATTGAAAGGAGTAGTTAGAGTGTTACATTAATGATTTTGTTTATTGTTATCCGTACTATTCATACTAATATTATAAATGCGAAAGTAACTCTGTCTGTCTGTCTTTCTGTATGTCTGTCTGTCTCTTTTTCACGCCTAAACCACTGAACCGATTTGAATGAAATTTGGTACAGATATAGTTTGGGACCCGAGAAAGAACATAGAATAGTTTTTTTCCTAGAAATCCCCCGGGAACTTTTATTTAACGCAGACGAAGTCGCGGGCAAAAACTAGTACTAAATGAATGTAAAAGTTTTTAAGAAAGGATTGATGTATGTTTGTTACTCTTTCACACAAAAACTATTGAGTGGATTCTGGTGAAAATTTACAGTAATATAGATAAATCAGAATAACGAATAAACTATTTAACATCACGCTGTGACTCACAGAATCAGAGCAGTAACCAAAGACCTAAGAAAAGTTAAAAATTAACTGTCATAGTTCAGTTCCAGCCCCCCCCCCCCCCACCGACAAGTGGCATTGTAGAATAGATGATGAAATAGAATAGATTGTCAAATGTATGGGGACGACATAAGCTTACGCTAAGTAAGTAATTTCACCTCTTCATACATTTAACAATCTATTCTATTGTAGTATCTATTCTACAATGCTACTTGTCTAGCCATACAGCCCCCCTAGACAAGTGGCATTGTAGAATAGATAGCGAAATGAAAACGACTGTCAAATGTATGGAGCTGTCAAATTGTTTAGCGAAAGCTTATGTCAATTCCATACATTTGCCAATCTATTCGTTTTCGTTTTCTATTCTACAATGCCACTTGTCTAGCCATACAGGTTATTTGAAATTTCTGTTCAAAGTTTCAACATTGTTGAAAATGCGCAATATATTTTGTCATTTTACCGAGTTTAATTTATAAATTCATAACTAGATATCATATTTGAATATTAATTCAATAAAATTGTTAATACTTCTGTCAATTAACTACAATAAGTCGCTTATCATAACAATGAGGTACAATGTTGTTTTCATAATATTGAAATTAAGCTTGATTGTTTTGACATCTACGCGGGTGAAGCCGCGGGCGACAGATAGGATATACTGTTATTTTTTAAAATAAACTGTGTATTTCTCAAGCACTAGCCATTAACAAACATTGTCTTTGAACATTATACCGTACCATCAGCATTTTATTATAATATTCGAAAAGCTTTTGCATGTTGAACTTATATGCTTAAACCTGCTTTATGTTTTCAACCTGAGGAGGTTTTAATCTCTCATACGACAAGAGACTTATGAAACTGACACTTAGCTATCTTTGTACAAGGTACAGTTTTAAATGTATCTTTTATATAAAACGTAGAATCCCTTACTTTGTTTTTCTTTGTTTTGATTTACATTTTTATTAACATTTGCTTTTGATAATGTTGTTTTAGCTGCCGACGTTTGTCTTTGGGTCTCTTATAGATGACAAAAGTCACTGGCCAAATTTTAAATTAAGAATGGTAAGGGACTACGCACCGTGGTTGCGGAATAGTTCAAATAGTTACCGCGGCCCAGGAACATGAAGGGCAACCGAAGGAACATGAGTGGGTTTTAGTCAGTCTGACACTCCCTGCTGCCCCGCCCAAGGTAGGTGAAGTCATTTAATAATTGAGTATCCTCAAAATAATGGGATTACGCACATTTATCCTGGTCTATTCAACTTATGACCATAAAAACATCGATTTTATACAAATACTAGCTTTCCCCTGCGGTTTCACCCGCATTTTTCGTTACTGCTGCGCTCCCGTGGGTCGTAGCGTGATGGTATATAGCCTATAGCATTCCTCGATAAATGGGCTATCTAACACTGAAAGAATTTTTCAAATCGGACCAGTAGTTCCAGAGATTACCCCCTACATACAAACTTAAAACTTACAAAATTTACCTCTTTATAATATTAGTATAGAAGACGCAGAAAGCAGAACGGGCGCGTAGGGTGGGCTACACATCAAGCTATACATAACCAGTATAAGCTGACTTCTGATTGTACGAAAAACATACACAATGCGGGGTCAGCTAAAACTGGTTTTGTATAGCTTGATCTGTAGCCGTGTGTACGTATCTTTATACAAAATCATTGTTTTCTATTAAGATACGCTGAATACAGCTAATTAAATGTGCGTAGTCCAGTTATCAGTCTCTTAAGCTTGACTTTTCTTATTTTTACTCTAAATACATCTGATTAAAAAGCATTTTCCAAAAAAAAAGATAACCGACTTTAAAAACTAAAAGCACAAAAATAACTATTTTGGAAGTCGGTGGCAACACATCAAATAGACCGGCAGAAGAGAAGCCACCGACTTCCGAAATAGTTATTTTTGTGCTTTTAGTTTTTGAAGTCGGTTATCTTTTTTTTTGGAAAAAGCTTTTTATTTTTTACTTTTTATTTAGAGCCTCAATGTCTGACTACGTTTTAGAAAAAGCTTTTTATTTTTTACTTTTTATTTAGAGTCTCAATGTCTGACTACGTTTTAGAGTAACTTTCAAAATAGAAAATGTACGTTTTTCTATAAAAATTGAGGAGTTCCCTCGATTTCGGCATGATACCATCATCAGATCCTGGACTTGATGATAATGGGACCATTTGGAAAGTCTACCCTTTCAAACAAAAAAAGAATTGTTCAAATCGGTTGGTAAACGACGGAGACATGCGCGAACAAACATAAAAAAAATACAAACATTCGAATTGAGAAACTCCTCTTTTTTTAGAAGTCGGTTAACAAGTAGAACTGCGTATTGTATAAGTATGACCAAAATCGTTCACCGAAATCCATACTAATATTATAAATGCGTAAGTAACTCTGTCTGTCTGTAAGAGACTAACTTCACGCCTAAACCACTGAACCGATTTGAATGTAATTTGATACAGATATAGTCTGGGATCCGAATATAGGATAGTTTTCATCCCAGAAATCCCCCAGAAACGGGTACTTCTATTCCACGCGGACGAAGTCGTGGGCAAAAGCTAGTCCATATACTAATATTATAAATGCGAAAGTAACTCTGTATGTCTGTCTGTAAGTCTCTTCTTCACGCCTAAGCCACTGAACCAATTTGAATGAAATTTGGTACAGATAAGGTCTGGGACCCGAGAAAGGACATAGGATAGTTTTCACACCGGAAATCCCCCGGAAACGGGTACTACTATTCCACTCGGACGAAGTCGCGGGCAAAAGCTAGCCTAGAATAAATCAGCTCTTAAGCTTGACGGCTTTTCTCATTTTTACGCTAAATACATCTGATAGAAAAAGAAGAACAATTCAAAATTCAAAATTCAAAGCATTTATTTCACTTAGACCATTTACAGGTACTTATGAATTGTCAAAGAGTCGGTCGGTTAGTCAGAAAAGAAAAGTGACGCTAATTGCCTGTTTCAAAACGTAGATCTCTATGGTAACGTAAATATATAACAGGCAAGAAACTCCACGGACACTCTTTTTAAAAATATCATGTTTTACAAAATCTGTAACGTAAGTATTTGTAAAGAGTGACCAGAATCCTTTAGCGAGATTTTAATGCAATTAAGATAAATAAGTGTTCGGAACTGAAATTATTCAAAGAAGTTTGCTTTAAAGTACATTATTCCAAAATTTCTTTGAATAATTTTGAGACAGTATCGGCTCGTGGAAGTCGTTTGGAAGTTGAATATCAATAGTCTGTTTTTGATTTGTGACGTTTATTGTTAGTCTTCAAAGATACCTCAGAGTTTCTCAAATGTATCTTTGTAATTGTATTTATTTAAAACGGCCCGTGTTTTCTAAATAATACTCTCAAAAGATTCTATAGTCGTTAAAATAACTAAACTATTGCATTATGATTTTTTTGGTTATTGGCATTATAACGTTTGTTTCCTTTTTCTATACGTTAAGGCAGATTAGTTCTTTTTTTGTCCGCTAGATGTCTCTCTCGGTTTTGTTCGAAAAAAATAATCGAACTTTTTTTCCTTGTTTTTTATTGCTTATAATAATACCAGCCATAACTGTCCTACTGCAGGGCAAAGGCCTCTTCTCATACAGTGAAGGCACGAGCATTGATCACTACGCTTGCTCAAGGCGGGTTGGCGATTTCGGACTTATATTAACTACAAGTCCAGGTTTCCTCACGATGTTTTCCTTCACCGATATTGCTTAGCAAAAATTACGTGGGCTATTTTTAACCAATTCCCAAAATAAATAATGACATTATGTAATGTTAGTAATGTAATGTATGTGTCAGTATTTGAGACAAAATAACTAATCATTTCTTTTGATATCTGTATCGAAATACAGATGAAAACAATTACTAGAAAACGATATTCGGTTCCAAGTAATCTAATATTATAATATAAATTCAATTTCTTCCAACACGTTTTATTGGATCCTTTATATATTATAAAAAAAGAAATTATCAACTTGACTGGTTGCTAGAAATGAGTCATTATATTTTTATTTACTTATTGGAACATTTTCAAGAATGATAAATATATTTCGTTATAATTGTAAGCTTCAACAGGCTTTCTAGAAAAATACTTATAGATACTTATGTAGAACTAGACTTCGTCCGCATGGTTAATAGTTACCATTCCTGGGGAATTTCCAGGATGAAAACTATCCTATGTCCTTTCTCGGGTGTCAGACTAAATCTGTGCCAAATTTTATTCAAATCGGTTTAGCGGTTTAGGCGTGAAGAAGAGACAGACAGGCAGACATACAAACAGACTTTCGCATTTATAATATTAGTACGGATTTGATTCTGAATATTGAAGGTATGGGTAGCTCACCGCCCGGCTAGGACCAGGACCGCGTCAACGGCGCGTTTTGTTCCACGCGCGCCTCAAAGAGAAGGAGTTCGCACAAGAAGGGGCCCAACAGGGCCAACGCCTGCCGGGGTTGAGGAATGTTTATAATAGTTACCGTGACCCTGGAACATAAAGGGCAATCGAAGGAATATGAGTGGGTTTTAGTCAGTAAGAGTCTGACACGCCCTCCCGCCGCACCCAGGACGGGAGCAGTCATTGGATGATTTCCCACTCACCAAAAAAAAAAATAATTGAAGGTAAGAAAAAACAAACTTTCAACTTAGTTATTTGAGTAAACAGAAAAATATTAATGAATATAATAACATAGTTTAAAAAATTATAAATAAATTACACCTAAACGAAGAACACACAATTATGCTTAGTTCCTGTGCAAACCACGCTTTTTAAACGCGCCGTCGGTCTACGGGCGTTTTAGAAACGCGTATTGACCGCGCGCTTTTAACCTACAGAGCAGTTTGTTTGATCGATAAAAACGCGATGCTAACGCGCGTGTGCATTGCAACGAACGCGCCGACTACGCGCGTTTAAAAAACGCGGTTGCTTAGGCTCTTATCATACAAAGATTTATTCTGAACTAGCTTTAGCCCGCGACTTCGTCCGCGTTGAATAATAGTTCCCGTTCCCGGGGGATTTCCGGGATGAAAACTATCCTATGTCCTTAGACTATATCTGTACCAAATTTCATTCAAATCTGTTCAGTGGTTTAGGCGTGAAGAAGAGACAGACAGACAGACAGACAGAAAGACAGACAGACAGACAAAAAGACAGACAGACAGAGTTACCCTCGCATTTATGATATTAGTACGGATAGTACGGATGGAAACGTACCCACGACCGACGCTTAGCAGGCAAGGTCTCTAGATAGAGAGATAGACTAAGAAGAAGAAGAGACAGTGACACTTGCACAGAATAATAAATATCTTTAATTAAGAAAGATGTCAAAATATTTTGTACATAAATTAACATTCATCAGCCATTTTACCAACTCGTTTTATTTTAAACTAGGCTTGAAATTTAATCTAATTTAAATTACAAGAGGGTTTCTCAATAATTCTCAAAAGTTAGCGTCTCTTACAAAGTTTAACATTTCAGTTCAAAGTCGACAAAGCGTTTTAGCACAAATAGGTATTTGTGCGTTATTTTGTAGGGCTCTTGAATAATCTTCAAAAGGACGTGTTCTTGATATAGTTGTAGTTTCGATACCGGCTTGAGAAAGTTGAAGACTTTCATGACAGCTCACTTTATACAAAAGCTGTCTTGTTTCTCTATAAGTAATTAATTTTGGCGAAATTTTGTACATTGGAGTACCTACTAAAACATAAGTAAATTGAAGTAGGTATCGCCGATCACAAGTCGTGAACCCGATGGCCGTTGGGGTAAGCGTGTTCTTTGGTAAAGGAAATGTAGAAAACGCTTGAGCAATTGTCTTCACAGGATGGTTGGTAGCAGTTAGATGGGAGTTATGAGTGCATAGCATTTTGACTGTCAAACTATTATGAACATTGTCCTCATTAATATAATATCTAAAATCAAGAAACACTATAGTGCACAGTCTAGCGCATGCTGGTGTATCCGCGCGCATTCTCATGTAGACTTTGTCCTAATACACACATCAAAAGTGTCTAGGGATATTTCAATTAAACCTAAATTACTAAAATTCTATTAACTTTTTCTTAAAACATGTATACACTAAAATAAACCTTGTTTAATAGACTATTTAATCTGATAATAAACTTTTAGATAAAGTTAAATTTAAAAAAAACTTAGAAGAAGAGGAAAAACTCAAACAAAATTTCAATCTTAACTTTATTTTTGAAACATCAAAACTTAAACAAAACAACAATTTTTTTTATAAAAATTCTTGAAAACTTAAAATTAATATTCCGTGGATCCACCTAAGACTCTCCTGACACATCTGCAGCGGTTCTGCATACTCAAAACAAGGGTGTCAATATCCTGTTGTGGAATACTGTCCCATAATTGCCGTTTCTGAAGCCATGAAGACCAGTCAGAGCGTTATATCCAGGCTTTGGTCATGTTATCGTGTCACGGAGGAAGTGGTGGAACGGCACCGAGGACCTCAACGCATTACAACACATGTACAGGACCGATTCATAGTAAATGCTGCACGAAGTCAACTAAATGCAGCGGCGATGCAATTGGTTCAAAGGCTACAGAGAGAGTATGGTTTGCTGGTAAGCGGTCAAACTTTGAGAAGGCGACTGCATGAAGTCAATCTACGTGCTCGTAGGCCATTTTGGGTATCAGCACTAAGGAGAGGTAATCGAGGAAGAAGATTACAATGGGCTATTGCACACGAAAACTGGAACCATTCTCAATGGTCACTTGTGCTTTTCACCGATGAATCTAGGTTTGGATTTCATCCTGATTCGCGAAGAGTGCGCGTTTGGAGAAAACCTGGACGTTGGAATCGACTGCAGCACCCACAACAAGTTCATGCATATTAAAGTGGCACGATTATGGTTTGGGCAGGAATTCGTCTCGGCGGTAGAACGGACCTCGTTTGGATACAAGGCAATATGACTGCTCGAAAATACCGAGATGAGGTGCTAGAGCCTGTAATCTTGCCCCACAAACAGCAAATGGGACAAAATTTCCAGCTAATGCACGACAATGCCCGTCCACATACGGCGCGTATCGTTACAAGTTGGTTACAACAGCATGTTATCCAAGCTTTAGACCGGCCTGCACAATCCCCTGACTTAAATCCTATTGAGCATGCCTGGAATATGCTTCAGAGAAGAGCTCGTAGGAATTTCCCTGTTGATATTGTGCATCAAAACCAGCTTTTCTTGCATCTTAGCAGGATTTGGGACAGTACTCCACAACAGGATATTGACACCCTTGTTTTGAGTATGCAGAACCGCTCCAGATGTGTCAGGAGAGTCTTAGGTGGATCCACGAATTATTAATTTTAAGTTTTCAACAATTTTTATAAAAAAAAATTGTTTTGTTGTTTAGGTTTTGAAATTTTAAAAATAAAGTTAAATTGAAATTTTGTCGAGTTTTTGCTCTTCTTCTAAGTTTTTTTTAATTTAACTTTATCTAAAAGTTTATTATCAGATTAGATAGGCAATTAAACAAGGTTTACTTTAAAGTGTAGGTGTCTTAACAAAAAGTTAATAGAATTTTAGTTATTTAGGTTTAAGTAAAATATCCCTAGACACTTTTGATGTGTGTATATCATGCAGGAAAACTTTGTGGGTAAGCTCTGCGCTGCGCTCAGCCAAATGTGCGCCGGTACTTACGTCAAATTTTTGCCTTGCAGCGAAACTCGACCAATCTTCCATTGCCATTTCGAAATGGCAATTCCGTCTAATGGCAATTCAGTTAGAATATAAGCAACAAAATCCGCAAGTGCGATTTGTGAAGCGTGTAGCCACACAGCAAAAATTTACCCATGTTAACCCGTCTTTACCGAAAATCGAGAAGAATTACGTGCGATTCGAAAGGTCCTTGTGCAGCAGCGGGCTGCTATTGGAAGATGATGAAGAGCATAAGATCCCTGGGTTGTGGTTAGCTAGTTTTCTCGACAAAGTCTTGTGTTATTTCATCATCTGCCAAGCCTATTCTGAACTAAATTCGACCCAGTCTAAGCAGATGGAGCTAAATATCAGGGTTTGGCATGGAGAGACTGTCTACCAGAACTCCATAATGCAGTTTATGGGTCACAATACCCCTTAAATAAAACAAATTGTCATAGTTTCGTGCTTTTACTAACTACCCTTTGAATACGAGTCTTTAAATTACTTCTCATTTTTTTTTATTAAGTTAGTCGACACTAATAAACCAATAAACCACCATCTTATACAAAAAAGAAATGAAAATACAGTCTACGTGATGAACGATAGATAAAACACAATGACACTACGTCACGCCGCTAAAGGTCCCTCAGCGAATTTGTATTTCAGTCTGTTTTCTTCTTTGCTCCAATAACAGCTTTATTGCGTTGGCGCTCCCGTTATATTAAAACCTCAGTCTAAGTTACCTAGAGGGATATCGTTGTTCGCGTAACTTGATGGCTTGGTTATTGGCGTTTGGCGTTCGGTGGAAGCGATGTCTCCAAAAAAAAAAACATGTTAATATGGTATTTTGCTTATTTTAAGCACACTAATGCAAGTTTATTTTAAAGTTTTTCAGCAGACTGCTTAAAAAAAACACAGTCATTCCACACAAACTCAAAGGTCAAGGAATCTTTTAAACTATAGACCACATAACTGAGTTACCTAGTTGAATCTTGTGAGGACCATGAAAACCGGGTTGGTGTCTTAATTTGAATAACAAAAGACGTCGATGACTGTCCATACTAGTATTATAAAAGCAAAAGTAACTCTAATAATAGGCGAGATGACAAAAAAAAAGTAATTAGTCCGTCAGTTAGATAATCAAAAAATTTGGGACACGTATTTTTTCTTTTTTCTCGTAAACAGAAAATGACGACAATACAGTGCGTTGAAGTTTCGTGAAACGTCACGCCTTTGTATAATTTTTACTCAGAAGTGACGTCACAAGCCCCCTCTCCGGAACTTTGATGCTCTTTATCTTTGTATTTTGTTATTAATTTGATTAAGCAAAAAATATGTGTCCAGTATTTTTGGACTGTCTAACAGACGGACTAAACAGAATGTCATTCTTTTGATGTAGTCATCATCCCTATTGTCTATCTGTCTGAATCGCTTTCACGCCAAAACTACTGAACCAACTTAAAATTTGGAAAGGTTTTATTCCTAAATTCATACGGGAAAAACCGTTGTTTCCTATGGTTTTAAGCTGAATAGAGCTGAATATGTAAGTACGAAGTCTGTGACACTTGACGGTTTTTCTTATTCTTACGCTAAATGCATCTGATAGAAGTAGAACGCGCGGGAAAAGAGAAGAACAACGTGTTCTCAATATTTGAAAAAATGGTAAAATTACCTTTTGGACACTAAAAATTCTGCATAAAATCTTAAATTACGGTAACATTGCCTCTCCTGATTGTGTTTAAAATGATAAATTAATGACTATACCCGATACTTTCCTCAATTATAGTTTCAGCTTATAATAATGCTGGATTTTCTATGAAACACGAGATACACCCACATGATTAATACAGTTTAAAACAATTCGAATAACTAGTGGTACGTGGTTAATGAAACATGACAAGTGACGTCATAGCGTAGCAGAGCGGAGTGTCAGTATGTATACAGCTTTGACAGTAAATGATTGCAAATTGGGTTTTGGTTATGGTTTATTTTGTGAATATATTCGAACTGGAATCGCTAAACCTTTTAATGAGCAGCTCAGTTGTAGTTAAGTTTTATCAAAACAGCATTTTGGCATTTTTCAAGTTGAATTAGCTCTTTAGGTTTGGGCGATTCATTCATTCCTTTAGATTTATGATACTTAGAAAAACTAAATCAAGCTCTATATTGTAATTATATCAATCTAGTAGCTTTCTGCGGCACTGCATTGCATCTCTCAGAAATTAAAACTCACAAAATAGGTCATGCGTGTGCCTTTAAGTCATAAAAACAAAACACTGTGTATATTTCAGTACTTTTGGCTGTGTTGATTACCATCAATAACCTCGCCACTTTGTATGTATGAGTTTTTGTTACACCTACTACAAAAGTAATACTCATATTTACTTTGCGACTGTCGAGATAAAATGTTTTATAGACAACGAAATTGGACTGTGTTACTTACAAACAAAAATATTAATAAAATCAAACAAAACAGTCTGCTTTTTGTGTTGAAAGAGGACTTATAATAATATCTCACGTAGACATTCATGTTATGAGCAAAAAAAGTACTCATTCTTTCTTTATGTAAAAAGTCCTACACGAAACAATACCTACTGAAGTACTCGTAAAACTCAAGACACAAAGCAATAACAACTTAAACTGCAAGAACACAAAGTCCGTTATTATATGACAATAAAGTTTTTCATTGCCTCACTGTAAACTCGAGTAAGATTCCTTTAAATATTATGATCATGTTCTGGAGAGCTCTCATGATGTCAAAAAGATCTTGAAATATTAAATAAAAGGTATTTATTTAGCCCGCAGGGTACTATCTAATAACATGTCTTGAAAAATATGTACTTTGTTTTGTTCAAATTCTTAAAAAAAAATGAAATGAATTTCGGTTACGGGCGGCGCGGCGGCTAGACTCTGAGTCTAGTCGAGTGTTCCAAAAGATAATATAATAAAACATATTTTGTCTCTGCACAACCCTAAGGTAGACTGGCAGAAAATGCCTGCATTAAGACCACCGTTGTGTAATGTTAGTTTTATTCTCTCTCTCAGTCCCGATGGGGTAGGAATCCAACATGACTGAAGTGAGATCAAGCACATAACCAACAGTTCTAGGCCGGCCATACAGGGGCATAGTAAGGCAGTCAAAATCGACTGCTTCAAGATGCGACTGCATAGTAAACTACAGACTTCTACGTACGTATATACACGAATCGGTCAAGCGGTTGCAACTACTTCGAGCGGTTGGCAGCGCGGTGAAATAGTGGCGGTCGAGCAGTCACCAGGCATACACTTGACTGCTCGAGTTGTCGACTGCTATCACGCAGTTGCCTCCGCCCACGCTTTTCATTCCACATCGCGCACGCTTCCCGCCATAAAATTTAAATTGCCAAATACTCGAGCAGTTATCAATGGCTTCCTCAAGCAGTTGACTCTTGGCTGCAAGAGCGGTCCGTGTATGTTGATCACTAGATAACTGCTCGAGCAGTTTGTGTATGGCGGGCCTAGGAGTCCTTTTACACAGCCCGGCTTGGAGAGCATCAGCCGACTCTTTGAAATAAATAAATATCTTGAGCCAAGTCACACACGGTCATCTGATCCCAAACTAAGCTGAGCTTGTACTATGGTAACCAGACAACTGATTCACACTTATATAATTCGTAAATACATACAAATATTATAGAGATAAATTACACCCAGACACAGAACAAACAATCATGCTCATCACACAAAGTTGGTCGGTGGGAATCGAACCCACGACCTCTGGTTTAGCAGGCAGGGTTACTTACCACTAGACCAACAGGCCTGTCAAAAATAGGCGACCGGATTCAATTCTGTAGCTGTAAACATGCCAATGAACGAATTGTTTTACTGTTTTGTCTATTATCTTTAATAGACAAACCAGTAAAACAGTTCGTCGCTGTTGGTTTTCAATTATGCGCCACAACTGAAAATGTACATTGTTTATTTTATGTTCTCCCGAACAAGCATGTATCCGGTGATGCACGTAGATTCTATTGAATAATATTTTGAATATTAACTGAAGGAGACGTGGGATGTAGAAGATCTAATTTTCTGTTCAGAGAGATAGATTCAGTTTTTAAAATACATTGTTTTGTTTGTTGATATTGCTTGAGCAGTTTTTTGATAATTTTTATTTTTTATTATTATGGGCTTGCTCTTGGTCCCAGACTAGCCCGAGGGCATAGACGGGGCCTACGATGGAGCGAGCTTACCCAATAGATGCCTATGCACTCGTTTTTTAAATACTTCCGGGTTATATGAATTTGGAAACACAGACGCCGGCAGGGAATTCCATTCCTTCGCGGTGCGCATTATGAACGATTTTGAGAAGCGCTGCGTGCGGATATAAGGAATATCAACCAAAAAAGGGTGGTATCCTGCCGTACGTCTCCATGTTTTCCATGTGCTAACAAATTATTTTGTATGGTGTGTGTGATAAGAATTGTATAATGACTAGCTAAGAAACGCTGGCGAGACGACTTACATTTATGAGTACTTTTATCGGGAACTGGCAAGAAAAGGGAACAGCATAAGGCTTTGAAAAATCCGGTTTCCTATACTATATATAATGCAATACGGACGACGACAGCATTAAAAAAATGGCATACTGTTTAGTACGTCTGATAAATCGGCCGAAAATACAGGACACGTATTTTTTACTTGATCAAACTAATTAAAAAATACAAAGATAAAGAGCAACAAAGTTCCGGAGTGGGGGCTTTTGACGTCACCGTCCTGCAAAAATTGTATCTTATTGTGACGTCACGCGCAACTTCAACGCACTGTATCGTCATTATTCTTTGTTTACAAAAAAGAAAAAATACGTGTCCAAATTTTTTTCATAATCTATCTGACGGATAAATTCCTTTTTTTTTCGTCTCGCCTATTATTATAAATATAATTTCCCGTCACTCCACAAAACCGGGTCAGAGCCCATTCGTCCCCTAAAGTTTGTCCCCCAGCATAAAAGTTGTGGATTCGGCCCCTATATAGGTGCCCGTTGGTCTCCTGGTAGGGGACCAATTAATATTTTAATAAAAAATATTATTTTTAAGGTACCCGTTCGTCTCCTCTAATATATACACAATATAAGTTAAAGATTCGGCACCTATTCAGGTGCCTATTGGTCCCCTGAGATAAAATTAGCTATATTTTACCTAAGAAACGGTTAACATAGTACACTTGTGAACAGTTTATTAACCCAATTAATTTAATAAATCATAACAGATCATTGAAAAAACAGCTATGATGAATGATAATCCGTCATGTTAATAATATAACCTGTCGATAGGCTTACAATGTAATATTGTCTCTTTACGAATGGCTTGTTAAAAAAACGGGTATTAATTATTGAAAACTTAAGAGAACAAAAGTACTAGGCGCGCAGTAACGTGAAGTAGTCATGTACGAAAATCTAAAATTCACTGTATTTTTAATTTTCTCACAAGATCACCTTAATCAATCCAAAGTACTAGGCGCGCAGTAACGTGAAGTAGTCATGTACGAAAATTTAAAATTCACTGTATTCTTAATTTTCTCACAAGATCACCTTAATCAATCCAAAGTACTAGGCGCGCAGTAACGTGAAGTGGTAAATAGAAAACGATCGATCGACGAATCGATTAATTATTTTGAAGACTGACTTTATGCCTAGAGCCTAGAGGCATTTTATTAAACTTAATCTTATTTGAAATACTTAAACATGATATTTAAGGAATTATTATATTTTTCTTTTACCCTTTTCTGCGCGACTGTACCAGGACTACCAAGCTGCAGTATACACATCTACATGTACTTATATTAGAAGAATGAATTAAAATAAATATTCTTCAGGGGACGAATAGGCCCCTCAAAAGTTCCAGGGGACGAACGGGCACAGGGTGCGAATCTTAGGAGACGAATGGGCTCTGACCCACAAAACCACATCAAAATCTGTTTCGTAGTTTTAAAGATTCAACCTTTTGAAAGATACCTTTGGACGACCAAGCGACAACCAGCTGTCGGGCTGCTATTGTGCTTTCTAGTATGTATCTATTGACGTGTGTTCGAAGGATTAAGCATACATAGGTACAGACTGAGCAGATTGACTTTGTTTTATTTTTTATAGATTATTAAGTATAATGTTCATCATTATCAGCTCACGTCAGTCTGGCCACAAGTCTCCCCTAGGCGCTACTAAGGCCTAGATAAATAAAAACAACGTTTATTTCTGCTCACAAAATAGAGCTTAAATAATTTATTACTTATATCTATTTTAATACAGATACAGTCTAGAATATGTGAGGATCTGTCTGATAAATAAACCTAAGTTAGCTTATGCTTTGGTCTTTATTTTCCGTACTAGCTCTGCTTGCTTGTGTTATAATAACCAAACAGCTAATAAACAAACAATATATAAATACATACATATTACAGATAAATTACACCTAGACATAGAGCAAACAATCATCCCGCAAAGTTCGTCCTGAATCGGAATCGAACTCACAACCTCCGGCTTAGCAGTCAGGGTCACTAACCACTAGACCAACAGTCCCGTCAAATCACGGTCCGTAAAACACAAACAAACACGGAACATACATGAATACACAATCAAATATAAAAGTTGTCAAACTTGTTGAAATTGCGGGTAGAGGAACAATAAGTTACAGTCACGACGCGCTAAAATTAAAATCAATTTTCTCTTTGAATAACAATAATAATATTTAGTTTTTTTTTTTTTTTTTGGTGAGTGGGAAATCATCCAATGACTGCTCCCATTCTGTGCGACGGGAGGGCGTGTCAGACTCTTACTGACTAAAACCCACTCATGTTCCTTCGATTGCCCTTTATGTTTCGAGGTCACGGTAACTATTATAAACATTCCGCAACCCCGGCAGGCGTTGGCCCTGTTGGGCCCCTTCCTGTGCTGACTCCTTCTCTTTGAGGCGCGCGTGGAACAAAACGCGCCGTCTACGCGGTCCTGGTCCTAGCCGGGCGGCGAGCTACCTATCGCTCGCCATCCGCAGAACCGCGCCTACGGTGGCCGGTAGTCGTCCTGCGACTCTCGACGTCTTCGCCTGGGTCTTAGTCCGGGGCGAGAGGCTCGTCGTTGCCTCTCGCGCGCCGCCGCTTCCTTCACTAGCATAACTGCTTCGCAGAAGTAGGTGACGGCATCCCATTCCGTCTCGCCCCGAAGCATGGCCTGAACCAGCGCCGGGCGCGAGAGGTCACCGCTGCCGATCGCCACTGCGAGGACACGTCGATGCTCCGCCCATGCGCGGCACACCTCAACTGTGTGCTCGACCGTGTCCTCCAGGCGACCGTTGCTGCAGTGGTGACACCCAGGCGTCGCTTCCGCCCGAATCCGACACAGGAACCTCCCGAACTGACCATGTCCGGTGAGGACCTGTGTCAAGCGAAACGTGAGAGTGCCATGACGCCTCTCCAGCCACTCTTCAAAGAGGGGTCTTACCGCCGCTATAACGGCGTGCCCAACACTAGGTTGCGACAGTCGTTGTCTCCATTCCGCCATGAGATCTTGCCGGAGCTCCGTGAGCCGTGCCGCGATAACCCGCGGCATCGGGACTTCACCCCGGCGTTGCACTTCCACGCGCCACTCGTACGTGTGTGCAAGGACTGTTGCCTCCAGATCCCACGGCGGGACGCCGGCAAGGAGGCATGCCGCCTCACAGGAGACCGTGCGGTATCCCTGCACCATGCGAATGGCCATGACCCTCTGGGACGCCCTCAGAAGTCGGGCCGGAGCCGCGGCTAGATTGGGCGCCCACACCGGAGCCCCGTAGAGGGCCATGGACCGCACGATCCCCGTGTAGAGCCTCCGGCAGGAGGCGTTTGGGCCACCAAGATTGGGCAGGAGCCGCTTGAGGGCAGCTCCGGCCTTCGCCAGTTTGGGGCCCAAACGTCGGAAGTGCTCCGTGAAGTTCCATCGGTTGTCGAGGACAAGTCCCAGGTACTTTATCGTCGACTCGACACCGATGTGAACCCCTCCCACCGTTATCTGAGACCCCGGAGGTGGCCGGTATCGAGGGCCATGAAAACACATGGCCTCGGACTTGTGCAGGGCCACCTCGAGTCCCAGCTGCCGGATCCTGTCCACGACTGTCGCAACTCCACTTGTCATCAAGTCGGCCGCCGCCTGGAACGACCCTCCCTGCGCTAGGACTAGCGTGTCGTCAGCGTAGCACACTACGCTGACACCATCGGGAAGGTCGGCGCGCAGCACCCAGTCGTACCCGATGTCCCACAGGAGCGGCCCCAGGACCGATCCCTGTGGAACACCGCACGACATCCCTCGTCGACTCCACACCCCCTCGTGACCGGGGTAGATGACGGCCCTGTCCGTCAGATAGGCCTCGACCACGCGACAGAGGTAGGCAGGCATCCGGTGATACCGGAGTGCCGCCACTATGCACCCCCAAGGCAGGGTATTAAAGGCGTTGGCGATGTCGAGAGACACCGCCAAGACGACCCTGCCCTGTGCTACCGCATCCCCTGTCGTGAGGGCCCGTACGCGCATGATGGCGTCCACCGTGGAGCGTCCTCTGCGGAAGCCGTACTGACCGTCCGCCAGATCCGGCCCCACCCGCATCAGCCGCTCGACGAGGCGGCTCGCAATCACTCTCTCCAAGAGCTTTGCCGCCTCGTCGAGCAAAACGATAGGCCGATACGCGGACGGAGAGTCCGCAGGACGGCTTCGGTATGAGGACCAGCTTCCCGGTCTTCCAACGAAGTGGGAACTGGCCCTCCTCCAAGCATGCGCTAAAGAGCCCCCTTAGTCGAGGCCCGAGAGCCCCTAAGGCCAGGACCCAGGCCTTCCCTGGTAGGCCGTCGGGTCCTGGGGCGGTGTTCTTGGCCCTAAGCCTTAGCACCGCCCAGTCCCAGTTCTACCTCGGTCACCTCTGGAACGTCGTCGTCGTCGCCGTCGCGGTCCGCATCGGACACCGCCGGTGGCGGAGCCATGAGCGGGGGAGAAAACTCCCCCCGCGAAGGGAACAGAGCGCTCACAACGCCCTCTACGACCTGGGGCCGGAGACTCTGCGTCAGCGGGGGGCCCGCGGTACGGAGCTTGCCCCGCACCGCCAAGTAGGGGCGCCCCCACGGATCTCTGTCCAGAGTCCCCAGCGTCTCTTGGCGGGCCGAAGCTTTGGCCCGCATAATCTCCTGTCGGAGGGCTTCCTTCGCCGCTCTGTACCCCTCGTACAGCTCCGCCTCAATGGCATCCGCATCCACAGGGCGGATACGGAGCCTGCGGTGTCTGGTGTACGGGTGTCGCGCAGCCACGCACGCCTCACGTAGGACCGCCAAGACGACCCTGCCCCGTGCCACCGCATCCCCTGTCGTGAGGGCTCGCACGCGCATGATGGCGTCCACCGTGGATAATATTTAGTTTTAGGGCACAATGTTTAGTAGTCTATAATATAAATTAGTATAAAATAAATTTTAACTGAAAGTTATGGCTCATTTAGTAGAAAATTTGTGCGTAGTGTGTAATATCGACAAAATGGAATCATGACCCACCATAAGCTTATTTTCCTACAGACATTCAAATACAATTACGTCGACAATCGCGTGAATATGTATTAAAAATGTCACACGTCTAGTCTTATTATTTTGACAGCTTCAAACGATTTGTCGTCGAAATGGGTCATGATTCAATTTTGTCGATAGTACATATTTATGCTTGTGACTTGTACAGGTAGCAAAAACAAAGGCTTGCTTGAACAAGTTAATATTGACAATATCAAACTCTGTTCGTGTGTGTGCATGAGTGTGTGCGTTTGTGTGTGTGTGTGTGTGTGAATGAGACTCCGACTGGTTTGAATTTCAAAAATGTATTATTATGATTGAAAAATATTTATTTAGCTTTGGTATATTGTATTAAATTTCTCCTCATTAATGTTCTATGAATATTCCCCCGTTTTTTATCCGTCACATATTTTTTATTCAATAACAACAAATGGGTTGACACCTCATTCATCTAAATCGGTCTAATAGTTTTAGCGCTTCAGTGTGGAACATACAAACATAACAGAACGTGGATCGTTGCCAAAAGGTGTCAACTATCCCGATTCTGGGAAGCCCACAACCTCGGACCGCCATCTTCTGAAAATCTTGGGTTCATTGACCACACTACGTTTATCAACATGGTGTCTATTCTAAAACATGTCTCCAATCTCCATCGACCTGTCCCTTTGTGCCTATTGGCCTAGTTCTGTTTTGTTTCCTGCTTGTTTTGGAGGACTACTCCGCAGTTCTTTTCTGATTAATTTCGTTGCGGGATCCAAGACAGTTGAATCGTTTGTCCGGGACTCGTCGAGCTTTATTGCTCGGCCCTTTTCTGGCGGACTCCACTGTTGATTCTGGCTTTCAAGAGTTGCAGTGGTTAGGAATAGTGTCGGGATTGTCCCAAAGAAAAAAAAAATCTCCATCGACCAAGTGTCTGCAGACATGGTAGCTCTGCCTTCACTTTAGCGTACTAATTTTTCGAGCCCAAACGTGTCGAAAGAATAATCTAAAAAGTTTCAAACTAGGAATATTAATAAGAACATTCATAACAATAGCAAACATACCACGATGGTATTATGTGAACGTTTATGGGGTCATAAAAATTTGGTATTTTACGACAGAAACCCTTATATTCGAAGAAAATAATGACTAGGTTACAAAAGAGGGACGTAAAAATATTGGTAACAGTCCGGTGTAACAACCAAATTGGTACTAAATACGTTAATATTATTCATGTATACAGATCGTTATGTAAAGGCGGGTACTCACTAGCGAGCCGTAACTGTAACCGTGGCATGTACTGTAACCAAAAAACATAGTGTGTACGTGGTTCGCAAACCTGCTGCGAGCGGTACGCGTGCGGCTTGCAACTATCCGACGTTTACAACGTACTCATTTCTAAACCCGTAACGTTGCACGTAACTATAACCGTTACTGTTACTAAAAACAAAATGTGTACGTGGTTCACGAGCCTGCGACGAACGCTACACGAACGACTCGCAGCGAGCCGACAATTGTCGGTTTTTGCCGCGGATCAAAGGGCGCTCACAGTGCAAACCAAAACTGAGGGCAGTGCAGGTCTCCCCGTACGTTACTCCTCGTTCACGCTAGAACCTCGTTACTGTATCTGTTTGGTTACAGTTACAGCTCGCAAAATGAGTACGCTCGGTAAAAGCGTTCCAGCGACGTCGTGAGCCGTATTTGTTAAGCGCGTACACACTAGAACCTCGTTACTGTATCACATAAGTTACGGTTACAGCTCGATAATGAGTACCCGGCTTTATAAATAGCTGTTACGGCTACCGTAAGGAAGGAAACTATTAAAAATAATTAATTGATTAATTGATACTTTTGACTATGGTAATTAAAAAAAAATGATACTTATTATTAAATTTATTTTGTAAATAGGTTATAATATGTGTATAACACTTTTACACGTCAATATTTTGATTGTATTAAGCTAACGATGGGGCCGGTTTTTCCAAGCTAAATACTCTGAAAAGATACACCTCGAGTCCCAGCTGCCGGATCCTGTCCACGACTGTCGCAACTCCACTTGTCATCAAGTCGGCCGCCGCCTGGAACGACCCTCCCTGCGCTAGGACTAGCGTGTCGTCAGCGTAGCACACTACGCTGACACCATCGGGAAGGTCGGCGCGCAGCACCCAGTCGTACCCGATGTCCCACAGGAGCGGCCCCAGGACCGATCCCTGTGGAACACCGCACGACATCCCTCGTCGACTCCACACCCCCTCGTGACCGGGGTAGATGACGGCCCTGTCCGTCAGATAGGCCTCGACCACGCGACAGAGGTAGGCAGGCATCCGGTGATACCGGAGTGCCGCCACTATGCACCCCCAAGGCAGGGTATTAAAGGCGTTGGCGATGTCGAGAGACACCGCCAAGACGACCCTGCCCTGTGCTACCGCATCCCCTGTCGTGAGGGCCCGTACGCGCATGATGGCGTCCACCGTGGAGCGTCCTCTGCGGAAGCCGTACTGACCGTCCGCCAGATCCGGCCCCACCCGCATCAGCCGCTCGACGAGGCGGCTCGCAATCACTCTCTCCAAGAGCTTTGCCGCCTCGTCGAGCAAAACGATAGGCCGATACGCGGACGGAGAGTCCGCAGGACGGCTTCGGTATGAGGACCAGCTTCCGGTCTTCCAACGAAGTGGGAACTGGCCCTCCTCCAAGCATGCGCTAAAGAGCCCCCTTAGTCGAGGCCCGAGAGCCCCTAAGGCCAGGACCCAGGCCTTCCCTGGTAGGCCGTCGGGTCCTGGGGCGGTGTTCTTGGCCCTAAGCCTTAGCACCGCCCAGTCCCAGTTCTACCTCGGTCACCTCTGGAACGTCGTCGTCGTCGCCGTCGCGGTCCGCATCGGACACCGCCGGTGGCGGAGCCATGAGCGGGGGAGAAAACTCCCCCCGCGAAGGGAACAGAGCGCTCACAACGCCCTCTACGACCTGGGGCCGGAGACTCTGCGTCAGCGGGGGGCCCGCGGTACGGAGCTTGCCCCGCACCGCCAAGTAGGGGCGCCCCCACGGATCTCTGTCCAGAGTCCCCAGCGTCTCTTGGCGGGCCGAAGCTTTGGCCCGCATAATCTCCTGTCGGAGGGCTTCCTTCGCCGCTCTGTACCCCTCGTACAGCTCCGCCTCAATGGCATCCGCATCCACAGGGCGGATACGGAGCCTGCGGTGTCTGGTGTACGGGTGTCGCGCAGCCACGCACGCCTCACGTAGGACCGCCAAGACGACCCTGCCCCGTGCCACCGCATCCCCTGTCGTGAGGGCTCGCACGCGCATGATGGCGTCCACCGTGGATAATATTTAGTTTTAGGGCACAATGTTTAGTAGTCTATAATATAAATTAGTATAAAATAAATTTTAACTGAAAGTTATGGCTCATTTAGTAGAAAATTTGTGCGTAGTGTGTAATATCGACAAAATGGAATCATGACCCACCATAAGCTTATTTTCCTACAGACATTCAAATACAATTACGTCGACAATCGCGTGAATATGTATTAAAAATGTCACACGTCTAGTCTTATTATTTTGACAGCTTCAAACGATTTGTCGTCGAAATGGGTCATGATTCAATTTTGTCGATAGTACATATTTATGCTTGTGACTTGTACAGGTAGCAAAAACAAAGGCTTGCTTGAACAAGTTAATATTGACAATATCAAACTCTGTTCGTGTGTGTGCATGAGTGTGTGCGTTTGTGTGTGTGTGTGTGTGTGAATGAGACTCCGACTGGTTTGAATTTCAAAAATGTATTATTATGATTGAAAAATATTTATTTAGCTTTGGTATATTGTATTAAATTTCTCCTCATTAATGTTCTATGAATATTCCCCCGTTTTTTATCCGTCACATATTTTTTATTCAATAACAACAAATGGGTTGACACCTCATTCATCTAAATCGGTCTAATAGTTTTAGCGCTTCAGTGTGGAACATACAAACATAACAGAACGTGGATCGTTGCCAAAAGGTGTCAACTATCCCGATTCTGGGAAGCCCACAACCTCGGACCGCCATCTTCTGAAAATCTTGGGTTCATTGACCACACTACGTTTATCAACATGGTGTCTATTCTAAAACATGTCTCCAATCTCCATCGACCTGTCCCTTTGTGCCTATTGGCCTAGTTCTGTTTTGTTTCCTGCTTGTTTTGGAGGACTACTCCGCAGTTCTTTTCTGATTAATTTCGTTGCGGGATCCAAGACAGTTGAATCGTTTGTCCGGGACTCGTCGAGCTTTATTGCTCGGCCCTTTTCTGGCGGACTCCACTGTTGATTCTGGCTTTCAAGAGTTGCAGTGGTTAGGAATAGTGTCGGGATTGTCCCAAAGAAAAAAAAAATCTCCATCGACCAAGTGTCTGCAGACATGGTAGCTCTGCCTTCACTTTAGCGTACTAATTTTTCGAGCCCAAACGTGTCGAAAGAATAATCTAAAAAGTTTCAAACTAGGAATATTAATAAGAACATTCATAACAATAGCAAACATACCACGATGGTATTATGTGAACGTTTATGGGGTCATAAAAATTTGGTATTTTACGACAGAAACCCTTATATTCGAAGAAAATAATGACTAGGTTACAAAAGAGGGACGTAAAAATATTGGTAACAGTCGGTGTAACAACCAAATTGGTACTAAATACGTTAATATTATTCATGTATACAGATCGTTATGTAAAGGCGGGTACTCACTAGCGAGCCGTAACTGTAACCGTGGCATGTACTGTAACCAAAAAACATAGTGTGTACGTGGTTCGCAAACCTGCTGCGAGCGGTACGCGTGCGGCTTGCAACTATCCGACGTTTACAACGTACTCATTTCTAAACCCGTAACGTTGCACGTAACTATAACCGTTACTGTTACTAAAAACAAAATGTGTACGTGGTTCACGAGCCTGCGACGAACGCTACACGAACGACTCGCAGCGAGCCGACAATTGTCGGTTTTTGCCGCGGATCAAAGGGCGCTCACAGTGCAAACCAAAACTGAGGGCAGTGCAGGTCTCCCCGTACGTTACTCCTCGTTCACGCTAGAACCTCGTTACTGTATCTGTTTGGTTACAGTTACAGCTCGCAAAATGAGTACGCTCGGTAAAAGCGTTCCAGCGACGTCGTGAGCCGTATTTGTTAAGCGCGTACACACTAGAACCTCGTTACTGTATCACATAAGTTACGGTTACAGCTCGATAATGAGTACCCGGCTTTATAAATAGCTGTTACGGCTACCGTAAGGAAGGAAACTATTAAAAATAATTAATTGATTAATTGATACTTTTGACTATGGTAATTAAAAAAAAATGATACTTATTATTAAATTTATTTTGTAAATAGGTTATAATATGTGTATAACACTTTTACACGTCAATATTTTGATTGTATTAAGCTAACGATGGGGCCGGTTTTTCCAAGCTAAATACTCTGAAAAGATACAACCAAAACAAACTCAGACAAAATTAAACGAGAAGTGAAGATAGAGGTCGCTGTTGACATTATTATAATGTAAGAACTATACCAACTTATATTTATTAATTACTTGCTTTTGCCCGCGACTTCGTTCGCGTGGAATAATAGTTCCCGTTCCCGGGAGATTTCCGGGATGAAAACTATCCTATGTCCTTTCTCGAGTCATCTTTCATCGGGATATCATGTTTTGAAAAAAACAAATTACTTAATTTTAATACCAACTTTTACTTTTAATTTTTCCCTTTTATGGATAATCCAGACCAATATACATTTAAAGCTTTTTATCGAACCCAAAATCTGAACTTTACATTCAAAAGAATTAGAAATGGTAAATGAAAAAGAAATAAAAAAAAACCTTAATGACGAATCAAGGAATTAACAAATCTGGTATCACAATCTCAAATTAAAAGTAATCCAGTCTCCAATCGGAAGATTTGGAGAGAAATACGTGATCCGATTCCACAAAATAAATTCGCAACATTTCCTAATTTTTTCATCATTGCAAAGAAACAAAAACGTGTCAGAGCCATTATTTATAAAAAGAAACATTTTTCCTTGTAATCCCGCCATTAAATCACCATTCAGCCATTCGTGCCTACAAAACTTATAGGGTTGTGCAAATTCTAAACTAAAAAAATAATAGAATTTTCAATCTTTTTTTTTCTCTGCCGACTTTTCTATGTAACTGGATAACAATCAACGTTTTTCGACTCGTAACAACTTACCTTTGAAGGGTCATTTATATATTTCTGCAGTAAAGTTTTCCATCCTAACTATTCTCTCGTGTAGCCATTAACAGTACCATAAAAATCATATTACAGCCGATTTTACCACCTCCTTACCAAAAAGTGCAATTTTATAGGTCTCTCTCACAGTCGAACCATGTAAAACACTGGGCTCATGCGCAAAACGTCTCTTTCGCAAAATGTCACCTAGTCGTAAAACATCTCTTTCGCAGAATGTCTCTTTTGCAGAATGTCTCTTTCGTCAAATGTCTCTTTCGCAGAATGTCTCTTTCGCAGAATGTCTCTTTTGCAAAATGTCGCGCCAGGGACTTAAGAATAAAATTTAGATTTTCAAAACAAAAAATCATTTATTAAAATTATAGTGCAATTATGATGTTAAAATTATGGTACTTAAATTTACTTAAGAATGTCTTGACTTCTCTTTGAGGCGCGCGTGGAACACTAACGCGCCGTCGGCGTCGACGCGGGCCTGGTCCTAGCCGGGCGGTGACCCGCGCCTACGGTGGCCGGGAGTCGTCTTGCGACTCTCGACGTCTACGCCTGGGTCCCTGTCCGGGGCGAGAGGCTCGTCGATGCCTCTCGCGCGCCGCCGCCTCCTTCACTAGCATAACTGCTTTGCAAAAGGAGGCGACGGCTTCAGTCAGAGTCATTCAGTCTCGCCCTGGAGCATGGCCTGGACCAGCGCCGGGTGCGAGAGGTCACCGCCGTTGATCGCCTCTACGAGGAAACGGCGATGGCTCGCCCATGTGGGGCACACCTCCAGCGTTTGCTCGACCGTGTCACACCCAGGACCCAGTGGTGACACCCAGGCGTCGCTTCCGCCCGAACCCGATACAGGAACCTCCCGAATTGACCATGTCCGGCGAGGACCTATGTCAAGTGAAACGTGAGAGCGCCGTGGCGCCTCTCCAGCCACTCCTCAAAGAGGTGTCTTACCGCCGCTATTACGGCGTGCCCAGCCCTAGGCTGCGACAGTCGCTGTCTCCATTCCGCCATGAGATCTCGCCGGAGCTCCGTGTGCCGCGCCGCGATAACCCGTTGCAGCAGGACTGCGCCCCGGCGTTGCACTTCCACGCGCCACTGGTACGTGTGTGCAAGGACTGTTGCCTCCATATCCCACGGCGGGATGCCGGTAAGGAGGCTCACCGCCTCGCAGGAGAACGTGCGGTATCCCCGCAGCATGCGAATTGCCATGACCCTCTGGGAGTTCTAAAGTCCCTGGCGCGACATTTTGCGAAAGAGATATTCTGCGAAAGAGACATTCTGCGAAAGAGACATTTTACGAAAGAGGCATTCTGCGAAAGAGACGTTTTACGACCAGGTGACATTTTGCGAAAGAGACGTTTTGCGCATGAGCCAAACACTGGTATTCAATTCAACCTAGTAAGGAAGTCATTAAAACGGACCATATAAATTTCTAAAATACCAAAAAAATACAGCGTTATTTACTATTCTATTTTCAATTCTTTCTCAACACTATTCTACCGACTCATGACATTATGTGAAATCGAATCGTATTATACTAAATTTCGGTGCAGCCCTATTCTAATAGAAATTGAAGCGTATATATTTCAATAAGCCGTGTCGTCAGTACCAGTGGCGATATTTACATTCGTCACTACGTCTCGGTACAAAATACCAGCTTTAGTATTCTGATGGAAAATAAATAATGTTGACAAAAAGAATCTATTTTATTTACATTGTTTTCAATCTTTGTCAATGAGACAAGTCTATTGGGAAAATGTTTGGAATAAATTCAATTCTTATTTATAAGCGGGTATTATAATAAGTTGGTTGTATAATAAATGTTTTTTTTTTTTTTATTTGTGTTGTTGTTTACTTTTCTATAATGATAATAGGATACAGGGATGTATGTTTGTTGGTTTATTATTATGTCGCTTTGGCGTGTAGTCATACAAAGTCACTCGTTAAGGTGCAAAGGTGTAAAAGTATATGTATTTACCCTTATGGTTGTACGCCCCTATGTTAACGACTAAATGATTAATTAGTAATTTAATGCATGATATAAAAATAAAACAAGATGTTTTAATGTTAATAATCCGAAAATAATCGAAATGTGTATCTTTTTTTTTTGGTGAGTGGGAAATCATCAAATGACTTCTACCGTCTTGGGCGGGGCGGAAGGGCGTGTCGAACTTTTACTGACTAAAACCAACTCATGTTCCTTCGGTTGCCCTTTTTGTTCCGGGGTCACGGTAACTATTATAACTATTGCGCAGCCCGGGCGTTGGCCTTGTTGAGTCCCTTCTCGTGCTGACTGCTCTCTACAGAACAAACAAACCCCGGATATTGACTAGCTTAGAAATGCACTTTAAGTACACACCCTGAAAGTTTCATGTCTTTAGGACAAGTGGATCTATGCACAGCCCAAATGTGCATTGATATTCAACAGTTAGTCAATCAGTCAGCAAGATTACCATTTTAAATATGGATAGAATGAATAAAAAAATGTGTACGGATTTTTTTTTATGCTAGTTTAAGCTAGTTTCCATTCATATGTCCACTAGCTTTTGCCCACGACTTCGTCCGCGTGAATTGAATAAATAGTTCCCGTTCCCGGGGGATTTCCGGGATGAAAACTATCCTATGTCCTTTCTCGAGTCCCAGACTATTTCTATACCAATTTTCATTCAAATCGGTTCAGTAGTTTAGGCGTGAAGAATAGACAGATAGACAGACAGATAGACAGACAGATAGACAGACAGATAGACAGACTGATAGACAGACTGATAGACAGACAGATAGACAGACTGATAGACAGACAGATAGACAGACTGATAGACAGACAGATAGACAGACTGATAGACAGACAGATAGACAGACAGATAGACAGACAGATAGACATAGACAGACAGAGTTTCTTTCGCATTTATAATATTAGTAGGTACGGATTTATATGTTCCTACACTTACATTTTAACAATTCAAAAGAGGCTGGTAAACAGAGGTTCGTGCCGACACATACCGGCCGGTGATACCCGAGCAAACACAAACAATCAAGCAAAGAGATAAAGTTCTATTTAATATTACGAACACCCCTGTTTGATATCGTTTTAACAATAAAATTTATTTTAGACACTATCACAGACTTAAGTTAAAAATAAATTTTAGATTTAAGTTAATTATAAATTAGTAAGATAATGTTTCCGACACCTTAGAGGTAATATTATTAATATTAAGTAATAATCATAAGTATCTCATTGTAAGCGAACTGTTAGTTTTAAGTTCTTATGAGAAATAAAGTTCTTTACACCGAAGTTGCTTCGCTGAATGTCGGCTCAAATTGTTTTTAGTACAGAGAGCATACTATAATGTTAAAGAGTTCTTAAATGAAAAAGTATCTGATTTTAAGTAAATGTTATTGTGTCCATTTTCTATTTAGTAGATTCTAGATAGGTAATTATTGTTTTATAAATATTTGCAGTCCATGTTAAGTGGCAAACATGTTTTTTAAGGGCATTATAATTATAACATCCTACATGCATGCACCTTTTTTTTTTTTTTTTTTTTGGTGAGTGGGAAATCATCCAATGACTGCTCCCGTCCTGGGTGCGGCGGGAGGGCGTGTCAGACTCTTACTGACTAAAACCCACTCATGTTCCTTCGATTGCCTTTTATGTTCCAGGGTCACGGTAACTGTTATAAACATAACATTCCGCAACTACATGCATGCACCTGCGTGTGTATGTATGTATATACATGTTAATGGCAAATAAATGATTCTATTCTATTCTATTCGCATGGGTGATTTAGAAATCCCGGATTATCTCTGCTATAATATGCATGTATTATACATACAATAAACCATCTTCTTGAATCACTCTGCCTATTAAAGAACAAACGCATATAAAGCCATAAATACCAAACTTGGCCAATCATATAATACTTAATTTTTTTGTCTTTTTTATTTTGCAGATTTTCAGAAACATACCATTTCGTACATAAACAAAATCTGACTAACTCTGACTAACATTTTTGACTTAATTTTTTGTACTGCAAACAATAAATTAAAAAAACAAAGCTGGATTCAGCTGTACACCGTACTATTCCAACTTTTGTTGTATGTTGGAAACTGTAATTTGAAAAATACAAATTTAGTTTGGTGACTGCAAACATTCGGACAAACTGAGAATGAAATGTGTTAATTAAAAATGTAGTTTGAAGTTCTGAGAGGGTTGTGTTTTATGTAAAAGAAAATATAAAAAAAGGAACTGTAGTACGCGATAAATGGGAACGAGACCTGAAAATGAACAGTACTTGCTTGTAGAGAACTGCCTAGGCTTCAAATTTTAAAAGAAGCCCAACATATTTTTAATCCCCGACGCAAATAAGCGTAACGTATTTATTCATTTGAGATTCACAATAATCATCAAATTAGTGAGATTGTCAGACCAACAAACAAAGAAGTAAATCCTTTAAAAACATCCTAGAGTCAATAAAGTAAATAAATAAATAAATATCTTGGGACAACTCACACACGGTCATCTGATCCCAAGCTAAGCAGAGCTTGTGTTATGGTAACCAGACAACTGATATACATACTTATATACTTTCTAAATACATACATATTGTACATAAATTACACTCAGACACAGAAAAAACAATTATGCTCATCACACAAAGTTTGTCCTGGGTGGGAATCGAACCCACGACCTCCGGCTTAGCAGTCAGGGTCACTAACCACTAGACCAACAGGCCCGTCGTCCCTTCTCTCGTCCTGGGTGCGGCGGGAAGGTGTATCAGACTTTTACTGAGTAAACCCACTCATGTTCCTTCGGTTGCTTATACCAGATTTTTATCACTAAGAAAAATAAAACTTATTGCATCAGTAAAAGCAAACAAATGGACCCCATATATTGCGTTCAATTTAAAATGGAGTCGAGCATTCCCGTCTAGTTGGTAACTCAATTTGCTTGTAACTCGATCAAGATGGCAGACATATTGCTGATAATGATGTTACTACACATTATTAGTTCGTTGTGCACTTTAATTATGTAGGGGACACTTTTATTATGTTACAGTTAGTTTAGTTTTAATTTATTGTGGCCTGGCTGGAGTTTTCTTGGGCGATGTTGTTTTTAAACGACGATGTATGTTTGTATTTATATTATCTCGCATTAGGCATTAAATTATTTACTGATGATGATGATGACAATTATTTTGCATGCAATTGATACATTTTCTGTATAGCTAAACATGTGGACTTTAGACCTGACTGTAACATCTTTATACTATGTTTAAGGCAAATAAAGACTTATCTTATCTTATCTTATCTTATCTTATCTTATCTTATCTTATCTTATCTTATCTTATCTTATCTTAGGTTAAACCGAACTGAGGTTTTAATATTTTTACAGTAACTAACTTTCACATAATTTTGTGCTTCTCATACAGTTGACCTTCAAAACAATTTCGGTTTATTAAAGTTTATAATTTCCTCAGGTTAAAGAAATACAAATCGAGGATACTTATATATATCTGCGTACCTGTTTCTTACATTCCCATATTTAAGCGTGATAGAGTAACAAACATAAATTCATCCATTCCCAATCCCAAATTATAATAAGATAAGATTTAATTAACACATCAAAGAACATAATTAGCAAAACACTCGTTTATTTCCACTCATCAAGAACCAAGTCTAAGCCTCTTTATCCTGAGCCAAAAATAAATCACATCGGACTTTATAATCAGTCAATTATTTACAAATTCTTTGACAAAAAATAAACAAACGTCGTTTGACTTCTAATAAAGTCCTCAGAAGTCCTTTGTCTGAAATACAAAAGGAATGTAGAAAGAAATGGAAACTTTTTACATGCAAATGTGAGCTATTATGTAGCTCTAAGCGAATCTTAGGTTAAGGTTTTTACGACGGCCACCACTACCACGCCGGCGCCCCTTTCCCCGCGCCCCAGACCTTAGTTGCCTATTTAAGGCGGTACCCTGACCAAATGGCCTTGAGCATTCGTTTCCTCTTTGCCGCACCGGGCGCAGGAGTTATTGAAGAAAATACGCCCATATTTTGGAATAAAATCTGTATAAAATAAAACCTTGGTCTATTGGAAAAAAAAAATGTGCCAAAATGTTCACAATTATATCCATTAGTGTCAGTAGCAAAATTAAATAATGTTTACTTTACTAGGAGATACATGTTAATATTCACTATTACTCAATTCTGGGGTTTCGTTGTAAAGAGATTTATTAAAGACTAGCTTTTGCCCGAGACTTCGTCCGCGTGGAATAATAGTTCCCGTTCCCGGGGGATTTCCGGGATGAAAACTATCCTATGTCCTTTCTAGGGTCCCAGACTATATCTGTACCAAATTTCATTCAAATCGGTTAAGTGGTTTAGGCGTGAAGAAGAGACAGACAGACAGAAAGACAGACAGACAGAGTTACTTTCGCATTTATAATATTAGTAAGGAGTAAGGATAAACTCAATAAAAATAAAAAATAACTCTGCAATTGTAGAATCAAGATTATGTAGAAAATTACTGTATTTTTTATTTGTTGATATTTCTTTTAAATAACGAGTAGATAGCTCCAAAAATCACTCAAAAACTGCTTGCGCGTAGCGTTTTGGTCGGGGCCACACTCGCCCTCTCTCTGCACCAGCTCTTCAACACGCATGTTAAGTAGTCCACCTGCACCTACGGACCACTCGATCAGTCTTCATTAACCCTTTCGTCCTGAGATCTGTAATCAGTGACCTAATTTGTACATTTCTTTTCATAAATAAACCTTTGTGAAGGTTTGTCGTTGAGTATAAATTAATCTTCAGCTCTTCTGGGTTCAGGTTACTGATTCGGACTGCTAAGCCTGATGCTACAGATTCCCTACTGTGTTATAATGTAATATTATATTCTAGGACAACTCACACACGGCCATCTGATCCCAAACTAAGCAGAGCTTGTAATATGGTAACCAGACAACTGATAAACATGCTTATATAGTTATAAATAGACACATTATAGATAAATCACACCCAGACACATAACAAACAATCGCGCTCATCACGGAAAGTTTGTCCTGGGTTTGAATCGAACCCACGACCTCCGGTTTAGCGGTCAAGGTCACTGACCACTAGACCAACAGGGTCGTCAGGCCGTGTTATAATTATTATACCCCAAAACCTCTCTCATAAATCACTCTATCTATCAACAAAAACCACATCAAAATCCGGTGCGTACTTTTTTAATTTATCACGAACACACCAACTGACAGGCACAGTGGGAGACTTGGCTTTCTAATATAGAGGAGCATAAGATACAGTACAAAATCTGACTCACACGCTTATAGCAATCCCAGTTTCCATTAATCCACAGTTTCTTCAATGTTCAGCTTATTTCCCTAAGGAATAAACAACACACGCTTTCAAGTTATTTCCTATACATATATCTAATTTGATCGCTTCCTACACTGCACTAACTTAGGCTAAGTTCGTTGCAGTAGAAGCTTGAGCATTTTAAGTTTAAAACTTACAGTATAGTAAGTTACGAAACGTTGCTATAGGGGTGTTACGGTTAATTTTGTTCGAAGTTCTGCGGTTGTGTTTATTATGAAATTGAAAGCATCGACACTTTAGTATCTTTTGACAGGCCTGTTAGTCTAGTGGTTAGTGACCCTGACTGCTAAGTCGAAGGTCGTGGGTTTTATTTAACCCAGGACAAACGTTGTGTGATGAGCATGATTGTTTGTTCTGTCTGAGTGTAATTTATAAATTACTAGCTGTCCCCCGCGGTTTCACCCGCGTTTTACGTATCAGATTTTTGGTTACTAAAAAAAGTATTCTATGTCAGTTTCTGGTTCTAAGATACCTCCCCACCAATTTTCAGCCGTATCGGTTCTGCCGTTCATGAGTTTAAAATGTGTAACTAACACGACTTTCTTTTATATATATATATATATATAGATTATATAAGTATATCAGTCGTCTAATTATAGTACAAGCTTTGCTAAGTTTGGGATTAGATGGCCGTGTGTGAGTTCTTCCAGGTTATTCAATAATTTAATTAATCCAACACAAAAATAATTTTTCAAATCGACCTAGTAGTTTCTGAGATTAGCGTGTTCTAACAAACAAAACAAACGAAGCTTTATAATATTAGTGTAGATTAGTGTTTAGTACGGATTTATTACAATAATTGGATAGCCGAAGGACAGAAGCAAGTAATATAAGCAAAGCAAATAAGGTGGGGAGGAGTACAGTCAGCAAAGTATATAAGTATACAGGGCCGTCAGATACAGTTTAAGTTTTCTCAAAAACCCATGAATATTTTTAAATAAAAATTAAAACTATAGTAGGAAATAACTAGTTCTTCATTTAGGTTAAATTTCATTTGAATACAGTCATTAGTATTCAAGAAAACCTCAATTGAAGATGTCGGCCCTGTATACTAATTTACTTTGCTGACTGTACATAATATACATAGATTACAGATGTCTGCTTCCAAGGGCTTTTGGACATTCCAGGATAATTATGTTTGGTTTGCGTGTATACTATCGTATTTGCATATCTTTGCTGCGAATTTCGTTAGGTACGAAATTCGCTTAGGTAATAATTTGTCAGTGTTGCCTGTTTACAATTTAAGTGGCGTGATAAACCTAATCGTGCTGGTTGTTAATTGGAACCGTTATTTTTACTGCGTTTAAAATAATGTTGTTTTTATTTTAGTTATTAGTAGTTTGAAATTACCAATTTAAACAAATAAAATTTGAATTTAACAATTCTTTGTTTTTTTTTCAGAAACCAGCTAAGTGCGAGTCGGAGACTTAAACTGAGGATTTCGAGCAAACTGAAGGTACAAAAATACTGCTAGTATTTTACTAACTACAAAACTTAACTAACGTAAAATATCAAGATTAATAATTATAATTTAGGTACACGTGAAGTCATCTACCTATCAAAATATAAGGCACAAACGACTCTTCTTAATTGAAGAAAGAAAGAAATGACGTTTATATTCCACAGTGGAGTAGGTATGGAATACAAAAAAAACCATCTAAACAGTAAAATAAAAACAAGTAGTTAGGAGAAAAAAATAATAAATTGAAAGTTCCCGACAGCTGTGGTAAAAAGGTCCAGTTCAGCAAAAAATGTCAGACCGCAAGTGCCTCACGCTGTTGCGGAATGTTTATAAGTTGCGGAATGTTATAATAGTTACCGTGACCCCGGAACATAAAGGGCAACCGAAGGAACATGAGTGGGTTTTAGACAGTAAAAGTCTGACACGCCCTCCCGCCGCACCCAGGACGGGAGCAGTCATTTTTGATGATTTCCCACTCCCAAAAAAAAAGTGCCTGACGCTGATTTTCAACTGGACCTAGTGTGACATGTCAATTTGCGATGACTCAATAATCTAGAGACAGAGTAATCACCAAAAATGTAACCAAATGGAGTAAAATTTCAGGGCTCGGATAGTCTAAATTATTACACACACGAGATATAAACAAATGTCGACACCCTAATAAAGATAAAAACATACAACTAGACTACATACCACGTTAGTAGTTCTATGTTCCCTATAGTTTGGCGAATATAAAGCGTGACAACGTGAAATGGCTCTTGTAACTTTTTCAATAGAGTTCGCTCTCCCGTGCATGTGGTTGTGAAAAGCTGAGATAGTAAAATCAGGTGTAGGGTAACAAGATAGGTTATATTTTCTACTGTTGTGTTCACACCTATGTAATTTAGCAAAAATACATATATTTATAATGATACTTATTAAATTTATAAATGAAGTTAATTCTTTTTAATTATATATTTAAAAAAATTAAAGGATGGATAGACGGATGTTTGTTACGCTAAAACTACGAAACTGATTATGTTGGAACTTTACAGTAATAATATTAATACATCAGAATACCTGCTAAGCTACATAATATCACCTAAGAAAGAAATAACCGAAGGTCTAACGTAACGCGGGTGAAACCGCGGGAACAGCTAGTAAAAAATAACTAAATTTATATATTAAAAACCAACCTTAACATCTATGAAGCAAAAACTAAAACTACTTACCTCAATAATCCTGTGTATATTCAATGAAGATTTACTATTGGAAATTGATTAATATTCATCTTAGTTATATCCTGTACAATCATAACCCACAATCGGTTAAGCGATATTGTAATTAAATCAGAGTTTAACATCACAATGATTGTAATTAATCCCTGGAGCCTGTTAATGGCTCATAGGTTTTAGGTTTGAAGTAGGAAATATGTTGATTAGCCGTTTATGTTGTGTATTTTTTGGCATTTAAATAATATATTAATCTTTTGCGGTTTTGCCTTCCTTCCCTCAAACAGAAGACGAGAGTCTCTCGACAGGTTTTTGTCGGTTTTGTTATTACACTTAGCATTTACTTTTTTGAAGAAATGTGTCATTTATATATTTTGAATTTTTTTTTAAGAACTAAACCGGCCAACTCACTTTGATTATTGTCAAAAATTCCATATGAATAATAGGGATGACGACAGCACAAAAAAATGGCATTCTGTTTAGTCCGTCTGATAGATCGGCCGAAAATACGGGACACGTATTTTTTGCTTGATCAAATTAATACAAAAATACAAAGATAAAGAGCAACAAAGTTCCAAAATGGGGGCTTTTGTCGTCACCGTAATGCAAAAATTGTATCTTATTGTGACGTCACGCGCAACTTCAACGCACTGTATCGTCGTCATTCTTCGTTTACGAGAAAAAAGAAAAAAAAACGTGTCCAAAATTTTTTGATAATCTTTCTGACGGACTAATTACTTTTTTTTTGTCGTCACGCCTATTATCTAACTATATTAACCTATCGACGACCAAGCGACAGCCGACTGTCGGGTTGCTGTTGTCTTTCTATTGTGTCTCTAATAACGTGTGTTTAAAGGATTAAAAATGTAGACAAATCTAATTTATGACCAATCAATTAAAAAACAAACTCAGTCTCTTTTTAAGCCGCAATTCAACTTCAAAAATGTCCGCACATTTCGTCAACCATGGCGCCCCTACACTTGAAACGGTTTGCGCTGTCATTGTCAGTCATTACACTCGCAGACTCGTTCCGACGGACTTTTGAAGTCCGACTGTATTATCTCCATCACACTGTAACACTGAAAATGTCATAATTTTACTTGATATTCTGTTTTTATACCATATGTATACCGCAGGCAAAAATTCTACTTTAAAATAATTGTTGGTCTAGCAGAAATTATTTTGAAGAAGACGTTATGTAATCTATATAAATAAAAATTAATTAGTTTACATTGATACAGTGCTGATTCAGTCCCAGAATTCAGTGATGATGGCGCCAGCTACTGTATCATTTTAAATTATCCGTTAATATCCATACACGGGTACGGTAGCTACAATTTCTGGCAACCATAGTATATAGTCAAAGGCTCATACCTGGTGGTAAGCTAAAAGCTTGTTGTGTGATACGCGTTACGGGGTAACAGGTTGCGTGTTGCCAAGTTTAAGTGACGCGCTCCAGAATAGAACTATATCTAGCAGTGAACTGACGTGGGCTGACGATGGTGTGAAGTAGGTTTCATCTGGGGTGCATGGACAGAAAACCTCCTCGTGTGCCCGAGGGCTGGTCTGGGACCAAGAGCAAACCCATAATAATAAAAAAAAGGTAATAGCTTGTTGCGTGATACGCGTTACGTGGTAACAGGTTGCGTGTTGGCAAGGTTAAGTGACGCGCTCCTAATAGAACTATATCTAGCAGTGAATTGACGTGGGCTGACGATGGTGTGAAGTAGGTTTCATCTGGTTATGAAGTTTTCTTTATAATTTTGCTATTTGGACCATCCTACATACAGACTTATGTATAACAGTAAGTCTGAAACATTGTTGGTTAATATTTTTTGTGAATGTTATTTCCTAATACTGTACTTATTCAGAGAAAGTGTCGGAATAGTTTTTGTATGAATATATGTTTGACGTTAGTAGGAAGTAACATAGGTGAAGTAATTTTCCGGGAAATTAGATATTAATGTCTTCTCACACATCAATAGATCTATCGTTTACATGACGTTGGAAAGCCTCCAAAAAAATAAATAAATTGAATCAAGTGTAACAAAAAAGTAATACATGTCTTTATATTCAATTTATACATTTATTTTTAAACTGTGTGATGTCGTGATGGCCCGTTGGATAAGGCACCTGCCTCTCGTGTAAGAGGTTGTGGATTCGAATCCGGGCAAGTACCAATGTGACTTTTTCAATTCATATGTACTTTCTAAAGGTTATCTTGGACATCACTGACATCCCGTACCTCGGAAAGCACGTAAAACCGTTGGTTACGGTTGTCATTTGTAGAACTTCGACAGTCGTTACGGGTAAGCCGTAAAGTCTGACCAGTCTAACCAAGAGGTATCGTGTCGCCCAGTTACTGGGTTGTGTAGGTCTGATAGGCAGTCGCTTCACGTAAAACACTGGTATCCAGCTGAATCCCGTTGGGCTGAATGCATTTCAACTAAGTTGGGAAAAAAGGCTAGGTGGAGATAATTACATTTATTTTTGAACTGAAGTAACATATAACTTATGACACATCAGTTTTATTTTGCTTCAGTTCGCTTTCGAAACTGGTGGAGGAGTCATTTCATGATTTCCCATCCTTAAAATAAAAGAATATCCTTAGACAACTCACACACGGTCATCAGATCCCAAACAAAGCAGAGATTGTACTATGGTAATCAGACAACTGATAAATATACCTATAATTTATAAATATATACATATAATAGATAAATTATACCCAGACATAGGACAAACAATCGTGCTCTTCACACAAAGTTTGTCCTGGGTGGGAATCGAACCCACGACCTCCGGCTTAGCAGTCAGGGTCACTTAACTAGACCAACAGGCCTGTCAAAAGATACTAAAGTGTCGATGTTTTCAATTCATAATAACTACAACCGTAGAACTTGGAACAAAATGAACCGCAAAGCACCCTAAGCAACATTTCGTAACTTACTATACTGTAAGTTTTAAACTTAAAACGCTCAAGCTTCTACTGCAACGAACTTAGCCTAAGTTAGTGCAGGTGTAGGAAGCGATCAAGAGATATATATGTATAGGAAATAAGTTAGAAGCGTGTGTTGTTTATTCCTTAGGGAAATAAGATGAACATTGAAGAAACTGTGGATTAATGGAAACAGGGATTGCTATAAGCGTGTGAGTCAGATTTTGTGCTGTATCTTATGCTCCTCTATATAAGAAAGCCAAGTCTCCCACCGTGCCTGTCTGTCTGTGTGTTCGTGATAAATTAAAAAAATACGGAACGGATTTTGATGTGGTTTTTTTGATAGATAGAGTGATTTATGAGAGATATTTTGATGTATAATATGCATAATACAGTAGAGAATCTGGAGGACCGTAGACTTATTATTATTAATCATTTATTTCAAGAAAGAAAAAAAATTTATTTATTTAAATAAATAATTTTTTTTTTTAATAAATTTATTTCATTAAACTCATATACTCATATACATAATATTAAAATGGTTAGTAACAATATTTACTTAAAACTATGTTTACTTATAGAATTGGGTAAAACTTTGGCATTTAAGAGAAAACTCCAAAAAAATAAATCAAAGACCCAACTGCGATTTCAGAAGTCGCTGCCTTTGTTTCTGTTTCATGTAATTGCCACCAACTTCTAAAATTGCCGTTGGATTTTTTGGTTATTTAATTATATTTTTTTTATAATTTCTCCTTGACATTGGAAATAATTATTTTGAAAAAAAAAATACACCACTCCTACAACAGAGACCTCATTTGTCGAAATCCGTTATACGGTTTTAGTTGTAGAGCGTGCCAAGGAATGAGATATACGCTCGAATAACATAACCACAGTTTAACGATCCATACAGTTGTAAAACGCATGTACTTGCATAGAGCAACGGCGGGGATCTCGAGGGGAAGTGGGCGGCGCGGATCGCTGCCAAAGACTATACAACCACTTGACCGCTCATACGGGTGATTCGGGCTCACGACACTTAAATGGAATATCACTTATAAGAGACGCAGGTATGAGTGCAATTTTTAGTACTGACCAGTTGTTGGATCCGTGCACACTTCCTAATTTCGGTACCTAAAAATACATTTATCGTATAATACCGAAGCAAAAATGAGTACATGTGCAATAAAATGGTGCGGAAAATGTTCTAAAACATCTAGTTATAAAAAAGAGGGCATAAGTTTTCATCGGTAAGTAAAATATGATTATATTCATCTACATTTTTGGTAATTAGAGAGCTCAAGCTAAACTGGTTGGTTTCGAAAAAAGTCATACCGCGTTGATGTCTTTTGAAAAAGTCCTTTACTTTCATTAGAATATTAGATAAGTCTATCCCTTTCTATTCGTAAGTACTTCGTACTGTGTCCTGAAGTGATGTGACTTCACAAAACACAGTAGATAAATTATTTTATCGATAATTTTTAATGGTAAAATAAAAATAATGTTTCGTTTTAATGTTTTCATTTTAGATTTCCAAATCTTCCGGAAGTTAAAGAAAAATGGGTTAATTTTCGTTTTTTATTTAACTATTCCGTTTTATAATCAAGTGTATTATTTTTTTATTAATTTATTTAAGCTACTGCTTGATTGCGAAACCTTTTTTAATATAACCTTATTTTTATAAAACCCTGTTTTATTACAAAATCGGGTCTTATACAACTAATAATTTGAATAATTATCGATATCGATATTTTTTAATCACCCTTTTGCAATCCCTAAAAAATCAGTTGTCAAATTCATCGACCAATCACAGCGGGCGAAGCTTAGCTCCACCCCTTCGTTATCTGGTGACTTTGATTTAGAACAAAAACATGCCTATACGCACTCCACTGGTTTGCTGCTTCATGATCGCTGCCCACGAATGCGCGTAGTTGGGGGGCCAAACTCTGGGGCTAACGCATCCGTGTAAATCGCGAGCGAGTTTTCAAGAATCATTGAATAAACTAATTATAATGGTGCAAACTTCTTGTTCTGTGTACGGATGTACCTCGACAACGAGACATATGGATTTAAGATTTCATAGATTTCCCCGTGACGCGAGGTAAGTTTATTCTTATAAATTAATACTTATTTTGTATAAACTAATAATACCCGTCGTGTTTATAGTTACGTATATAATTATTATAGTAGGTACGAGTAAAGTTAAGTTATACACGTATTCGTATACGTTGTATTATTACAATCGAAAAAAACATTTCAATCGGCATCATTTATATTGCTTATTGTAGGTATATACGCTTTGCGAACGGGCTATCTCAGGCACTTGGACACTGTTCACGCAATGTTAGGTTATTTATTTATACAAAAGTTAAAAAAACTAAAACCTGACTACAAAAAAACCCGGATAAAACAATAAGCAAAGGTATCTAGCAGTCTGTTTCCAGGTTATGACCGTAGTCGCATGCCGCTGTGACCTGTCTTTTTTTCTTCTAAAGCTTGTATCTCGAAAACGGTGTGCCCTATCGCAAAAATAATGAAAAATTTGCCCCCCTTTATAAAACCTCCAGCCGCGTAATTCTCACATGTAGGTAATATTCAATTATGAAAAAAATAAAGTTTGTCTTTTTTGACAACCCTTGCGCATTTGCACGCGGTAGCGTAAATACCTACACGGGCGGCGGCGGCGGTGTCGTCCGACATCAAAGGCGTTTTCCAACTGTATGGATCGTTAAACTGTGACATAACCCTCTTTTTGACAACTGGGTAAATACTATAGCATATACGTAGATATTTAAACAGAAGTAAAATGGAGTACCACATATTTGAAAATAATCCAAAATAATGCTTTATTTGATGAGTTTTTATCGCAATGTTGATCATGTTTGGAAACCTAAGTCTGTGACGTCACGCCATATTTGCCCAACAATGTTGATTCAGCCAGTATTTTCAGATGGATAACGATTGTTTAAAGAAATAAGGTTTATTAAATATCAGTAATGAATGTGTTTCTTAAATAATAATGAGAAGGAACTCGTGTTATTTGTGTTGATAAGCCACAAATGGGTCATAAGTTAAAATGTGTAGTTAATAACCAATAGGATATATTTTTAACCGACTTCAAAAAGGAGGAGGTTCTCAATTCGTCTGTATTTATTTTTGTTTTTTTTTGTATGTTTGTTACGCGATATCTCCGTCAATAAATTGTGAACGGATTTTGATGGTTCTTTTTTTTTTTGATAAGTCATGATTCAGGGGTGGTCCCATATAAATTTTGTGGCGATTGGTTCAGTGCGTCTCGAAAAATTCACCAAGAACAAAAAAATATTGACGAAATTTTCATAGACGATGTGTGCTTTGTCTTCAAGTTTCTATTTTCGTTTTATAAGATTGTTAGTAGTTTTATTTTGAAAATAAATTACTTTGAAAGATACTATACACAGTCAAACATTGGGAGTCGACACTAAAAAGTAAAAAGTAAAAAACTTTTTTCAAAAAAATAATAACCGCCTTCAAAAACTAAAAACTCAAAAATAACAAAAATTTCGGAAGTCGGTGGCTTCTCTACTGCCAGTCAATTTATCTGAATTTGTGTTGCCATTGACTTTCGAAATTTTAGTTATTTTTGAGTTTTTAGTTTTTGAAGGCGGTTATTATTTTTTTGAAAAAAGTTTTTTTTTTCTCTAGCCTGTGCTGTCCCACTGCTGGGCAAAGGCCTCCCACAACTTCTTCCAGACTTCCTTATCCCTCGCCGCCTCGAACCAACCCTCGTGGTTTACGTCAAGGTCATCGCGCCACCTTTTCCTGGGCCTGCCTCGGCGACGACGTCCATCTTTTGGCACCCACTGTGTAGATGCCTTTGCCCAACGGTCGCTATGCATGCGGCTTACATGACCCGCCCAATCCCAGTTAAGCCTGGCAGCCTTTTTACCAACGTCTGTTATCCCCGTTTAGGAACGCAGCGTGGTGTTTCGGATTCTATCCTGGTGTTTTACACCAAGAATGCTGCGCTCCATAGCTCTTTGGCAAATTTCAAGGCAAGACTTTTGCGATTCGGTGAGTCACCAGGTTTAAGCACCGTAAGTTAGGACAGGCAAAATACATATATTATGTCGATGAGTTTTCGCTTCAGGGAGATCGGCAGATCACCCTTCATTAGCGTCTTCATTTTTTTTTTTGGTGAGTTGGAAATCATCCAATGACAGCTCCCGTCCTGGGTGCGGCGGGAGGGCGTGTCAGACTCTTACTGACTAAAACCCACTCATGTTCCTTCGATTGCCCTTTATGTTCCAGGGTCACGGTAACTATTATAAACATTCCGCAACCCCGGCAGGCGTTGGCCCTGTTGGGCCCCTTCCTGTGCTGACTCCTTCTCTTTGAGGCGCGCGTGAAACACTAACGCGCCGTCGACGCGGTCCTGGTCCTCGCCGGGTGGCGACCTAACCATCTTTCGCCATCCGCAGAACCGCGCCTACGGTGGCCGGTAGTCATCTTGCGACTCTCGACGTCTTCGCCTGGGTCTTAGTCCAGGGCGAGAGGCTCGTCGTTGCCTCTCGCGAGCCGCCGCTTCCTTCACTAGCATAACTGCTTCGCAGAAGGAGGTGAATTAGCGTCTTCATGGACCAGTAGCTTTTCCAGGCGTTTTCGATTCTGCGATCGATTTCCTTCTCCTGCCTGTTTTTGAAAGACACTAACTGGGCCAAGTATATATACTCATCGACATAAAGTATTTCTTGCCCATCTACCTCGACCCTACGCTTTGTGCTATTGGTTATTATTTGAGTCTTAGACCGATTCATCGCAAGTCCCACCCAGAAGCTAGCCGTGCTCAGTTCTTGGAGCATGGTTTGGAGTTCCAGAGCTGTGGGGGCAAAAAGGACTATGTCCTCGGCAAACCGGAGGTTTGTTAGCCTCTTTGTGCCGATTTCAACATTTCGTCTTCCATGAGGCTGCCAGTGGTTTAAAAATCTCATCGGGTGTGCTTGTAAATAATTTGGGAGAGAGCGGGTTACCTTGCTTGACTCTTTTTTGAATATAATAATAATAATAAATATCCGGGGACAACTCACACACGGCCATCTGATTCCAAACTAAGCAGAGCTTGTACTATCGTAATTAGGCAAATGTTATACATACTTATACAATTTATAAATCCCGAAAAATATAAATAATTATAATGTTCGTTCTATATTAAAAAATAAAAAAATAAATAAATAAATATCCTGGGACAACTCACACACGGTCATCTGATCCCAAACTAAGCAGAGCTTGTACTATGGTAACCAGACAACTGATAAACATACTTATATAATTTATAAATACATACATATTATAGATAAAACACACCCAGACACAGAACAAACAATCGTGCTCATCACACAAAGTTTGTCCTGGGTGGGAATCGAACCCACGACCTCTGGCTTAGCAGTCAGGGTCACTAACCACTTGACCAACAGGCCCGTCAATATTATTTATATTATTATATAGAACGAACTATTCGTAGAATTTATCTCTCCTACGCCGTATAAACCCTACTGTGTTTCGTCCCAAAACACACCACAAACAAACAGCTAGCAAACTATGCGGCAGCACAGAACTCCAGCTTGTCTAATTTCACTCAACCTTGTTAGAATTCCTTAATTATCTTACTTCCTTGTTGGAACAAGGTAATGTATTGGTATAGGTACAAGTTTCTTCCAAGTAACGAAGTCTACTGAGTTCCTGAAACTATGTACGGTTCGGATATTAGATAAGTGTAGGCTGTCAGATTTAATTTGAGGCTTTTCAAAAATTCATGGATAGTGTTCTAATATATTTTCAAACTTCAAACTTCAAAATCATTTTTTGCGAAAATGGGTAAAGAAAACATGGATACATTTATTAGGATTGGTATCTCCATAATCAGCCTGAAGGCATGCAATTTTATCGATATTTAAGTATTTTACTGCTTGTGCAAATTCATTGAGACAAAATTAATTAAGATACAATTTATAAATCGTAAAAATAATAAATGTCAGGCAATGTTATTAATAAAATGTCAATACTAGTCAATCGAAAATACATAAAATATGTCAAACAATAATAAAAAAATTAAATATGTCAAGTCAATTAATAACGTTAAGTACCTATACAAAAATGTCGTCACTTATTATAAGATTTCATGTCATTTTACCAAACTAGATAATTATCGTCGCGCTTATTATTTTAAAAAGATTTCTATTGAACCCGTAAAGCCCTTCTTAATTCCATGCATGAAATTTAACTAATTATTTCGCAGACTTTGGTGTAGGTGAATTTCATCATAATTACTTTTATTTTAATGAACTAATAACGTATAATAAAATTCATTTTTCTTTATTAAAATTTAATTTTTTTGTATTACATATGGGCTTGCTCTTGGTCCCAGACTAGCCCGAGGGCATAGACGGGGCCTACGATGGAGCGAGCTCACCCAAAAGATGCCTATGCACTCTTCTCTTGAATACATCCGAATGTATAAAAATCCAAACAAGACGAACGACCTTGCGTACTTATCTATTTTATTAACTGTACACATTATCAATCCCTCAGGTGCATACATAGATAGTTTTAACATCACCAATCGCGGCTAGAAGAAACTTTTTGTAGAACTTTGACTATTAATATTGAAGTTTTTGACATATTGAGGTTGTTGTAGGCAAAGGCAAAGCTCAAAGTATTTCCGTCAATATAAGGAAAAGAAAATATACAAATACTTGTGTGTATTTTATTGTATTTTGATTTTGATTTTTATCAGCTGTGTATGTGTATATAAGGACTTGTTGACCGGCACATCTATAATATAAAACTGATTTACTGTTAATACTCGATGTATTTTTGGTCCTGCACAACCCGCTAGGAGATGATTCTTCCCATGAAAACAAACAACTTTTATTATGGAACCAACTCAGAAATCGTGAAAAAAATATCAACTGTTTCATATATTTTTGGAAACAGCATTATATGTAAAGACTAATTTGCACTTATTTCTCAAATTGTCAGATGTAAAAAAAAATCCTATGCGTACTAAACACTTAAATCAATAATGTCACACGAAATGTAAAACAGCTCTAATGAACAAAAGTTTCTTTGGCATCGCTCCAAGAATTTACAATAAAATACCTGATGAGATAAAAATATTACCAGTTAGCAGGTTCAAAAAAATTGTCCATTAAATTTTAAATGACAAATGCTATTACTCTGTTGACGAGTTCTTCAACGATTTGTAACTTAAACAATTTTTTACTTTTGTTTTTATTAATATTTGTAAGTCTTACCATAGACAAAACATAGCGCACTGTTTTTTATCTATAAGATCTGTATTTTTTGTTACCTATGTTTTACAAACAATTACGTTTGACAGTCGTTACTGGTTAGTCAGAAACTCTGACCAGTCTAACCAAGAGGTATCGTGTCGCCCAGTTACTGGGTTGTGGAGGTCAGATAGGCAGTCGCTCCACGTAAAACACCGGTATCCAGCTGAATCCGGTTAGGCTGGCAGCCGACCCCAACACGGTTGGGAAAAGGCTAGGGAGATGATGATGATGATGTTTTACAAATAATAAATGATTGATTGATTGATTATACATCATGGTCAGGAGGGCTTTTGAACTTTTGTTAGGAACAGCTGATATTTTTTTCGCGATTTCAGAGTTGGTTCCATAATAAAAGTTGTTTGTTTTTATGAGTAAAATCGTCTCCTAGCGGGTTTTGCAAGACCAAAAATACACCTAGTATATCAACGCACAGCCCAAACTACTTTACCACTACAGTTTTTTTAAGTACGTTAAAATTAGCAGTAAAATGTAATCTTTAATAGTGAGAAATAAACATTTTTTATAACTTATTTACCAAAAAGATTTATACGATCCTTATCAAAAGAAGCATAAAATGTGTCAATGTTTTTTTAGAGCTAAAATACGGGTTTGATAATTTATCTCACACATTGCGTTCCTTTAGTATCTTTCTAATTTAATGTTACAAAAGTAGACCTTTATTTAATATTATCAGCTCAAAAAGGTCGAACCTCTGGAATTTTTGCAAATCTTATCCTGCGTAGAAGTTACACAACGCATTACAGCCTTAAGGGCCGAGTCACACCGAAATGGCAGCGGCCGCCAGTGTCGCCGCTGGCAGCCTTTGGCGGCCTCGCAACCCCGCGCGCCTTGTAGATACCAGGGGCCGGGGTCAAGAATCTTCTTGACGAGTTTACCGGCCTGCGGTGCCGCGAGCGGCCTCGCGTCGCCGCTGTATGCCACTGGCGGCCTCGCGACCTTTTCAAGTATTTCAAGCGATACTGGTCTTTTAACCATGTAGTTAAAGTTTAAAATTATTTCACACTGAAAGTGCTCGCCGCGTCGCTGCTGGCCGCTGCCATTCCAGTGTGACTCGTCCCTTAAAGTAATTACTTTAAAGGGTCTAATGCCCTACCTCAAATGTAATAATATTGATCAAGAAAATAATTATAAAGAGTAGGTACATTAAGGACGCAAATGTTTTCAAATTGAGTGCTGCAATTATTTACAAGGGTCAATCAGCCGCCTATATTCTGTTTAAATCTTAATTTTATTGAGATTTTTATTGATCGGCATTGAGGTATTGAATATTGACAAGTGTGTGTACTTATTTAAGTTCCATTATATCAAATCATTATTTTTATATCAAACTAGCTTTTGCACGTGACTTTGCTCGCGTTAAAAAGAGACAAAAAGTAGCCTATGTTACTCTCCATCCTTTCAACTATCTCCACTCAAAAAATCACGTCAATTCGTCGCTCCGTTTTGCCGTGAAAGAAAGACAAACATATAGACAGACAGACACACTTTCCCATTTATAATATTAGTATGGATTGATTGTGCGTGGAAGGAATATGTCGATATATAACCAGAATCCTTTTTCTTTCTCCTACCATTTGCAGTGCCCGACAGGGTCCACAATGACCAATATCTTTGTAAAACTTACCATCTAAGTATACTTATGGAAGCAATAAATATAATGAGTATCGAAAATACTTATTAATAGTCTAACGGTTAGAGAACCTACCCAATGCGGCCTATCCAAATTAATTTGGTATTCGTCAAGAAGAAATGTCTTTCCGTTTTTACCCGACTGCGCGACGCAAAATCAGTCTATGTATGTACACACATCAAAAGTGTCTAGGGATATTTCAATTAAACCTAAATTACTAAAATTCTATTAACTTTTTGTTAAAACATGTACACATTAAAATAAACCTTGTTTAATAGACTATTTATCCTGATAATAAACTTTTAGATAAAGTTAAATTAAAAAAAAAAACTTAGAAGAAGAGGAAAAACTCAAACAAAATTTCAATCTTAACTTTACTTTTGAAACATCAAAACTTAAACAAAACAACAATTTTTTTTATAAAAGTTCTTGAAAACTTAAAATTAATATTCCGTGGATCCACCTAAGACTCTCTTGACACATATGCAGCGGTTCTGCATACTCAAAACAAGGGTGTCAATATCCTGTTGTGGAATACTGTCCCATAATTGCCGTTTCTGAAGCCATGAAGACCAGTCAGAGCGTTATATCCAGGCTTTGGTCATGTTATCGTGTCACGGAGGAAGTGGTGGAACGGCACCGAGGACCTCAACGCATTACAACACATGTACAGGACCGATTCATAGTAAATGCTGCACAAAGTCAACTAAATGCAGCGGCGATGCAATTGGTTCAAAGGCTACAGAGAGAGTATGGTTTGCTGGTAAGCGGTCAAACTTTGAGATGGCGACTGCATGAAGTCAATCTACGTGCTCGTAGGCCATTTTGGGTATCAGCACTAAGGAGAGGTAATCGAGGAAGAAGATTACAATGGGCTATTGCACACGAAAACTGGAACCATTCTCAATGGTCACTTGTGCTTTTCACTGATGAATCTAGGTTTGGATTTCATCCTGATTCGCGAAGAGTACGCGTTTGGAGAAAACCTGGACGTTGGAATCGACTGCAGCACCCACAACAAGTTCATGCATATTAAGGTGGCACGATTATGGTTTGGGCAGGAATTCGTCTCGGCGGTAGAACGGACCTCGTTTGGATACAAGGCAATATGACTGCTCGAAAATACCGAGATGAGGTGCTAGAGCCTGTAATCTTGCCCCACAAACAGCAAATGGGACAAAATTTCCAGCTAATGCACGACAATGCCCGTCCACATACGGCGCGTATCGTTACAAGTTGGTTACAACAGCATGTTATCCAAGCTTTAGACCGGCCTGCACAATCCCCTGACTTAAATCCTATTGAGCATGCCTGGAATATGCTTCAGAGAAGAGCTCGTAGGAATTTCCCTGTTGATATTGTGCATCAAAACCAGCTTTTCTTGCATCTTAGCAGGATTTGGGACAGTACTCCACAACAGGATATTGACACCCTTGTTTTGAGTATGTAGAACCGCTCCAGATGTGTCAGGAGAGTCTTCGGTGGATCCACGAATTATTAATTTTAAGTTTTCAACAATTTTTATAAAAAAAAATGTTTTGTTGTTTAGGTTTTGAAATTTCAAAAATAAAGTTAAATTGAAATTTTGTTGAGTTTTTCCTCTTCTTCTAAGTTTTTTTTTAATTTAACTTTATCTAAAAGTTTATTATCAGATTAGATAGGCAATTAAACAAGGTTTATTTTAAAGTGTAGGTGTCTTAACAAAAAGTTAATAGAATTTTAGTTATTTAGGTTTAATTAAAATATCCCTAGACACTTTTGATGTGTGTATGTTTGATTCTATGTGGCGTTCTAGAGACCGAATGCGTAGGCCGATTTTGATAATTCTTACGTCAATCGATTCGTCTTTACCTTGCGAGTGTCACTAAAGACATGACAGTAATCAAAATTCACCACAGCGACAACCAGACGCCATATTGTCAAAATGAAAAAAAAATGTCGATGAACTAGGTATGTCGAGTGGGGTGTCGTTGAATAGGTATTTTAAAATCATCTTTAGGTTCCTTTTATCATTTTTCATTTTAAATAAAAGTTTAGGATATATATAACGATTTAAAGTTGTTGAACAAAACAATCATTCTAGCTAATTTTCTGGCTTATTGATTTAAGTTTTTATTTCAAGTATAAACGATATACAAATAAACAAAACATGAAAAAACATGAAGAACAAATATTTTTGGTAAAAAAACCACTTTGGTGTCACTGTACACAAGCTCCAAGGAACTACTTTGGATCGAGCTGTAGTTGATTTAAGTTCACGCGTTTTTGCTAAAGGTCAAGCATAAGTAGCTTTGAGCCGAGTTAGGTCTCTAGAGGAACTAATCATCAGTAGTTTAGACCACCGCAAGTTCCATAATAATCCCCACGACATAACTCCCTCAATGAAATTACTAGATTGCGTAATTTTCCATCTTTTAGCAAAGTCAATGAACCGTAACTAAAAAGTATAAAATAAAATAAAAAATGTTAAAAAACAAAAAACCCGACTGCGTGAAAACTAATTTTTTTAGTTTTCACGCAGTCGGGTTTTTTGTTTTTTAATATTTTTAATTGAGTTAAACGAACATTTTATATTTTTTGGTCTTCACTCTGCAATTCACATTCCAATTCTGAATTGTTGATTAGTTTAATTTGTTTTTTATCTTTTTCGGTATTTAAATTTGTTTTAAACCAGCAAAAATCTTCTGAATGGTAACGTACACCTTTCTTTAATTTTTCACATATACTACATTTTTTCTTGTCTGGCATAGTATCTTCTTTCTTCTTAATAAATTTTCTTCTTGAAACTAAATGTTCTAATCTTCCAAGTTCACTAAATAAATTTTTTGTATGTTCAATTTGTTCTTTGTTAATTCTATCTGTTACATAGTCTGGTAAGCCGGCAGCAATTATATCAATAAGAGTCCCTTCATCTATTGTTTTTCTAACTTCGAGTAAAAGCTTTTCTTTCTTTATTGCATATTCTAACAAAGATCCTGATTGATATTTGTAGGATAAAGCGTACTTGCTAGCTGTCCAACCTTTATTTGCATAGGTTTGCAAAAAACTTGATTTCCATTCTGACCACTCGGAATGTAAGCTAAGTTTAATCATCATGGAAGAATACCAATCAGTGCATGATTTTTCAAGAAATAATCTGAAGATATCAATTTTTTCTTCTTCTTTTACTATATCAAACCTTGCACATTCTTTTTCAAATACTTCCATCCACTGGTATGCACTCGAGCTCTTTCCATCAAATTTTTCAATTACAAACTTGTCAGCTAGCTTTCTAATACTTTGTTTTTCTTTGTTTTGTTGGCTTTCAACAATTTTCTCCAAAATTGTCACTATGGAATCTTCTGAACACTTTTTACTACCAATAGCAATGTTTTCCCGATTAATTTCCTCTAAATGTAAGTCGTGAAAGATCATATTTCCATCCTCATCAACATATGTTTGTAATATCTCTTTTGTTGTTTTTATCCAAACACTTCTAGATTGATGTCTTTTTTTTAATGTATTTTTCACTGTTAAGAAAGTTTTCGAGGTCTGGATATGTTTGTGAAATGTTACTGCTTGATATTCTTCAGGTATAAGGAAAACTTTGTCATCGTTTGTGGCAATTGATGTTATGGCCATGAGATTCGACTTTCCGTCTACTGATGCTTTAATTTCAAATGTAAACTTTAACTTCTCCATTTTCTGACAATAAATGTCGTTTTATAAGATATTTTTTTTATATTCTTGTGGACACCGTCAGTTAAACACAAATGAGTTTCTTTCTGGAATAAAAGATTTATTGTCAATTTAACATAAAATAAAAGCGTGTAACATAAAACTTAATATTTTACAAAACGTAACTCACCTGAAATAAAAGAAACGACATTTAATGTTTTTATTTTACAGTTTGTCCGTTTCTAAATTAATAGGTAATTACTTGATAATTGAAAAATCACTAATGACAATGACAAGCACATGTCACTCGTCACTCCGTGTTCAAAGAGTTTAATTGCCTAAACAAAAAAATAAACTAAGAAAATTATATTTTCTTTACATATATTTTAATTTATGTGTATTTAACAAAATTAATTTGGTATTCCTCGTCAAAGCTTTCCGTTCTAAATTGAGCTCAACGATCATTTAATATTTATTTATTTATATTTTACAAATTAAATATTATTTTGCCATTTTTTCAATAATTGTTATAAAAAGCGTAGACCCATCCACCAATTGTTTTGAAAACTGGGTTATCTGCAGTCGTTAAAATGGACGAGTTTGCTCTACCGTTGACTGTATGTGGTTCAATCTATTCGTGTTAACGATTGTTAGTGTCATATTGTTGGTGATTCTTGTTTTTTTTCTTTCTTTCTTTGTTCACAATCTAAACTAAATTTAAGTTCAGTGCATCTTTCTCTATCCATTTTAATGCTCAACACGTGAATCGAGACACAATAGCAGCGCGATAGCCGGCTGTCGCTTGATTGTCGAAAGGTTAAAGGACAGAAGATACATATTAGTTTAGTCCTGTCATAGTCATCTCCTGAAGTAAATTGATTTATTTTTTGTGACCATGTTTTTAATCGCATCTAAATTGTCTATGGAGTATCTTAACTAGACAGGATTGAAGTAGTAAGCATTTCGTCTTCTGTCCTTTTCTTAATGAGTTGAAAAGAAAAAGATGCACTGAACTTAAATTTAGTTTAGTTTGTGAAGAAGAGAATCGGCACCATTGTCTGCAAGTAATGGCGGCCACGAAGAGTAATAGTTTAGTGTAAAGAACTGGAGTCTGCATTTGCACCTCTAGGGGTCCAATAATTCCTAGTCTAACAGAATTTAAAAGAACTAGAAAAAACGATTTAATCGCTAAAAGACTTCTGAAATAGGAATTATTTTCTTAATAACATATTTTATTCATATTTATTTAAAGTTTGATGGCTTTTGTGTTTGAAATCAGATGTAATATACAAAAAAGAGATAAAAAAATACAATAAACATAGGGATGTTACGCTAATCTATATAAACTTAGATAGCACAAAAAAGAATTGAAATCATACTGATTTTGGACCCTCAACCTCAACTCACTAGACCATCACACTACAATCTGTAAACGACATCGTGAAACAACAAAATGAACACAACATAGTTACCTAGAGTTAATAGGGATGTGGACTAACATCAAATTAATGACATTCTGTTTAGTCCGTCTGTTAAACAGTCCAAAAATACTGGACACATATTTTTGCTTGATCAAATTAATAACAAAATACAAAGATAAAGAGCATCAAAGTTCCGGAGAGGGGGCTTGTGACGTCACTCCTCAGTAAAAATTATACTAAGGCGTGACGTTTCACGAAACTTCAACGCACTGTATTGTCGTCATTTTGTGTTTACGAAAAAAAAAGAAAAAAATACGTGTCTCAAATTTTTTGATTATCTAACTGACGGACTAATTACTTTTTTTTTGTCGTTAAGCCTATTGTAACATACATTCACAGTGTTACACTAATAAAATGCGTCACGTATGTAGGGACACGAATACTCCAAATTCTTGCCGGCGCAGATTGAATACTGTGCTATGTGCAAACTATGTACAAATTGCTTGACGACAACCCTTATGTAGGACACCCGTGTTAGCTTCAAATTGTACGAATGCTTGAGTAAAAGGTCCTTAGTTGTTGTCTTGTATTAAGTGGGTAAAAGGAAGTATAAGAATTCAATTTTACTTGAGTTTTGTTTACAGAATTTGATATTATTATTGTTGGGTCTCATTATAATAATAGCGATATGTACAATTCTTCTTTTTTTGTGGATGGGAAATCATCAAATGAATTCTCCCGCCCTGGGCGGGGCGGGAGAGTCTGACTTTTACGGACTAAAACCCATTTATGTTCCTTCGGTTGCCCTTTATGTTCCGGGGCCACGGTAACTCTTAATTGATTAGCGAACATATTTATCACTGATTGATTACGACATTTTTATTATAAAAAAAATGAGGTTTTTATTATAAAAAAAAATTAGGTTTATGTGACGTAGTCCACGAACAGCACCCGTCCGAATAGCACCGGCGCTTACATAGAACATATAACATAAATTCCATAATAATGGATTTTGTTTTACTCAATAAAAGTACGTAAGACTCTTTAATTTTAAATGTAATAGGAAAAGTTAATCCTAACTTTAATAATATTTTCGCCTCCAAAGTTCCATCACCAACAAAGTGACGTAGGTACTTAGAATTAAATAGACACATTTCTGACAATAATCCGACATTTACACGCCTTATAATACTTTCCATTAAAAAAACATACAAAATTATTTGTTTTCCAAAACGAACACCAACATTACAAACAAATCCCAGCGGTGCGTAGCAAATGGGAAAAACGTTAATAATATTTTCCCATTCGGTACGCAAAATTAGATCGCTTAAATAAGCAAAGGAAAAAAGATTTGACGTAAAATCGGGATTTTTACCAGAAAGTTAAAAGATTTATGTGGTATAAATAAAAATTTGTAATTTAATTTTAAATTTTGTTTTATAAAAACCAACCTATTTTAGATTGGAACTGTTATAATTACTGCTGAAATAACATGTTACTCCTACTTAACTTAATTTACAGATTTTTATTGTCGTTTGTTCATTCAATTGACAACCAGAGGAATTTCAGCATTAAAATATCTGAACGAATAGACTATTTTCTACACTAGGTTTCAAAGTTTTTTTTTTATTGTCAGTTTAGCATCAAACATAAAAATGAAATTTTATATAACGTATTTTACAATATGTATGTCGCAGTCATCTGGTTGAATCAGCTATTTGATTGTACAACTAATGCGTTCATTGAATGACGACATTTAATTGAATGACTAAAGGACAACTTGTCAAGTTGTTTAATGTAACGTTCAACGACTTGATTGAACGTCATTTAGCATTGTCGTTAATTGGGATCTAGCCGACTTTGTAATGTTTGTTTAAGGTGTGTTCACCTTAAGTTTGCACCTTAAAAACTTAACTTCCTTTACATAACAAAAATGAGGACATGAGATGACACGCCTTATTATGATTTTAATTTAAAAATAAGAACTTAAAAAGTAGCCGGCGGCGGCGGCGTAATTATAGGTAAATCCATGCTGCCACACTATTTTATTACGAAAAAGTAACTTTAAAGTTTAAGTCAAAAAAATATATCAAGACAGTGCTATCTGCGCGAGCTATTTTACGCCAAATTTGTTTCGGTGACTACTAACGCCGCCATGGAAAAAAAATGAATTAAATTACAATCACCTAACTGATTCTATGTCCGCTCTGTCCAAATGGCTATGTTACAATCAGCTATCTAGTTGGACGTTTAGTGATGCTTGTTTAATCAACGTTCGGTGTAGCAATTCAATTAAATGTCGTCATTCAATGAACGCGCTAGTCATACAATCAAATAGCTGATTTAACCATATGACTGCGACATGTACATTGTGAGAAAATCTGGTCTTAATGAAAACAGCTTTCCATAATTAAATGAAATTAATAAATTAATTAGGAAAATATCTTCAGGGTGATTACTGTTAATTATTCTTGGTATAATAAGATTTGCCCTGTAGCGGGAGAATATTAGACTGCTATTATTTGTAAGTATACCATATTATATTAATTAGATGCGGCGTATTAATATAATACTTGCCGAAAATAATCAAATATCGTCACATAAATTGATCCCGTAATACCTAATAGCATTAGTACACGTTCAATGGGAATTAAGATATTATACTATCTCAACATTAATTATATCTATTGGAACCGAAATTAATGTATTTCGTCTTCATTCATATCAGAATATTACTGTTACAGAAAATATAAAACATTACGTTACTAAGTTGCACACATCACCTTAGTAACGAATAAAAAATAAAAGATAAATACGTACTGTATATTTAAATGTTTTTTTTTTTCAAAGTGCAAGACTTTATTTTTTCACCGCCTCAAGGGATTGTAAACATGGGTATAATTAATTTGATGTCAATTTTCAAATAAAAAAAGACAGACAACAAAGTAGTCTCAAAACTTATTATTTTGAGCGTTTTTACTTTCCTTTACGCTTAAAATTTAAACAGATACAACCCATAAAATCTTTTTAACAATTCAGTGTGCATTACTGACTGCTTTTGTAGAATAAATTAACAAAAGGTATTAAAACTTAACACAAAAACTTCTGTCACTGTGCTTGTGAACAAGACACCTAGAACTAAGAACATACTTTTCTATACTCCGGTATAGAAAAGTTTGCTTTTCAATAGAATCCCCACAGTAATGAAACAACAAGTATATTGGAAAACTTCGTTTTATTATTTGTTTGTTCTCGAATTGTTAAGAATTAAGTACTGGAAGTTAGTATTAGTTCTCTTGAGACTAATGTTAGCAGACCGCTCCTATTGTTGTGAGTTCGAATCTGGCTACTACCGATGACTTTTTTCATTTTATAAGTGCTTAGAACTTTAAATTTATCACAAATATCGGTAACGGAAAATATCTTGAGAAAACCTTGACCTGTAATGGATTTAAAAAAAAATCGCTAATCCACTGAGCAAGCGTGGTGAACTGGTGATCAATGCTCGTGCCTTCTCAGTATAAGAAGAGTTTTAAGCCCTGAAGTAGGACAGTAATGGTTGCGGAATGTTTATAATAGTTACCGTGACCCCAGAACATAAAGGGCAACCGAAGGAACATGAGTGGGTTTTAGTCAGTAAAAATCTGACACGCCCTCCCTCCGCACCCAGGACGGGAGAAGTCATTTGATGATTTCCAATTCCCCAAAAAAAAGTAAGGCAGTAATAGCAGTATATAGATAGGTATTATCAATATTTATAAAACGGTAATCTGACTGAGTAATTGGGTGACAGCACTGCTCAAACCGCTAGTCCTAGAGACATGACACTGGGAGTGTATGTTCTTTGTGCAGAAAGAATATATCGTAACAGCTAAGAAAGGATTTATAAGAATCCCACTTCTGAAGTGGTAAAGGCGGATATCTTTCGACATTCACGCGAGTAAAACCAGGCCGATAGCTAGTCTATTAATATAATGTTTTGTAGTAAAGTTTTTTCCCTGAATGGTGCCTGCTTATCTGAGCAGCAATTGAAAGGCGTTCGTTTGGAAACGAACTCGTATCTATTCTAACGCGCCGTTAGGTCTTGGAAACTTGATTGAACAAAGACTAAGGAAAGGAGCAGCGATATCTATTCATTCTGGTTTATTTATATCCTTGTTTAATTTACATTGTAACTATTTTAGAATGTTTATTTGTCATGGTAATAATATCTTTACTTAAACTTATTGCTGTTATTGTGAATGTTATATATAAATTTATGAAGATAGATATTTTAGGTATTCTATTTTCATGCAAAAAGTACAGAACGGATATCATTGCAATTTTATAGTAATTTAAACCTTCAAATATACGTGATTTGAGGACTATAGTCGTTGGTCGCTTGGTCGTTGTAAAGTTAACTAATACATCAGAATTAAACATTGGTTAGGTACAAAATATAAGTATAGAATATAGAGTTTAGATATTAGGAGTAACAAAGTTACATCTATTTCTGAACCATCTTCGATCATTTAAAGTCTACACCCAAATATAGCTAACATAATTTTCCCATAACATTGTTTTTACGAGGCAGAGCAACTCTCAGGAGCCAAACAAGCAACATGATATACACATGATAAACTACACCGGATTTCACTCGTGTGAGTTTGGCTTCCATCTCCCTGTGGTAGCTATGTTTTTCCAAGAGAAAATGTACCTCATATTCCACTTACTGGGAAGTGTAAACATAGGATTATCTTCCTGTGTGGAGGTAAAACATTTTGGTTTTAGATTTTCTGAAATCTGCCTTTTAGCAAATTTAGATAATGCAAAATATTTTTCTTTTGTATCTGCCTTACCTTAACGTTGAAAACAATGTAGCTCTAGAAAAGCAATGGAGATAATCCAAATATAAATTAAAAAATATTGTTTCCCATTGGTGACAACAATCAGATGCTGGCAATAAAAGTAATAATTTCAGTTACTATAAAACAAAAATAGTAGTCAGAAAAAAATATGAAAGTAACAGAACTTATTATTAATAATAACTCAAAGGTCTAGAAGTAAAACATATCTTAACAGCTGACAAAATATCAATAACCTTTCGACCACCAACCGACAGCCGGCTGTCGCGCTGCTATTGTCTTTCTATTGTGTCTCGAATCACGTGTGTTCGAAGGTTTCATCTGATTTTAAGTATATTTTTTACTTTTGACCTTAAGACATACAATAGACTTATAAGCCATTCAACAACGATTTACTACGCTTAGTATCATTATTATTGAACAAAACTGATACTACAGTGTAATTTTGAACATTTTATAGCCTTAATTAATATCCATTTATTTTAATAGTCTTATTATAGAATACCTTGTGAATTACCCTTTCAGTAGAAGACGACAAATTGTAACCGAGTATTTAAATTAAGACCTAAGCCGTCTGCGACTGAAATAAGTTATTAAAATGTCTTTGAACCTCTTGAATTTGAAGTCTTTGGGTACCTATTGTTCAAAATCAACCGCTAAGTTATTGTTAATTTAGACTGTTGGAAATCTAAAATGGTATTCAATTGTTTTTGTGTGTTCATAATTTTTATTTCTAACTTCAGCTAATATCATGAAATTTACACTCATACTCATGTCGTAGAGGCACATTGTATTTGTATGAAAATCCACGACGAAACCCGCACAGAAACCGCAGGAAACCGTTAGCTAGATATAAAACGATAAGTATTTCGAAAATATTTCTATCACCAAAATACATTATGGTTCCGGATTATAACATATTATTATTAATATTATAAAGTCACATTTTCATTACATTTCCCATAATGTCGTACTCAATGTCCAATATTATATTTAGAAAACATTTTTATTACCAAAATACATTACGGTTCCGGTTTATAAAATATTATTATTATGTACAAAATCACATTTTCATTACATTTCCCAACATATCGTAACAATGGGAATAAGTAATATTACATGTTCCCACAGCGTTCCATCGTTGAATTCCATGAAAATAAAGTATAGGGAAACATATCCTAAGTAATAATAAGAGTTTCGGAGTACGCTATAACTTACGTGTTTGTGCTGTGAAATATGATTTAACAGAAAATATATATCAGTAAAGTGATTTAGGCCTTTCAGAAGAAAAATTGTACATAAGGGCGATATAATATATTTAATACCTAATGTGATCATTTCAATCATGAGAAAAAATAAGGCACCCGCTTTAACACCACATTTCCTGGCGTATCGGATGGGAATATCCCGATATTTCCCAGCGATGGGAACCAATTTATTGTTATAGGTGGTGAGTTGACAGATTGCGGGCAATTTGGACGTCAGTGACTTGTCGGGCACAAGATGTATTGTTCCTCTAAGATTAACGATAAAGTTTGTCATTCTCTTGAAATTTGGACAGGGATGTTGAATAGGGTATGACGAAGAACAGATAAAATTTGAATGTAAACTGAAAAAAAATGGCTAAGTTCGAGTCGGACTCGCAAACTAAGGGTTCTGTACTTGTAGCTATAGAAATCGTGCTGCAAAATTGAAATTAATAATTGAGAGCCAACTACAATTTTTGTTTCGGATTTTGCCTTTATTTTGTGCTACATGTAATTGCTTTGAAAATGAAATTTGATTTCTTTGAGAATGGCAAAATGTAAGTTTTGGCGATATTAATGGCCGTGTCCCTTTTCGCCAACTTGGAAGTTTGTTTTTTTTTTACGCTTCGAGGGACCACAGACTTGTGTATGCGTATAGTTAAACTACAACTTTAACCTCATCTCAACAGTTTTACGACAGACAGACGGAAAACAAAGAAGATTTATCCTTTTGATGTACTGAAACCTAAAAATAAGCCTTTTACCATTAAATGTTATACGAATGTATTATACGAACCACATAATACACAAAAACTTTGTGTACAGGCCATCAAACTAAGTAACATTGAACAGAAACTTTTGCTGAGAAACGAGTTGTGTAATGGGAAAAATTACTGTTTACGGTTATGCCGAATGGGAAAACAGTTTACTCACATCTGTACGACAATGAAGGGTTAGTATGGTATTTAAAGTATATTTATTGAACTGTACTATATAAAAACTAGCTTTTGCCCGCGTACAAAAAGTAGCCTATGTTACTCTCCATGCCTTCAACTATCTCTACTTAAAAAAAAACGTCAATTCGTCGCTCCGTTTTGCCGTGAAAGAAAGACAAACATACAGACAGACACACTTTCCCTTTTATAATATGAGTGTGGATGTCGTGATGGCCTAGTGGTTGAGCACCTACCTCTCATGTACGAGGGTGTGGATTCGAGTCCGGGCAAGTACCGATGTGTCAATTCATACGTCTTTTCTAAAGTTTATTTTGGACATCATATGACATCGGGGAAGGAAAACATCGTGAGGAAATCAGGACTTGTAGTGAATATAAGTTCGAAAACGCCAATCCGCCTTGAGCAAGCGTGGTGATCAATGCATGCCTTCTCTGTATAAGAAGAGGCCCTTGTTTTGCAGAGGGACAGTTACAAGCTGGTATTATTTTTATTATATAGTAATCTGTTTGTATACATTATAGTAGCCTGGCAACACGCTGCGATCTACGGGAGCAGTTCAGTAACCAAAGCGGGTGTTCCAGTCAATCTGTTATTTTTAATTTAATACTATAAAGAGGTAAAGTTTGTCAGTATGTGAGTTTATAGAGGATCTCCTTAACCGAATTACAAAATTCTCTTACCAATAAAATTCCACCTTATTTGTCAGTGTCGTAGGCTGTATAACACCACGCTATGTCCCACGGAAGCGAAGGAGTACCCAAAGATCTAACACAACGAGGGTAAAACCGCAAAAACAACTAGTTTTAAATAAACAGTAAAAGCTTAAAATTAAAAAAAAAACATTTTTCATCCCACCTATTCGAAAAAGACGACTTTGTTCCCCTTTAAGTACGCCCAAAGTTGGTGTTTTCTATAAGAAACTTTCAGCGGGCAATAATGACGCTCCAAATTCAAAAAGTGCGCCTAAAAGTAACTTTTAATCGCTCTTTTTGAATTTGGAGCGTCTTTGCATGTTTTACGCCCTGATATAAGTGCGCCTAAAAACTCTTTGAATTTGGAACATCTTAATGCTCAGCGCCAAAGAATCGAACGCAAATAATGAATGGCTGGTACGACGGCCAATACCATAGTCACGCTGCGGCTGAATAAAAAAAAAACTTAACTAGAAATAAAAAGCGCAAACTACAGCCCGAGTTCTCGTAAAAATTTTCACGGATTGTTTTGCAGCAAATTATTAATGTAGCTGCTATTATTATCAAGCTATGATAATAATAGCAGCTACAATAATAATTTTACAATAAAGTATGAAGCGCCTTTTATTTTCTCATAGGGGGTGATGAAAAGTAGAGTGTATCACTCGGGCGCAAAATATATTTTTGGCTCGGGCGACGTACTTTGAATCCCTCGCTACGTTCGGGATTCTATTTAAGAATCCCTCACTTCGCTCTGGATTCAAAAAACGCCCTCGCCGTAAAAATCTTACTTTGCGCCCTTGTAATACAATCTACTATTATTCTTTTAAATAAGAAAAACTAAAGCAAGTTATTCGACTTCTGTGAATACCTACATAGACAAATATATTCGTCGCTCGCTTTGGAAGTCGTGATATCAATTTCCTTTACATGGCTCCTTCTTATTCACAAGACGGTAACAGATAAAGGATATTTTATTTTTCTTTGCTTACTAGTTTTTTGTGACTCATGATTGGGGTTAGTGAACTAACTTAGGCAAAACATAGGTATTCCTTTTTTTTGCAATCGCCCTTCTGTGCCTATTGGCTTAATTTATTTATTTAATCTTTATGCACATAAATGTACAATGGCGGACATTTTCTACCAGTCTACTCAGGTTACCAGGTTAGTTCTGGTTCTGTCTCCTGCTTAATATGAAGGGAAGTGGAAAACTTATTTTATCTTACTCCTCCTTGGTTCCTTCTAATTAATTTCATTTTCGCAACGAGAGACAGTTGAATCATTATCCGAGTCCACGACCTCCGGCTTAGCAGTCAGGGTCACTAACCACTAAGCGAACAGGCTCGTCCATATCACAGTACATTACCACAGCATGCCAGGGATGCGGAAATTGTTCGAAAGAGTCGCCACGGCCCTGAAACGCAAAGAGCATTACGAGGAACACGGATGGGTTTTAGCCAGTAAAAGTCTGACACTGACTTCCTTGCCGAACATAGCAGATGGAGTCGTATGATGATTCCCATCCATAATAAAAGTTGCGGAATGTTTATAATAGTTACCGTGACCCCGGAACATAAAGGGCAACCGAAGGAACATGACTGGGTTTAAGTCAATAAAACTCTGACACGCGGGCACGCCCTCCCGCCCCGCCCAGGACGAGAGAAGTCATTTGATGATTTCCTACTACCAAATAAAAATCCATAATTTTTTTTATCCCAAGATATTAATTTTATTTATTTATTTACAACACTACAGTTATAAAGACCAGACTACTTAGGTGTCAACGACCTCCAATACATCCCACTCAAAGCTTAATAGTGTCATAAAATAAATGGAGAAACTTCAGTGCCTCAGACGTGTCGATAGAACGATAAGATCTAGTGATAATTAATATTTCTTTTAGATGTTCTTTGTAATTGCTTTTTGCAATTTAGGTAAATACCCTAGTCTGCTATTACAATCGTGTCTCAATGACCAGTCATCGGCCGAATATTTGACAACTTTGACAGTTTTTGCGTGGGAAGTGTGTCAAAAGTTTGTAATAGAAGACTAGGGCCCCTGAGGTTAGGATGTAAAGTCGGATGTTGAAAATATAATTGTTTTTTTTTAATGACCATTTAACCAACATTAACGTAAAAGAACATCATCTTATCTCCCTAACCATTCTCCCAGCTATGTCGAGGTCGGCTTCCAGCCTAACCGGATTTATTTGGATACCAGTGTTTTACGTGGAACGACTGCCTATCAGACCTCAACATCCCAGTAACTGGGCGACACCATACTTCTTGGTTAGACTGGTCAGACTTTCTGGCTCACCCGTAACGGCTTTATGTGCTTTCCGAGGCACAGGATGTTAGTGATGTTGAAGATAAACTTTAGAAAGTACATATGAACTTTACTGTTAAAGTCACATTGGTACTTGTCCGGATTCGAACCTACAAACTTACACGAGAGACGGGTGCCTTATTCACTAGGCTATCACGACACGAAAGGACGTAAAGAAAAAGTGCTCACGACGCCACAGCAAGGCACGTCTAAAATAAAACTTTTATTCTGTTCAAAATGATATTTTGTCTAGCCTTTGCCTAATTACAACAACTATATTGGGTAAGCTTTACCTAATTTAGATGGGTACCTGTGTTTGAAGGACCTTCGCTACCCAGTTTCTGGAGGATAACATACCTCCTGCCTAGGCTGGTCATACTTTTTGGCTTCTAGTCAAAAACCAATACCAAAATACGATTTTTTCTAGATATTTTTAACTGGTTTCGATTTCAGGTGTGTTACGTAAAAGTTGAATACACTTTAGATTAGAATTATGAAATGATAACTGTAGTAAGATAGTTGTTTAATTTAGATATACTCGGGTATATCTAAATTAAACAACTACACACGCACAAGTACACACGCACTCGGGTGCGTGTGTACTTGTGTCTAAAATAAACAATCTATCTTGATGAAAAGAATATGAAGAATATTCTCACACTTGTGTTTAAATTATCAAATCACAGAAAAAAACCCTTCTAACACATAAGTGAAAATATTTAAAAAAACGGCCAAGAGCGTGTCGGGACACGCTCAATGTAGGGTTCCGTAGTTTCCTGTCCGTCACAATAAGTGTTCCCACTTATAAGTTTAAGAAAAAGGCTATTTGTTACGTTGACATACTAAGTACGCAGAAATTATTTTGTACAACCTTTTTGTCTTGTTTGTACAAAAACTGTCCTTTCTATCAAGTTCAAAATAATTTTCCTAGAAAGTACTTATAAAGTTCTTCTTTCCAGATTTTTTTCATATTTTTTAAACCTACGGGTCAAAAGTTAGAGGGGGGGGAGGGGACGCTTTAATTTTTCCTTTTGGAGCGATTATTTCCGATATTATTGACATTATCAAAAACTGATTTTAGTAAGCCCCTTTTCATTTTTAAATACCTTTCCAACAATATATCACACGTCACGGTTGAAATTAAAAAATAAATCACTTCCCTCTTTACATATAGGGGGGCTACCTTATTAAAACATTTTTTTCCAATTTTTATTTTACCACTTTGTCGGCGTGGTTGATATACATATTAGTACCAAATTTCAGCTTTCTAGTGCTAGCGGTCACAGAGATTAAGCGAGGACGGACGGACAGACAGACAGACATGGCGAAACTATAAGGGTTCCTGGTTGACTTCGGAACCCTAAAAAGAGCTTTAAAATTAAAAGTACTATAAATAACAATAGTATGTATTCTTTAATAAACAAGTTATACATATTTATGTATTGTGTATATTTTAGCAAACAAATGCCATAGATTTACATTGAGACTAGCGTCTTTGAATCCTCAGGCCATCTAATACCACAGACCCCATTAATCAGCATTGACCTTACAGCTTATTAGATCTAGATCCAGCATATAAAAAATAACATTTGACCTTCACCTTTCCTTAACACGAGATCATAAAACAGGCATCGCCAGGAGATAAATTAGTGAAGCAATAAAACGCTTTAGAAGATATATGGATATGTAGGAAGGCCAGTTTCCTGAAGTAACCCCATTTGCGAATATTTGGCGGTACATTATCATTATTGGGAACAGTTTTAGAGCCTACTGAGAAGGGTACAATTATTTTAGGAGTCCATTTTCGTTAGGTATATTGTAATAAAACTTTTTAGGCGTTTTCAAGGGAAGGTAATACTAATATTATAAAGAGGAAAGGGTTTTTAGTCCTTTATTTCTTCGAGCTCACGTGATTCGATACACAATTGGGTAGTTTACACATTAACCAATAAATGTTAGGCCCGAGTCACACCGGAATGGCAGCGGCCGGCAGCGGCGCGGCGAGCACCTTCAGTGTACATACTTAAAAGACTAGTATTGAAAAGCTTGAAAAGCTTGAAAAGGTCGCGAGGCCGCGAGCGGCTGCCAGCGGCTGCCAGCGGCCGCCGCGAGCGGCCGCGCGCCTTTCGTTTCTAGCGACGCTGGCGGGCTCGCGTCGCCGCGGGCGGCCGCTGCCATTCCGGTGTGACTCGGGCCTTAGACACAATTTCTATAAAACATCTTTTAATTTCAAAATCGGTTAATCAAATTCGGTTCATTTTCAATTTGCTATAAAATTTGATTTTTAGTTGCTTTGAAATCTATAAATAGATAGTCAACTGAGTTGTTATTTTAGTGACGTCATAAGCTGCCATTGCCATACAAAATCTATTGGAAAATTGCGTTTTAACAGCTCATAAAAAGTACGTCAATTGATAATGGTGTAAACTACCGTATTGAAAGTCAATAGCAGCCAGCCAGCTGTCGCTTGGTCAACGAAATGTTAGTATTCAGCACGACTTTTCTTGTAACCCTGTATAAAATGGTAAACTCTCTCACTGATTGACTGTTGAAATATCAGCGCACAGCCTAAACCGCTGATCCTAGAGACATGAAACTTGTAGGGTGTGTCCGTTGGAGAGAGTAAATATTTTTGGAAATTTCAACCTTAAAGTTGGAATTTTTATTAAATCCGTACTAATATTATAAATGGGAAAGTGTGTCTGTCTGTCTGTCTGTTTGTCTTTCTTTCACGGCAAAACGGAGCGACGGATTGACGTGATTTTTTAAGTGGAGATAGTTGAAGGGATGGATAGTAACATAGGCTACTTTTTGTCTCTTTCTAACGCGAGCGAAGCCGCAGGCAGAAGCTAGTCATAAATAAATAATAATCGTTTATTTGCTAATATAGTTAATTACATAAAGTAATTGAAAATATAGCGCATTCCAACCATATTACACCTTAAGGCATGCAAAATACAGGCTTTATTATTATAATACACTTTCTTGCAAATAATATTTATAATTAATTAATAATAATGGTACAATTTAGTTTATTAACCGACTTCAAAAAAGGAGGAGGTTCTCAATTCGTCTGTATGTTCTTTTTTTTTTTTTTTTGTATGTTTGTTACGCGATATCTCCGTCAATTGTAAACGGATTTTGATGGTTCTTTTTTTGTTTGATAAGTCATGATTCAGGGGTGGTCCCATATAAATTTTGTGGCGATCGGTTCAGTGGTTCTCGAAAAATTCACCAAGAACAAAAAAAATTGACGAAATATTCATAGACGATGTGTGCTTTTTCTTCAAGTTTCTATATCTACATTGGGAGTCGACACTAAAAAGTAATAAATAAAAACTTTTTTCAAAAAAATAATAACCGCCTTCAAAAACTAAAAACCCAAAAATAACTAAAATTTCGGAAGTCGGTGGCTTCTGTTCTGCCAGTCAATTTGTGTTGCCACCGACTTCCGAAATTTTAGTTATTTTTGGGTTTTTAGTTTTTGAAGGCGGTTATTATTTTTTTGAAAAAAAGTTTTTTTTTACCCTTAAAATTTTACTGGTAAAATCGGGGATGGAAGTACCGACCTTCACGCGGACGAAGCCGCTTGCGAAATCTATGAAAAATAAAAATGTTTTAATTTAAATAAAAAGACTAATATTAATTTATTGTAATCTACTCTTGAAATTCCTCATAAAATACACTGTGTTACTCATTTTCGAAATATTTTTTATTTTCACTCAGTTAATTAAACCGTGTGTCCTATTCTTATCTAAATCCTTGATAACAGTAATATTAAAAGATAATTCGATGTGTAAATTATGCAGACACTTATGTCTATTGCCTGATTTGTCATAAAGCTGTCATAACCTTCATGTATGACGTGTGCCTAGTCAATGAATAGCTCTTGCCAGTGACTTTTCCCGCGAGTATGTCGGTTATTATAATAAGAACACACATGAAATTAATGTGGGCAGGCCTCCCGCAAGATGGACCGATGATCTCATCAAGATCGCCGGGTCCCGCTGGATGCGGGTGGCGCAGGACCGATGCATGTGGAAATCTTTGGGGGTGGCCTTTGTCCAGCAGTGGACGTCTATCGGCTGATGATGATGTTGATGATATGAAATTAAAAAACTGGGGATTCAAGCTCGGGTATTTCATTCCCAATTTCATCCAAATCGGTTCAGTAGTTTAGTTGTGGAAGTGTAAGCGTAAGATAGATATAGTTCGACAGACAGATGAAAATGCAAACGAACTGAATTTTGGTCAGAATGCTCATGTTTATTATCAGTATGACTTTAGCTAGATAAAAAAGCAGTGTATTATGTCGCAGGCATTATGTATAACTTTTCGTTAACAATATAATGCCCGGCATTTCATATACGGCGTAAACGCTGTTAGGTTATATGTTGAAGGCAAAATATCAGGGCAGAGCATTTCTAGGTTAGGTTAGTACTACGCTCCACTCTCACCTTAGGCTCCGCGCAAACGGGCCACCGACCAATATACCGGTAACTGTCGCGCGCTACCACGCTACGTAGACACTGCTGTAGCGAGTGGCCGCTACGCTACCGGCCACACGTGTGCGGCGCGTCTATATTAAATATTTCACCCAGATTTTTCGTTACTGCTCCGCTCATGGGGTCGTAGCGTGATGGTATATAGCCTATAGTATTCCTCGATAAATGGGCTATCTAACACTGAAAGAATTTTTCAAATCGGACCAGTAGTTCCAGAGATTACCCCCTACATACAAACTTACAAATTTTACCACTTTATAATATTAGTATAAATATATCAAAAATTATGTTAAGTGGCTGGCGTTGACCACCAGTGCCAGTGGTCGGTGGCTCATTTGCGCCGACCTGGTTATTTAAACCACCCAGAAATAAATGCAATTTGGATTGCTTTGACATTTCGCCAATTTACGCCGTATTAAAAAATGCCGATGCATTATGTAAACGGAGAATTCATGCAAAATGCCTGCAAAATCCATATGCTATGTCACAAAGTTAACAAGCTGTCCTTTGTGACGAGTCCTTAACCTTTCGACGACCGGCTGTCGGGCTGCTATATATTGTCTTTCTATTGTTCCTCGAATCACGTGAATTCAAACGTTTAATGTCACTGTACGTACGCTCTATGACCGGCTGGCTTATTACCTATGAAACAGCAATCAGCAATATTTGCGCGCTTAACGTAAAAAAAAATCGTATTATGTATGAATCGATTGCTAATCGCTCGCTTGATTGTACTAATGCACGTATTGATACGATGACGATAAAGTAGCAATCGCTGGAACTAATTAAATATCACCTTTAACAAAAATAACTTAACTTTGCTCTTAAAAATAATACTTAATACGAAACCACCAAACGAAAAATGCATGTTTTAGTTAACTGATTGCTCCACAGAGGCAACACTATCGCTAGATTGCTATCGCATTGCTATTGCTATTAAACGATAAAGACGATATTGAGAGAGAGCGGAGGGCGCTCTCAATACGAGCCAACATGATAGCTCGCAGGTTTGCTAGGTGTTCGAGGGGGGTAAAAGTTACACTATTTAGAGCTTACTGTACCTCTCTTTACACCTGCAGCCTGTGGGCTCGCTACACAAAGAAGTGCTACAGCGACCTCCGCGTTCTCTACAATAACGCGTTTAGGATTGTGTTGGGGCTGCCTCGTTTTTGCAGCGCCTCAGGCATGTTCGCAGAGGAGCGCACCGCTTGTTTTGAAGCGACTATGCGCAGGCGCAGCATCTCTCTGGTGCGCAGAGTGCGGGCCAGCTCCAACGCAGTCCTGGCGATGATTGCAGACAGACTGGACTGCCCCTACATGCAGCATTGCTGCAGTAGACATGTGCAGGCAAAGCCGTTTAGCAGGCGTTATTAGTAATTGTATGTTTGTGTATGTATTTTTATTTTTATGTGCATGTATTGTGATTTTATAATTTTTATCTTCTTTTAATGTGATTTTATAATTTTAATTTTAATTCAATTCAATTTTAATTTTGGAATTTTAATATTATTTAAATTTAAATTACTTACCTAAGTTATGAGTGTGAAATGTATTTTTATCTGGAATTACCTTATATGGGCCTAGTTACCTGAATTAAATGAATTTTATTTTTATTATTATTTTTTTATTGCTGATACGTAATAGGAATTAACGTTTGAGAAGCAATTTTTGCGCAATTATCGCGATCGCTCGGCTTCTGCAAGATACGTAATCCCGGTGAGGGCATAAATTATGATTTCAAGCGATAAAAAAATAAGACAAATGTTGCCATATCGCAAAAATACCACTTAGGGTGTTGCCGCGTCTCGCGTTTTCCTAATTCTATTAGAATCTTACCTTAACAGGTTACATTTTCAGGATATAGGATACCATAATGTGTCCCATAAATTTTCATGTGCTGTTTATTAATATTGATTGTTATGGTAACTACATAAGGTTCAAATTGAATTGGACAGGTAACGTTGAAAGTGACCTTGACCGTGGTTGTAATAGGTAACGGGTTAACAGCGTTACGAAATGGCTGTAAAGTAATTGGTTAAATTGTGTTATTTTTTATCTCTCACATTCAGGGTGTTTAAAAACACAGGACTACTTTTTAATTATGTGTATTATCCGTCAAACTAAATAACATTGAGCAAATATTCATTTTCATTGTTTTTTGTTGTTCTACAGTAACAGATAAAAATCATTGGTAGATATTTTAATTTATAATAATACTAGCTTTTGCCCGCGACTTCGTCCGCGGAATCATAGTTCCGGTTCTCGGGGGATTTTCGGGATGAAAACTATCCTATGTCCATTCAAATCGGTTCAGTGGTTTAGGCGTGAAGAAGAGACAGACAGACAGCGTTACTTTCACATTTATTAGTATGGATGGTAAACTGACTAATTGACTGAGTGATTGTTGGTATAACAACGCACAGCCCCAACCTCTGGTCCTAGAGACTTGAAGGTGTCTACTACTAGGAGAAGACTAGAACTTGGAGGTGTGTTCTTTGTGAAGAGTTGGTAGTTCAACATTCACCCAGACGAAGCCTCGTGCGAAAGCTAGTTGTTATACATACATCCAGCTTTGGATGCCAAGTGCATGACTCATCTCGGGAAGATAATCCATCGAGGGGTGGAACACGTGTCGAGTATTAAGTATTGGGTGGCAAATTACATGTTATTTACTACTTTTCTGCATGTGCATTATAAATATTTTTTGCTACGAGGACGACGATTGTTAACACTCTGTCGTAATTAAAACTACATTTTTATACGCTAATAGCTTTCGCTCGCGTGGATATAGCTTCTTTAGGGGCCGAATTTCGATAAATCCTAACCACAAAGAAGATACCCTTAAAGTTTCATGTCTTTAGGGCTCGTATTAATAGACGCTACTCAAATACGATCTGAAGTGCGATATCATTTGATACCGGATTATTGCGGAGCTCAGGATCGTCGCTAATTATTAAACGCATCTCAGTTACCAAGATCAGCTACTCATTGCGCTGTACTCGATGTGAACGAATACATCACATGAGTACAATACAAGGGTCAAGTTTCGTTTATTAATCAGTCTATACTCAGCCGATGACGTACACCTAATCGTAACCTGAGCTCAACTTCAATCTTGTTTATTAATATGAACAACGTCTTAAGCTTGGCATCAAGTACGAGTTTTGATCTGAGTAACGTTTATTAATACGTGCGTTGATATTTCGACTGTCAGTTAATCAGTCAGTTTCTCATTATGTAAATATATAGATTAACAATTAATATATTCAAAACCAGTAGGTTTTTAGATCTAGTTCATATAAAAAAACATCGATTAGAAAAACAGACATCGTTATATGTCTTTTTTACAAGTACACATGGAATTTTGTGAAGATAAAGTTAGTAATGAGAAAACTCTGTAAACTCCTATTGACAACTTTTCGATAACGAACTGAATCCAATAAAAGAATTTTTTTTTTATCATGGCAATAATTTGAGAGTCGTAAAAATATATTTATAGAATCTTAATAAATAAATTCTAAAAAGCGAAAAATAAATGACGATATAATACTTTTGTTCCGTGATTTTTATTGTATACTAGCTTTTGCCCGCGGCTTCGTCCGCGTGGAATAATGGTTCCCGTTCCCGGGGGATTTTCGGGATGAAAACTATCCTATGTCCTTTCTCGGGACCCAGACTATATCTGTACCATACTTCATCAGATCGGTTCAGTGGTTTGTGCGTGAAGAAGAGACAGACAGACAGACAGAGTTACTTTCGCATTCGTATTTGTAAGGATTTTGTACTAGCCAATGGCATTGTTTTTTACCCGCGTAGTTCAGTTTCCGTAAGACTTTTGTGATAAAATCTATCCTATGTCATTTTTCAGGCTATGGACTATACATATATATCTCTGTACCAAGTTACATTTAAATTGGTTTGAAAGTTTCCACGTGAAACCGAAAAAAAAAGACAGAGTTACTTTCGCATTTATAATATTAGTACGAATTGTCGCCGAGACAACGTTATAGGTTATAGTTTATGCCCCTCACTTCTACATTAAATCTTAACAGAAATTACATAGAGGTATAATAGTTGCGGAATGTTTATAATAGTTACCGTGACCCTGGAACATAAAGGGCAATCGAAGGAACATGAGTGGGTTTTAGTCAGTAAAAGTCTGACACGCCTTCCCGCCGCACCCAGGACGGGAGCAGTCATTGGATGATTTCCCACTCACCAAAAAAAAAAAGTAGACATTACTGATAGAATTATCGCTTAATATGGGAAAAGAAAACATACAGAAAGACATATATATCCAAAAGTATGTATTTTTTTAAATCCATCACTAAAATCAAAATACATCCGCCCGGTATTTTAAAAATTTGAAGTAAATTATCCAGACTAGCTTCTTCAGCTTAGATATTCGTGCAATAACAAAAAGATATCGCGACATAATAACAGATTCAACTGAACTGACATACTGAATAATTTTCAACTACTCGATATACCTAGATCATATCAATTTGTAGTCAGAGACATATTGAAGACGTTCCATGTATGTCGATATCTCCGGTATCAAAGTAAGGGTCTTATCACACAAGCGGATTGAGAGCGTTATAGCGGATGTTATTATACAATCCGGTATTTGACACCATCATCAATTGACGTACTTTTTATGAGCTGTCAAAACGCAATTCTCCTATATACTTTGTATGCCAATACCAGCTTGTGACGTCACAAGCTAGCAACCCTATTGACTAACTATTTATTGATTTTAAAGCAATTAAAAATCCAATTTTACAGTAAATTAAAAACAAATCTGATGCTTAGTACTAATAAAAAGATAGGTTTTATAAAAAATATGTCATAGATTTATCGGTTAATAGTGTCAAATACCGTATTGAAGAATTTCCAAAATTGTAATGATGAATTGAAATAGACATTTATCTGTTTATTTGACTGTTTCTGGGTTCGATTCCCACCCAAGACAAACTTTGTGTAGTAACATGGTGGTTTGTTCTGTGTCTGGGTGTAATTTATCTACAATTTTATAATAAGTATGTTTATCGGTTGCGTAATTACCAAACTCTGTTTAGTTTGGGATCAGATGGCCGTGTGTGAGTTGTCCCAGGATATTTATTTATTTATTCGTTCTCAGGTAAGCCACTAGTGTGATGAAGCCCTATCAGGCACCTGCTTACAGTTGAGAACTAGTATCTATGCTAATATTCTAACTTTGAGCGGCGAAGTTGATGACGTCATAGTATGCTTAATATACGCTTTCATAGAGACGACGGTATAGTAGTAGTTAGTACAGGTACACGAGGTTCACGAGCATAAACTTGTATACACTACGCAAACATCAAAATCAATTTTCTCTTAGTTTTATGGCATGTTTAATATTAATGCTGCCTTTGATGAAAATGTTATTATAGTGGCAATAAAATGTGGTTAAAAACAGTTATTGTTTCCACTACTACTAACCTATCTTTCGTCCACGCATTCGAGAAGATGCAATTTTTTAAGCGGAGTCATGAAATGCATTTATTTTAGTTATTACATAAATCAGACTAGTCATTTTCAGGGTATCTACGCTTGTGTTTTTTTTAAACGCTGGGCCAAATACTTTTGCAATCTTTCCAAAATTAATTAATTGTAAAACAAACAACAAAGGACAATGTTAGAATTGGTAAATAAATAAACGACTTTTGTTTTTAACAAAGACAAAAACACTCCCAATTATTTCAGTTACAAGACTAATTAATTGAAACAAAAAGTAAACGATATCTTCGGATTCTCGAAACGTTATATTTAATCTCAAACAACCCGGAAAAAAATAACAAAAGATACTCCAACAAAGAAAAAATCCTCTTAAAAATATATTGAAATAACAAGCAAAAAATGTATCTGAAAATGGAGAAAAAGGTCTTCTCACAAATGTCACAAAATGTCCCTAGAGTAATAACTTCGCAACTGCCAATACATCGAAAGTTTTGTTATTGTATTTTGACATTGACTTTAAGGTGAACATAGACTAGAACATTTGCTAAAGCTATTATTTGCTACAATAAAATGTAATATGTAAATGAACGGAATAAAACAGCCAAATGCTCAGTTTTATATAAACACTAGCTTCTGCCCGCGGCTTCGCTCGCGTTAGAAAGAGACAAAAAGTAGCCTATGTTACTCTCCATCCCTTCAACTATCTCCACTTAAAAAATCACGTCAATCCGTCGCTCCGTTTTGCCGTGAAAGAAAGACAAACAGACAGACAGACAGACACACTTTCCCATTGATAATATTATTAGTATAGATTAGCTTTTGCCTGAATGAATGTCGAAACTTCAATTCCGAATTTTACCCTGTTGGGGTTGAAATTTTCAAAAGTCCTCTCTTGTGCTGTTCACAAAGAACGTCCTCCAAATTTCATGTCTCTAGGACTAGCGGTTTGATCCGTGCTAAATGTATCCGAATTGCTGCGGAGTAGTTGTAATAGTTACCGCAGCCCCGGAACACAAAATGCAACCAAAGGAACATGGGTGGGTTTTAGTTAGTAATAGTCTGACATTACTGTGAGGGCTAGAAAGACCTCCGGGACCTAATGTGTGTGCAGTAATGTGGAAGGGCTTGAAGAACCATCCAGACAACACTTTTGTACAGTGTAACTAATTAATATAAAGACGAAGGACTTTTAACTGTATTTATTCGACCTCAGTACCTCCCGCTCCGCCCAGGGCGGAAGAAATCATTTGATAATTTCCCATCCATAAAAAAATGTTCAAATTGCTATTTGAGTAAATTTTAAAAATGCTCAATGTTCTGTTGCAAATAAAAGTTGTAGTCTATATCCACCTTATCGTTACATGTACCAGTTAAGGGTCCGGTCAGATTGACGCGATTATCGCGCGGCTGACGGGTTTATCGCGATACGTCAAAACTCGAGTGGGGAGGAAATTAATGGAATGATTGAAATGCGGTGGTACTCCAAGTGTGGATAAAGGTCATCGTTTAATTTCCAACATTTAATGCGTAGTTGATTTGTAGGGTAATTGGGTCATGGAAAACCTAATTAATTACGACTAACAGGTTTCCTGCAGTTTTACCTAAGGTTACCTGCTGTGCTCTCGTGGTGGGGGTTGCTGCGCCCTATCAGGGTATCATGTATGTACTTTTACCTTTTATAACATCGCATGATTGCAATAAATATTTGAAGTTTGAAGTTCACAGATTAAATGTATAAAGCTTATGTTTTATACTGATAATCGGAAAATAATGTAAAATTAGTTTCCATCCAAAAACGTTTGATATTATCACATACTTTTACGTTTATTATTTACAAGATTCGCAATTTCATGCAAGTTAGTTAAAGTTTTTGGTTACTGCTCCGCTCCTTTGGTTCATGGCGTATTTTGTCTCAGTGTTATTCTTATATACTAGGTTACAGGTAAAATTGTGCTGTATTTTAAACGACGTTATTATATAGGTCCTTTCTGATGAATTTGACCTGATTTTGTCCCAATTAAGTGAACGTAATAATAGTTTTCAGGTTTAAATAATAGACCTGTAAACTATTATTTCGTGACAATATTAAATCTAGCATACTACATAGAATTTAGTTTTAAGCCAAAAGTAACACTTCACGTACAATTTAATCACAGTAATTAATTTCAGACAGCCGTTAATAAAGAATAATAATTCAAATAAATGATGATAAATGATAAATGGTGATGAAAATGTCTATTAATTTTGGGTTCAATAAAAATATGACCCAGTATGATCGTTCTAGTAATAAATAAACTAATAAATTAATCTTTATGTATAATATACGTAAGTTTAAAAATCAAAACTGTAGTGATCACTCAAGATATCTAATAATAATGCAAAACTTCTAATCACTTGTTAACAATAAAAGCTTATTAAAGAAAAGCGCCGTCACATCGGCCAGCAATTAATTTTGTTACTGAAAAAAAGTCACCGTCACATCCTAATTAGTTTCGTCACCGCGACAATCTGACGTCGCCCTAACAGAAACACTTCCTTACTGTCGAAAGCGACCCTCTTTCGGCCCTCAGTAAATAAAGACGTGGCTTTTCTGCCCTTTGACGGACTTGAAAAGACTTTCGAGAGTAAAATAATTAAATATTTTTATTTTGTTCTTGTTTTCCTGCCATTGTTAAAAAGTGTTTGAGTTGTCAAAAATACTTGGGCTTTGTCCTTTCACTTTGCCGCGTTTAAGAGTGGGTCGCGATTGTCCGAAAGTGCTTACATTGAAGAATTTTCGCGAAAACGCGTTGAGATTTATTTATTTTGATAAAGTACGTTTAGTAGTTTTTTCCTTGATGCTTCTGAAATAATAAAAGGTATTTATCTTTCGACATATATTTTATATGTTCTGGTTTGGGCAGAGTAATCCCTTCCATTAATCAAGGAAGTGTTGAGCAGAAAGTAACGTTGTTTGTAGAGGAAATAATTAGTTAATTAAAATATTAATACCATGGTATTATTGTTTCACCTTTGGTGTGCCGATATTTAAACCGAAATGCCCAGACTGCTGTGTTGGAATTATATTAATGAGATCTTCAGTAAACAATTAATAATGTAAAAAAAATATTAAAACTTTTGGAAAGTGTCTTTAAAATAGACCTGAGTATGTGATGTTAATTTCAGCTTGATATCTCGACGCGTTTCTGAGAAAAAGGGTCTTGACAGACGGACGGCCAATTAAGTAATCCTATAAGGGTTCCGTTTTTACCTTTTGAGGTACGGAACCCTAAAAAAGTATGAAAGAGTAAGAAATATATTTTTGCCTTAGTGGCATTATGTGATTAACGGGAGCTGTAATTCTGCCAGCTCTTGTGTATTGTGTGAACATGTAGATAAAATGGTTAATTTACTCAATCTTACTTAATGTTTTGTTGAGTGAATAGAGAAAATATAATATATTATATTAACAAAAGGCAAGACATTCTTTCTTCACAAGAAAACGGATCAAGAAGATTGCTTTTCTCTTTTTTTCGCATCTATGTTACTGTAATAATAAAACAGAAGTAATTTTGTTTTTTTTTGTCTGAAACTACTAGTCGTATTCCAAAAATGTTTTTTTTAATGAGCCAGATTATGAGTAGACTATTTGCGTTTTTTTGTTAAGTATAATATATATGACAGGCTTAGCGAAATGCGATATTGTAGCACATTTTTTTGTGAATTCACCCAAAAAACAACAGAATATGTCAATGTCCTCAGCAATGTCGGAGGATTGTGCCGGGAGAGTAGGGATGATCAGGATTGATTTGTATTGTTTTTGTTCTGGTGGCATAGTTTTTTTTATGGATTATAGTTTAATTTTTTTTTCCTTTAACTTTCAATAAAATCCAAATGAAAAAATGTAATTAAAATAAAATTGTACCTATTGTATAAACTGGGAGCTACATCTGCCAACAAACTGTAACGCAGTTTGACAGAGGTATTATGTAACCTAAATGTATGTGGACAATATAAATAAACATTTTTTCATTTTTTTCATGAACCTAATTGCTGAGGACATTGAAGAGTGCGGAAAGAACCCATTTGAAAAGGGACTTGAAAAATTACAAAATACCCACTTCTGTCATCACTCAGTGGCACTAACGCCACTGAGTGATGACAGAAGTGGGATCTTTGTAATTTTTTAAACTCATTTTATTTATTTATTTATTAACACTTCATGTACACAAAGCAACTTATTTAAGTTTACAGCCACTACATACATAATGTATGTGTGAATAAAATCAACTCGTGTATTTACATTGCCTATTTGTTAGTGTTTGCTTGACATTAACCTGTTGCCCACGCACACACATGCAATTATTAGCAAGACTTCGTCATATTTGGCTTTGGAAAAATGAATATTCTACCCTCAAGAATTAAGAATCATGTATACGATTCTTAATTTTTGAGGGTAGAATATTATTTAATAGTTTAGTTTCATCGTTACATTTGCTTTTGACTATCGGACTCACAGAACATCTATATCGGACTTACGTTACGTTTTAGACATTATAACCTGCTTGTTTGGAGAAGTGTTGTTTTTTGTTGTATTGATTAAGTTGTGAGTCAATATGAATCACTTTACTATACCTTTGAGAGCTGAAATTGATATTTAACATGAGCAAAACGTATTAATATGTGAGATTGCAATGAAGATGAAGATTTCGGTGAGTAACAAAATAATTATTCAGTTTTTTTTTTCATTATTTATGATTCGAATGATGTTACATCTACACTAATATTATAAAGCTGAGGAGTTGGTTTGTTTGGCTGAGTTATAGTCTGAATTGAATAATTATGTGTGCTAGATGACCTATTTATCACGGAAGCATATATAAAACTTTATAGCTTCCTTATATAATATAATGTTTTTTATAGGTTATATATTTTTTTTAAATAATATAGTTATCTAGATATAACATATATATAGATTATTATACATATTATAATTATTTACATCTCGTTAATTATTCTTGTTTTATACAACAATATTTCATTTTTGTTCACAGAGAAAAACTGTTGGTGCACCGCTATACAGACACGAGAAGCATTGATCGTTGCGATCAGGACCGCAAGATTGGCATACACAAATGACAATGCGCGACACCGTGATAGATATGGTTGTTAACTTGTTACGCATAAAGCTGAGGTCTTCTTGACTTCGTCGCGTTACAATGTGTGCGGAACCAGCAGCTGGTTTAAAGCGTCGTAGGCTATTCCTTCCCATTGTTCACAGGCAAAACCGGAACCGTTTTATTTTTTACAATAATATAGTTATACTAAACGAAAAGTGTTTTAAATCGGACAAGAAGGACAGTCGCAACATAATTATTATGGCGTAAAAATAGTTAGCGGAATAGAAAAAAAAATGTAAGTAGATAATATTACTGTTCTGAAGCCAATCGAACCTAAGGGCTCATATGGTGCTAAAAGTTATAGATAGTGAAGGCGCATCAATCGGATATAAATATAATATGTGGAGGTAATTTCATTTATGTGAGTGATGTTATTGTTTGTGAGGTTACAATTGGGATAACTGTATCTTAATATCTCACTAACATGTTTATTCATATCATAAATAAATAAATTACCCTCTTAAATACAAAAAGTATCATTCATTCTTGTCCGATTTAAAATAATTGTCATGCATAAAACTTTGTTATTGAAATTATCATAAAAATCTATTGAACAATAAATATTGTTGATTTCTAATTACAAATTGTTTCATTTTTATTTCTATTCTATTATAAATTACAAAAATAAACAACAAAATAACAGAAATGTTATTAGAAATGAAAAAAAAAACACGATGTGAGGTTCGATCCCAATTCAAATTCAAAAAATGCAAAAAGAAGTGAAGTTTGTGTGACTCGAACCTGCGACACACAGTTTATCGAGTGCCAGGCTTATACACCTACGCCATCGAACAACTTGCGTGAGAGTCTGAATTTGTGCTTCTTATTTTTTGGTTTATATTTATATTGTCAAGCAAACGCTCATAAATGAGCGAAGTTGCTATTGACTACCTACAACATTAAAGTTAAAGTAACAAGATATAGCAAATGTGTGCGTAACAACGGGTCTATCTTACAAGTAGATTTTACGCACACCAAGATTATGGTAGTAAGCGTATGTAAACTTAATTAGTTTGCTTTGCGTACATAAAAAAAATGTACAATGGCGGACTTAATGCCTTAGGCATTCTCTACCAGTCTACCCATTCGTTCACTCATTCATTTTAAGAGAACGAAAACTTTATCTCACTTTTCTCTCATTGAGAATTCAGAAGTGAATTTGCGAAATGAACATACAGAATAACATTACAAGTCCTTACTACGAAATAATAACTGAGTAAATAAACCATTTTGCAACCGTTCACTTGTTTTAGGGTTCAGTTGAAAACCAGCGTCAGGCAACGTAGTTGTCTGGCATTTTTTGCTGAACTGGACCTATTTGGCGCAGCCACGAGCCACGCAGTGTTTTTTTTCTTTATTATTGTTTTAATTTTTTGTTTTATATGTGGTTTTCTGCACTGTGTGTGTGTGTGCCAAATATTTTTTTTTTCTTTCTTTCTTTCTTTATAAACCCTTTGGCTAAAAAACTTCTTAATCACAAATCCCTTTAAATCATGGTCAGTAAATATTACGATTCTCGTAATTCGCTATATTTATCGTTTGTTTTCAAACATTATGGACGCCATTTCCTTTCAACCGACGTTCACACTTTTAGCTGACAAACAATCTCCTATTTCATTTAACCGTGGTCCAGACCACGGTCTGGCTTACATATGGAATATTTAAATGTAAACACTTAAATATTACTAATATTAAAAAGCAGCGTTAATTGGTTTACTTTATAATATACTTGCTTATGCCCGCGGCTGCATCCGCGTGGAATAATAGTTGCCGTTCTCGATGAATTTCCGGGATGAAAACTATCCTATGTCCTTTCTCGGGTCCCAGACTATATTTGTACCAAATTTCATTTAAATCGGTTCAGTGGTTTAGGCGTGAAGAAGAGACAGACAGACAGACAGAGTTACTTTCGCATTTATAATATTAGTACGAAATACGAAAGTACGGATTGATGAAAAAAAATAAAGTCGGTTTAGCAATTTTAAAGTTTATTTATTACAAAGAACTAAATCTTTCCCCTTAATATAAATATAGATTGCCTTAAATAACATCTCACTACGACACAAATGGTAGTGGAGTAGTAATCAAAAACATAACTTTAATGTAGTACATACCAACCTACTTTATATTTCTGAAACCTAAATCCATATAGAAGTTCGGTAATGTAATCTAAGCTTCATTCTCTTCAAATCCATACCTGTACATAAAACTGACCTCAGATTGCCATTAAAAGATAGGTCTAATGTAATTTTGCTCAGGTACCTCTTTATTACAGTAATATGAATAAATCCTCATTCACATAAAGTTGTTTTTTTTTTTAACATTAGTACTGGCGCACATATAATTACGCGTTTTACCGCCCTTAATGTCAGACTTTTACTGACTAAAACCCACTCTTGTTCCTTCGGTTGCTCTGTATGTTCGAGGCCGGCCGCGGTAACTATTAGAACTCGGGGTTGCGGAATGTTTATAATAGTTACCGTGACCCTGGAACATAAAGGGCAATCGAAGGAACATGAGTGGGTTTTAGTCAGTAAGAGTCTGACACGCCCTCCCGCCGCACCCAGGACGGGAGCAGTCATTGGATGATTTTCCCACTCACAAAAAAAAAAGAAACAATTAGAACTATTCTGCAACCACACATAATCATAAGTGTCTGTAAAATCAGCCAAGAAAAAAAAAACACTGCTTGACTCGTGGCTGCGCAAAATATGTTGCTTCTAGTATGAGAAGACGACCAAGAAGGCTTCAAGTCTTACGTCATCGTCCTTGTATAAAACATAAACAGCCACTAGTAGCGATGCTATATCCGGCACTAGTTGCTAAGTGTGCAGCATCACTTAGGCAGCTCCAACCCTTTTACTGCTTAAGAGTGCCAATAGACGATCTGTCACGCAAATGTGACCCCTTTACTGCTTGTCGCTTTATAGCCTGTACGCGAGACCCGAGATTGTCTAGCTGTTTTATAGTTTAGAAAATATAATACGCTTTTTTGTCCACTATTTTATATCCGTTTTTACTGTTTTGACGGATCCTTAAGCCTCCTTAAGTTTGTGTCGAGTATAAGTATTGGGTGTCGGATTGTATGTTATATACTGCACTTCTGCATGTGCATATTTTTTGCGGGCGGGAGGGCGGTGCTTGCGTGCATTTTGCATCCAACACTTTTTCCTGAAATTGCGGAATTAAAACTAGATATTATATTTGTTTTTAATTGTCATGGATTTCCGCAAAGTAACGCCTGATTCTATATCGGATCCTTAAGCTTTGCATTGACGGACATTTTCCCGCGTTAGTGGAACTGACGTTCATCCAAAATTTGATTGTCAGTGTCGAATCGTCACTCCAGTGTTGGTTGGCCGCCTAAACCATTTGGAGTGACGCCACAGTTTTACGACTAGACTGACGCGAGAAATAACCGTCAATGCCCAGCTTTAGGTCAACACTTATCAGTTGGAGCGGATCATGCGTCATTTGTTTTACCTGGAGCTCCTGAATCAGTAGAGAAGAAACCGTAAGGGGTTTTACCAGCCTCGTCCTGGTCCTGGGATTTCTTTCTATAAAGCGGAGAGTTATATCGTCATAACCATTAGATAAACGTTTTATCTATCTATCTATCTATAAAATTCGGACCTTCTTCTCTTCTTCTTCTGGCGTCCTTAGGATCTAACGCTGTTGACTTTGTCTTCTGCATAACAGCATTATCCTTCTGCGTTTGTCGTTATTAATTTTAATAAGGCATATAATGCATTAGCTTACGCCCATGGCTTCACTCTCTCAATGTCGTTCCTTTCATTTTTATCATCCAAGTTTATCCCCTTAGAGCTGGAATTTCCCAAAATTTATTTATTTATTTTATTAGGGTCTCCAACAGAGAATACACATTACATGCACAATATTTAAAACAAAAATACAATTTTAAAAGTCGTGTGCTCCTCCAATTAAAGTTGACCACATCATGCAAAAAATAATAACATTGTAATATTAATAATTATTAAAATTGAACTTAATTTATCATTAAAATAGAAAAAAAATAAATCAAATTAAACATTACACACAATAAAATATAAACATAAAAATTTTAACATACAAATGAACATTCAAACTATTAAAGGGTATAAATTAATAATACACGAGACAAAAAATACGTAAACAAGAAAATAAAAATAAAAAGAATATATATAAAGAGATACAGAAAGTTACGTTAAGAGTTACTAACACCTATGTAACAGCGAAAAATCCTTTCTTAGTCAATACTTTAATCTTTACAAAGAACACACTCTTCGATTTTCATGTCTAAAGGACCAGAATTTTAGGTGCGTTGATATATTAACAATCAGTCAGTCAGTTTAACTTTCATATTATATTTTCTTTACACCCCTACAACCTACACAATCATTTCTGTATGAGTTTAGAGGCCCCAAACTACAAACAAAACTTAATTTTTCTATTATTGAAACAACGTTGTCCGCTGGGGCCCAAAACAAATGTGTCCATATAAAAAGGCCAATCGCCTTCGAATCTAAATCTCTTTTGGAACTCTCCTGAGCGTTTGGATAAAACTCATAAAAAATCTTGACCAAACTTTTGTCCAGGTTTATACATACATTGGAGGTCACATGAAAGATGCAAATATTTTTTTAGGATTTTACTATATTTTTGACTAATGACCTCAGTTTTGCACGAGGGTTATTAAATCTTTGTAAATCTCAGCCTCTTTTCCATTACTTTATGAATGTATATTATAATACGTTTGCATAGTTTTAACGATCTAAGCATACTATGTAGTTAAGAAAAACTCATAAAATTTCACAGAAATACATGGAACTCTAACCTAACCTAACCACTTCATGAAAAAAATACAACATAAAGGAAATTCAGGTTTCTTGAATGGCCAAACTCTGGTTAAACATTTTATTAAAGGATCAATTTTCTTATCTTACAGGACAATCGAGTTTAGCAAAGTTTAAACAACTATTAAGTTCTATTGTTACTGCCCCCTTACCATGACGTTTAAAGTAAGATTGTTTTAGTCCTGTTGCAGGAGTGTGCAAGTGACAGCGTTAGACACGTTGTCTAGCGCCGTCTCTTTCCCACTGAAAGTAATTTTAAAGTAATACTGCTATATGGGCTTATGGTACGCCCCCTGACAGAATATGTGACTGTAAGAATGTTACTTAAATTTTCTTTAAATTTTTTAGCCTTTTTTCTTCTAAATTGCGAGAAACAAAAAATAGTTGTAATACCCAAATATTTCTGAAGTCGTCCTTTAATTTCGTACCCCGACTTTGACGCTAGAAATTCGTGTTGAGGGATTTTAATGACAAAAGAGTGCTCTTTATTTATTTTTATTTATTTATTTATGGCTCTTCAACAACTTATTCACTAAAACACATACAATAAACACAGTAGGATTTTTGGATACAGTAAACTTGTCAATTATAGGAGTGCTCAGCACTTGCAATATTCGACTTGACAAAAAATCCGGTTTGCTAAACAAGTATTTGATACTGGCTTTTGCCCGCGGCTTCGTTCAAGTCAAAAACCATAGTAATTTGGTGCTGTAACAATAATCGTTGTAGGGTTTTGAACCCAAAGAGTAAAACGGGACCTTACAATAAGTTAAAGGACAAAGCGAAAAACACATTAATATTTTTGTCTTGTATCTAAAATAATAATACCAGCCTATTAATGTCCCACTGAAAAAATAATTAATATGGGTATAATATTTCGTCCCCGTAGATGGAAAACTAAATAACTCCGATTTTCTAGTTTTGAGATAAACGCGATTTAGTGATTTTTTTTCAGTAAATGTTCATTTGTTAAAAAATTAGAGACAATTTTATTCTCGGTAATTTTATATTTTGTGGACCTGATTACCTTTTACATTATGCTTAAACAAACTGGACTCTATCTTCAACTATAAAAAAATAAAAAATATAAAACCAAGTTGTTTAATTTTGCCACAACTACTTTTTGTAACGTAACTTCAATTAGTTATTTATTTCGGCTATTTATTTAGTTTTCCTACAACCAAGATCCAACTGGTAGAGTAAAAGAAGGTGAAATAAATGCAGTTATTGAATTTATCAAACTTGAAATATGTTTAAATGTAAAAGTTGAACGTTTATTACTTTGATATTGTTTAACGGGTATTGGTGCCATCTAAAATAAAAAGCTGTATTTTAACATAAAATATGTTATATTTTACCTAAGCAATAGATAACTACTTATTTTTTTAAAAGGATGCAGATTTTTTCGAACGTACATAATGTTTTCATATATTATTATATGTTGACAAGGCACCGTCATTATGTTAATATTTTTAAACAGATTCCTTGGAGATTCGCTTCTATGAAGATTACATATGGCTCTGATAGCCCTCTTTTGCAGAATAATGATGGAATCTATATCTGCAGCACGTCCCCAAAGCAAAATACCCTTAGACATTACACTATGAAAATATCTAAAATAGACTAGTCTTGCGGTATCCACGTCAGTTAATTGTCGGATTTTTCTGACAGCGAAAGCGGCTGATGTTAAGTGAGGACCCCACTGCAGCTTTGAGTCAAGCGTAATCCTCAGGAAAACTGTTTTATTGACGAACTCTAGTACATCCCTATTTAATACAACATTACAACTAGTACTTCTAACACATTGTAAAGTGAATCTTATCTATTTAGTTTTTTTTTTCATTTAATACTAAATTATTTACAGTAAACCAGTTCTGGATATCAAGCATAGCATTATTTACTTGGTCAAGATGTTGTACACGTCTATTCACTTTAAATATCAGTGAAGTGTCATCGGCAAATAACACCATTTGCGGTTGGTTTCCAGTAAACTTGGTAAATAATTTATATAAACTAAAAATAGGAATGAACCCAATATAGATCCCTGCAGTACGCCCATTTTCACCTTTAAGCCCACTGAATTTACACCGTTAATTTGTACCTGTTGCAGTCTATCATTCAAATAGGATTTTACTAAGCTAAGCGCCAATTTATCGAGCCCGAAGTAATGCTCAAGCTTCAAATGAAGTGTTACATGATTCACGCAATCAAATGATTCAGAGAGTCGCAGAAGACGCCATCTTGCGACTTTTCCCATGCTTGAAATATATGTTTAATTAAAGCGGCACCGGCGTCAGTAGTACAACGTCCTTTGGTGAAACCATACTAATGGTCATGTAAAATGTTATTGCAGTTAAAATCACTAAGCATTTGATTAAGCATTATTTTTTCAAATACTTTGCTGAGAACCGCTAAAAAAGAAACAGGTCTATAATTTTAGCGTCTTTGCTATCCGAGAATTTAAAAAATTGGTATAACTTTGTTGTACTTCATTAAATCCGGGAAAACCCCTTGATCTATACACAAATTAAACACATATGCTAAATAGAGCGCTATTGTCTCAATAATCAAATTACAAACATTAGTTGACATGCCCCAAATACACACATCAAAAGTGTCTAGGGATATTTTAATTAAACCTAAATAACTAAAATTCTATTAACTTTTTGTTAAGACACCTACACTTTAAAATAAACCTTGTTTAATTGCCTATCTAATCTGATAATAAACTTTTAGATAAAGTTAAATTAAAAAAAAAACTTAGAAGAAGAGGAAAAACTCAACAAAATTTCAATTTAACTTTATTTTTGAAATTTCAAAACCTAAACAACAAAACAATTTTTTTTTATAAAAATTGTTGAAAACTTAAAATTAATAATTCGTGGATCCACCTAAGACTCTCCTGACACATCTGGAGCGGTTCTGCATACTCAAAACAAGGGTGTCAATATCCTGTTGTGGAGTACTGTCCCAAATCCTGCTAAGATGCAAGAAAAGCTGGTTTTGATGCACAATATCAACCGGGAAATTCCTACGAGCTCTTCTCTGAAGCATATTCCAGGCATGCTCAATAGGATTTAAGTCAGGGGATTGTGCAGGCCGGTCTAAAGCTTGGATAACATGCTGTTGTAACCAACTTGTAACGATACGCGCCGTATGTGGACGGGCATTGTCGTGCATTAGCTGGAAATTTTGTCCCATTTGCTGTTTGTGGGGCAAGATTACAGGCTCTAGCACCTCATCTCGGTATTTTCGAGCAGTCATATTGCCTTGTATCCAAACAAGGTCCGTTTTACCGCCGAGACGAATTCCTGCCCAAACCATAATCGTGCCACCTTAATATGCATGAACTTGTTGTGGGTGCTGCAGTCGATTCCAACGTCCAGGTTTTCTCCAAACGCGTACTCTTCGCGAATCAGGATGAAATCCAAACCTAGATTCATCAGTGAAAAGCACAAGTGACCATTGAGAATGGTTCCAGTTTTCGTGTGCAATAGCCCATTGTAATCTTCTTCCTCGATTACCTCTCCTTAGTGCTGATACCCAAAATGGCCTACGAGCACGTAGATTGACTTCATGCAGTCGCCTTCTCAAAGTTTGACCGCTTACCAGCAAACCATACTCTCTCTGTAGCCTTTGAACCAATTGCATCGCCGCTGCATTTAGTTGACTTCGTGCAGCATTTACTATGAATCGGTCCTGTACATGTGTTGTAATGCGTTGAGGTCCTCGGTGCCGTTCCACCACTTCCTCCGTGACACGATAACATGACCAAAGCCTGGATATAACGCTCTGACTGGTCTTCATGGCTTCAGAAACGGCAATTATGGGACAGTATTCCACAACAGGATATTGACACCCTTGTTTTGAGTATGCAGAACCGCTGCAGATGTGTCAGGAGAGTCTTAGGTGGATCCACGGAATATTAATTTTAAGTTTTCAAGAATTTTTATAAAAAAAATTGTTGTTTTGTTTAAGTTTTGATGTTTCAAAAATAAAGTTAAGATTGAAATTTTGTTTGAGTTTTTCCTCTTCTTCTAAGTTTTTTTTAAATTTAACTTTATCTAAAAGTTTATTATTAGATTAAATAGTCTATTAAACAAGGTTTATTTTAATGTGTACATGTTTTAACAAAAAGTTAATAGAATTTTAGTAATTTAGGTTTAATTGAAATATCCCTAGACAGTTTTGATGTGTGTATCTTCAGTTGGCTCTGATTTTGATCTGCTTAAAAGCCTTTACAATGGCCACAGGGTTAATAACTTAAACTTGAATTCTACACGGCAGGCAGAAACATCTGCTTTTAGTAAATCAACAGCAAATGTGGGCGATAAATTTAAACTTTCTGTGATTTTAATTGGTATATTAGTAAAAAAGTACGTAATTTCCTGAGTCAAATCGTCATTTTTGCTTTTGCGACCATGGAAAGTGTCCAAATTGTAATCAATGTTATATCTTTTATTCCTATTTGTTTCATTATTGATCACTTTCCAAACAGCCTTTATTTTATTATCTGATGATTTAATCTTGTTGCTAATAAATAATGGCTTTGGCTGCCTTGCAAACATTTTTGAATATTTTGGAATAGGTATGTGTCTGTGTTGTTATAAGGCTTAAGGCCATACAGCTCAAATAATCTGTCCCTGCTTTTTCTAATACCCCTAGTTGGTCAGTCAAAGAATAGAAATTTAGGGCAAATTGTTTTGGTTTTTATCTTAAAAATGTTATTAAATCCTGTTTGCACGACTGAAAAGAATTCATCATCTGGAAGCCGACCCCAACACAGTTGGGCAAAGGCTAGACCAGCTCACCGGATTCAGCTGGATACCGTGTTTTACGTGGAGCGACTGCCTGTCAGACCTCCACAATCCAGTAACTGGGCGACACGATACCTCTTGGTTAGACTGGTCAGAGTTTCTGGCTAACCAGTAACGACTGTCAAAGTTCTACGAATGACAACCGGGACCAACGGCTTTACGTGCTTGCCGAGGCACGGGATGTCAGAGATGTCCAAGATAAACTTTAGAAAGTACATATGAATTGAAGAAGTCGCATTGGTACTTGCCCGGATTCGAACCCGCAACCTTTTACACGAGAGGCGGGCGCCTTATCCACTGGGCCATCACGACATAACGACTGAAAAGAATTGTTTATACTAAATATTTCCATCTTTAATATCAAAGCTTTGACTACCTAATTTGTTACTTAAAGTGTTATTAAATTTATTTGCGCGACGCGAGCTTTGCTTCAATCGCATGCGCTGACACCCGCGCTGCCCCCCGCGCTCTTTCTCGTTCCGATTCATTGAATAGACACTACAATATTTCACGCCAAATTCTCCTAAAAATTTAATAACTTTCCTCACGTACATTTTGTCTATACGGCAATTATAAATAACTTAATCTATTTGATTTTATTTGCCTAACATTTTGTAATTAATCATTATCTAGTTGTAGAAGAAATAGATAACATCAAGTGTTTATAAAGTAATGTACGTTTTGACAGAATTCTGAGTAGCAAAATTAAATAAGTACAGTTATTTAGTTTTCCTAGAACTTTGTTAGTTTTGTGATAGAATTTATAAATTAAAGAAAAAATCAACAACTTATTTTATTTAATTTATTAAAAATTCAACTAATCATTGACCACAGTTATTGATTTATTCATTGAGTTATTTATTTTTCCTTCAAAAAATTTTAACTAGTTTGAAGATATGCATTATTCCATCTGAACGACAAAAATGGCTATATCTTTGGAACGGATTAAGATAAAAAAATCCCTGTAAGACAGAAACATGCGTCATATTTTGGATGATTTATTAATAGGAAAAAGTCAATTTCGCCAAAAACGGAGTTATTTAGTTTTCCAAATACGGGGACGATTTATTTAGTTATTTATTCACCAACTTACATTTACAGTTTACACCACACATATACGTTATAGGCTAATATAGGAATACATACAAACAGCAATAAAAACTTAACAGTAAACAGTATATTTACAATATTAAAAAATTATATAAAGTTTTATTATTAATTACAAGATACAAGTTAAACAAAAAGATAAAAAGGAAAGTTGTACACAGCAAATTAATTGTAAAAGATGGTGCTGGGGGTGGCAGTTGACTCCAGGTACCGAGTAGCGCTACTCAGGAGTCTCAGTTCAGTACTCGCAAAGAGATGTAAGGACTCGTTATCAAGCAAAATGTCATTAATAAGGCTAAGGGCTAGGTACAAAGGACTGGTCTTGAGGGCTACCGACGGTACCAGATTCAGGTATCGCAAATAGAGGACGTTGGCGAGGTCGCAGTGTGTGTCCTATAGGTAGTGGAATTTTGAAAGAAATGTATTGTAGTAACGAGGAATTGTAAAAAATATAGTTAGTACCATATCAAGATTTTATGTAATTTGGTAGTAATTGAATGAATAAAATACATTACGATTTTCTTACGTATATAGATATTTTTATGGGTGTATGAACATCATCTTTGTTGGTTGTAAATCTAAGTTATATTGGCAAACTGTCAGTGATTTCTGGGACACTAATCTTGTAATAAACTCCAGACTATAAGAAGATAATTTGGAGCCCACCATATGTTTATTATATTAGTATGTCTGCTTCTCTGAAACAGCGAATCGATTATGACCTTTCACTGGTACAGTCAGCAAAGTAGATAAGTATACAGGGTCAGATACAGTTGAAGTTTTCTCAAAAACCCACGGATATCTTTTAATTTTTTTTTACCTATAATAGAAAATATCTAGTTCTTTAATTAGGGTAAATTTCATTTGAATACATTCATTGGTATTCAAGAAAACCTCAATTGTAGATGACGGGCCGTCATCTATCTACTTTGCTGACCGAACATCTAAATATTATATAGACCAACTAAAGCGACTTGTAATTTAGAAAATGAAATATAGTACCTACTGTAATATAATGTGTGAGTATCCGAACGCAACAAGTACAGACGTTTGGTAATTGACAATGCAACAATTGGCATGTAGGTACAGACGCCAGAGTTTGTAGAGTTTTAATAAAAGGTTAGCTGAGTAACATGGTGGCGTCAGGGACGCGTGGCATTTGTTTGTCACATACGAGACGCACTAATTGAGAGCTCTGTAATATAATAAGTATTTAAAATAATATATGGTGTGTTCCCACAAACTAGTGGTTTTATTGTCAAGAATACTACGCCTACCTCGTAAGAATAATGTAATGTGGTCACATACTCAAATTGCACATACATTTCTATGTTTTATTCGAATGTACCCACGAATAAAGCAAAGCAAGGACCCTGGTAATTAATAAAATAAACGTGGAATAGATAAAAGGAGATTATCCACGTGAGTAAATTGTACCGTTAAAGATTTACTAATGAATAACGTGTCACGACATACATTACCAAATTAACATAATTGCTTTTTGATCCGTCTCTGAATTTAATTTGTAGTATGTGGAACGATTAGGGAATATAATTATTATTTGATGTAAAGAAAAATCTGATTTGAATTCGTAATAGTGAATTCAAATTAGTAAGGTCTTTTTAGTTACATTATTGGGTCCGTGGCTTAGGCCCCTAGTGGTCGACGCACCTGTGGCCGACGCCCCCGATACGATTAATTCTATTCAAAGTAATCTTTGATTACAGGCTCTTATGAAGTGTCAGATTTGAAGGGTTATTTGTATTCGTTTTTTTTTTATCAAATAAAAACTTACAGTTTTCACCAAATGGCTAATGTTTATGCTAAATAAATAATATACAATAGAATAGAATAATCAACTAGTCAGAAACATGAAACATAATAAAAAATACATTAATGACATAGATAACAAGTATAACGTTAATGGCTAAAAAATTTTATCTGAATAAAACCATATTTTAAACCATTATTTTTTAATACATTCTATATATTTGACAATGTATATTGTAATTTTTTTTGTGAGTGGGAAATCATCAAATGACTGCTCCGGCGGCGGGAGGGCGTGTCAGACTTTTACTGACTAAAACCCACTCATGTTCCTTCGATTGCCCTTTATGTTCCAGGGTCACGGTAACTATTATAAACATTCCGCAACATTGTGTATTGTATCCATAATTTATTATGAACGTTTATTTATATAACTTACTTTTTGACAATCTAATCTTTGACAGTGTGTTTGTGAATCGAAGGCGTTGTATTTTTCTATATTATCACCTGAAAGGATTTTATTAAATTTTTATAAAACACTTAACAAATTCCTATAAACTTTGCCACCTACCAACCTCCAGGCAAAGCCAAAGGCAAAAGCTAACACAGTAAACCCCACTCCACTTCGCATTTCCGCCACACAATAGTATCGCCTCAATAGTTTAGCTAGAGACGTGGGATGACAAACAGCTGTTGCATTTATTTCCTCTCTCCATTTGTATGTAAGTATATCAGTGTCTACTGATAATTGCACTGTCTGTCCGTATATCTGTTGTTTGTGTTATATATGGTTACCTTTTGTGGAGTGAATGGTTAATAGCGACGATGATAATAATGTATGTAAGTATATATATTTAAATTTGTGTCTTTTTCGTGTTTTTTTTGTAGTTTTTAATACCGTAAAGAGACCTGAACTCATAAATATTGGAAGTCTGAAATCGCTAACCAGACTCGAGAAAAATTAAATTACGGTCGTGTCTTCTCTGTATGAGAAGATGATCATCCACTACGGTAATCGGCTGGTATAATAATAATAAATAATCGACAATTCACAAGCTCTCCTAAAAATATCAACTTTTACTTTACTTTACGTTCATACTTGTTAAATAAGATTTATTTATGCTGACATAAATGACTGTCTAAAACCGGTTAAATATTTGTTTAAAAGTTATTTTCAGAAAAAATAGAAATAAGTTTGCATTAACAAGTGTTTAATAATTCTAATTTATCTAACACTAGCGACCCGCCCCAGCTTCGCACGGGTGTTACAAATCCTTAAAAATCCCGGCTTTTCTCCACTATATTATGCATGTATTATACATATTATAAACATTCCTTTAAAATCACTCTATCTATAAAAAAACCGCATCAAAATCCGTTGCGTAGTTTTTAAGGTCTAAGCATAAATATAATCAAATAGAGGATAGCGACTTTGTTTTATATTATGTAGTGATATTTAAATTTCTTGCTAAGTTGACTGAAATTTCCACGTCACTAGCGGTCCGTCCCAGTTTCTTTCATTTGTGAATGTATCATATTATATTTTCTACCTTTTTTTTTGGTGCGTGGAAAATCATCCAATGGCTGCTCCCGTCTTGGGTGCGGCGGTGTCAGACTTTTACTGACTAAAACCCACTCATGTTCCTTCGAATGCCCTTTATGTTCCAGGGTCACGGTAACTATTATAAACATACCGCAACCCCACATATTATATACCTTGAATTACTATATCTATTTTAAAATATAACATCAAAATCAGTCGCAAAGTTTTAAAGGTAAGCATACATATGGACAAACAGACAGTTTAAAGCGGCTTTGTTTGTGATTCAGCTTTTGAATGAGGCTCTAACCGCCGACCATCATTTATCTCTTTACTAATATTCCATAATGAAGACTAATAAAACAAATTAAACAGAACACGCACGCAATTAGTAAACTTAAACTAGAATCCATTATAATTACTGTTACCCACAATGTAAATTGAAGAACACTTTGCTTAAGTTAGGTTAGCATGAAAGTGATGCCACGCAACAGATTTATTTAAAAGGTTTACTTTGCAAGATCCAAGAATCAGAAGCAATATTAATCCTACTATTGTTTTACCCTGCTTACACTAAACGACAGTTTCACATTCTTATGATAAGTTCTAATTAAAATTTTGCACTTCGGTGAGTGTGCTCATGAGCTACACGAGCTCATTCCCCCGTACGGCAGGTTACCACCCTTTCTTGGTCAATATTCCTCGAATCCGCACGCAGCGTTTTCGAAATCCTTTATTATGCGCACCGCAAAAGAATGGAATTCTCTGCTGGCGACTGTGTTTCCAAAACCATATAACCCAGATGTATTCAAGAGAAGAGTGCATAGGCATCTTTTGGGTGAGCTCGCTCCATCGTAGGCCCCGTCTATGCCCTCGGGCTAGTCTGGGACCAAGAGCAAGCCCATAAGTTATAAAAAAAAACTAGTAACTACTAAACTCTGTACTTACCAATATTATAAAGTTAAAAGTTTGTGCGAATAGATTTGTGTATGGGTGTTTGTTACTCTTTCACGTAAAATGTTCTGAACGGATCTAGAAAAAATTTTACTGTAACATCCGTACTATTATTATAAATGCGAAAGTAACTCTGTCTGTCTGTCTGTCTGTCTCTTCTTCACGCATAAACCACTGAACCAATTTAAATGAAATTTTGTACAGATATAGTCTGGGACCCGAAAAAGGACATAGGATAGTTTTCATCTCGGAAATCCTCCGGGAACGGAAACTATTATTCCACGCGGACGAAGTCGCTTGCAAAAGCTAGCTTATACATCAGAATATAGATTATACACACGCTAGACAAGTGGCATTGTAGAATAGATAACGAAAACGAATAGATTGTCAAATGAATGGTATTAATATAAGCTTTCGCTAAACAATTTGACATCTCCAAACATTTGACAATCTATTCGTTTTCGCTATCTATTCTACAATGCCACTTGTCTAGGGGGGCAGGGCAGTAATCAAAGACGTTTGATAAAGTGGGAGAAAGCGTGGGGGACAGCTAGTGTTATATATTTTATTTCTGTTAAAAGGTTAAAACGCTAACCCACTTTGGCTAAGGGTGGTGACTTCCCTGTACGAGAATAAATAAATAAATATACTGGGACAACTCACACACGGAAAAACCTTAGCTCTGCAGTAAAACAGTTACTTATAGGCTGGTATTATTACTAATTGTCTAAAACATAAAAGAACATAAGTAAAACACACTAAATTAATTTTATAATTGTAACTAAGCATCAAATGCTAAATGTAATTATTTATTAATTAGTCTCTAATAAAAATACCTTTAAACGTTTAATAATCAAATCTAGATTCTTCTAAATTACTTATATATGGAGAAGAATGAACAAAAACATTAAATTACGGAATTCTCAACTGTTTATCTTTTTTGTTAGGTCATTATCAATTAATTAATGTACATCTGTAATAATATTATAAAAAGGGAAAGATATGTATGTATGTATTTGTTTGTTACAAATTAACTCAAAAGCTACGGATTTTCACCATTAGAATGCTACATTATTCCTAAGTAACATAGGCTGTATAATATCACGCTACGACCAAAAGGAGCCGAGCAGTTGGACAAAAAACACACGGGTGAAACCGCATGGAACATGTATATGGAAATTGGATCCTAATGAAAATAAAAAATTACTGACTTTAAACAAACTTAAACCTTTGACTTTATCTCGTAGCATTATCATGAAAAATTCCAGCCCGAATATTTTTGTTCAGAAAGGTATTTCTGTATACTTTTGTTGAGTGGTCTTAACTAGTGTGACGTTTCATATGGTAAATGTACCCTCGGTAATGAACGCGGAATAAGTGCTAACATCGTCTTTTAGCATCAAACGCGGCATTGGCAGCTAACATTTTCAGCTTAATAAGGTCGTTAGATAATTTTAATTCATGATTACTGAACAACTGACTGAATATAATTGAATATGATAACAATCCATACTAATATTATAAATGGGAAAGTGTGTCTGTCTGTCTGTCTGTTTGTCTTTCTTTCACGGCAAAACGGAGTGACGAATTAACGTGATTTTTCAAGTGGAGATAGTTGAAGGGTAACATAGGGTACTTTTTGTCTCTTTCTAACGCGAGCGAAGCCGCGGGCAAAAGCTAGTATGTTATAAATAATAGTTTTATTGGAGACTTTATTGACTTGCTTTTACTTAACTTGATTCGTTTGTATGTATGTAAGTTGTCTGGTTAAAATTTTTTAAATCAAGTTTCGACCAATTTTTGATTTCTGTTTGAGCTGGAATTTTGCACGTAGCTTTAGTTCCGATGACAATACATGGTTTTGGTAAACACCTGGCCCTGAACTCAAGATTGGTCACAAAATTTATAATTCAAGTTTCAGACGAAGTTTGTCAACGATTTTTTTTTTTTTTTTTTTTTTATTACAATGGGCTTGCTCTTGGTCCCAGACTAGCCCGAAGGCATAGACGGAGCCTACGATGGAGCGAGCTTACCCAGTAGATGCCTATGCACTCTATTCTTAAATACTTCCGGGTTATATGAATTTGGAAACACAGACGTCGGCAGGGAATTCCATTCCTTTGCGGTGCGCATTATGAACGATTTTGAGAAGCGCTGCGTGCGGATGTGAGGAATATCAACCAAGAAAGGGTGGTATCCCGCCGTACGTCTGGATGTCCGGTGGTAAAATGGGGATGAGGGAATGAGCTCGTGTAGCCCATGAGCACACTCACCGAAGTGCAATCTGTAAAATACCGCCAGACAGGCAACTTTTCGCCGATGTGCTAGTGGTTGAAGTTGAGCCACCAGCTTCTTGTCGCCAATCAACCTTCTGGCCCTGCGATCCACCGAATCCAATGCGGCCAGTTGGTATTTGGCTGAGCCATCCCATAGGTGACTGCAATACTCCATACACGATCGGACTTGAGCTTTATAAAGTGTTAGAAGCTGTCCCGGCGTGAAGTATCGCTTAACCTTGTTAAGGATGCCCAGTTTTTTCGCCGCAGTCTGTGCTTTGGACTCGATGAAAGTGCCGAAGTTGAGGTCAGAACTCAACTCCATGCCAAGGAGTTCAAGGCAGCCGGTTACTTTTACAGATGCACCTCGGAAAGTAGGAGCCAGGTCAAATGGGCTCCGTTTGGCGGAGAACAGACACGCTTGCGTTTTGGCGGCATTGAACTGCACTAGATTGTCATCGCCCCATTGGGACACACGACTCAAGGCAAAGTTCACTCGCTCTACCATGGTCTCTCTCTGTGAACGAATATCGTCCCTACTGTCTTTTGCGCTGGCCAAATATCTCTCTACAACAGTACTGTCATCTGCGTAACCGACTATGCTAGGATTTAGCATATCGTTTATATGGAGCAGGAATAGAGTTGCAGAGAGAACAGACCCTTGAGGAACACCGGCATCAATGGCCATTAGGTCCGAAGAGCAGCCGTCGACGACTACTCTGATCGACCTTTCCGTCAAAAAGTCCGATACCCAGCTACAAAAGTCAGCCGTATGCCATAAGCAGGAAGCTTGCTAAGGAGACTTGCGTGCCAAACCCTGTCAAAGGCCTTTGAGATGTCGAGTGAAACGGCAAGGGCTTCGCCGTTTTTTCTCAATGGCTTCACCACAGCAATGTGTAACATACACTAGAAGGTCCCCAGTAGACCGACCACGGCGAAAGCCATACTGCTGGTCATTGAGTAGGTTGTTGTCTTCTAGGTATGCCAACAATTTGCTATTTAGTACTCTTTCCATGACTTTACAGAGCATGGAGGTGATGGCGATTGGTCGATAGTTACAGGGATCGGCACGGCTGCCCTTTTTGGGCACTGGCTGCACATTAGCAAGCTTCCAGGATTTTGGCACCGTTCTAGTTTGGAGAGAGAGCCGGTATAGACGTGTCAATACAGGCGACAACTCAGGCGCACATTGTTTAAGCACTCGCGCAGGTATTCCATCTGGTCCACTGGCTTTATTCACGTCTAAATTCAGCAGAACCTTCCGTACCTCTTTTTGGTGAACAGCAATATCCTTCATTGAGGAATCGCAATGAGGTATAGTAGGTGGTTGATGGAGGCCTGCATCAAGACGAGAGTTGCTCGCAAATAGGGAAGCAAACAAGTTCGCTTTCTCTATCGCGGAGTGGGCCAGCGTACCGTCAGGTTTCTGCAACGGTGGAAATGTGGAACGGCAGAAGTTGGATTCAACCGCTTTGGATAGGGACCAAAACTGCTTGCTACCAGAAGGGTAGGACGTGAGTTTGGCCCCTACTCGACTGATATGGTCAAATCGAGCCTTCCGAATCACCGTTTTGCAGGACTTGGCGGCATCGTTATAGGCTTTCTTCTTCCTGCGAACCCTCTGGGCCCATGCTTTGGTGTCGCGGGCTTGCACCCAAGCCAGGTATGCAGACTGTTTAAGGGCTTCAGCCCGAGCACAATCCGCGTTGAACCATGCTTGAGTTCTGTGATCGAGCGATAAGTCGGAGAACGGAATATAATATTCCATTCCCTGCCGAATCACATCTACGACAGCCTCGGCAGAACATGAGGGATCGCCGGAAGAAAAACAGACCGACCGCCAAGGGAAAGACGCAAAGAATTGCCGCATCTCATCCCAATCTACTGACTCGTATCGCCACACTCTCCTCGTGCCCCGTGGGCTGAAATCCGGAGGGGAGCAGACCGATACGGATTTTACCAGACAGTGATCTGACGAGCCCAGCGGAGCTGAGACCGAGACAGAGTGCCGATCCGGATCTGTTGTCAGTAGAAGGTCCAAGCAATTGGGTGTGTGGTCAGCAACATCCGGTACCCGCGTCGCAACGTTCACCAGCTGGGTGAGGTTTAGCGACAGCGCAAATTTGCGTGCTTCCTTGCCAGCGTAGCAGGTTTTCTCGAACGGGGGCAGCCACTCCTTGTGGTGGGCGTTAAAGTCCCCGAGAAATACTAGTTCCGCAGCAGGGTACCGTTGTTGGGCATTATCTGCAGTCTCAGTAAGATGGTCAAATAGCCTGGTTGTCTCCTGGTCTCCGACGTGCGATCGGTAAACACATGCATATAGGATCTTCTGGATCCTGTGTCTACGATGGCCCACAGAGTAGAAAACCCGGAAGTCTCAAAACAGCGAAGACGCTTACAGCAGATGTCGTCGCGGACGTACACACAGACCCCAGCTTTCTCTTTGAACTTATGTTCTAGTGAGTAGCCTGGGTAGTTGAGGTACGCCACGTCCGCTGGGGTTTTAATTTGCGTCTCCGTTAAGAAGAACAGGTGCGGCTTTTCAGTCTCGAGGTGGTGGTGGACTGCGTCGAGATTTGAGTGCAACCCTCGTATATTGGATAGGTGCACTTTCAGCGGGAGGAAGTGCCGCCGGTGTTTGACCGTGTTCTTCTTTTTTTTATTCATTTTGTTGAGTAGTGCGGGTTGGGGGACGTTTGGATGTCGAGGCGCTGCTTTCGCCAAGTAGATTGCACGAGTGACACCAAACAGTGAGGAGCTCACTTGGAGACTGCGGGGACGCCCGAGCCCCCCCGAAATAGCCACCGGGTCCTCCCATCCAGTCGCCAGCTGGCACGGTGGAGCTATTCCGGGATTTTTCGCGAGGTGGCGGGGCAGCCTTTGGCACGTGGCTAGCGCGCTACTTGGGCCCCCAACTACCTGCGGTCGGTCACCGGCAAGACCGTGCCACGGATCCCGCTACCCTCCAGCGTGAGCTACTCGGTCCGGCGTCGCTCAAGGATCTACAAGAACGGCTATATGCAACACAACTAACAGCCATTCATCCCCCCAAAGGCTCTGGTGTTCCCGCGCACAGATGAAACACAGCAAGCTGCTTGACACCTGACTCCGGCGGGAAGGTGGTAGCTACCAGGCGGACTCTTGTGAGACCTACCACCGCTGGCTGGGTCGTTCAGCCGTCACCACAAGTGGTGCCGTTGCCCGAGGTGGACCGCTAGGAGGTAGACCCAAACCACCTCAACAATTAACAGCATAATGCTGTTTTTTTTTATTTAGGTATCTTATTCTGTAATTATTTATTTTGGTGGTGTCTTGATGGCCCAGTGGGGTGTCGTGATGGCCCAGTGGATATGGCGCCCGCCTCTCGTGTAAGAGGTTGTGGGTTCGAGAGAGTTCGCCGAGACCAACTTTGGAAGCTCGGGGCTAGCCGTCAATGGAATTCGATGTATGAATAATTAATGATTTCAATCAGGTCAGGTTTTTGTGGGATTGATTTACAAGTTATTTTTGAAGGTTCCTTATTCCGGTATATTATGACGTTACTTATTACATAGTAATAACATACAGTGCTCTTTTTATAATATACAGGGTGGAAAGTTTCAATGGGCCCTGGAAGGAAACTACCTTAAATCGTCAACATAGATTATTTTACTTAACACGTTGCCTGCCATATGGAAATCCAAATACATTTGCGTTTTTCATCAGTCGTTTAAATGACTTGAAATGACTTATTTATAAGATTTCTATATATAACATATGTTTTTATATATTTTTTTGTATATTATGTGCTGTTTTTAATCCGCCGGTCATTTACACCCGGCGCGGCGCAAATGTAATATTTTTTTCATTGGAGCCACGCCGGTCATTTTAAAAAAAAACCGCCGGTCAAAAATCATTAATTTCCTATTTGTTTTTTAATTTTAAATTACTTTGATCTCAACACAACATAATGTGTCTCTAAATAACACTAGTCCTTGATTTATAATAATAAAAATATTTTAAAAACTATACTGTTTTTAACTTACATCATAATTTTGTTTGACTCGCTACAAAAACATTCATACAACCAAAAAATTATAAAAATATTTTGAGGCCAAGTTATCTAAAGTGATCATTGGGGCCGCGCCGGCCACTTGTAATGGTATTTTGCGTTACACGCATGGCCGTCAGCGAGCAAAAGGTGTTCAAGTTCACCTTAGTTGTGCCGGTCATTTAAGCCCCCCATGACCCAAACGCTTCTACCAAGTGCCGGTCATTTGGACCCCCCATGGCAGCTAACGTGTTAAAGGAAACATTCTTTTATTTTTAAAAAGAAACTAAACTGCATTCAAAGTTTTTTGATAATTTGCTTGTCACATTCTGGAATCGAATCGGCTAATATCCAAAAAAAGTAACACTTTGTATTTTTATGGCATCAAACGTTAGGGCCATTCATAAGGACAAAATCCTTTTAACAAACATTGTTAAATAAATTAACGGCAAACCATTAATTTTAACAATTTTATTTCAATTGAACAAAAATTTAACAGTTAAAGTCGTTCTTTGATTTGAAAAGTTACAATTTCATGGTTTTCCTTTAATTTAATTTAACATGTTTATTCAAAAGATTTTGTACTTATAAATGACCATATCGATTAACGTCACAAAAGTACAGGTTGTTGTTTTTTTTATTTTAAATGCCAGTTCGATTTCCGAGTGTGAAAAGCGAATTTTCAAAAATATTTGAATGCAGTTTTGATTTAAAGTAGGTTTCATCCAGGGCCAATAAAAACTGGTCACTTCGAAAAGGTGTCCCTCCCGGGAATCGAACGGGCTGAAATGGGAAAAATAACAAACTGTACTTTTATGATTCCGTTATTAGGGTCACTCATAAGGATCAAATACTTCGATCAAATATGATTAATTAAATTAGAGGAAAACCATAAAATTTAACCTTTTGAAATCAAAGGACGAAATAAACGGTCGAAATGTTCGTTCAATTAAAATAAATTTCTAAAGATTTATGGTTTTCCTTTAATTTAATTACTCATGTTAATTAGAGAGATTTTGTCTTATGAATGGCCCTAACGTTTGATGCCATAAAAATACTGAGTGTTTTAGATTTTAGCCGGTTCGATTCCCGACAGTAGTAAGCGAGTTTCGAAAATCTTTTAATGCAGTTAGTTTCTTTTTAAAAATAAAGGAATGTTTCCTTTAAGTAACATAATCTATCTTAAGGATTTAAGTAGTTTTCTTCCAGGGCCCATTGAAACTTTCCACCCTGTATATTCTTCCTAGTAACACGAATACAAACTAAATTACATAATATTGTAAGGTGTGTAAAAAGGATACAATGATAATATTGGTTTAGAAGATCAACGGACTTTCTTCTAGTTTTTTTTTTTAAATAAGAAAAAATAGGCGTGTCCAAGACAGTCGTTATCATGTTAGAAGATTGGTACCATAGTGCTGTTAATACTGACGAAGTATTAAGATTTGGATGGGTACTCAGTATTTTAAAACAATCTTGTAAGCAGGATTGAACGTTACAAGATTGTTTAAATAAACCCTACCAAATCCAAACCATTCTCAAAATATTTGCAATACTTTGTTCAGACGAAAGTCGACAATCACCATTGATAATGCATTGTTTCTATCTCCCGTCTGCACACGCCCTTCGAACATAACGTTACAATGCAAATTTATTCAATTTTCTCGTGATTCCTTTATTTTTATGACAGCAGTATCAATTTGTTGAGATCTAAGGGTTGAGGGTTGAGGCACGTTCTGATGTGTAAGCGTTTATTGTGTATTATGTTGTATTTTTTCTCAAGTAGTCAATGTCACGGTAACTAATCTGAAGAAGGCCACACACACAGACACACCCACACACACACCCTCAAATGCACTTACAATCATAGTTCGGTAAGACGGCAATTCGATACGATCAAATCGAAATCAAATCAGGTCCATTTATTTGCCGGAATGTAGGTGTACAAATAGGATTTGCAGGCAGGACCAACGGCTTTACGTGCTATTTGATGTACGAGGATGTCACAATGACTTTCCAACTCTGGACTGCTTACTGCTGAAAAACCTAAAGATGAATAGCATATATTCGTACTTTGAAATAGTCTGGTTTACAGGAGAGCAAAAATAAATTGGAATTAATGAATCGTTAACTCATGCAAGAGACATAAGAGAAGAAAATTAAAATTGAGAAGAAAACTTTTTTGTGAATATTATATCCAACGGAAAAACGCAATCAGTTTTCTTTATATTTAACCTTATGGGAACGAGGCGTGACGACTGTTTGTCTGAACAACCTTGAACTTCAGCGAGCTGTAATAATAAATGTGTTGTATTTTTTTTCTCTATCCATTGGGGGGAAAACTCATCGACATGTGTATTTTGCCCGTCCTAACTTACGGAGCTCAAACCTGGTCATTCACCGAATCGCAAAAGTCTCGCCTTGGAGTCTGCCAAAGAGCTATGGAGCGCAGCATTCTTGGTGTAAAACGCCAGGATAGAATCCGAAACACCACGCTGCGTTCCAAAACGGGGATAACAGACGTTGGTAAAAAGGCTGCCAGGCTCAAATGGGATAGGGCGGGTCATGTAAGCCGCATGCATAGCGACCGTTGGGCAAAAATATCAACCCAGTGGGTGCCAAAACATGGACGTCGTCGCCAAGGCCGGCCCAGGAAAAGGTGGCGCGATGACCTTGACTCATACCACGAGGGTTGGTTTGAAGCGGCTAGGGATAAAGATGTCTGGAAGGAGTTGGGGGAGGCCTTTGCCCAGCAGTGGGACAGCACAGGCTAGAAGAAAAGAAAAAAAAAATCTTTTCTGCTATAAACGTAGGTAACATTGAAGATTTAAGGCGTCCACGTGTAACTCACATAAAACTGAGCCTCTTCACAAATATAAAAACAACAGATGTAGCTTGGAAAATTAAAAAGATAAGGCAAAAAAGCATATTTCATTTAATTTTGACCGATGGCGAGTAAAAATTTCAATGTTTAACACGCTTAATCAAGAATTTGCTAAAGATAAAACGGGGATATGCATGTCATGATTAGCGACAAAATTAAAACAAATAGTCACACACGAATAAGCTCATGTTTGGAGATAAAAGTTATCAGATGTTGGCAATCTGCCGACAACGATATTACTTCGGCAATAAGCCGACAGCAAAACATTTTCAAGTTTCCGTTCCTGGAAAAAATATGAAGTTAAAATGACTGTTGCTTTTGGCTGGGTCACAAAACTGGATTTATTTTACAATTCTACGGTAGCTTAGTTATTTATTTTGACCTTTTGGGTTGTCAATTTGTTATTTTTGTAATTTCGTGGGAATAATATTACGTTTTTGAGTGGAATTTTGTTAATATTCTTGTTTTGACTGGAAACTAGCTGGCTGGAATTGGTAACAAACTCGTCAGGTTTTATAAAACTGCTCACTGTAGCCTTAGAGTATTATAGCTTGTGTGCTTTGAAAAAAAATGTGTTAATTAAAGGGTAGTATTTAAACGAGTGACCATAAATTAAAGTTTTAGGTGACAAAAATAATTAACTTTTAAACTTTCGCGTTTCATGTTAACACATATTATCAAAACGGGTAACGCGAAAAGTGATTATAAATACCTGGAAAGGCTTGACGTTTCGACCTGGTTGCACAGCCCCCGTACCATGACGTTTAAAGTAAGATTGTTTTAGCCCTGTTGCCGTCTCTCTCCCACTGAAAGTAATATTAAAGTAATACTGCTAATAAGGACTGGTGGTACGCCCCCTGGCAGGTCGTGGTCGCAAGCAGACTGAGGATGCGATGTCACCGCTCCCTGCATTCGGGCCATGAATCTTCATCTACCCCCTTATTTTCACTTTCTACCATATTAGGCCGTCTACACACTACGCTAGCAGCAGATGCATCGCCCGAATGCAGGGAGCGGTGACATCGCATCCTCAGTCTGCTTGCGACCACGACCTGTGCAACCAGGTCGAAACGTCAAGCCTTCCAAGGTATTTATAATCACTTTTCGCATTAATACCCGTTGTAATAATATGTGTTAAAAATAATTAAGTGGGCGACTAAACTCGGCTGGTGAGAAAGCTATAAAACAACAACTTTCAAACATAAATTTACGTCGCATAAAATACGAAATAAAAAGCTTTATAATATTGGTTTAAGTATATGTTACGTCCTGCACTTTTTCAATCGTATATCAAATGAAGTGTTTCAAATAGAAAATGGTTTGTCAAAGGCTAGGGAGATGATGATGAAGGTTCGGGTGCATACAAACCATATCCCATAGTAAGTCAAGACAAATTGTTTATTTTCATTAGACCATAGAGGCTTTTTGGACCGACGACGATATTACTACTGCCTGCTACGTTTACATGTGTCTTTTAATATATTTTTTAGGCAGCATTCCCACACAGGGTCTGTGGCATAGTCACAAAGCTATTGATGGCTGTGTGCTTAAACCCAATCGAGGTACCATACCACCACCAATCAGACTTCAGAAGCTTAGTTTATTTTTATGTATTTTCAAGAGCCCATGCTGGGCGTAGTAGCCGAGGATCTGACTAAGTATTGCAATTTGGGAGAAGCCTAGTCAAAAATATGTTCTTTTAATATTTCCACAAAGACCATGATGGCACTTTAGAACGACAATTACATTTAAAGAGTTAAATTCAGTCGCTTCCAAAGGTGGTTTTGTATAGAGAAGGACGGGCAAGAAACTCCATGACAACAAGTTAATAAAATTGTGAAATGGAAGCGAAAAAGTAGAAATTAGTTGTCATATCAACGGGTAGGTAGCAATATAAGTGGCACGGAAGACTGAATATGGAAAATATTGAATCCAATACAATATACTGCTTTTTACCTTGGGCTTTGCCTGGTGACGCGTTTACATGAGTAATTCAATTTACTTAGTCATTTACAATCTGAGGTGGCGCCACCGCCACACGGAATAAGTTAGCTCCGTACAAATAATTTGTTAAAAATATCTAATCAAGCAATTAAGTATAAAATCTTAGTGAAACGGGTTAATAATCCCACGTACCATCAGTGCAAGTGTTATCCAGCAAAAAACTTAAGTGTTATTCGGACAAACCCTATTTGAAGTGACAAAGTGATAAATCAATATTAAAGACATTATAGAACCAGTATTTAACGTGGACTAAACTTAATTACGACCCACAAGACTAAACCCATACAAACAGTGGAAAAAAGTGACTATTTTTATTAAATTCTATGATAACATGATCAAGTGAGTCCGTTTTTTATTCAAACTTTGACAATATTGACATCACAACCATCAAATCTCGGGAAGGAAGCGACATCTAGCGCAACTATTTGAAACTGCTTAGCGTGGCAGCTAGCTCGCATCACGAAACACCACAAGATGTTAACATCAATGATCAATCAACTATAGCGACATCTAGTATCTTAAAGGAAAAACTGCACCACATACGTCACCGCACCAAGAGATCATCGATTTCGCTTATTGCCTTAAGCGCTGGTGTGGTCGACTGGATATATAGGCTGCGTGATAGCTAGTGTCTGTAGGTTCGAACCCCACTGGGGAAAGCACTTTTTGTGATTATTTAATTCAAAATCTGAACATATAGAGAAGTATAAAAAATATCAGAAATGGATTTTCTAAGCAATATTACGTTTAGAAGACCTAGAACGCAATCAGACACTAAATTGGAAGATGACAGTATAGCACAATCTGGAACGTTAAACTACACTGCTAATAGCATGCCAGAGGTATCTGACGATGAGGACGACCAAATAAAATCACTAAAGGAACAAGTTGAGACATTATCAGCACAGTTACATAGCGCATACAATGAAATAGATAAGTTATCTCTAGTAAATATTAACCTAAAACAATTAAATGAAGAATTAATAAAAAAAAACAGTCTGTACAAAAAAAATGCAAATAGCCCAATCAAAAATAAGACTCCGAAAAAACAATTAACTAGTAAAAATAAACAAAACTTTAAGGAAGCAAGTAACACTACTCTGTCAAATAAATCTACTTCAAAAGAGAACACAGGACGAGAAGCATTAAACAAGTGCAAGAAAAGCATTGATAAAAATGTCATAAACTCCGAAACGACAACACCGAACAACAAAAACAGTAATAATATCGGAAACTTTTTGTATACCCAGTTTCCTAGCTTTAGTCCTTCAGAGGATAATAAAGACAAAGAAAAAATGTGCATATTAAGTACAAATAATAAAAATCACATCTTCTCGATAGCGACTACAACTTTCCAAAATAATAACATATGCCATTACGTAAAACCAAATGCTAGTACCGAACAGCTTTTAAATGGGATGAAAACCAAGTTAAGCGACTTTAAGACAAGTGACTTCTGCATTGTATTACTCGGTGAGGAAGACTTCATTTCAACACAAAATTATCACAGGATTGTTCAACATATAAGAGACGTTTTAAAGGAGATTCAGCATACTAATATAATTATTTGTTTACCAACTTACAAGTTTGGGAACTTCACTAGTTTATACAATCAGAGAGTTGAGACATTCAATAATTTATTATACTGGGACATCCAGAATCACGGACATGCATATCTACTGGACAGTAACCGCAATCTCAAATGTGACTACAGTATGTTTAATAGACATACATCAATAAATAACTTTGGACTAAGCACTATATTTAATGATTTATTGACATTAATTAACGACGTTAAACGTAACGTTAATACTGACATCTCACCCGATATAGAAAATTATGATGAATCTGTGACAACAACCGATTTTTTTTCGTGACTAGCCACTTATACATTCTACATCAAAATATTGCAGGCTTATTATCAAAGTCTGATATTTTTACGATCTGCCTTAACGAACTGAAAGAAAAGAGTATAAATGCCAACGTGCTGTGCATTACCGAGCACTTCATGATGGAAGGCTATGAGGATCAACTCAATATACCTAGCTACTCTCTAGCAGCATGTTTTAGCAGAAAAGACAGTAAAAGAGGAGGTGCCTGCATACTCGTTAGGAATGGCCTGCGCTGGAAGGAACTACCGCGTATATCTAAACTATCAACTTGTGGTATATTTGAATGTTGTGCTATAGAGCTGAGTGACTATAAGACTGCTATTGCCTGTGTATATAGAGTACCAAAATTAAGTAATCTAAACGTGTTTTACGAGAAACTTGAACTGTTGTTAAGAGAGCTAATGAAAAAATGTATAAAAAATATTATTGTTACAGGTGATTTTAACATTGACGTAATGAAAAAAAATTGTCAGTCGTTGGAATTTCAGAATTTATTACTAAGCTGTAATTTAAAACTGGCTATCAATCAACCCACACGTCTAAAAAGTCAGACCTGCATCGACAATTTTGCGCATAATTTTAGTCAACCCTGTAAAGCCACGGTGCTTGAACTAGCTCTATCCGATCATACAGCCCAACTACTTAAGTGTCCAATAGAAACATTAAGTTGTCTAAATAGGTGGCGAACAGCGAGACGTGATTACAGTAAGGAAAACATCAAAAAGTTCAAGACATATATCGGTAGTTTGTCTTTCTCTGACGTATATCAGTCTACTGACGCAAACTCTGCCTACAATGCTTTTATTGACATTTTTAGTTTACTCTACAATCAGTGCTTTCCTAAAATCTTTACTTCAGTCAATATGAATAGAAGAAGTAAGTGGATATCAAAAGGTATTAGTTTGTGTAGCAGGAAAAAACGTCAACTATTGTGGCAATACAGACTAAAACCCGGACCGCATAATAAAAATATCTTAACTAATTATTCAAAACTATTAAAAAAAAATTATAAATCTAACAAAACGGGCACAGAACGACCACAAAATAAATACATCTAAAAATAAAAGTAAAGCAACGTGGGGAATAATTAATGAGTATAAATTGAATGCACCAAAAAATTATATAACTAAACTTATAGTTAATGATCAAATAATAAAAAATCCTAAACACATTGCTAATTTTTTTAATGACTATTTTGTAGATAAGATACAACCGTTAAGACATACAGAGGTATCAGTAACTAAACATATTCCGGCAAAAAAAGACTCCATGTTCATGGCACCCTCCCTACCACAAGATATTGTAAAGATAATTTCAGCTCTGAAGAATACTAACAGTGTGGGTCATGATGGGATCTGTACCAAAATAATCAAAGAAGTTCCTTATGAAATATGTGGACCATTAAATCATGTGATTAATCTAAGCATTAGTGAAGGCACGTATCCAGATGCTCTTAAAACAGCCATCATTAAACCAACGTACAAAAAGCAGAACAAAGAGCTAATGGAAAACTACAGACCTATTGCGCTGATACCGGTATTTGCTAAAGTATTTGAAAAGTATTATTATAAAGAATTATACGCGTACTTGGAAAAACATAACATATTGTGCGATGAACAAAAAGGGTTTAGGAAAAATAAAAACATTAATATGGCTGTATATGACTTCCTACATGTGGTATTAGAAAATATGGATAAAAGAATGCCAGTGTCATCAATATTTTGCGATATGACACAGGCCTTTGACTACATCCAACATAATATCCTTTTCAAAAAACTTGATGCCTATGGGTTAAGAGGTAATATTCTAAAACTCTTTGAATCATATTTGAGTAACCGTAAGCAAATAACGCAAATTAGTAGCATTAACGCGAAAAAGGTAGAACAAGTATTTTCATCGGAAGAACGTAGAGTAGTCTATGGAGTACCACAGGGAAGCGTATTAGGACCGCTTCTCTTCATTCTCTACATTAATGACTTCCCTAGAGCCACGATATACCCTATGACCCTTTTCGCAGACGATAGTACAGTCACTGTAACATGTAAATGCCGAGACACGTTCGAAACAGACATAAACGATGCTCTTATTAAAATTATTGAATGGTTAGACAATAATAATCTAAAAATAAATATAAATAAGACCCTAATTATCAATTTTAATCAACGTTTGACATCTAAAAATCTTGACATTAATTATAATAATACAAAAATTGACGCAGTAAATACGACGAAGTTCCTAGGTCTAACAATAGATAGTGCCCTCAATTGGAAGGCCCACATAGAGACCCTAAGCAAACGATTGAGCAGAAGTTCATATGCCTTATATACTCTATCTCGAAACCTCAGTAGTGATGCACTCCTTACTGGTTATTACGGACTCGTTGAATCGGTTCTCAGATATGGTGTAATTTTCTGGGGCAACTCTACTGACAGGGAAGTAATATTTAAGGCTCAGAAAAGGTGTTTGAGGGCAATGTTTCATTTAAAAATAACAGATAGCTGTAAACCCTATTTTAAACAATATAAGATTCTGACTCTGCCATCTTTATATTTATTAGAAATACTTTTATTTACTAGATCAAACCCTTACCTATTTCCAAGTGTTGCGGATACGTTCCCTAGAAACAGGCGTGATAATAGCAGACTATGCTCGAAATCGGCTAGCACGGCACTTATGCGCAAGAGTGTCTTATGCATGGCACCTACCATATATAATAAACTCCCTAAGGGTTGGAAAGATTTGAGGTTTGCTGAATTTAAATCTAGAATTAAATCCATGCTAACTGACAAAGCTTATTATAGTGTTAATGACTTTTTACAAGATAAATTATGAATATATTGTGACTAATTATATAGGCAATCATTAATTCTTATTATATGTAATTTCTAATTTAAATTTGAATAATAATAATTCTCGAATACAATTAATCAAATCAAACAATGGATTGCACGTCATTGATTATGACAAACATGTTGGAATCAAATTTTATTGTAACATCTTGCATGCTATTGTATGTACACACATGTTTATGCAAATAAAAGTATCTTTATCTTTATCTTTATCTTTAGTAAGTTTTCGATTTATTTGGAAATAGACTTTGAAGAATTTGTCAAATATGTGCCTCGTCAAGGGAAAATATCTTTTTGCATGTAAATCTATATCTGTATCTATATTTTGCATGTGAATCTATAGTCAAATCTAAAATTGGTCATTTCAATTTTTCATTATCATTTCATCATCAAAATTATTTCAATGAACATAACAATTTCATGAAAATGGTCTAACAATCGTGGCTTTTTAAATTCACTTGTACTTTCTAAAGTTTATCTAGGACATTACTGACATCCCGTGCCTCGGAAATCAAGTTCGGTTGTTGGTTCCGGTTGTCATTCGTAGAACTTTGACAGTTGTTACGGGTAGTCAGAAGCCAGAAAGTCTGACCAAAACACAGGCAGTCACTTCATGTAATACACTAGTATCCAGCTGAATCCATTTAGGCTGAATGCCAACCCCATCACAGTTTGGAAAAGGTTAGGGTGTCATTTATTAAAAATCTTGGCTTAAATATAAATAACTAGCTTTTGCCCGCGGCTTCGCTCGCGTTAGAAAGAGACAAAAAGTAGCCTATGTTACTCTCCATCCCTTCAACTATCTCCACTTAAAAAATCACGTCAATACCGACCGACAGACAGACAGACAGACACACTTTCCCATTTATAATATTAGTATGGATAATTCCCTAAGTAATTCAGTCAATTTATGCTCTAAATGGTCGCTAGTGGGAAAGTTTTGGGGTAGTTCTGATTTCTTTGATTATTTATGTATTTTGGGGTGCTGAATCCGAATCTGAGGTTTGCGGACAAAATTTCGTGACGCAACATTAAAAAAAAATGAAAAAACGAAAAAAAAACCTACTTTTTTTCGGTTTTTTGCCTAAAACTCGAAAACTGTTGAATTTTAGTAAAAAGTTTGTTTTCAGAAATTAAAGTACTTCAAATTCTCTAAAAATGTCACTAATTAGTTTCTTTTTCAGACAAACCATTCGGCCTCAAGAGCGAGTTGAAAATTAGCAAATTTTCAGCGATTTCTTCAAAACCCACTATTTACATTCAACTAACTTGCTTTCTTTAAAAAAAAATCTCCTAGTTGTCTTTACAAGTAAATTAAAATAAAACAGGATCGAAATAATCAAAATTTAGTATATAATAAGGTAGGACTCCTAAAAACAAAAACTAAATTTGTCGTTACTTTATGATCATACATTTAGGGCTTAAACTTAAAATACCGTTACTTATGATCATATATTAATAAAATTACAAATTTAATGGGCCACAAAAATTATATGAGCCGTTGTCTTTTGGAAGGTCCTGGATGAGGTTCTTCGGTGGCCATGGGTCCTGGTACATATTCTGCTTGTTCTGGAAATTTAAAGAGTTGGTGTTATTTCTCAAAGAGAGAAGAGAATTGCAAAATTGATTGTGAGATTGAATATACCTTTCCCATAGGGCTGAGGTTCTTCGATGACTTCGGGTCTTGGCTTAGGGTGTGATTGTTCCATCGTCAAATTAAGTGGTTGCGTTCTCCTATAAATTAAAAGAGGTGGTGACACATTGACTTGTGATTATCAAGTGAATGAATGACTACAAAACAACTTGTGAGATTCGATATACCTCTGTCTCTTTTTTCTGTCTCATCTATGTCTATGTCAGAGCTGTCATCCGGGGGCTTAACGTTGCCGCACAGTCCTTCGCATGACTTTCAGATTGGAGAGCAATGAAGACCCGTCTTTCTGCATCCACAATTGCGTCGAAAGACGGGTCTTCATTGTTCTCTAATCTGCAAGTCATGTGAAGGACTGTGCGGCAACGTTAAGCCCCCGGATGACAGCTCTGACATAGATATTGATGAGACTGAAAAATGAGAAAGAAGCATTTCGAATCTCACAAGTTGTTTTGTAGTCATTCATCTACTTGATATATAATCACAAGTCAGTGTGTCACCACCTCTTTTAATTTCTAGGAGAACAACCACTTACTCTGACGATGGAACAATCACACCCTAAGCCAGGACCCGAAGCCATCGAAGAACCTCAGCCCAATGGGAAAGGTATATTCAATCTCACAATCAGTTTTGCAATTCTCTTCTCTCTTTGAGAAATAACACCAACTCTTTCAATTTCCAGAACAAGCAGAATATGTACCAGGACCCATGGCCACCGAAGAACCTCAGCCAGGACCTTCCAAAAGACAACGGCTCATATAATTATTGTGGCCCATTAAATTTGTAATTTTATTAATATATGATCATAAGTAACGGTATTTTAAGTTTAAGCCCTAAATGTATGATCATAAGTAACGACAAATTTAATTTTAGTATTAGGAGTCCTACCTTTTATATACTAAATTTTGATTATTTCGATCCTGTTTTATTTTAATTTACTTGTAAAGACAACTTGAGGAATTTTTTTAAAAGAAAGCAAGTTAGTTGAATGTAAATAGTGGGTTTTGAAGAAATCGCTGAAAATTTGCTAATTTTCAACTCACTCTTGAGGCCGATTGGTTTGTCTGAAAAAGAAACTAATTAGTGATATTTTTAGAGAATTTAAAGTACTTTAATTTCTGAAAACAAACTTTTTACTAAAATTCAACAGTTTTCGAGTTTTAGGCAAAAAACCGGAAAAAAGTAGGTTTTTTTTTCGTTTTTTCATTTTTTTTTAATGTTGCGTCACGAAATTTTGTCCGCAAACCTCAGATTCGGATTCAGCACCCCAAAATACATAGGTAATCAAAGAAATCAGAACTACCCCAAAACTTTCCTAGCAAAAACACAATTTAACTGTATTAAAGGTAGACTGGTAGGAAATGCCTTCAGCATTAGGTCTGATTTTGTGCATTGTGCATAAAGTTTTATACGAGAAATATTCAAATTTCTTTACTTTCATAGTTCATCTTTGGTATTGCCTATAAATTTTCTTCACACACACCTTAGAATCATTTTGCAAGTAACCTAGATTCAGGCTATAAATAGACACATGTCACCTCGGTGATAAAAACTTCCAGCTCAAAGCTATTGAGCGAATGTGGAACGAAGACAAACAGCCTGTGCAGAAAGATATTGAATTGGTGTAGTTCTCTACCTCTATTTAGGGAAGAAAATTCTTGCACCGTAATGTAGTCTGTTGTACTGTAAAAAATTCAATAGAATGCTTAATGCTTTGAATTCAAATTAATAGGTGAGACGACTTAAAAAAACTAATTAGTCCATCAGGTAGATGATTAACAAATTTGGACACGTATTTTTTCTTTTTTTTTTTCTTAAGCGAAAAATGATTATAAAATGATTGAATGAATTGTCTATAAGGGTTTCATACCGTTGCGTCTTCTTCAACCTCCGAACGTAAACCGCGAGAAAAAAACATTTCGTTATTTAATAGTTGGGAAGGAATGTCGAATTTAAGTTTTGAAGATAATTATTTTCTCTCTAAGTGTATTGAAAAACGTTGTTTGATACAGGTGAAGATTTAGTCACTACGCTCGGCTCGGGCTAATTCCGCCTCGCGTGCTATGACTAACTTTTTCGACTTCACGAAAATGTACTATTTAGAGTTCAGTTTGTCTGTCTAAAAACGAAATTCATATAGGTAGGGTCTTTTCTCTTTTCATATCCGGACTCATGACGATCTGTCCGATGTTCCATCGATTTTATAGACAACTAGCTTCTGCCCGCGGCTTCGCTCGCGTTAGAAAGAGACAAAAAGTAGCCTATGTTACTCTCCATCCCTTCAACTATCTCCTCTTAAAAAATCACGTCAATTCGTCGCTCCGTTTTGCCGTGAAAGAAAGACAAACAGACAGACAGACAGACACACTTTCCCATTTATAATATTAGTAAGGATAGTAAGGATAGTTTTGAAGATAAATTTGAAACAATTGTCTATAAATTACATTTAATATAGAATCAGCAATGATTCCTTAACTTCTAAGGAAATCCTTTAAAAATGAAAATCTCGTCTGTCGTACAGAATTGAATTTAAATAAAGGGATAAGCATTATTTATGCACCAGCACACACACTAGTGCATAACCGGACTTACGTCACAAAGAGCTGTACTAGGTACCACTAATAAGCTCTCCTTTAGCTTACCAAAGGAGAGGATTTACTCTAAAGGTTGTACGACAAATTTGGGCAAGACTGGTTGAAAAATAAAAAAAATATTTTTTTAAATACACAGCACTTCGACGGTAAAAAGGCAAAAGGGGTCAAGCGCCACATTTTGCGATCTTAACTTTTTTATTGACCCCAACTCCACTATTTTTTCTCTTTCGAATGGTCATGGTATCGTTTTTCTAGCAAGAAAAAAAGTCACTTGCACCAAAGAATTATTTGTACTGAATTGCCAAATCGATACTTACCAAAAGTGCTCAAGCGACACCGACTTTACCTTGCTTGGTTGAAGGACCATTTTGTATATTACGTTTTTGTATCGCCTTGTCATTTGGCATAATTTTAAAAACAATATTAGAAATTAATATGTCGTTTGTATCCATATTCCTTTTATTTGTTTAGTAATAATTTTTCACTTAACACTATAGATAAGAAAATGAAATACTATAACGTCGCTTACACCAATAGTTTACGATTGTCAACTAAACATAATTGGCGCTTGGCCCCTTTCTTAAATAATTTTATTTTCATTTCATTACGGGTCAAGTAACAATATTTAATGTTGGATTTTATTTTTTTGGTGTGTGGGAAATCATCCAATGACTGCTCCCGTCCTGGGTGCGGTGGGAGGGCGTGTCAGACTCTTACTGACTAAAACCCACTCATGTTCCTTCGATTGCCCTTTATGTTCCAGGGTCACGGTAACATTATAAACATTCCGCAACCCCGGCAGGCGTTGGCCCGGTTGGGCCCCTTTCTGTGCTGACTCCTTCTCTTTGAGGCGCGCGTGGAACACTAACGCGCCGTCGACGCGGTCCTGGTCCTAGCCGGGCGGCGAGCTACCCATCGCTCGCCTTCCGCAGAACTGCGCCTACGGTGGCCGGTAGTCGTCTTGCGACTCTCGACGTCTTCGCCTGGGTTCGCCTTAGTCCGGGGCGAGAGGCTCGTCGTTGTCTCTCGCGCGCCGCGCGCCGCCGCCTCCTTCACTAGCATAATTGCTTCGCAGAAGGAGGCGACGGCATCCCATTCCGTCTCGCCCCGAAGCATGGCCTGAACCAGCGCCGGGCGCGAGAGGTCACCGCCGCCGATCGCCTCTACGAGGACACGTGCCGATGCTTCGCCCATGCGCGGCACACCTCTACTGTGTGCTCGACCGTGTCCTTCAGGCGACCGTTACTGCAGTGGTGACACCCAGGCGTCGCTTCCGCCCGAATCGGACACAGGAACCTCCCGAACTGGCCATGTCCGGTGAGGACCTGTGTCAAGCGAAACGTGAGAGCGCCGTGGCGCCTCTCCAGCCACTCCTCAGAGAGGGGTCTTACCTATAACGGCGTGCCCAGCACTTGGTAGTTGGTTGCGACAGTCGTTGTCTCCACTCCGCCATGAGATCTCGCCGGAGCTCCGTGAGCCGTGCCGCGATAACCCGCGGCAGCGGGACTTCAACCCGGCGTTGCACTTCCACGCGCCACTCGTACGTGTGTGCAAGGATTGTTGCCTCCAGATCCCACGGCGGGACGCCGGCAAGGAGGCATGCCGCCTCACAGGAGACCGTGCGGTATCCCCGCACCATGCGAATGGCCATGACCCTCTGGGACGCCCTCAGAAGCCGGGCCGGAGCCACGGCTAGAATGTGCGCCCACACCGGAGCCCCGTAGAGGGCCATGGACCGCACGATCCCCGTGTAGAGCCTCCGGCAGGAGGCGTTTGGGCCACCGAGATTGGGCAGGAGCCGCTTGAGGGCAGCTCCGGCCTTCGCCAGTTTGAATGTTGGAATATTTAGATTTTGGCCTAAGCTTCATGTTAATAAAGTAATATTTTATTTTATTTGGCACAACAGATCATAGAACTAATTCAGATTTTGGCTTAAGCTACCATAATCTTAATAAGTATTATTTTATATTTGTATATAAAATAATACTTATTAAGTTTGTTGTTTTATTGTTACGCCTCTGCCTACCCTTTCAGGAAAAAAGTCTTGATGCTATGTGTGTATGTTAATTAGCTTGACCTGCACATTCTATTTTGACTTTCACTAACTCGATAGATCTAATTTCGCTGTGCTGAGTTTATGCTTTTTCGGGCTAATCTCAGAAACTACTGTCTTGATTTTCATACGGTTTAACGAATAGAAAGAGGGATTTTCTAGAGGCGTTATATGCTGTAATTTATATTCAGATACTATTTCCAAAGTCGGTCATAAAACATTGGCGTTAAAAAAATAGTTGGCACTACAGAAGCTTGCTTTTAAATGGTACTTTTTAAATTATACTGGTTATAGGGTCAATGTTCTACAATTTTGTTTGTTACACTATGATAATGGATTTATTTGGCTTGCAGGATAAAGAACAAAATTACGAAGCGAGTCAGAATGATTAATTACTCAAATAATGTGATAACATGCTGTTGTATGTACTAACAGTTAGGTAACTGCTGTTTTTTGGATCTCAGTTTTGTTCCTTGTATTGTTTTAGTTTAATACATAATTCATAGTTCTATTACCTACCTGCTATGCCAAATATAAAATAATACTTATTAAGATTATGGTAGCTTAAGCCAAAATCGGAATAAGTTCTATGATCCAAAATATAAATATGTGCCAAATAAAATAAAATATTACTTTATTAACATGAAGCTTAGGCCAAAATCTAAATATTCCAACATTAAATATTGTTACTTGACCCCTCGCAAATGCGATAAACATGGTAAAAACCTGGGGTCAAACGACATCTATCTTTGAAACTATTGATCTCAGGCTTACTTTGATGTAAAATTATTAAAGAACATTGTATTTTAGTAAACTTTTCTGAAGATTGTGATGTGATTCAATAAAGCAATAAAAAGATATATTTTTTTTAAACTTTCTTTTTATTCTCCTGAACAATATGATCTGTGGTGCTTGACCCCTTTTGCCTTTTACCTGTGGTGCTTGACCCCTTTTGCCTTTTACCCGTCGATTGTTCAGTCGAGGGACGTATTTAATGACGTGACAAAATAATTATGGTCACATATGAATAACAAGCTTTATTAATAGTTCCCGTTCCCGGGGGATTTCCGGGACGAAAACAATCCTATGACCTTTCTCGGGTCCCAGACTATATCTGTACCAAATTTCATTCAAATCGGTTCAGTGGTTTAGGCGTGAAGAAGAGATAGATAGACAGACAGACAGAGTCACTTTCGCATTTATAATATTAATACGGATTATCTTTTTGTGTACGTTTCAGGTCGTCCCATAGCTAATATAAAGGAGCACTAGAATAAATAAATTATATTTGTATCGGCATCTTCCAACAGCGCTTCGCACAATAAAATACAGTGACTAATAAAAATGTACAATCGACAAAATGGAATCATGACCCACCATAAGCTTATTTTCCTACAGACAATTAGGTCGACAATCGCGTAAACATGTATTAAAAATGTCACACGTCTAGTCTTATTATTACGACAGCTTCAAACGATTTGTCGTCGAAATGGGTCATGATTCAATTTTCTCGATAGTACATAATAAAACAAGATAAATCCCAAAGAAAATGTAGTGGAATTACCGGTATAACGCTCTCAGAGTCTTAAAAAGGACTCCCTAGCGCTCGCGGTTGCATCGGGTCACTAACCTTTGATAAGAGTGAAGTAGGTACGATCCGTTCTTCTTTCGGTGAATATCTAGCGTGCGTGTCAACAATTTATTAATTTTGTGAGGCATATGGTAAAACAATAAGGTATTGATATTTACATATTTGGGATGCGAATCGAATACTGAATAGTCTCCTTCAATATGTCCCTCGTCTTTAATAACGCGGTACTTGTAAGTAATATTTATATACTAGGTGTATTTTTGGTCCTGCACAACCGGCTAAGAGATGATTCTACCTATGAAAACAAACAACTTTTATTATGGAAGCAACTCTGAAATCTCGAAAAAAATATCAGCTGTTTCATACACTATGGTTGGGAGGGCATTGAACTTTTGTTAGAACAGCTCATATTTTTTTCGCGATTTCAGAGTTGGTTCCATTATAAAACTTGTTTGTTTTCGTGGGTAGAATCATCTCCTAGCAGGATGAGCAAAACCAAAAATACACCTTGTATAAGTCTTGGAAGTAATATAATGTTAGTATTCTATTAAACCTCTATGCACATAATACGTTCAAGAGGCTTATCAGAGCATAAGCACGCCAGACAAAGTTTAAAACATTTAAAATCGACGGGCTGTTGGTATAGTGGTTAGCGACCCTGACTGCTATACCGGAGGTCGTGGGTTCGATTCCCACCCAGGACAAACTTTGTGTGATGAGCATGATTGTTTGTCCTGTGTCTGGGTGAAATTTATCTAAAATATGTATGTATTTATAAAAAATACTAGCTTTTGCCCGCGGCTTCGCTCGCGTTAAAAAGAAACAAAAAGTAGCCTATGTTACTCTCCATCCCTTCAACTATCTCCACTTAAAAAATCACGTCAATTCGTCGCTCCGTTTTGCCGTGAAAGAAAGACAAACATACAGACCGACAGACAGACACACTTTCCCATTTATAATATTAGTATGGATATAAGTATGTAGATCAGTTGTCTTGTTACCATAACACAAGCTCTGCTTAGCTTGGGATCAGATGACCGTGTGTGACTTGTCCCAAGATATAAAAAAAAACGTTCAAATCTCTTTTACTTGATAAACTAAACAAACGTTTTAGCTGGAGTTTCTCTTAAACTAGGAGGGTTTGTGTCTCCAATAAACCCTCCAACATTATTTTACGTGATTTGATTCCAGAGGATTTTTCATAGCTTAAAAATACGTAGCAAATAAAATCTTGCAGTATAATCAATCATACTGTTATTAATTTCACGAAATCTGTTGCTTCCACCGGTTTTAATATCGCCAAGTACCAGGTGGAGATCATAAATGAAAAATCATAATAGAAATTGATGACCTAAGCGGACTCTAGAGAAATATTTTATACAGCACTGGACATTTCAAAACTTATAAAATCATTTCTAAGTATCAAAATACTAGGTACATTTTGCCGGGGTTGCGGAATGTTTATAATAGTTACCGTGACCCTGGAACATAAAGGGCAACCGAAGGAACATGAATGGGTTTTAGCAGGCGTCCGTCACTCGCTCAAGGCCACGCGTTTTATGCCTACCGCTTTACGTACCGTCAACGGTACAACGAACGCCGGGCTGTCGCGCGCCTGGCTGAGTGCTCGCGCGTCACGGGTACAGCGCTGACTATCAAAATGCCGAAACCACGTAATTATTGCGTGATTATTTTGCAATTGCCCCGTTTCCCAATTCTCCTGTTTCCCTATTGATTATTTATCAAAATTATTTACGCGGTTTTAGATATTTTCGACACTAAAACATAATAATCGGGAATTCAAGGAACGAAAAATATGCATCAGTCATTTTCTTAAACTAAAAAATATTTGATCAACAAATAAAAAAATAATTGTTATTCTAAAACATTTGTTTTATTACCTTTATCATCATACAGCACATTTGCTGGATGACAAACACACACGTTAGTCGCGCGACTCGTCTCAACTCTCTTTGAGGGTACTTATGGTACTTTTCTCCTCGCTGCAAACAGCGGGTATTATTATTATGATTTTGTAGGCTATTATAGCGTAGGTATTTTCGTTTTTGTATTGGAGTGAAGTAACTGTTACGTAGTAATTATTTATTAATCTGTGGTTTTAGTCAGTAAAAGTCTGACACGCCCTCCCGCCGCACCCAAGACGGGAGCAGTCATTTGATGATTTCCCACTCCCAAAAAAAAGTACTAGGTCTATATTCACGTTGGAAAATAAACTTATTTATATACTTTGATTTCTGGGGAACAGCAAAAGGAATAGTTTTATTTGTTACTAGGTATTCCGTTTTGCTTTTTATAAATTCCCTGAAGACTCAGATATAGAAGAACGGACGTTCATGAATATAGTATTGGGCTTGACCCTGATGTGGATTCGTCTATTTAAATAATACTAGCTTTTGCTCGCAGCTTTGCTTGAGTGAAAGTCGAACCCTTTGTAGGTTTAAATTTACAAAAAATATTTCTTGGTGGATACTTCCTCTTCGCAAAAAACACACTCTTGGAGAGTGTGTCATGTCTCTAGGACTAACGGTTTGGGTTGTGCGTTGATATATCATACTATCTGTTAGTTTACCATATTATATCTAAATAATTATATAAAAGAAAGTCGTGTTAGTTACACATTTTATACCTCAAGAACGGCAGAACCGATTTGGCTGAAAATTGGTGGAGGGACCAGGTCTTGGGGACGGACATAGAATACTTTTTATCTTATTTTTTAGTAACTCAAAACTTGATATAACGCGGGTGAAACCGCGGGGGACAGCTAGTATTATATAGAATGCGTTTTTTTACTTTTTATGAAATTCCTAAGGTAGATGAGTTCTACAAGAGAAGTGACGTTTTATTTGACCAAGTATTTTGTCCACAGTGATGGGAATCCCTATAATTTAAATAACTAGCTGTCTATATAGTAGCTGTATATTTATTATTATTATATTATTATATGATGTCCAAGATTAACTCAAGAAAGTTTTTCTTTTTTACGGGATTCGGCTACTAAAAGTTTTTTTTTTAATTTGGACCAGTAAGTAGTTCCCAAGATAAGCGCGTTCAACTAAATAGACAAATTCTTCAGCTTTGTAATGTAATTATAAATTAGGACGTAGCAAAAAAAATAATTCCACTAATTTCAGTGGTTCAGTGTGCGGTGCTACACAAAACGTAGCTTTGTTTTTGTAACCGATGTCAATTTCCAGTTTTCATAATAAATATGCTACATTCTGCAAAAAACGATATTCCAATAAGACTTTTATCATCCCTACCTAATCACAATAAATAAGTCTCATTAGTTCCATTAGTTACAACATGTCCCACAAAAGTCTTTGCCAACAAAAATAATGGTCCTTTTCAACTATTTGACCTCTGAACTTTATCAGACAATTTCGGTTTTGTTGCTCTAGAGATATAGGAATAAATATAACCAAGATTTTTTTAAGGAGAACGACATGCTTGTATTGAAATTCCGTATCGCTAATGAAATCAAATAAAAAATGAACCTTTTCTAAATAATGACAAAATATAAAGAAGAGTGCAAATCGTGCAATGTGTAAATGTAACCTCAAATGTAGGTCTCGTTCAGAGGGCGTGCATTACAAACTTACTTATTGCGATAAAATTATGTAAACCCTGTACGTGCACCGTAGACTATGACCTTGTCCCTTATGTAATACAACTTTAACAATGATTTTATACGTAGGTATAATTTAAATCTTTTAGTTTTCATTGTATCAATTAAAAGTTCTTAAAATAGTTTACTAACATGAAAATAATTGGCTCAGTTGTCTTAATAAGTGGTTCAAACAACAAAAGAAATCTAAAATTTGCCGTCCACCTTTGAAGAATGAACAGGTCTTTGATGAGGTTCAGGCCATGCTTCGGGGCGAGACGGAATGGGATGCCGTCGCCTCCTTCTGCGAAGCAGTTATGCTAGTGAAGGAAGCGGCGGCGCGCGAGAGGCAACGACGAGCCTCTCGCCCCGGACTAAGACCCAGGCGAAGACGTCGAGAGTCGCAAGACGACTACCGGCCACCGTAGGCGCGGTTCTGCGGATGGCGAGCGATGGGTAGCTCGCCGCCCGGCTAGGACCAGGACCGCGTCGACGGCGCGTTAGTGTTCCACGCGCGCCTCAAAGAGAAGTCAGCACGGGAAGGGGTCCAACAGGGCCAACGCCTGCCGGGGTTGCAGAATGTTTATAATAGTTACCGTGACCCTGAAATATGAAGGGCAATCGAAGGAACATGAGTGGGTTTTAGTCAGTAAAAGTCTGACACGCCCTCCCGCCGCACCCAGGACGGAAGCAGTCATTTGATGATTTCCCACTCACCAAAAAAAAAGGTCTTTGCCTGTAGTAGAAAAAAAAAATGCAATTTTTATTCTACCAGTCTCATTAGTCGCTTTATCAAGAGAGTAGACGCTTCCTTACATCTTGGATCCGAAACTAATTTACTTACTCTATTCAAAAACATAATGTAATTTACTTAAAACATTTAGTTCTGCTATTCAAAGGAACACGAGGTTCGCCATCAAAACTACATTAGCTACGTTTGTGAAGCATAGAAAGAGAAAATTTCGTAATAAAAGAAATATAATTTAGTTTTCTTCTAGGTCACCTTTTTAACCGACTTCAAAAAAAGGAGGAGGTTTCTCAATTCGACCGTATATATGTTTTTTTTTTTTTTTTTAGGTTTGTTCGCTGATAACTTCGTCGTTTATGAACCGATTTGGATGATTCTTTTTTTGTTGGAAAGAAGACATTTCCAAGGTGGTCCTTTCATAAGAAAATCAGGGTTTGAAGGTAGCAGACCAGAGAAATCGAGGGGAACTTTCAAAAATCGTAGGGGCGACTAGTGCGTTTGTAAGTTTTTCATTAAGTATTTTATTATAACACTACAATTTAATAAAGATCTGGAGTAGATCTGATGATGGAGCCGAGAGACAGTCGAGGGAACTCCTCAACAATTCACAGCAGCTACCTTGTGTTTGGGCTTGATTAATTTGTATTGATAAGAACTTTACACCTAGATGGGTTGTGACTGTATTAGGGGTCTGATGATGAAGACGAAGGATAGTTCAGGGAACTCTTCAACGGTTTACAGTAGCTACCTTGTGTTTGGACTTAATTCATTTAAATTGATGAGAACTTCGCACCCATATAGGTTGTAATGAAGGTCTGCAGTAGATCTGATGATGGAAACCATATACAGTCGAGGGAATTCTTCAACGATTTACAGCATTGAAGTGTAACATAGGACAATAACTACCTACTCGTCATGCTGATGCGTCAATCAATGAAAATGAAGAGATGACACTAAAAAGTAAAAAATAAAAATCTTTTTTCAAAAAAATAATAACCGCCTTCAAAAACTAAAAACACAAAAATAACCAAAATTTCGGAAGTCGGTGGCTTCATTTCTGCCAATTAATTTGTGTTGCCACAGACTTCCGAAATTTTGGTTATTTTTGTGTTTTTAGTTTTTGAAGGCGGTTATTATTTTTTTGAAAAAAGATTTTTATAACAGAAGTGTATGGTGTAGAAATGAGGTGTACTAATATGATTTTAATGTGAAGAATACCAGAAAATAAAAATACTTAATAAGCCACGGAAAGACTCTAAAAAACTAGCTGGGTCACTTGAACGTATCAACCTTCTTTTTATACCTCATTATTTTTCCTAGCAAATTCCCTAGCCTTTTCCCAACTATAATGGAGTTAGCTTTCCAGCCTATCCCGATTCAGTTGGATACCTGTGGTATACTTACGTCAAACGACTGCCTATCAGACCTTCCCAACCCAGTTACTGGGCGACACGATATCTCTTGGTTAGACTGGTCAGACTTTCTGACTTCTCAATACCCGTAACGACTGTCACTTTTACGAATGACGACCGGGATCAACGACTTTACGTGCTTTCCCGAGGCACGGGATGTCAGTGATGTCTAAGATACACTTTGAAAAGTACATACTTTTGATACTTGCCCGGATTCAAACCCACAACCTCTTCCATGAGAGAATTACCTGGATGTTAAGGCATTTTACATTTTGTTTGGATTTTGTGTGAAATATTTGTCTCTAGTAGCCGATAGACAGGTTGGAATGTCGTGCTGGCCCAGTGGATAAGGCGCCCGCCTCTCGTGTAAGGGATTGTGGGTTCGAATCTGGGCAAGTACCAAAGTGACTTTTTCAATTCATTATGTACTTTCTAAAGTTTATTTTGGATATCACTGACATCTCGTGCCTCGGAAAGCTTGTAAAGCCGTTGGTCCCGGTTGTCATTCGTAGAACTTTGACAGTCGTTACTGGTTAGCCAGAAACTCTGATCAGTCTAAACAAGAGGTATCGTGTCACCCAGTTATTGTGTTGTGTAGGTCTGATAGGCAGTCGCTCCACGTAAAACCCCAGTATCCAGCTGAATCCGGTTAGGCTGGAAGCCGACCCCAGCACAGTTGGGAAAAGGCTAGGGAGATGAGGAGTAGCCGATAAACAGTTTATTAAGTTCACAAACACACTATTGTCTGCAACACATGCCTATCCATCTCGTAAATACGAAAAACGTAAATTTAACGAAATCGTAACACTCGTTTATTCTCCATTGTTTTTACGAGGAGCATAAAGTCGGACAGAACGATAATTTTATTCATCGTTAATATCCGGCCGACGTAAAAATGAGACGAAAAAATTGATGGCGCGTCATTCGATACGGTTTCGTTAGGCGCAAATGGTGTCAGATTATGGCGATATTGTTGTAACAAAACAGGTCAAGAGTGAGCGAACTCTTGCACCGAAAGTTCAATACAAATAAAACAATAATTATCTTGGTACAACTCACGCACGGCTGTCTGATCCCAAATCAAGCCTACTATACATCGACAATTAAAACTTCGGTATTCCGTGATACAGTCTAGGCAGAGTCTGTACTATATGGCAACCAGACAACTAATTAACATTCTTTTAAAATTCATAAATACACAAGTACGTATTAATGCGAGTTAGGCCCGGCGCCCATTATCGGCATCGGCACGGCTCAGGATTTTAGTTGATAAAAGGATTATAGACATTAACTTCATGGCAATAAAGTAGAAATTGCCGATGCAGTAGCCTCAAGCATACCGAAGCGGTATTTTTGTTACTACAATCATATATCATGGAAATTTCTATTTTATTGCCATGATGTTAATGTCTATAATCCTTTTATCAACTAAAATCCTGAGCCGTGCCGATGCCGATAATGGGCGCCGGGCCTTAAGCTCCTCAGTTGCGTATTGTTTTTGTTTCCTTATGATGTTATATGATTGGTAGTAAATAAACTTTTATTTAATGTTATAAATAAATGACTCCCAGACACAGACCAAACAATGATGATGTTAATCTTCTTAAGGGTCTTAACAGACGGATAGAGTGTCTACTAAATGATCCTATAGTGTTTTACTTTTTTGGCACGGTACCCTAATTTAAAAAAAAAGATAAACGCGACATTTCTTGTTAACTGTTTTTCTATCCACTATTATATTTGAAACGGCAAACTTTCTTGAAACTCGCTAAGAAACTTTTCACAACTTTAAATACCAATTTCTCTTTTCGTCTACAGATTTCCAATACTATTTTATTTAGTTGCGAAGTTTTGACAGTGGGACAGATAGATAGACAATTTCGCGACAACAATGAAGATAGATGGACAGGGGAACATTCATTTTGTAATAAATATTATTGTATGTTGGAAACGAGAAAATAGTTGGCTTTGTAAGAAAACGATTAGATAAAGGACTTGGAGATGAATTGTAAAGTAAATACCTAGTTTAGTTTTGTAAGCCAGATAGATGACATTTAAACCATCCTCGCTTATATTATAAACGCGAAATTTTGTACGTACGTTTGTATGCTTGTTACACTTTCACGACTGAATGTTTTTTGATAAAACTTTACAGTAATGTTGCTTATATATGTATCAGAACAAAAGATGGGCTTTTTAACGAATGAGAAATCATCAAATGACTTCTCCCGCCCTGGGCAGGTCGGAAGGGAGTGTCAGACAAAATGTCAGGGATGTTCTAGACAAACATAAAAAATACTTGACTGGTTTTTAACTTGGAACCTTTTACATAAGAGGTGATACTTTAACAACTGGAAAAACACAACATTAGTCGATTAATGAGGTATTTTTTTATTTACTTATTTATACATGCTTCCTTACTTAATAAAAATTGGGCTTCTATGGAGCGACTTCACTTGGCGTATTTGGCAAACATTTTTGAGTTCGATGTAACGTCAGATAAGCCTTATTCTATTAAGTCTAGAGTACAGTTTGCATTGCCCAAGTAACGCAAATATTTTGCCAATTATTAAGTCAAGTCGCACCTTTAGAACTTTGTACAAACAACGCCACAACAGAAGTTCAACAACGAAATAATTCTCTCCAAATGCATTAACAACTAAAATAGAACGTTTTCGAGATGTAATGCAAGTTGCGGAAACTGATGAAGTTGGAATACATTCATTAGAAACTGCTAACACAATCACAAGCTTTAATTACGAGCTAAAGTACAGCATAGTTTATCTATACGGTAAAGCCTTCAACGGGGTAAGGGGAACCTATGTATATTAAACTAGCTTTTGTCCGCGCCTTTACTCTCGTTAGAAAGATACAAAAAGAATCCTTTGTCACTCTCCATCTTCTCAACTATCTTCACTTAAAAATCACGTCAATTCACCAAAGCCAAAATAATTAATATAAATAAAAAAAATAAAAACAATATTATATGGGAAGCATTTAATAGATATAGGTAGTGATGGAATTAGTATTATATAAATGTTTATATTTATTTAATTTATAAGTATTGTATACCTACATAATAATAGGTTTATAGAATATAAGTAATTCTCGTTTAATTTAATTTTTGCACAGGCACAATGTAGCGAACTGCCTGTAACTCTAACACCTTTTGTTGTGTACACCAGCATTGACGAATTAAAAGGTTTATATTTTGTATTTTTTGTCGCTCCGTTTTGCCGTGAAAGACGGGCAAACCGACAGACAGACAGAAACGCACACACTTTCCCATTTATAACATTAGTATGGATGGTAAACTGACTGATTAGATGACTGTTGATATATCAACACACAGCAAAAACCGCTGGTCCTAGAGAAATGAAACTTACAGGGTGTTTTCTTTGTAAAGAGATATGAAACTTACAGGGTGTATTCTTTGTAAAGAATAGGTAACCACTAAGAAAGGATTATAGGAAATTCCTACCCTAAAAGGTTAAAATAAAGGATGGCAGTATCAACACTTACGCGAGCAAAGCCGCAGACGAAAGCTTGTTCTACATATAATATTACTAGATTTGCCCACGACTTCGCTCGCGTTAAAAAGAGACAAAAAGTAGCCTATGTTACTCATCCATCCCTTCAACTATCTCCACTTAAAAATTCACGTCATTTCGTCGCTCCGTTTTGCCGTGAAAGACAGACAAACATACAGACAGACAGACACACTTTCCCATTTATAATATTAGTATGGATTAAGTAGAGACAAAAAGGTGACGAAAATGCAGATCGTGTTGGACTGATTTACTGGAAAATTCTGAAAGGTTCTAGAACGTATGATGGAAATGTCATACACCATTTTTAGGTCATTCATTCGTAACTTTCAGATTATATTCGATCATCTTGATGGTACTGGAATGTACCTGTGTGTTTAAGTTTTTTACCTGTTCCTTACCGGTCAAAAACTTATTTAAAACCACGAAGTAGTATTTAAAACAAATATTATCAACTAGCTTTTGCCCGCGGATTCGCTCGCGTTAGAAAGAGACAAAAAGTAACCTATGTTACTCTCCATCCCTTCAACTATCTCCACTCAAAAGATCACGTCAATTCATCGCTCCGTTTTGCTGTGAAAGAAAGACAAACAGACAGACAGACAGACACACTTTCCCGTTTATAATATTAGTATGGATAAAAAACTAAATCAGAAAGCAAAAAAAAACACGAAATAACTTTAAGCTGATAAAATGACGGAAACTAGTTTTAAAGCAATATGTGAAAACATCGAAATAGCCATTAGCTCAGTGGCAGAAGTTGTTCTAAGAATACATCTTTCCTATTCAAAAATAGTTTATTTTGAGTCTCTATTTTCGTAGAAAACATTAAGAATGCAGCTGATGTTAGCGCGACACTATTTTGTGTGGATTTTGCAAATAGATCTCTCGGATTAACGACTTTTTGCTGTATTTTTTTTTTCAAATCTATTTATAATAATGATCTAGTATTCAAAATAACAGTGTAGTATATATACTACACTGTTATTACACACACACACACCATTTTGTTTTCGTCTTAGCATTACATTTTGTTCTTGTTTCTGTTAATTCTTTTTTTTAGGGTTCCGTAGTCAACTAGGAACCCTTATAGTTTCGCCATGTCTGTCTGTCTGTCCGTCCGTCATTGCTTAATCTCCGTAACCGTTAGCACTAGAAAGCTGAAATTTGGTGCCAATATGTATATCAATCACGCCGACAAAGTGCAAAAAAAAAAATTGGAAAAAAACGTTTTATTAGGGTAGCCCCCCTATATGTAAATAGGGAAGTGGTTTTTTTTTAATACAACCCTGACGTGTGATACATTGTTGGATAGGTATTTAAAAAAAAATGAAAAGGGGTTTACTAAAATCATTTTTTGATAATGTCAATAATTTCGGAAATAATCGCTCCAAAAAGAAAAATCAAAGCCCCTCTAACTTTTGACCCGTAGGTTTAAAAAATATGAAAAAAATCTGGAAAGTTGAACTTTATAAGGACTTTCTAGGAAAATTATTTTGAACTTGATAGAAAGAACAGTTTTTGTACAAAAAAGACAAAAAGGTTGTACAAAATAATTTCTGCGTACTTAGTATGTCAACGTAACAATTAGCCTTTCTTTAAACTTATAAGTAGGTACACTTATTGTGACGGACGGGAAACTACGGAACCCTACATTGAGCGTGGCCCGACACGCTCTTGGCCGGTTTTTTTTTATATAGTTTAGTCACACTAGTTTGATTTTTGAATTGTCCTCTTTTTAATATGATCATGGCTTTGTTTATTGTTACGGAAAATCACTGACTCCTAAGTTACAGGCCTACACCTAGTTTAGGAGTCAGAGTACCTTATATTTTTGACCTTAATAAGCCTATATGTTCATAGTCATAGTCCAACAATGTAAACGCTGTTTTTTGTGTGAAATAAATTTTTATTATTATTATATTAATATTACTCGGCTTAGTTTTCTTCAATTGCTGGCTAGTTAAAACCAATCGACGCGCAAAAAAAAAACTCTACAACCTTCATTCTCCTGTGCTTGTTGATCTAGCGCATATTTTTGAAGAAAAGTTCGAAAAATTCTAAATCCAGGACCATTACAAATGGTTCGCGCCAAAAAAGAAACTTGCCTATACGTAATCTTAATTAATCTATATCTATACTAATATTATAAAGAGGTAAAATTTGTAAAGGACATTGACCAACATACTATAGGACGCCGTTGCGCATAAAAAAAAAAGACGGGTTGCACTCCGGGAGTGCCGGCAGAAGTGAAAACTTGATTATAGCTGTCTACTATCCATCCGTCCTACGCTTTTTCGATCAGGTCACGTGTCCTGACGCGAGTTTAAGATTTTATACCCATTACAGAAAAAGTGCTCAACGCCGCTAAAGAAGTTTTCACTTCAAAAATACATTCGCTCATTTATTTACGAGTGTGCCTTTGGCTCGCCTGCCCCAAGCCATTAGCAGGACCACTATATCTCTCTCTCTCTATCTACAGCAAGCTTATATTAAGCTGTTTCGCCAAGATTTTCCAACACTATTACTCCACGGGTTAAAATATAAACAAAGGACATTGCCATGCGTCCATACATTGTTTGCCTAAGAACCGATAGGGATGTGTTTTTTCATTTTTGGTTCTAAATAATATATATGTTTTCGATTGAAACTAAATTAAAACTACGGACACTTGAGACTTCTAAAAGCCATCAAAATACTTAAATAACAACATCATGTCACATCAAAAGTATCATCTATATTTTCGACCAATATATTTGCAGCGGCAGAAGTCTTTCCAAGACACTTATTGATGTTCCCTTTCTCTTTTACATGGAGCCAGAAGCTGATCCGCAATTTACACAAAATATAGGATAATTTTGGGAATCCATGTTAAATCTGCAATGTCCGTTTAATCTCTTGACACCCACCGCCATGCCAGGTCGTCGTTCTTAGTAGGTCCGTACATCAGTCAATCACAGCCGGAGGTCGCTATTTCAAGAGGAAATCACAGTCCGTACTTTAAGCGAAGTGGGTAGATAAAATCGGAAAGGAATAATAATAAAATGCAAACAACCAGATTACACAGAACCTGGTCAAATGTTGGCATCTGTCAATTCAATTGACGAAAAACAATAGACTAATATGTTGATCTTTTTTTCTAAACAAATGGCTTGTTCATTTGACACAGCGCTTTCAATCGCTTTAATGCCCATTTCACACGAGGGCAGAACAGTGGGCAGAACAGTACTGCTACTGTGTGAACGCACAAAACAGTACTGTTCTGTGCCAGCTTCTTAAAACGATGACTCGTAAATATTATAATATGTTTCCCACAACCAAACTATATGACGAATGTAAAGTTTTAACCGTGAGGCAACTCTTTATCCTCCTACCTTTCTACAGAAAACCTTCTCATATATGGCTATTAAGCTGTACACATGCAATGGATTACTGTTACTTACCAATTTTTACATATATAACACCTAATATACACACACTGACAATCACAAACATGCACACAACACACATACACACACATGCACGCACTCATGACTCGAGAGTTTATATGAATATAATAATTCAAATCGACACTGTTCTCACTTGTTAAATCTTATTATATAATCAATTTAGTTTAAACCAATGGCTGAACCCTGTCTCTTAAGATACAGGCTAGACCTAGTTTAAGGGATAGAGTCCAATAATGTAGTTCTACATAATTATACAATATAATTCTAAACTGTTTAGTGTAAGCCTTTATGTATAGGTGCACTGTTCCATGTTTTTATGAAATAAATACTTATTATTATTATAACTGTTCTGCCTCACTGTTCTGCCCTCGTGTGAAATGGGCATTATATATTCGTATTAAAACCTTATTCATAGATCAAGCGCTGAGAATATTGAGTTTTTCAATTTCGGTATACATACTTATTTTAATACTTGGCTGCATGAGCTACGATACCTTAGTCTACTACTAACTTCAAATTAAATCAAAATATCTGACACCGGAGATTGAAACGAAATTGAGTTACTTTTTATAAGTTTCTGAAATTAACACCTGTCCATTGTATTGTAATAGTCGTAAAGTACTTTATAAAAAAAAACTACTATGACTATGACTATGACTACGACTACGACTACAACTACGACTACGACTACGACTACGACTACGACTACGACTACGACTACTACTACGACTACGACTACGACTACGACTACGACTACGACTACGACTACGACTACGACTACGACCACGACCACGACCACGACTACGACTACGACTACGACTACGACTACGACTACGACTACGACTACGACTACGACTACGACTACGACTACGACTACGACTACGACCACGACTACGAGTACGACTACGACTACGTAGACACATACAAGGTACAATTTTCCCGAAAATTGTACCTTGTATCAGTGTGTGTGAGATTTTTATCGCGCGTTCAATTGTTATCCGTCCTACGCTTTTTCGATCAGGGTCACGTGTCCTGACGCGAGTTTAAGATTTTATACCCATTACAGAAAAAGTGCTCAACGCCGCTAAAGAAGTTTTCACTTCAAAAATGTAATCTTAGTGTAAATTGGATATAAAAGAGGGAAGAGGTCGTACTTTCCAAGGAAATCAAAATTATCTACTTATTTTTAGGGGTTTTTGTTGAATTTTGATTTATATGTGCAAGTTTTGAGGTTAGTTATGTACCATAACTTCTACCAAAAAAGTACTAATTACAACAATATTATGATTTCTATTCTCATAAAACAAAACAGAATAGTTTTAAACAAACCAATGAACGTTCCCAAGTAAATGGTAATTAGATTATACTAAATCTAAGTGGCTTATAGGCATAAAGAATAGAAAATAAACAGGCCCCGCATAGAATAGGGTTTTCTATCCCCTTTTTAATTGTTATAATTTATTTTTAAAATGATGTTTACATGATTCGAGACATAATAAAGACAATAGCAGGGTGACAGCCGGCTATCGCTTGGTCGCCAAAGGGTAAGGTTTAAGGTGGTAAGACGAGGACGGGCGGACATGACGAAACTATAAGGGTTCTTTTGGTAAAAACCATTTGAAACTAATATATTATTGTTAACAGACAAAATCTTATTTCATCATTGCAATGCGTGTAATTTAACATTTGAAATATTAATGTGTTTGTGTGGAAATAAAAATATTCAAAAGTCAATGGCATTTATTTCACTTAGATTATTTACAAGCACTACTGAATTGTCAGAATTGATCGGTTATTCTGAATACTCTGTATGTTTAAGCTCTCAATGTGGAAGATCTACAGACAAAGCACACATGTTGATGTCCATAAGCTCGTTCAACACACATTACACTTCAAGAGTTTAGAGATGCTCATTCGAGTATAATATAACATTCCTGAGAGAAGAGGATGTTCTTCTGACATCTGAAAATAAATATAATAAATATTAATGATTGATCTTAGCATTAGTTTAATAGGAAATTAGTCCGCGTGGAAACCGAAAATGATTCTAATAGGATTTTCAAATAGTTTTTTTCGTTATCAACTGTTACAGTTAGCTGTACTACAAAATACAAATAGTGCTATTGACTTGGACCATCTTTGGTATTATCCATAATAACATATAATATTGTTGATAATATCACAATAATGCGCTCATTTTCTACTACACTAACGTCAAAAAAACGTGTAAATACAATATAATAAGATACTAACCGTTGCCGGATTAATCCAGTATCGTAAAATTGTAACCATTGCATCCGTTGCTTCCCCCAGTTGGCGACGGGGTAGAGGATGTTTCAGAGCAAGGGGGGCACAGTCCGCATAGCGTGTTATTTTTATTTTAACAAAATTGTCGGTACTGCCTAAAGAGAGAAACGACCCGAAGTCGCAAAAACGTCGACGTACGAAAGTTTTGAAAAGATTGCTTGATCGCGCAGAAATCGGAAGAGTCTGCTGTACACGAACTAACCGCAATGATTCGTTATCTAATAACGCAAAATAAACTCAATTTTCAATAAAAATATTCGTCGCTTTGTTTTACTTGAAAGTGTCAATTTTGACTGTTAACATTTGAATTTCCGTGGCAGTGCTACCCACAGCTGATAAAAATCAACCATAAGTGGTAACTTAGACACCTAAATACTTTTTGTTAGTAAAATAACATTATTTTAGAAATGTTAATTAAATATAAATTGTTGGTAACGCAAATGAATGTTATATTCGTAATTATTTTTGAGACATCAACGTGTGCTCTTAAAAATAAAATATGTAATACTATCAGATATGACTGACTATGGGAAAGTTTATGAAATTGGCAACACTGCTTCCACTTAAGTATGTCATTAAAGGAAGAACGCAACAAAGTCGTATAAATAACTAATTAAATAGAAAATATTAACCCCTAAAAAGATTTCCATGAAGTTATTTTAGGAAAGTTAAAATATTATAGTATGATTTATGACTATATTTTTGTGGCTATGCCCTCTTATTTTAAAGCGATGCTAGATTTGAACATTCTCCTTTGTAAGTTTGTAGGTTTGTAAGTTTGTATGTAGGGAGTAATCTCTGGAATTACTAGTCCGATTTGGAAAATTCTTTCAGTGTTACATAGCCCATTTATCGAGGAATGCTATAGGCTATATATCATCACGCTACGACCCACGGGAGCGGAGCAGTAACGAAAAATGCGGGTGTAACCGCAGGGGACAGCTAGTATTGTATAATTTGTATCAGCAACCAAAATTGCCCCTTACAAAGGTATTTCCAGTTAATTTGGGCTCGATTTTGACGACCATGTCTGGCCTAAATAATTTCGCATCAGACGCTTTCCGAAGCTAATTACTATTTTCAAATTATCGTTAACTATCGTTTGTATTTCATTTACTCAGAAATAATGAATCCATCAATATGCTAACTGCTAGGGATACAGGCAATTAGTTTGAGGTCCCTCTAGGTTACACACACATGTTGTGTTGTGCTAGTAAATGCCTGCAATTAAGAGGGACCGCAACATGTGTGTTGCGGCTTCTTGAACGTAACCAAGGATAAACACTAATGGGTTGTTCTCCAATCGTTTAGATAAACTAATATAAAGAAGCTAAAGAGCTGAAGCGATTTTTGATTAATTGATAAATAACAGTATTAACATTTTAAGACAACTCGCACACAGCTATCTGATTCTTAATTAAACAGAAGCCGTACTATGGTAACCAGAAAACTGTCATACATCTTTTATTTGTTAATTGATTTGTATTTTATTAATTTGTTACTAAGAGTAATGAATTCATCAATATATGCTAACTGCTATAAATACAGGCAATTAGTTTGAGTTCCCTCTAGGTTACACACATGTTGTGTTGTAATAAATAAATAATAAATTTTTAATTAACTTTCTGGAAGTACCTATATTTTATGTTCATAATTTGATTTAACATAACATGTTGACACGTCTTTTTTTTTAAACAAATATTAAAATCAAATTTAGAGCAGTAAATCATTTTTAAATTAAACATAAGTAGGTCAATTGAACCTTTAGACAACTAGCATGTTGTAATAGATGGTAGAATAGAATAAATTGTTCAATGTATTGAATTGACAAAAGCTTACGCAAAGTAATTTGACATCTCGTATTGAGCTCTATTCTACCCTTTGCTACTTGTCTAGAGGTGCTGCCGAACTTTGTAAAATTGTTTATCTCTCTATGACGCAAACATACAGACTTGAGTGAATCATAAAATAAGGGTAAAAAGTTTGGTTAAACAAGTTAATAAACATAATTATGTGCATTTAGCTCTTATAACAGTGTAGTCAAACGTCAAGTATATGACTCACTCATTAATTTACCAGGAAAACGCCCGTCTGGCTTAACAGGCAATTAAGTACAAGCACTAATATTATCAAAGGTCCCAACAATTTGTAGCGAGCACAGAGTGATTCAACAATAGTAGTTATGGAGAATAAACATGTCTTGGTTGTACGTGCTATTTCGCAGTCCTGTGGCTAGCCTTGGCACTTCCTTGAAACGGACAAATAAACCCGGGGCCGATCTCACGAAGGCTTAGAATGGTGTACCAAAGTGGTATTTGTTGTGTGTGTAAATTGGTATATAATTTGGTGGATAATGTCCTTTATTTTTGTCAATATTTATGTAATTATAAAATAATAAACTGACTGACTAATTGACTGACTGTTGTTAAATCAACGGAAAGGCCAAACCACTGGTTCTAGAGACATGAAACTTGGAGAGTTTTTATTTTAAAGGGTAGTAGTAAGTAGGTAGGAAGAGTAGTAGTAAGTAAGTAGGTAACCACTAAGAAAGGATTTTTGGAAATTTATACCCTATAGGGGTAAAATAGGGGATCGAAGTTTTGAAATCCCCTGGGGCGAAGCCGCGGGCGAAAACTATTGATAATATTACAGAACTTCCAGTTTTAATGATGAAAATTAAAACCAAAAAAATGAGAATTTAAAAGGGTATGATTGGTTGGCAGTGTTTAACATGAAACGACTACATATCAGACCCTACATTTCAGGAACTGAGTAACATGATACAAATATAACAGAATTTTTTACTTCGAATTGTCTGTAATAACTGGAATCGAGGCCTTTCCGTGCCTTTCGAGGCATGGGATGTCAATGATGTCCTACACAAACTTAATAAGTAATAAATTTAAAAGTAACATTGATACTTATTCGGTTTCGGACCTGCAATTTTATGTAGAAACGGCATTAACCAAAGGCCCATTAAACACATTCTTTTGCTCAAAATGAGTTAGTTAATGATGTGATAACAGCACTCTAGCTCAGATACTCATACAAAATCAATAGAGAATCATGTCCGTACCTACTAATATTATAAATGCGAAAGTAACTCTGTCTGTCTGTATGTCTGTCTCTACTTCACGCCTAAAACCACTGAACCGATTTGAACGAAAGGTACAGATATAGTCTGGGACCCGCGAAAGGACATACGATACTTTTCATCCCGGAAATCCCCCGGGAACGGGAACTATTGTTCCACGCGGACGAAGTCGCGGGCTAAAGCTAGTTTTACATATTTATTTCCACCTTATTCGCTATTTACAATGCTGAAACCACAAAGCTTCTAAACCTGGTGCTTAGACTAAAATATTATCATCGTTTACCATTTTCTTACAATTTATGTTCATAGGTTCATCGATTCTATCAATTTACATTAGAATTTCCAACCACTGCACGTCTGCAGGACTTAGGAATATAGATAGCTTCTAATCTAGACACTAATGATGTCTAGACGTAATCTAGACTTGGGTTGGCGGAAAGCGTTCATTGTATTTAGGTAGTAATGAATGTTCTTCATTAGGGTTGTTAATGCTTTGACGGTTAATGTTTGGCCTCGATAGTAATAAAGTACTAACTGTAGAGGGCAGAGGGACCTCTACTGTACTGGGACAACTATAATTACTTTATTGACAGATATATTTTCGTATTTTTACTTATAGCTTATTTAAAGAATATTTCATCTCATCATAAGAAGTACACCTAAAAATGTTATATTATGACACTCTCAGCCAGTGTCTCTACATTACCTTCAAAGGTACTGTTTTGAATTCATATTATAACTAAGTTTGTTTTGACGTCAGTGGTCGTAGCTAGATGCCAGGGTTTTGTATTGGGAAACGACCTTTCAGACCCCTACAGGCTCCGTATTGGCAAGCGCAGATGCACGATGACCTTGTGAAGATCGCGGGAAACCGTTGGTTACAAACGGCACGCTTGTGATGTGTCTGTGAAAAAAGTTAAGGCTAAAGTTAGGTGAGGCCTAACGAGCAGTAGACGCCTTTGAGAACTTCACTACCCAGTAACCTTTGGTTAGACATATTCCCAAACCTTTGGTTTTTATTTCCTAAGGACTGTCAAAGCCTCCAAATGAAAACTGGGACCTATATCCGTTACTTGCTTTCCGAGGCACGGAAGTCACGAGAAAACTTCAGAACACATTTTGCCTGATCCGAAACCTCGAGTTGCATAAATTGAAATCTGCGAAAGACAATATGCGAGGGTGTCTACTGTTAAATGTTAGTTTATGATGTTTTTAATTTATTTAACAAATTAATCAAACAACTATTAATAATTTTATTCACGAATTGATTATCCCCAAATTTAATTGAATTTATTTATATTTTTTATAATTTTGTTTTCTTTTATTGTATGTCTTATTTGTATGATTATGTTGTTGTTTTAAATTTTATATTTATTACATAAAATTCTATGTTTATTAATGTTATTGGACCTGTGCCGTTTTTATTAACTATAAATAAATAAATATGTTTATGTTCGGTTTAACCAAAAAATACCGCATTTAAATTTTAAATCACCTCTTTAAATTGTAACAACAGCTTCAATATTTTTAAGTGCGTTATCTCCTTTATAGTGGTCAGTTAAAGGTTACACTAGATCTAGCGGGTTCAGAAATGGTGCAGTTTTCCCTAAGGGACTCGTCCGCGTTGATTGAGTACTCATACCAAACACGATAGTGATGTGACCTAGTTATTTAACCGAGTATAGTCTGTAGCCGATTACGGACTAGCTAGGGATGTGAATGTTTGTCGTGTAAATAGAAGTTTTATGTAGCCGTGTCCTGTTGTGTTTTGTTTATTATCTGTGTGTGAAGATAGTTTGGTTTTCCTGCTGTGTTTGGGAGGAAAGTGTTATAAGTATGGTCTGAGACAAAAGTCGATTTAACGTAACATTTATAATAATTCAGTTATTTATTAGCTTTAAGCTTTTTCTGGCCAAATTTAGGGAGGGAAAGTCTTCCTATGTCAAATTACCTCCACGCTCTCACACACTATTTATAATTTTAATCATCATCTTACCAGATTCAGCTGGATACCGGGGTTTTACGTGGAGCGACTGCCTATCTGACCTCCACAACCCAGTAACTGGGCGACACGATACCTCTTGGTTAGACTGGTCAGAGTTTCTGACTACCCGTAACGGCTGTCAAAGTTCTACGAATGACAGCCGGGACCAACGGCTTTACGTGCTTTCCGAGGCACGGGAAGTCAGTGATGTCCAAGATAAACTTTAGAAAGTACATATGAATTGAAAAAATCACATTGGTACTTGCTCGGATTCAAACCCACAACCTCTTACACAAGAGGCGGGCGTCTTATCCACTAGGCCATCACGACACTATTTATAATTTAAATAAATAAATAAAGTTTCACAATTATAGCTGTTGGTGGTTTTGGCTTCAAAACTTTGGTTTTTGCTATGGTTCCGTGATGTTTTATTAGTTTAATTGTTCTCATGTAACGGTTAAATACATATTTCTATTATTCCACGTGGTAGTTAAGAGATTACTACGTTAAACTAAAAAAAAAATCTACTCAGCTTCATTACATTAGTATACAATAATCAAGAATTTATTTTATATTGGCTTCACAGTTCCATATTTTTATAACACACCATTAAAATCTGACGTGTCACACAACTTTTATCTATGGCCGCACGGGTGACAGGAATGACATTTTACAAAGCTTTATTTTTTTCTTTTCTGCGTTTCATATTTATGGCCGAATACTGCACGTTATGTGAGCACTTTTTGTTAGAGAACATTCAAATTTCGAACGCTAGCTTTCATGTGGTTGCAAAAATTCCATTGCCAGTGAAAAATTCGTTTGCAAACTTGTACTAGTGATTGAAAATGGCGGTATTGGAATTTGGACGCCATTTTAGATTTATTTGTAACTCTTCGATGTAAATGAGTGAAGCAATAAATTAGAAAGGCAGATACTGTTTTTGGCGCTTTCTTTAGAATGCTTTTCTGAATAGGTAGTTGGTTACACAAAAATAAATATAATTTCGAATTTCGTCTGGACTTTAAAAGAGACGATGATCCCTTATCCTTTATGTTGGCGTTTCTTCTCAGAAGTACTTAGTCAATTAGAAAAAGACGACTCTAGGTAGTTTTTTTTTAAAAATATGGGTTAAAGCCCATTCGTCCCCTAAAATTTGTCCCCCAGCATAAAAGTTGTGGATTCGGCCCCTATATAGGTGCCCATTGGTCTCCTGGTAGGGGACCAATTAATATTTTAATAAAAAAATATTATTTTTAAGGTACCCATTCGTCACCTCTAATATATACTCAACTAGCTTTTGCCCGCGACTTCGTCCGCGTGGAATAATAGTTCCCGTTTCCGGGGGATTACCGGGATGAAAACTATTCTATGTCCTTTCTCGGGTCCCAGACTATATCTGTACCAAATTTCATTCAAAATTGGTTCAGTGGTAGTTTAGGCGTGAAGAAGAGACAGACAGACAGACAGACTGGCAGAGTTACTTTCGCATTTATTACGGACTAGCTGCTGCCCGCGACGTTGTCTGCGTGAAGGCTTCAGCTCCGCCGCCGTAGGTGATAGCGTGATAATGGTGCCGATTCTCTTGTACACAAACTTCACTTAATTTAAGTTAAGTGCATCTCTCTCTTTCCATTTCTTAAAGAAAAGGACAGAAGATAAAATATTAGTTAAGTCCTGTCAAATTTAGACACTCCATAGATAATTTAGACGCGATTTAACATGTTTTTAAATCGCGTCTAAATTATCTATGGAGTGTCTAAATATACGTCAATTTTCGTCAGGCGCTGTCTAATTTGACAGGATTAAACTAAAATGTATCTTCTGTCCTTTTCTTTAAGAAATGGAAAGAGAGAGATGCACTTAACTTAAATTTAGTGAAGTTTGTGTACAAGAGAATTAGCGCCAATATGTAGCTTATAATTATATTGACCTGACCTCTTAGTAATATTCATGCAAAATTTTAAGTAAATCCATGCAGTCCTTTTAGAGATTAGCCCAGACATACATACAGACAAACAAACAACAAAAGATATTTAACGTTCAAGCGTTTTTTTTTGTCAAAATAGTCTCCCTCCTCTCTTAAATTTAAACGGTTGGTTCGAAAAAAAAAACATGATGGTAGTCCTTGGATTGCACCTTAAAAGAAAGCTAAGTATAACGACTCAGATGAAATCGTTGTTAAATTGTTAATGCGATGTGTTTCGTTATGGAATCCTAGTCTGACACGCGCTTTACCAATTTTTTCTACATTCCACGATATAAAAAAATATTAACGATTGTGAATCATTACAAAACTTCTCTGTAAACTACGTTTGTAGTTTCGCTCTCAGCAGCCTAAATATACAGAGAATCAGGACTCGTGACGCGGGAGCAAGCGACGTACAGCTGCCCGTGTGAGAAGCAGCTCGTCCTGAGGTCGACACCCGCAGCCTTCAGCGTCTGCCCCTGCGACTTGTTGATAGTCATGGCGAACTCAGTCACTCACAGGGAACTGCACGCGCTTGAATTGGAAGGGAGTTTAGGAATTCTACGGGATAATGTGTGGAGTGTTTATGGACGTATAAACTACTTCGTTTCCCTCAATTTCCGAGAGAATGCGTTCGTTGATGGCTGCAGCTTGATCATTTTTGGGTGTTAAAATGGCTCGCTGTCACACCCAAGAATTCTATTGGTTTGGTATTCGACTGATGTCCCCATGCACGCAACAAATGAGTTCTTCTAAGGAGGTCACCACTCTACCGAGGGACTCTGGGAGCACCACCTGTGAGTGGTGGAGTGCCTTCGCCGAGACTTAGAAGGACATCTGAGAATTCTTGAGCACGTGGATTGCCACCGAGCTGAGCTCGCATATTGATGGTCAAGCGCAGCCTATGAATTTGTGACCACAACAAATATCGTTTCAACGATGCATTCGCCTCGTCAGCCCTAGACCCCCGCGTCACCACAGGGAGTGTTTGCCGGAAATCGCCACTGAACAGAACTGTAACACCACCCATCAAGTGTTCATTCCTGCGGTTGTCCTGCAGAGTTCTTTCTGTTCACGGCCTCCACTGCTTTCCTATTAGCCATCGTGCACTCATCCCATACGATCAGAGAGCAATCCCTGAGCACATGTCCCTTGTCACTGTTACGGGATACCCCACAACAGGCATTTCGGCGCTTTCTAAATCTATGGGTATTTTGAACATGGCATGCGCTGTTTTGTCACCAGAAAGCAGCGTAGCAGCGATTCCTGACGATGCTACAGCAATGGCAATTTTGCCTTGCGTCCTGACCTCTGCAAGGATACCAGTGATAATGAATGTTTTCCCTGTTCCATCAGGAGCATCCAGGAAAAACATTTTACCCTGGTCGAGCCCAATGCTTTCTAGAACAGTGACATATATTTGTTTTAGCTCTGAGGTGAACTTAGGCCCGTATTAATAGACGTCACTCAACTCCGAGACACTCTCAAGTCTCTTGCTGTCCTTGTCATTCTAAAGGGCAAAAATAAGGACAGCAATAAACTTGAGAGCGTCTCAGAATTGAGTGACGTCTATTAATACGGGCCCTAGTGACGTGGTCATTTCGGATAGTGGTCATTAAACCCGAATCGTAATTGGTTTCGGCGGTGTACTCCCGATTTCCACGGTCTTGATGTGGTAATGATCTGAGAGCTCGCAACCCGTACTCTACCAGTGGTTTACCGCCGATGGAAATGACCACATATTGAAGTGAACTGAGACAGGTGTTCAGCATGCGTTTATCAGTTGCTTCGATTTCACCTTCAGAAGCACGCCTCAAAGCTCGTAAAAAGTCTTCGAACAGAAGATGGCGGTACTTCTCCCACAAAGCTACCGGGTTCGCAACTCCACAAAACACCAAAATGACGGCAAACAGATGACGCATGCGACTGGGACTGTCATCATCATCATCATCATAATTAGGTTTACAACGACATGAACATTTATATTACTTACAAAGCAATAATCACCCAGATAAAATACCGAACAAAAGTATTAACAGTCAATGTTTATTCAGTACTAAAAACATGAAATGGATGAAGAAATGATCATCATAATTGAACCGACTTTAAAAAAAGTAGGTTCTCTGTTCGACCTGTTTTTGTATGGGTGTTTGGCTGATCCGATTTTGATGCGATTTTCAGTAAAGTGTTCGTTACACTCTGGGGATTAACCGACTTAAAAAAAAGTATGTTCTCTGTTCGACCTGTTTGTATGCATGTTTCCCCGCCTTCATCGAGTGGTACCACCACTCGATAAAGGCTGCTCCCGGAAAATGTGTGGAAAATGAAGCTCCCAGCTTAAGTTATTTTATACATTGCAATCAGTGATAGCTTTGATTGCCACATCAGATCTATCTAACCTTCGATCTTATAAACCAGAAAATGCCTATCAGACCGAACAACTTTGCTAAGACGTCATTCTTATTTAATGTGTTATGGTGTAGTTGGGTGCTTGGAGTTCCACATTAGGTGTTGGTTCTAGGTCTTCAATATTATGCATCAACAGAGAGTGCTCATCAGGCTGAACAACTCTTGCTAAGACGTCATTCTTATATATGTTCGGTATAGTGTACGTAGCTGGGCTCATGGAAGTCCACAACAGGTGTTCCAGATCTTGAATTTGTATACGTCAACAGAAAGTGCTCATCAAGCTGAACAACTCCTGCTAAGACGTCATACTTATATATGTTATAGTTTAGCTGGGCTCATGGAGTTCCACCTCAGTTGTTCCAGATCTTCATATTTATTCTTTCAACAGAAACTGCTTATCACGTGAAGCAATTTTTGCTATGATACCATTTTTGTATCTCTTATAGTTTAGCTGGTCTGTTGCGGTCCTGCACCAAAAGTTCAAGTTTCCAGGATAAGTTATAGCCTATATGACGCCCAGACTCAATACCTATACAACAAAAAAAAAATCATTGAAATCCGTTGAGTAATTCCGAAGATAGCTGCTGCCCGCGACGTCGACAGCGTGAAGCCTCCAGCTCCTCCCCCGTAGGTGATAGCGTGATAATTTGTAGCCTATGTTTTGACCCGACCTCTTAGTAATATCCCTGCAAAATTTGAACTTAATCCATGCAGTACTTTTTGAGTTTATCCCGGACATACATACAGACAAACAAACAAACAAACAAACAAACAGACAAACAGACAAAAATTCCAAAAACTATATTTTTGGCTTCGGTATCGATTGTAGATCACGCCTCAAGTATTCTTTTAAAAAAATATTCAATGTACAGTTTTGACTTTCCTACGATTTTATTATATGTATGTAAATTCGTACACTAATATAATAGACTCACATAAATATTTAATATTTTTTAAAATTCTAAAATCATTTCTGCGTCCGTTACGCAAGTAAGTCAAAATGTGGGTACTTACCACTCTTATGATATACGCGCCGCACCCGCACCATGTATCTGGTCTGTTGGAATTTCATATGTGTGTGTCCTCTCGACACCCGCATGTCACTAACGGGATGCAGCAGAATACCAGCGTCAGGCATTATACCTGGCATATGCTGAGCTGGACTCCCATTTGGTGCAACCATGAGACACACACCGCCCAGTAGTATTGATAAAAGAATCAAATTATAGTCTATGGTCAATTTTTTTTTTTAAAGCCAGAACCACATCACCTCCACGCGAACCAAGGAAAACTCGTGTTGTCGAGTCTTAAGTCAGTCTCGAGTCGAATTTTAATAGTGTGGTTCTAGCTTGTATCGTTTATGTTTTTTTTTTCTCTCTTTCCTTTCTATTATGTTTTTGTTTATTGCCTGTATGTATTGTGTCTTGTATTGCGCCAAATAAACGCCTTATCTATCTATCTATCTATCTATCTATATGTATAGATTAACTGTGGAACTATCTTGAGCGTACACAAAAAGATTATTGGGGTTGTATAAGCGTGAAAGAGCTACATTGACCATGGTAAAAGCATCCAAAACATATCCAATGGTGTTTTTTTTATGGATAGGCAATTATCAAATGACTTCTCCCGCCCCTGAAGAGGGAAGGAGGGTCAGACTTTTACTGACTAAAATCCAATAATGTCCCTTCGGTTACCCTTATATATTCCGGGGCCGCGGTAACTATTAGAAGCATCGACACGCCGTCGACACGGGTCTGGTCCTAATCGGGCGGCGAGCTACCTACCGCTCGCCTTCCGCAGGCCCACGCCTCCAGTGGCCATCATCTTGTGACTCTCGACAACTAAGCCTGGGTCTCTGTCCGGGGCGTGAAGCTTGACGCTGCCTCACGCGCCCCACCGCTTTCGTCTCCAGCGTGTCTGCTTCGCAGGAGGCGACAGCTTCCTATTCAGTCTCGCCCCGAAGCATGGCCTGAACCAGCGCCGATCGCCTCTGCAACGACACGGTGGTGGTTCGCCCAAGCGGGGCCTACCTCCACCGTATGCTACACCGTGTCACGCAGATTCAGCTGGATACCAGTGTTTTACGTGAAGCGTCTGCCTATCAGACCTCCACAACCCAGTAACTGGGCGACGATACCCTTTGGTTCGACTGGTCAGACTTTCTGGCTTCTGAATACCCCTAGCGTCAAAGTTCTACGAATGACAACCGGGGCTTAACATGCTTTCCGAGGCACGGGATGTCAGTGATGTCCAAGATAAACTATAGAAAGTACATATGAATTGAAAAAGTCACATTGGTATTTGCCCGGATTCGAACCCGTAACCTCTTACACGCGCCTTTATGACGACCCAGATTTGTGTTATTCTGATGTATAAGCTACGAATATCTTGCAAAGCTATCGGCCAATATTCTTTACTGTACATACACCAATAAGACAAAAACAGTAAAGGACAATACAAACAAATATGCAAGAGTACAATAGGCGGCCTTTTTTTGCTAAAAAGCAGTTTCTATTACATACTATCATTTATATTGCTTGCTGAGTAATTTTAAAACTGTGAATATCTTCAAAGGTATTTATTAAAATAATTATAAATGACTTCCGCACAATGAAAATTACGCTAGGGGCATTTTGCGTTTTAGTAATTTTATATTATCTCCGGAACTATATGACCAATTGACATACTGTAGATGGCAAATCTTATCTGTATGATGTCCTTGTAATACTGAAATAATTTATTGTCTTAAGAATTAATATTTTGTTGCTCAAATAATCAACCAAACGTAAGAATGCCGAAAAATCATTTTTTTAATGCAATAAAAGAAGAATAAAAGATAAAATATAAAAGATAGAGATATGGTATCACGGACTTTTTTGTAGAAATAATTAAGACAAACCAAGTTGCCATACATTGTTTTTAATTTTAAGCAACTGTTTAGGCAGCGCATGCAATTAATTCTGTTTTATGAGGTATTTTTTTCCGACTTGCTAGACAAAAGTTGCAATAGCTTGGTTAATATACATGTTATAAAAATAATTTATAGCCTATAGCACTCAGGAATAATGTAGCTTTCTGCCAGTGAAAAAAATTTTGGAATTGGTTCATTAGTTCCAGAGATTACCCCAAACATACAAACTTACAAACTTACAAACATACAAACTTACAAACTTACAAATTTTACCTCTTTATAATATTAGTATAGAAGTATAGATATAATTTTGATTCGGCACCTATCCAGGTGCCTATAAATTGGTCCCCTAAGATAAAATTAGCTATATTTTACCTAAGAAACGGTTAACATAGTACACTTGTGAACAGTTAATTAACGCAATTAATTTAATAAATCATAACAGATCATTGAAAAAAGAGCTATGATGAATGATAATCCGTCATGATAATAATATAACCTGTCGATAGGCTTACGATGTAATATTGTCTCTTTACGAATGGCTTGTTAAAAAAACGGGTATTAATGATTGAAAACTTAAGAGAACAAAAGTACTAGGCGCGCAGTAACGTGAAGTAGTCATGTACGAAAATCTAAAATTCACTGTATTTTTAATTTTCTCACAAGATCACCTTAATCAATCCAAAGTACTAGGCGCGCAGTAACGTGAAGTGGTAAATAGAAAACGATCGATCGACGAATCGATTAATTATTTTGAAGACTGACTTAATGCCTAGAGCCTAGAGGCATTTTATTAAACTTAATCTTATTTAAAATACTTAAACATGATATTTAAGGAATTATTATATTTTTATTTTACCCTTTTCTGCGCGACTGTACCAGGACTACCAAGCTGCAGTATACATATATACATGTACTAATATTAGAAGAATGAATTAAAATAAATATTCTTCAGGGGACGAATAGGCCCCTTAAAAGTTCCAGGGGACTAGTGGGCACAGGGTGCGAATCTTAGGAGACAAATTGGCTCTGACCCAAAAATATGACTTGTTAAAGTGATTTTTATATCCTACTCGCATAATGAGCAACTTCCTTTTATTAGTACAAAGTTGAAAGGATAAACAGGATGAATAAAACGCATGTGATTAAGAATCATGAATATTAATGTGTGGTAATGGAGGGAGGATTGTCTTTTATGGATTGTGTGAAGAATGATATGAAGGAGAAAGGAGTGAGTGACGGTTTACAGAATGACATGGACAAGAAAATGAAATAAGGATAATGTAATTTATTTTTAATTTTTGTCGTCCTTAAATTACAGTAGCTTCGTTGACATTAAATAAAAATCAAAGTTATTTAATACACAAACACACATACAAACTGTCACATTTAAAATATTAATTGGATTTTCTATTAATGTTTTTTGTTGTAATTTATAATTTTTCAAAAGTATAAAAAGGTCTAAACAATGATTTAATATAAGTTCTAGCGAGATTTCATTTGTAAGAAGCCTCCCGACTTATCGGGCTTCGTTTCAATTATAGAGAGAACGATTTCCAAGTTGTCCTACTAAACAATATAATTATATATGTTTTTATCATTTATTTAGAAATAAAAAAATGGAATTAAAAGTATAAAAAAGTTTGCTGACGGGCCTGTTGGTCTAGTGGAATGACATTGACTGCTAGGCGCTGCGCAAACGTGGACACTTTTGTACCTGGTGTCGGACACATAACACTTTTTGATCGTCATTAGTATAGTGTTAAGTGGAAGCAACTGGACACAAAAATGAAAACGTATGCGCAGGGAGTGGATGGTTTCATACTGATTCTATTGAAATAAAATATTCATCGGTAGCTTGTATCTGACACAAGACACAAAAGTGTCGTTTGCGCTATGCCTGAGTCAGAGCTCGTGGGATCGATTCCCATCCTGGACAAACTTTGTGTGATAAAAAAGTAGGTACTAAAGGCAAAATTGCTTAGCTAAATCATTTGCGAAACGACTCTTATTAAATCTCGACATAAGTGTTTGGTTGAAATTAAAGCCTAATGGGAAGTGATTGGGCCTAAAAAATATTGGTTTTAACTATTGATATCCAAAATATCAATGTTTTTAACAATGCATAAAAAATGTATGGAAAACAGCCTATTACTTAACTCTGAGTAGTAAAAAGGGTACAATTTAAAGCCAATAATCAAGAAAAGGTCCAGTATAACCTTTAAGTATAGACTTGTACATTTGAACGACATTATTAAATTATCATGAGGCCAAGCAACAGTACCAATACTTATTTTCTACGATAATAGCTTCAAATCCAATTGTTTAGCCACTAAATAAAAGTATGAACAAAATTAATAAACTCCATTAAACATCAATTTTAATCAAAATCCGCTAAAGCCAGAAAAATGTCTAAATAACAAAACTTCTATTAGTTAATTGAAACCACAGAACGGTTTTACAAACTTCAGCAATTAAAACGAAAACAAACGAACAACGAATAAGCTAGAAAACAGATTTTCTTATACTGTTAACAGAAAAGCAAGAATATTGAAACCTTTTGGAGTATTTCTTGAAAGAAATAAATCACCTAGATTTTATCTAGGACTTTTAGCATGTAAAAGTTTCTGATTTTGTACATGTGTTGAGAACTTTTAGACATATTGAAATTGTTTAAGTTTTTCATCTCTTATGTCCAGTGTTCAAAGTTATGAATATGTTTTTGTCATAATTCTGACGATATGTATATATAATACTAGCTGTCCCCCGCGGTTTCACCCGCGTTATATCATTTTTTAACCGACTTCAAAAAAAAGTAGGTTCTCTGTTCGACCTGTATGTATGTATGTATGTATGTATGTATGTTTGTCCGCGATTATCTCGCGTTTGGCTAAACCGATTTTGATGCGGTTTTCAGCAAAGTGTTTGTTACATTCTGGGGAAGGTTTTAGTATATAACACTAATGGATATCCCGTGATGTTGCGCGCATAGAGCCGTTTTCATTTTATAAGCATATAAGTAGTTTAATTTAAAAATTACTCTAAAACGTAGTCAGACATGGGGACTCTAACTAAAAAGTAAAAAATAAAAAGCTTTTTTCAAAAAAAGATAACCGACTTCAAAAACTAAAAGCTCAAAAATAACTATTTCGGAAGTCGGTGGCAACACAAATCGACCGGCAGAAGAGAAGCCACCGACTTCCGAAATAGTTATTTTTGAGCTTTTAGTTTTTGAAGTCGGTTATCTTTTTTTGAAAAAAGCTTTTAATTTATTATACCTCGTTTTATGTCACGTCCCATGAAAACAGGATAAAAACAAAAAAAGAAGATAAAATGTATTCTATGTCCTTCCCCTGGTCCTAAGCTACCTCCCCAGCCAAATTATATATATAGATTGTATATATTTTTATTAGACATACATAAAGCTATCATTATAGATAAACCTAATGGAGAGGTTAATCGAGACTTCAGTACCCAAGTACGCAAGCGAATAGGACCGTCACTTTTAGGACCATTATCATCACTTTTAGGACACCAGGTGGTGGAATCATGTTTTTCTTACTCCTTCGCAATTTTTTTTCTGATTAATTTCTTTGCGGGATCCAAGACCGTTTAATCGTTTCACAAAAAAAAAAAAAGGATTCGTCGAGCTTCATTGCTTTGGCACTTTTCTGGTGGACTCCACTGTTGATTCTGGCTTTCAGGAGTTGCAGTGGTTGGGAATAGTGTGACGGGATTGTCTCAAAAAGTAGCGTCACCAACGAAATTACTGGGTGTCTCTGGGAGACGGAACAGGTGGCACCACCAATTTAGTTGGTGGCACGATCAAATTGCGCAGCTCTGTGTTCTAATAAAATATATAAAGAAAGAAAGAATGAAAATACATTTATTCTGGACACACACAGACACACAATTAAAAACAATAACAATCGACGAACAAAGCATATAATATATAGCCTGTGCGAGGCCAGAAAAGGCTCCTGCCTCAGCATGAAGCTGCGTCAGAAAGTCGCAGCGCTGGCATTCTGGCAGGTCCTAAAGTGACATTACGGGCAATATGGCCGTTATACCCTTATAAGACGGCACTCTTACACGTGCGTCTATACAGAAGAAGATCGGACTACCTACAACCCGACTCCAGGTTTCTACTGACAAATTTCTTTCACCTATTATTTCAAGCTTAATTTTGCCCATGTTTCGTGTAGCTTGGGATTGAACAGCTCGCTCTGCTAAACAAATACCTATACGATCAAACTCAAATTCATTTATTCAAATTAAACCATCCTGATCATTATGCAATACGTATTATTAAATAGTTATTGCCATTAGTGTTCTAATTACTCATGTGTGAATTGAATGTTTTAGACAATAAACATACATAATTATTGTTAGTTTAAACCTTTGAACACACGTGATTAGAGACACTAGAAAGACAATAGTAGCGCGCCAGCCGGCTGTCGCTTGGTCTTCGAAAGGTTTTACAGTATGCAGATTGCATACTTGTTTTCGGCATTTCATGTAGAAATAATAAGTGATGAAATGTGAACTGCAACTAGTTAAAAAAACGTGTATAAATATCCCACTTACATAAAAAACAATTTCATTTCATTTTAATTCAGCGCGTTGTGAATACCGTAAAAGTTTGGCAATTAAAATATTCACATTGTGTAATAACTACAAACAATTAGTATTATTCGGAACTGTAAATCCAGCTTCCTATTGTCCATTTAAAACCAGAATATATTATACGCTATTGCACACTATTACAGAAAGATAGGTATTTCAAATTTCGCAGAAACAAACAGGCATTTATTGTGCCATAAAACAGAAACCTTTTTATCCCCAAGAAAAATAAAACAAGCAATAGGCAGGGTCTATATTGTCCTCAAGCTTAGGAAACTGGACAAAGCTTCTGGTTTTTTTATTCTAAGATTAGTCTACAGGGACCTATAAACCTAGGACGAAACTTGATAGATGGCCTTGCCCTTGGGCTGTAATCCGGAATGCTGGTCACAGTTTTTATTGGCATTATGGTCCTTCGAGCCGGACACTGTTATCTTTATATTGAATCTATCTCAACAACGAGATGAACGTAAAGATGAATATGAATGTAATCATATTTATGTTTATAACGTCGACGAGGTTGTTTGTTATAACCAACAGAAAACCAAGAAAATTGGTCTTTCGATAATATTATTCTCTTACTAATAATAATCGATGTATATTTACATACATAGGTCTCTAGCATTCTTTGGACCGAATTCCGGTCACGGCGGTCAATCTCTGCATTTTTCTTTGATTTTTGTACTTGAATTGTTGGATTTTCCATGTGCGCGGGAGATAGTACATACATATTATTATAGTACAACTAGAAACTACACTGAAAATTTTATGTATTCTTCTAGACATGGGGTATGTCGAACCATTTTGTCTACTTTGGGCAGTAAATAGTTTGGAAAAACTATTTACATTCTATAGTTCTTATATATCATTCTAAAAGTTTTTACAGGTTACCTTGGTGTGACCAAGGTAACCTGTACAAACTTTTATAACTGCACACAGCAATTTATAAAATAATTCTATCATGTTAGAACCCGTAAATTCTGAAACTCCATGAATACCCTTCAGATTAACTATGACGTAACAATACTGCAACATTAATTAACATGGATTGGGATACATTGCTCAATTAGCTCGAACGATTAGCTTTCACTGTGATTGGGGCCGCATTGTTACTGAAATATCGAATGTGGGCTGTGTGATTCAATATTATTGTATTGTTGAACTAAAATACATTTCTGTACTAGTACTTATATGACTGGCCTGTTGGTCTAGTGGTTAGTAAACTTGACTGCTAAGTCGGAGGTCGTGGGTTCGATTTCCACCCAGGACAAACTTTGTGTGAGTTCTTGATAAAAAACAAGCAAGAAACAGGCAAGATCGGCGCAGCGGTATGCGATTGGCTGCTGCGATGCTTAGCGCGGATTCAAGTATGGGTATAGTCTACAGGTATTTGTTACTGAGTCTTTTTGTTGTGTTTGTAAGTTTATATTTATGTTCGTAAACATACCCATTACACAAAAACAACCGATGTGAGCCTACGTTTTATAAAAATAAACAAAACCAAAAATATATAACAATCACTAGCTGCCTCCCGCGGTTTTTATCCGCGTAGTTCCCATTACCGTAGAGTTCTTGGAACAAAAACTGGCCTATGTTTTTTCTTAAGCTATGGATTGCCTCGGTACCAAATTTCATTTATATCGATTTAGTAGTTTTGGCGTGAAATTGAGACAGACAAAGTTACTTTCGCAATATACAAAAAGCCGATGTCACTTTCCATCTCTTCTACTATCTCCACTTAAAAAATCACGTCAATTGGTCGCTCCGTTGTGAAAGATGGACACAAACAAACAGATACTCTTTTCTATTTATAATATTAGTATGGATTTATGATAAGAACAAGCATCATGCAAGTCTGTAACGTCATTAAAATCTCATATACACAGAACATACGAGTTTTTTTACAAACACAGTCGGCTTTGAATATGTAAATGATTATTTTGATTCGACGATAACATATGTGCAAATTGTGCTCCGCCCCTCACGGGTACCACTGACACATTATTTCTCGCTGTCCCAAATTAACATATAAATGAACCCAATTGGGACCGAAAATGTACCATTGCAGATGTCCCGAATGTACTTACAATGTGTTACTGTATATTTTAAGTTTAAAAAAGCCACTTGGCAAGGTTTTGTTGGATATGTTGGTGCCAGGAGGAATTTAGTCTATCTTGACGTTTAATTTTGCTGGGAATTATTCCCCTACTACTACTTTTTGGAACAAGTCTGTTTGTTGGTGTTCTTTTGAGCATTTCGAGCAAAAAATTGGGTTCTGAAATAGTGATTTTCCCCCAAATACTACATTTTGGAACAAGTCTGTTTTTTGGTGTTCTTTTCGAAAAAAATGTAGGGTTTGAAATTAAATAATCTTTTGTCCGCGGTATCATCCGTGGTTCTTGCTCCGTTCCCTAGGTCGTAACGTGATGTTACATAGCCTTCTTCGATAAATGGGATACTTTTTTTTTTGTTGAGTGGGAAATCATCCAATGACTGCTCCCATCCTGGGTGCGGCGGGAGGGCGTGTCAGACTCTTACTGACTAAAACCCACTCATGTTCCTTCGATTGCCTTTTATGTTCCAGGGTCAAGGTAACTATTATAAACATTCCTTCCAGGCCCCTTCTTGTATAAATGGATACCTAACACAATAAGATTTTTTTCGATTCGGACCAGTAACGCAGTAAGAAGTGATTATTTGAAATTCAATAGGACAATTTAGTGGATAAAGGTTTTTATGATGGACGAGTGGCATTACTTATTACTAGCTTCTGCCAACGGCTTCGCTCGCGTTAGAAAGAGACAAAAAGTAGCCTATGTTACTCTCCATCCCTTCAACTATTTCCACTTAAAAAATCACGTCCATCCGTCGCTCTGTTTTGCCGTGAAAGAAAGACAAACAGACAGACAGACAGACAGACAGACAGACAGACAGACAGACACACTTTCCCATTTATAATATTAGTATGGATACACTAGATTTTGCCCGCGTCATCACCCGTGAGACTGTTGAAACTTCCATCCATATCCCATCATATTTACCTCCATAGGGTTGGAATTTCTAAATATCCTTTTTTAGTGAAGACAATATTATACTCTTTACAAAGAACATACCCTTTCACGTTTCATATTATAGGAGAAAAAACATAAATAGACAGTAATAGAAACTTACAAGTTTCTTGCCGATGATTGGGTTGGGTATGTTCAGTAGTATATCTATACTAATATTATAAAGAGGAAAACTTTGTTTGTTTGTTTGTAATGAATAGGCTCAAAAACTACTGGACCGATTTTAAAAATTCTTTCACCATTCGAAAGCTTCATTATCCCTGAGTAACATAGGCTATATAATATCACGCTATGTCCCACGGGAGCGAAGCATTAACCAAAAACCTAACGTATGACGATGATACCGTGAGTTACCTGGATACTTGATTTCCTTATAAAGAAAATGGCGGACAGAAGTGAATATATAATTGTTACTAATGATCTTTATAACCTTTTTACGTCCGACTCATGATCGGTTTAGTTTTCCTATTATATTCTACGAACTGCAATAGACATCTCGAAGCCATTTCTATTCATTAGTAGTTGTCACAAAATTCCAATTCTTGGAAACATTCCAACAATTTTAAAGTTCAGAAATTTCCTCTTACTAGAAAATTCACTTGCATTTCAATAAAGACCAATATTCGTTGACAATGTACTTATTGGAACATGAAGGTTCTTTTAAAATGCATAGGAAATGGCTGACATTTTTCGCGCGCTTACGACGCCATTTTTTTCTGTGCTTTTCCCGCGCTGTCGCCACTTCAACGGCGAGGCAAAGGCGTTCGTTCATGCAGTCTCCATTAAAAAAGTATAAGACTCTATTCTCACAATAGCTAAGTAGTGCTTGTATTGAATGCTGATATTAAGTTCTTTTTGAAGAGTTATTTTTAAACTGTAGAAACGATTTATTTATAATATAGTAGCAATGTATAAGAAATGTAAAAGAAAAGTAGTATATTTCAAGACATCTCCAGTTTTACATAAATAAATTCATAATATTGGAGGATTTCGTACTGCGTGTGTGATGTAAAAAAATAATTTTCGAATATTTACAAGTGCCATGTTTTTATTTTTCACGTCATGTCAAATCACTGTTTTGCTCGTTTAATGAGAGAAGGTTATTTTTTTCATTCAACGAGCACAGCAGTGCATTTATTTACAACAGTGCATTCATTTACAACAGTGCATTCATATATGTAAAATCGATTAGCGCAATAAAAAACTTAAGGAGCTCAACGTCTTTCGGAACTCTGCAAACAAAAAATGGATAAGCTATTAAGTATTCCAAATTGTCTGTCAGTCATAATAATGAACTCGATAATGACCTGCATAGTACTCACATGACACATCCATACTTTTCCATACTAATATTATAAATGCGAAAATAACTCTGTATGTCTTTCTTTCTGTCTGTCTGTCTCTTCTTCATGCCATTTAGGCACTTGAACCGATTTGATTGAAATTTGGTACAGATATAGTTTGGGACCCCTAGAAAGGACATAGGATAGGTTTCATCCCGGAAATCCCCCGGGAACGGGAGCTATTACCTATTCCACGCGGATGAAGTCGCGGGCAAAAGCTAGTTCTCAATAAAGTTATTATTTTTAAACAATATAGTTGAAGTCCACATCAATATCGTATTAACAGCTAAATTCAAGGTACACCATTATTTATTGAAATATTTATACAAAATGAACTGACTCCTCAGAAATAAACCGCAACCAAGGGATTATACTGCACTTAGCATCAAGAAGAAATAATGTTCATAATTTGCTGATGTACACACGACGTTAAACTTTAACGCGGTAAAGCTTGCAATTATGTAAATTTTACGATTCACGTTTCATTAGAAGGGCTATTTTCAATTAAGGTAAGGGTTTAATGAAATTCCTTGAAGGTTTTATTGAAATAACCCCTCAGTTTTGTAGACGTAGTATTAAATACTTTAGATTAATAATTCTGCTTAGGTTTAGGTTATTAAAAATATTTATAACTAGCTTTTGCCCGCGGCTTCGCTCGCGTTAGAAAGAGACAAAAAGTAGCCTATGTTACTCTCCGTCCCTTCAACTATCTCCACATAAAAAATCACGTCAATTCGTCGCTCCGTTTTGCCGTGAAAGAAAGACAAACATACAGACAGACAGACAGACACACTTTCCTATTTATAATATTAGTATGGATAGTAGAGCTATTTGTTAAGGAGGAAGTATGGGGGATTATACCTTACCTATCTCTGCTGCAAAGCATCGTTGCTAAGTTATGTTTTTTATTATAATTACTTAGCTGTTCGACGCGGTTTCACCCGCAAAATAACAGTTTTTGGTTGCGGACCGCTCCTTCTTTTTGGACCGCTTCTGGGGATCGTAGCGGGATTTGCCTATTGGATATTTTTTTCGTTTTTGCCAAATTTTCAATTGATTTTTTGGTCCTTTTGATCACTGAAGAGATTTTTTTTCTTCTTCTGATTATGTTTTCATTTGTTTTATTATTTGAATTTTGTGATGTATTTGTGTTATTTAATTTTGTATTGTTAATGTAATTGGCTTTTACAAGCCGTATTAATATAAATTAAAAAAACCGTTTATTCGTGCTAAGTTTTACAGTAAAAAAACTTACTAAATAATATATTATAACCTATTGCACGAAAGGGTTATGTTATATAGCCTGTGTTACTCGCTGTTAACGTAGCTTTATATTGGTGAAGCTTTATATAGAAATTGGTTCTGAAGTTACGAAGCCTATTTAATGCAAACAAATAATCAAATCTTTCTTCCTTATAATATTTGTTATTAATAAATATTACGGACATATTATTCGTACTCCTTTTTACACCTTTTCATATTTTTAGTTCAACGGTTTTGCTGCACGCTTAAGGCGTTCTAAATAAATATCTGTAGACAACTCACACACGGCTATCTGATCCCAAGATAAACAGAGCTTGTGTTATGGTAACCAGACAACTGATATACATACCTATATAATTTGTGAATACATACATATTATAAACAAATAACACCCAGACACAGAACAAACAATCATGCTCATCACACAAAGTTTGTCCTGGGTGGGAATCGAACCCACGACCTCCGGTATAGCAGTCAGGGTCACTAACCACTAGACCTACAGGCCCGTCTGAGATAAACAACAGATACTTATACTTCAAGCTAATCTTAAAACACAGCCCTTTTTTTCGGCAGTAGGATAAAAAACGAAACGAAAAAGTACCCTACAGCTGAACATCCCAGGCCCAGTTCGTCTAAAGCCAGACCAACTATTTTAGCATAAAACCCAGGTATTCAATTCACCGAAATGAGGTTTGCTGAAAGCCTCTTCAGAAGCCGGGCCCGGTGACCCGCTGTGAATACATCCTTCAGATGAATCACGCAGCACGCTACGACACAGTTACTATACTTCTATAGCAGTGGTTTCCAAACATTTTTTGACCGAGCACCATTTCGTTCAAGAATATTGAAGCTAGTCGCTTGTTCCAAACAATATTAGATATGGAGAAGACTGCGCATGTAACTACGAACTCACTCACTCTTAAAATCAATAGATTAAGAATTTGGTTACATTATTCATGTTGAATCTAAGGTCCTATGTGAAAACAATGTAACAATTCGTGCATATTAAAAGGTAACTCATTTGCTGTAAAAATAATATAAAACCAAATTAAACAAATCCAAATTAACTGAGTCAGCTAAGAGATGATTGGTAAAGACCATGAGTTTAAAATATATATTACTTGCTTTTGCCCGCGGCTTCACTCGCGTTAGAAAGAGACAAAAAGTAGCCTATGTTACTTGCCATCCCTTCAACTATCTCCACTTAAAAAATCACGTCAATTCGTCGCTCCGTTTTGCCGTGAAAGAAAGACAAACATACAGACAGACAGACAGACACACTTTCCCATTTATAATATTAGTATGGATGAACTACAGAAATCTTTTATGAATCCGTTAAAAATTAAACTTGCAATAAATAACAATGTTATTTAAGTAAATAATTCTAGTAGACAAACAGATATTTTGTTGTTAAGATTGACAATCTCTGCTCTACAGGGCCTCATAGAAGCGAGTTAGTCAATATCCGTAAAGCACCTCTTTGCATCGGTATTCTGCGAAGATGCATAGTAAAGAAGGGATTGCTGGGGATGAGGGGGGGGGGGGTTAGGTTGGCATACAGAAGCTGTGACCTTAAAATGAAAGTTATACTATCTATCTACGAAATGGTAAACTGATTGATTGACTGACTGCTGTTATATCAACGTACTGCCCTAACCGCTGGTTCTAGACACATGAAACTTGCAGGGTGTGTTCTTTGCCAAGAAAAGGTAACCACTAAGAAAGAGTTTTTGCAAATTCCAACCCTAACGGGGTTCTGCCGGGGTTGTGGAATTTTTATAATAGTTACCGTGACCCCGGAACATGAAGGGCAACCGAAGGAACATGAGTGGGTTTTAGTCAGTAAAAGTCTGACACGCCCTCCCGCCGCACCCAGGACGGGAGCAGTCATTTGATGATTTCCCACTCCCCAAAAAAAACCCTAACGGGGTGAAATAGGGGTTGGAAGTTTCGACATTCGCGTGGACGAAGTTGCGGGCGAAACTTAGTTTTTAATATAGCTGTTGACTCTATACCTCATGTTTTTTATACTAAGAACACGTACGTCACTAATAGGATCCAGCGGAAGATCAGCGTCAGGTGTATTTGCCTGACACATGCTGAGACTCCCATTTGGTGCAACCATGAGACGCACACCGAACCATTTTTTTATTATTATTATCATTTTCATTTTGTACATCTATTTCCTTCTTTATTTTTTGTTATTATTTATAAAAAAAAAAACAATTAAAAAACTACGTACAAGAACCCAAGTTCTTGTACGTAGTTTTTTAATTGTTTTTTTTTTATTCATTGTTTCTTTTTTTTTAGTGTTGTGTATGTCTTGTGAGTATGTACCAAATAAATGTTATATCTATCTATCTAACATCACAAATATGACTCTTTGTGGTAACTTCCTGGTTTTTCAGTTATCTATAAAGATGGACACATACACCGGTCGATTTTCGCCGTGCGGCTAGTGCGAATATAATAATGCTGGCTAATTGCGACCTAGCCAAATTGCCGTTTAGACGGTCGGTTTACGCCGTGGTCCAAAAATCGTGCGGCTCTCGTCACCCGTGTGTACTCCACAAGAAAATAGTATTTTTCCGAAATTCATTACCTAGTAGTTTCAGTGATGGAGGGGAAAGGGAGGAAACTACACCTCAGACATAAAGACTCACGAGCCACGATCTTATAATTAAACTTCGGTTTTTATAAGTACGTAATAATCCCATTTTTTATTGTTTGAAGGAGAGTGAAGGTGAGTTCATTTCGTGTTAACCCAATTTATGCTATACTTAACTTTGACGTATATCAAAATACATTGCGGGCTGGGAAAACGTTTCTAAAGAAAGCAGACAAAAAATGAAGTCTTTTCATAAACTCAGACTTTTGTGAAAGCCCGTACGGAGGTATTTATAAATACTACGACATAAAAACTAATATTATTATGTCCATTAACTTGAAAAAGCTTTATTTTGACGTGGGTGGCGAAAATGTCAACCAAAAATATTCTGAGAAATGAAATACTAACAAATAGAACTTGGAAAATAATGGATATACAAATAATGAGGTATTTTATTTTATTTAGACGCTGCACTGATGAGTTGATCCTTATTATCATCTGTCCATAAACGATCACTGCTGGACCTTAGAGCACATGCGGTTCTATGCCGCCTGCATCCAACGGTTTCCTGCGACCTGAACAAGGTCATCCATCTATCTGGCAGGAGGCTGTTCTAAGCTGCGCTTGCCAATACGGGGTCGCCATTCGAGAACCTTATTCCCCCATCGGCCATAAGTTCTTCGAGCTATGTGCCCAGCCCGCTGCCACTTCAGCTTTGCGACTCGGTGAGCTATGTCGGTTGTGAATTGGTTATCCTACGGTTGATCTTTATGCTCCCTCGAAATTTAAAGGTTTGACGGCTTTTCATAATCTTACGACTCTGATGGAAGTAGAACTGCAGAAGTGTGACCAAAAGCATCCAGTGAAACTCAAATGGAGCTGAATAGATATGCGTAGTCCCTTATTTCAATAGGCGAGACGACCAAAAAAAAATAATTAGTCCGTCAATGAGATTATTAAAAAAATTTGGACACGTATTTTTTCATTTTTCTCGTAACGAAAACGATCAGATACAATTTTTGCATTACGGTGACGTCGAAAGCCCCCACTCCAGAACTTTGTTGCTTATTTTTTTATTATTTTGATGAAGCAAAAAATACGTGTCCCGTATTTTTGGCCGATCTACAAGACGGACTAAACAGAATGCCATTTTTTTATGTTGTCGTCATCCCTATTATATCATTATAGCCTTTGTTCATGTGAATGTCGTTTATTGCGAGTAACATATAAAAATGTCTTTTCTTGGAATTCAGGCTTGCTTTGTATCAAGTTTTTTCAGAATTGGTTGGCTTAGCGCGCAGACTGGCTGGCAGTAACTATGTAGATGCCTCAGAAGATCGAGCTACAACCTTACGACTTTAATGTGCACATTAAAGTGCCATGCCGTGCTATGCCGTAACGCTGACGAAATGCTATCGCTACTAAAAGAACGAGGAAAACACGGGGCGCCGCGCGGGGAAGCGGGAGAGGAGTCGCAATCCAGTGAGGTGCACATATAACTCGTACGGGTTGTACTACCACTCTTGAAAGACCTAACAATCAAATGTTAGTGTTCTGGTGCTAGGCCTACTGATTTAAAATATAACATCCTCTCCCTAGCTTTTTCCCAAACTATGTTGGGGTCGGGTGTCAGCCTAACCGGACTCAGTACGAAGCGAAATTAGGTATACCCAATACCTAATTTCGCACATTCCTAATGACTATCGCTTTAATTTTGACAGTTCCGCAACATCCATTGCGTTGTTTGCACGAGTTGGTTATCGTGAACACGGTTGTTAAAACAAACTGCGCAATGAATGTTGTTGTACTGTCAAATATAAGCTGATTGGAGCGTGATAAGGCGTGTGCATGGCTGCAGAATAATGTTTGCTTTTCATTTGAAAAAATAAATAAACAGTTACACATGTTAACGATTTAGTGTGTATATGCTTAGTATGTTAGTGGTAATCCATTCTAACATTATTATAAATGAGAATAATTATGTGTGTCGGTCTGTCTGTCCGTCTTTATACGGCAAAACGGAGCGACGTAATTTTTAAGCGCAGATAGTTGAAGGGATGGAGTGTGACATAGGCTACTTTTGTCTCTTTCTAACGCGAGCAAAGTCGTGGGCTAGTCGCATTATAATTATTGTGAAAATTTAATCCCATTCCAAATATAGAGAATATCTTCACAATCATTTTCATACAAAATCTTTGCACAATTTCAGTTACAAAGTATATTAGTTTAGTGCTGTGCCGGAAATCCGGTTTTCCGAAAAATGGAGGGAATAAAGCACCCCGGACATACATCCGGGGCTTGCCGGGTTCCGGCGAATGTTCAAACTGGAATTGATTGACTACAAAGCGTGGATGTATGATATATTATTCTGTTTGAGGACTGAACATAGTTTATTCAGTTTAGTTGAAAACCAGCGTCAGGCCCTAAACTGCTTTTTTTTACCTGGCTGCAAAAAGGAGGGGTTTTTTTTGGTGAGTGGGAAATCATCAAATGACTGCTCCCGTCCTGGGTGCGGCGGGAGGGCGTGTCAGACTTTTACTGTCTAAAACCCACTCATGTTCCTTCGGTTGCCCTTTATGTTCCAGGGTCACGGTAACTATTATAAACATTCCGCAACCCCAAAAGGAGGGTTACGTCTTTAATGGTCTATTAGAAATAAATGATTTGACTTTATTGTTTGGCGCTTGTGCTGATCTAAGACTGTTTGGCTCAACTGTGGACATTGTGATTTCTTTAACCTTTTGACGACTAACCGACAGACAGCCGGCTGTCGGGCTGCTTTTGTCTTTCTATTGTGTCTCAAATCACGTGTGTTCGAAGGATAAAAAATATGTCGCTCGAGGTGAACCCTCTACACTATCGCCCTGTATGAAGAGTAATCAATTACAAGTTATGAATAACACCATGTTTATTTATTTACATACAATTTGGAACAATGATATTATGTTTTGGAATAATGAGCCGTTTTATTTGGTTTTCTACAGGGCTATCGCTAAGATATCTACCGAACTCTTCGTCATCTCCACTATGACGAATGTCAAAAGTCCCACTTGACTACGCATTGGTACCTATTAATAAATCGTTCGTCTCTCTCTATCGTTTCGTTACACAGTATGACACTAGCAATTAGCGATAAAACGTTTGATCACGTGTCCTTTCGAAAGCTTATGTCATCTCCATACATTTTGGAGTTATCTAATTTCGTTATCGTTATTGAAAATGTAACATTGGCTAAGCCTCCTGCATGGGGCATATATTTATTTATATCCCACGCATATTTATATTGATTTATTTTTTAAAGGATATTTTTGTAAGTCGGTCCGATTTGTCAGAGTTAACCTCAATATTGTGTATCACACCGGAATGGCAGCGGCTGGCAGCGGCCGCCCGCGGCGCCACGCGGCCGCCAGTTGCCTCCAGCGTCGCTAGAAACAAGAGGCGCGCGGCCGCTTGCGGCGCCGCGGGCGGCCGCTAACGGCCGCTGGCAGCCTCGCGACCTTTTCAAGCTTTTCAAGCGATACTAGTCTTTTAAGTATGTAGTTAAGGTTTAAAATTATTTCACACTAAAGGTGCTCGCCGCGCCGCTGCCATTCCGGTGTGTGACTCGGGCCTCACGGTACAAAGGAGGTTCAATATAAATCGAGACCTTTTTTATTCCGTGCATAAATTATGTCACAAAAATGATTAATTGTCTTTTTTGAATATTTCTTCTCGTCCTAATCCTCGTGAGATTATTTCCCGCTGCTGTGGACTTTTTTTAATGCGTAAAAATAATGCGGTTTCTGTTAGAAGAATTATTAATGGTACAACCCCTACATCCGTATGCGTGGTCCGCGGACAAGTAATGGTCCTAGTAAATATACTTTGTAAAATTTTGAGCATACTCTTCTATCTTCTAAAACAATGCCTTCGATAAAATATATCAATATTTTTAATTTAGTATACATTATAATTGCTTATGTTTTTGTTGAAACAAACTAATTAAAACCAGAACTTTTATAGGGCTAGGGTCACTCGCGTCTGTCTCTAATTTATTTGATACTATTGTTCCTAAAGTTTTGAATAAAATGTACACTTACTTTACATGTAAATAAATAGAAAATTTAAAACGGGACCCTCCGTAATCAATTCGTATTTAAAAACTTTTTTAAACTAGTACCTATGTAGTTGCGAATACTTGAGAAAAAAAAATACACGTCTAATTTGTGTAGTATAATAAGTATTTTAGTTGTAATCGCCCCTTTGTGCTTATCGGACTATTTCTGTTCTGTCTCCTGCTTGTTATGGAGGGAAGTGGAAAGTATATTTTTCTTACTCCGCCGTTCTTTTCTGATTAATTTCGTTGCGGGATCCAAGACAGTAGAATCGTTTCTCCGGGGCTCGCCGTGCTTCATTGCTCGGCGCTTGCCTGGCGGACTCCACTGTTGATTCTGGCTTTCAGGAGTTGCAGTGGTTGTGAATAGTGTGGAGGGATTGTCCCATTTAAAATAAAATTAAAACAATAATAAGTATTTTATAAAACCACAAATGGCGGATGTTGTGCCTAGTAATTATGCATTTATCAATTTTATTATGCACCATTAAGAATTTATTTGCAACGTAAACGCAAAACGCAAATAAACCACTGGTTTTTAAGGAAACATCTAGTCTGACCATCAGCATCAACCATACATTTTGTTTCTAAGAGCCTAATGAAATAAGATTTTTAGAAACATTGATATAAAAATATCAAAAACTTAGAACATGCTTTATTGTAATATATATTTGATTTCTAAAGAAGTATCTAATATTAACTCGAAAGGAGACAATTTTTTTTGTTCGGGGATTAGGCCCACCACAAATTGTGGCATTTATTAATGAAATGCACGTTAGTTTATTCCTTATAATCTCTAGATTACAGTGGCAATATTAGCAAAACTCTAAGTAACCGGAATACTGGGAAATACGACAGTCAAAACATGACTCTCATAATGACCTAAAATCTCACAAGAGCGATTATTTAATGAGTGAATAGGTTTCCTAGGTATTTTATGTTAGAATAGTGCACTTTCAATAATAATATAGGTGTAAATGACATAAAAACCTGGCTTTGGTGTGATTTTTTTTCGATTATTCTTTTACTGTGGACGCCAATGCTTTTATAAGTAAAGTTGTTGCACATTTCGTTGAAAACGAGCTGTACAATTGTTACAACAGCTTTATATATTATGCACTGTATCTCCAGAAGCCATTTTTCTAACATCTATTGAATAAAAATACGAAAAGAACAGAAGAAGCACTTATCTGACTATCTAGAAAACTGTTGGAAACTATTAGGCTAAGTTTACATTACCGCGAGAAGCCGCGCGTCGCCGCGTGGTTGAGGCCCTGTCCAGGAAGGCGAATTCGCCGCGATTCGACTCGCGCGAATTCACTCGCGGGTAGGCAAGATACTAGGCACCAATACATCGCGTCCACAAGCATCGCGCGACTAATAAACTCGCGCGTGACTCGCGCGTAATGCGCGCGAGTCGAGATACTAGGGCCGCCTTGTTGCGTCCAGATTTCGCGCGAATTTCAGAGCGAGTGCACGTATAAAAGAGAAAGAGAAGGAAATACGACTCGCGCGTACGTACGCTCTATACGCGTAGACTCTGGACGCAACACTCGCGCGTGTCACGCGCGAGAGAATCGCGGCGAATTCGCCCTCCTGGACAGGGTCTGAGGCGTTCGCATGATGATGTGCATACCAGTCCGGATGTCAATGTTGCTTGAGGAGGGGGCAATTTGCTTATGGATTTTATACCGAAGGCTGAGTCGTCGCAGAAAATGACAAAGACAATAAAAAAGCTTTCTTGCATCCTATTTTAAATGAAAGTCTTTCACTTAAAATAGGATGCAAGAATGCTTTTCAACGAACGTAGAACGCGCGGTAATGTCTACGATAATTGCTGCTTACTTTGGTCTTGTACCGCGCGGTTAGTGGTACAGAGCGGTTTCGCGCGGTCGTATGAACTTAGCTTAATAATGTAGTCTGTCAGTGTCAAACTGATTGAAACTGTACCACAGAGCATCTACAACGGAATGTTAATTAGGTACGTTTCGTTTCACATAATATATTTAAATTCACGTTGAAATAAATGTAAAAACGCTCCTCAACATGCATTTTTCCGTAATAGTTTTTTACTATTATTTCATTATTCCCGTTAGATATCTATATAATTTTTAGTGGGTTAGTTATAATAAGGTGATGACTTGTTTCATGCGTAAAATTATTAATAAACGTAACCGTTTAATAGTGGGACCAAAAAAAATTGTCTCCTTTAAACATTGAATCAAAATTGCTGGGAAATTTAAGGGTATGATAAAATTAATTTTTCTACAAAACTCGCGAGGTTTTCGGTGGAATTTTCCAGTGAATTTCACCCTATTATTATTATGACTTGGAGTTCTGAGAATCACGGTAAATTTTTTAAGGTTTATTACATTGACACCAGTAGCTTTATGAGGTATTAAATCATTTAATAATAATAAATCAAATAGCCGTGTGTGAGTTGTCCCAGAATATTTTTTTTTTTAGTTTCAGTACTGAGTAGTCTGATAGAGGCAATAGGCGTAGAGTTTATAACAATTATAATATTAGTCTTTTACTGCCCCACTGCAGGGCAAAGCCCTCTTCTAATACAGAGAAGGCACGAGCATTGATCACCACGCTTGCTCAAGGTTTCCTTACGATGTTTTCTTTCACCGATGTCTGTGATGTCCAAGATAAACCTTAGAACGGCGGTGCTAAGGCTTAGGGCCAAGAACACCGCCCCAGGACCCGACGGCCTACCAGGGAAGGCCTGGGCCCTGGCCTTAGGGGCTCTCGGGCCTCGACTAAGGGGGCTCTTTAGCGCATGTTTGGAGGAGGGCCAGTTCCCACTTCGCTGGAAGACCGGGAAGCTGGTCCTCATACCGAAGCCGGGGCGTCCTGCGGACAGTCCGTCCGCATACCGGCCCATCGTTTTGCTCGACGAGGCGGCCAAGCTCTTGGAGAGAGTGATTGCGAGCCGTCTCGTCGAGCGGCTGATGCGGGTGGGGCCGGATCTGGCGGACGGCCAGTTCGGCTTTCGCAGAGGACGCTCCACGGTGGACGCCATCATGCGCGTGCGAGCCCTCACGACAGGGGATGCGGTGGCACGGGGCAGGGTCGTCTTGGCGGTGTCTCTCGACATCGCCAACGCCTTCAATACCCTGCCTTGGGGGTGCATAGCGGCCGCATTACGGTATCACCGAATGCCGGCCTACCTCTGTCGTGTGGTCGAGGCTTACCTGACGGACAGAGCCGTCATCTACCCCGGTCACGAGGGAGTGTGGAGTCGACGAGGGATGTCGTGCGGTGTTCCACAGGGTTCGGTCTTGGGGCCGCTCCTGTGGGACATCGGGTACGACTGGGTGCTGCGCGCCGACCTTCCCGAAGGCGTCAGCGTAGTGTGCTACGCTGACGACACGCTAGTCCTAGCGCAGGGAGGGTCGTTCCAGGCGGCGGCCGACTTAATGTCGAGTGGTGTTGCGACAGTCGTGGACAGGATCCGGCAACTGGGACTTGAGGTGGCCCTGCACAAGTCCGAGGCCATGTGTTTTCATGGCCCTCGGCACCGGCCACCTCCGGGGTCTCAGATAACGGTAGGAGGGGTTCACATCGGTGTCGAGTCGACGATAAAGTACCTGGGACTTGTCCTCGACAACCGATGGAACTTCACGGAGCATTTCCGACGTTTGGGCCCCAAACTGGCGAGGGCTGGAGCTGCCCTCAAACGGCTCCTGCCCAATCTCGGTGGCCCAAACGCCTCCTGCCGGAGGCTCTACGCGGGAATCGTGCGGTCCATGGCCCTCTACGGGGCTCCGGTGTGGGCGCCCAACCTAGCCACGGCTCCGGCCCGGCTTCTGAGGGCGTCCCAGAGGGTCATGGCGATTCGCATGGTGCGGGGATACCGCACGATCTCCTGCGAGGCGGCATGCCTCCTTGCCGGCACTCTGCCGTGGGATCTGGAGGCAACAGTCCTTGCACACACGTACGAGTGGCGCGTGGAAGTGCAACGCCGGGTGAAGTCCCGCTGCCGCGGGTTATCGCGGCACGGCTCACGGAGCTCCGGCGAGATCTCAGGGCGGAGTGGAGACAGCGACTGTCGCAACCTAGTGCTGGGCACGCCGTGATAGCGGCGGTAAGACCCCTCTTTGAGGAGTGGCTGGAGAGGCGCCACGGCGCTCTCACGTTTCGCCTGACACAGGTCCTCACCGGACATGGTCAGTTCGGGAGGTTCCTGTGTCGGATTCAGGCGGAAGCGACGCCTGGGTGTCACCACTGCAGCAACGGTCGCCTGGAGGACACGGTCGAGCACACGGTGGAGGTGTGCCGCGCATGGGCGGACCATAGACGTGTCCTCGTAGAGGCGATCGGCGGCGGTGACCTCTCGCGCCCAGCGCTGGTTCAGGCCATGCTGCGGGGCGAGACGGAATGGGATGCCGTCGCCTCCTTCTGCGAAGCAGTTATGCTAGTGAAGGAAGCGGCGGCGCGCGAGAGGCAACGACGAGCCTCTCGCCCCGGACAAAGACCCAGGCGAAGACGTCGAGAGTCGCAAGACGACTACCGGCCACCGTAGGCGCGGTTCTGCGGATGGCGAGCGATGGGTAGCTCGCCGCCCGGCTAGGACCAGGACCGCGTCGACGGCGCGTTAGTGTTCCACGCGCGCCTCAAAGAGAAGGAGTCAGCACAGGAAGGGGCCTAACAGGGCCAACGCCTGCCGGGGTTGCGGAATGTGTATAGTAGTCACCGTGACCCTGGAACGTAAAGGGCAATCGAAGGAACATGAGTGGGTTTTAGTCAGTAAGAGTCTGACACGCCCTCCCGCCGCACCCAGGACGGGAGCAGTCATTGGATGATTTCCCACTCACCAAAAAAAAAAAAAAAAAAAAAAAAAAAAAAAAAAAAAAAAAAAAAAAAAAAAAAAAAAAGATAAACCTTAGAAAATACCTATGAATTGAAAAAAGGCACAGTGGTACTTGCCCGGACTTAAACCTACAACTTTTTGCATGAGAGACTGGCGCCTTAACTATTAGGTCATCACGACATCAATTAATCATTTATTAGCTTATTCCTTAAAGCACACTTTGTAAGGTTCCTCATATTGGTCAAAAAACTAACAACTGATGGATAAGGAAGTTACATCATCTACCTAGCCTTTTTCCCAACTATGTTGGGGTCGACTTCCAGCCTAACCGGATTCAGCTGGATACCAGTGTTTTACGTGAAACGACTGCCTTTCAGACCTCCACAACCCAGTAATTGCGAGACACGATATCTCTTGGTTAAAGCTGGTCAGACTTTCTGGCTTCTGAATACCCGTAACGACTGTCAAAGTTCTTCGAATGACAACCGGGTCCAACAGCTTTACGTGCTTTTCGAGGCACGGTATGTCAGTGATGTCCAAGATAAACTTTAGAAAGTACATTTGAATTGAAAAAGTCACATTGGTACTTGCCTGGATTCGAACCCACAACCTCTTACACGAGAGGCGGGCGCCGCATTTATAATATTAGTACGGATGTAAAATTAACTACACCAATAAGGCAATTTAAATTTCAGTTTTCCTGTAACGTCAGGACCAGCTGGCATTATTTTTCAATTTTCTATAAAACTGTCACCAACAGTAAAATAAAATTCATCCTTATTCAAAACTATTGAAACACCAATTATTTACCGACAAAGCGACATCGGATCCAATTGATAACTACGACAAATACTAGTGAGAACACTTCAAACTAAATTAACTTCTTTTGTTCAGATAATAAGGATGAAGTTTTAATGAAGGGACCGTTTCACCCTCGTCTATGTAATCGACATTGAGTTGATTGATTGATGGTTTAACCTAATTGAGTGAAGGGAAAGATATATGTCTGATATATATATATGTCTGATATATATGTAGGAAATGTTTCTGTGTCGAGCTTATGGGGTGATAAATTTAGTCAAAGTTTAGTTTTACTGCCATTTTCAATTATCTGTCTATCGGTGGATTAGTTTACTAGCAAAGATAATGGCGCTAATTCCTTTGTACAAAAACTTCACTAAATTTAAGTTAATTGCATCTCTCTCTTTCCATTTCTTAAAGAAAAGGACAGATGATAATTTTTTGTTTAATCCTGTCAAGTTAGACAGCGCCTGAAGAAAATTGACGAATATTAAGACGCCATGTTTTTAAATTGCGTCTAAATTATCTATGAAGTGTCTAAATTTGGCAGGACTTAACTAATAATTGATCTTCTGTCCTTTTCTTAATTAAATGAAAAGAGAAAGATGCACTAAACTTAAATTTACGTTAGTTTGTGCACAAGAGAATCGGCACCATTAAGACACCATGTTTTAAAATCTCGTCTAAATTATCTATGGAATGTCTAAATTTGACAGGACTTAACTAATATGTTATCTTCTGTCCTTTTCTTAATTAAATGTAAAGAGAAAGATGCACTTAAATTTACGTTAGTTTGAGAATAAAAGAATCGGCACCATTATAAGTAAAAAGGTATATAAGTTATAGGCAGTCAGCATGTGGCACTTTAAAATAAAGCTATTTGACCAAATTGTATTCGTCTCCGTCACTCGCAATACTTGAATCATGATAATTTTTTTTTTTTGGTGAGTGGAAAATCATCCAATGACTGCTCCCGTCCGGGTGCGGCGGGAGGGCGTGTCAGAATTTTACTGACTAAAACCCACTCATGTTCCTTCGATTGCCCTTTATGTTCCAGGGTCACGGTAACTTTTATAAACATTCCGCAACCCCGGCAGGCGTGGCCCTGTTGGGCCCCTTCCTGTGCTGACTTCTTCTCTTTGAGGCGCGCGTGGAACACAAACGCGCCGTCGCGTCGACGCGGTAATACTTGAATCATGACATCCTACTTTGAGATCTAATTGTATGTGTGCGTTAGAGTGCCGTTTTTAAAGATAGAATGTCGTTAAGTATTTTTTATTTATAATATGATTATTTACTTGATATAATCATCATCATCTCCCTAGCCCTTTCCCAATTATGTTGGGGTCGGCTTCCAGGCTAACCGAATTCAGCTGGATACCAGTGTATTTATCCACTTACAAGAGCCAATTGTAAAAGAGCTTTAACTACTTGGCTAAAGTCCCTCAGTTACGAGGAAACAGAAGATTTGCTTAAAGTCCCGTCCTAAAATCATCTACTATGATTTGACATCACCCACACACTTATCCACATCCACACACACTCATACATCCACACCCATACAAACACCCACACTATCACCTACATATACCCACACACATACACCCACTCCACACAACTCACACACCCTTACCCCCCACACACACCCTCATATACACATTCACACACCTGATTCTCACAACCTCTTATACTTAATTCTCACTACAGTCACACTTCACCTAGTTTTACCTATTTAATTGTCACGCATCTAGAATGATGTACAGTTTTCCGTTACCCACTTCCGGAGTCTGGAGAGGCTGGTAATCTGTCATACAGGTCTCCTAGTACAGAAACCAGTCTCTCACATAGATTATAACGCACAAATGTACACCTTGAAATATGTATATTCCTTGTATAATTCTTTGTAAGAGAGAAAATAAACTTTTTTGTATTTGTATTGTATTTGTATTTTACACACACAGAACCGGCACAATAACAGGGTTTCGATGGCACCCTTCGGAAACAAAATCCTAAAAAACACAAAAATATTTATAGATCCGGTCCATTATACTAGGTTTTATAGCGTCTGGCTAAATTATGTAAACGGAAAGTGTATAGCAATTACGAATAATGAAACATGTAACATAATAACCAGCTATTACGTTATTACGTAAGCAAGTTAATCACCTTTGTTACCTTATACCTATGTGTTGGCGTGCCCTTCATCCAACCTGGCCGGATTCACGTAACAAAACCGTAGCGATATCGTAACGATTTTGTTAGACCATTATCGTAACTCTGTCTCATTGTCTCTCTTTCACGCCAAAACTACTGAACCGATTTCAATAAAATTTGGTTCAAGGATAGTTCATAGCCTGAGAAAGGACATAAGATAGTTTTTATCCCAAAACTCCAATGGAACCGGGAATACGAAGGTAAAACCGCGGGGGATAGCTAGTATCCTGGGTATAACTGGTACCTAATAAGTGTTTAATAGATTGTTTATTATCGAACCTATTGCATTGTCGTTCGATCCCGATCGAATATTGTTCAAGGAATACGTGAATACCAATTTTAGGTAGGACTGCGATCAAACGATTTTACGTGAATCAGGCTACTGAAAAGCCTTTGAGTTATAATAAGATCAAACACATAATTATGTCGGTCTGTCTCAATAAATTTAAAAATTAATTTTAACAGTCACTACATAGTATAAAACAAAGGCGCTTTCGATGTGTACCTGTCCCTATATATGCTTAGAATATTTCAAACTACGCCAAGGATTTTGATATAGTATTAATAGATGAAGTGATTCAAGAGGCAGGTTTACTTATAATTACAGTTAAAAAACGAGATATTTAAATATTTCTAACACCCAGGCGAAGCTAGGGCGTCTCTCACTGGTTTGTTCCCGTTGTCCCCGTATGCCATATCCCCGTCACGGGGACAGCGGGACGTGATTAAATTTATTTCTTGTTGTCCCCGTAACGTACATTCGGCTAATGTAAACTAAACTAAACTTCAAATTCACAGTAATTTTTAATTTTCACACTTGCCTACTTAATTCAATCAAAAGTACTAGGCGCGCAGTAACGTGAAGTGGTAAATGGAAAACATGATCCACCACATATTTTAAATTTTTGCACATGACTACTTCACGTTACTGCTCGCCTAGTTCTCTTAAGTTTTCAATCTTTAATTGAAAAATAACGTACTGTAACTCTGTGGGACATTTCATTAAATAAAAAATCTTACTTGAAAACAAGGCTAATCTACCAATGTTCCATACTTACACTTTGTTTGTTGGGAAAAGAAAAAACGGGGACTGTGGGCAATAATTTTTATCCATTTTATTCAACTAACAACGGGAACTATTTTCTAATATTTATTTGAAGTACCGCTGTCCCCGTAGGACCGGGACACGGCGTACGGGGACAACGGGAACAAACCATATTTAATTGAAGTACCGCTGTCCCCGTAGGACGGGGACACGGCGTACGGGGACAACGGGAACAAACCGTCTCGCTAGTACAAAATTAAAATATTATTTTTTTAATTTTTACGACAGTGAAGTCGCTCATGATTCTATGAAGTAGCTCATGATTCTATGGAATACTGCATATACGAGTATAACATGGTAAACTGACTGAATGTTGATATATCAACACACAGCCCAAACCGCTGCTAGAGACTTGAAACTTGCCGAGTGTATTCGTTGTACAGTGAAGATAACCACTAAGAAATAATTTTTGGCAATTCCAACCTTAAAAAGGTAAAATATAATAGAATGGAATTGACATTTACGTGAACGAAGTCACAGGCAAAAGCTAGTAAAGTATAACATAGAAAATCCGCTTTTCCTTTGATCACTAACTCTCGTTGACTGAGATACGTTTACTTCTAATTAAGACGTACTAAAGTAATCCCTTACTAATTAATACCAAGATGAGGTTACTCAAAAGACTCACAGTATTAATTGTACTTAATAATTATTAGCTCCAATTATAACGTAAAAGCAAATATATTATTATGTTATACAAGGTGTATTTTTGGTCTTGCTCAACCAGTTAGGAGATGATTCTACCCATGAAAACAAACAACTTTTGTTATGGAACCAACTCTGAAATCGCAAAAAAAATATCAGCTGTTTCTAAGAAAAGTTCAATGCCCTCGGACTATAATGTATGAACCAGCTCATATTTTTTTCGCGATTTCAGAGTTGGTTCCATAATGAAAGTTGTTTGTTTTTATGAGTAGAATCATCTCCTAGCGGGTTGAGCAAGACCAAAAATACACCTTGTATATAGAGAATAGGCGAGACGACGAAAAAAAAAGTAATTAGTCCGTCATTAAGATTATTAAAAAAATTTGTACACGTATTTTTTCTTTTTTCTCGTAAACGAAAAATGACGACGATACAGTGCGTTGAAGTTGTGCGTGACGTCACGATCAGAAACAATTTTTGCATTACGGTGGCGTCAAAAGCCCCCACTATGCCCCCACTCCAGAACTTTGTCGCTCTTTATCTTTGTATTTTTTATTATTTTGATGACGCAAAAAATAGGTGTCCCGTATTTTTGGCCCATCTACAAGACGGACTAAACAGAATGCCATTTTTTTTATGTTGTCATCCCTATTAGTAGTTAACTACAGGGATTAATGCACTTTGTACAGAATTCATTATTTGTTACTGAAGAGCTTGTAAGCCCGGGCAAACATACTTATCAAATGAGAGTCGAGCAAGTATCGCTTTTTGTATGTTTCATCTATTTTTAAACAGAGAAATAGTAAACGGTTACATTATTGTTATGTACTTAAAACTATTATAACAATACTAGCTTTTGGCCGCGACTTCGTCCGCGTGGAATTTCCGGGATGAAAACTATCCTATGTCCTTTCTTGGGTCACAGACTATACCTGTATCAAATTTCATTTAAATCCGTTTAGTGGTTGAGGCGTGAAGAAGATAAACGGACAGACAGAAAGAGTTACTTTCGCACTTATAATATTAGTACAGACCAGATTTGGCTTAAACGTAACCCACAATCATAACCAACAACAAAAAAAAAACTGCTCAGAAGTTTTGGCTATGCGTTAATTATTTACTATTACTATTTATTTATTTATTTAAACTTCATGCACATGTGTACAAGGGCGGACTGAATGCCTTAGACATTCTCTACCAGTCAACCCAGAGTAGAGGAGATAAAATATGGCAGGTGCATAATTAAAGTACAAGAAACAAGAAAATAACACAACTTACAGAAATACAAAAAAAATTAGAACACACATAATTAAATAGGTAGTCTTAAAACTAACGTAAATAAGCCTATTACATATACACAGACAGATACATATTTATCGAAGATATGCATATATATATATACATACATATACTTCTAAAAACACGTTTAATACACAAAGATTATAAATGATGTTTCCATGAAAATACCAGCTTTGGGAAAACTGTTTATCGAGTACAGAACCTAACAAATTATAAAGCCTGTACACACGACCCATTTTCCAACGCTGACTACATTGCAGACAATCACACGTCCTCTGATTTGATTGACGTCTTTATTGGCACGCTTTGTCTGTGTGCGTTTGTATTCGAACTTGTGTGTGAGTAGCACGAGTAACTAGTGTAGTAGAAATACTGGTCGGGTACGGTCAGACTTAAAGAAAACATGCCGAGAATTTCGCATTTATTGAATTAAATAACTTCAACTTCAACTTTTATATATAATATGGCAATCCACCGAATTTACAGTGATTTCTGCCAATGTCCAGTTTAAAAATAAAATAATATTTTAGTGACAATTGTACGGTTATTAAATTATAGTATGGAGATCATACACGTGTTCTTATAACCAAGAACACGAGATGACTCCCATTAAATAACAAAAGTGAGCATAAGGATCAATTTGGCACTTGACACTTGATATTAATGACAGCTGTCACATTTGACAGGCCCGAGCGCCTCTCATGGGTTTTATAAATCTTTGAAATTTTTGGCTATTATTTTCTATGCATTTAAATCATCTTTTTGAATCAATCTATCTGTTTTAAAAAATGATTTAAAAATCTAAGCATTTAGGCAAACAGCGGGGTGTGAATTGGTGTTATCCATTGTAGTGACTGGTCGTTTTCCCGCGGCATCACTCACAAAATATAATGTGGCTTTCTAATGGTAAAAGAGTTTACAAAGTAAGTTCAATAAATCTAGAGATTATCCACTAGAACTCCACAACTCACAAACTTATTTATTTTATTAGTTAAGACAACATCAACCTATTACATTGTCTCACTGCACTGCTATGTTAGGGCCTCTTCTCATACAAAGAGGTTACCACACATTTTACAGAACAAAAAATACTATAAAGCCTCTTGTTGACGACCGTTTTTGCCAACAGATGACGGTCCGAGGTGTTGTTTCTTGCAAGGTTGAACGGACACGTGTTCGTCACGTCAACAAACACCCACACTAAGGGCTTTCAATTAATGCGTTTCGTGCCGTACGGCTGCAGCGCCGCAGTGGTACGTTTGCTGTACGGCGCACGTACGTTCGTTTGTTTTCATTCAAAATGGTTACCCTTACAGGCAGGGACCGGCCACCAAGAGCGATATAGAAATACTAAATAGGCTGGTTTCAAGTAGGTGTTAGAAATATCGGCTCCATTTTTATCTATACCTTCATGGCAGCAACGCTGTTGCCGCGCGTTCGCGGTACCGACGCACTGTGTCTACATTGAAAGAGCCCTATTGAACACTTCGAGTCAAATGTAATGAAAATAAGGCAGTTGTCGTCAACAAGAGGCCTGACAATCACGATTCTTGAATGGGGGTCGAGTCTCCTTAATTTATAACTTAGTTTAGTGCGGTGTCTTTCTGTTTTATTAACATACTTTTAAACTTTATCTGTTTTAAGAATATCTTTCAATCTTAACGAAGACTAATGATCCAATTTATGCGAAACAAATATTAAAATTTAGATCTCCGTCTGATTATTACCATAGGTAACTTTCTCGTAGAATTTTCTTTATGAAGAGCTGTAATAAGACTCAAATATCTTACTAATGTTATCATTGTGAAAGGTTTTGAGTATGTATGGATGCTTGTGACTATTTCCACACAAAAACTACTTAACAAAAGATGAAAACTTTTGAGTAATAAAGGTACCTATATTACTAAAAAGTAGGAGATAAGGTACCTAATCTTCTATTCTGTGAGGTCCGCTCTAGTAGCTTGATTGTCAAAATGGCGCGTCTGTGGATCGTACTCATAGAGCGGGGTACAAATGGCGTATACTATTTTAACAACGATACTTCGTTTAAGTAAAGATATATTATATCTTTACTGCTTTAACTTGCACAAAAATTAGAAAAAAAATCACGCGTCACGTGTTTTGAACGTGCCTACGTTGCCACACCGATGTTTCAAACATCACGCTATGGCCTATTAGAGTGGACCAGTACACCAAAGACCAAAAAACTATGTGTATGACATTTCATACAACTTACATAATTAGGTACACCACAATCATAATAACAACTGCAATTTCCCGTTACACGCGCACAAATGTGATTACAAACGAACATACAATATTATGTCTAAATCGTTCGCCCAATTGAGCGTGTTAGATTTAGTTATATTTAAAAGATGGGGGAGCATTATTTGAACAAAAATAATAGCAAATTATGGAAAAGTGTTTATTGTAATTTAAGCGAATGGAAATCTTGTGTATAAATAAAAGTCATTTATCAGATTTATCTGTCTAACTCAAAATCATTTATTTAATTTAACGAAAAGCTATTTGCTGGTTCCAAAATAGTAGGTTCCTATGGAGAAGAGCCAGCAAGAAACTCCATGAACACTCTTTTAAAGTCAAAAGAATATTACAATTATTATTCGGTTACATTATTCAAACCACACAATGTACATAATACACAGAATATAGTCATAATCTAAAATATAGTCAAAATCTAAATTTATATCCAAAGGTAACATTATCACAATACACAAGAAGTTATACTTAACTGATGATCTGCTCGGTCCGAAGGGTAGACAAAGAAAGGGCCACATCGTCCGATTTGATCTCTTTTATACTATGTAACGATCAACGTTTAAAAAGACACGTTCACAATCTAACGTTTTTACGATGTTTTATTAATTACAAAAGTTATCAAAAATTATAAAAAGATTTATAAAGTACACAGCTATAAGATTCTTTCTTTAAAAACAATATATGGAAACAAACGGACATTATGTGTATTCCTACTTGGCAACACTGGAGTTCTTGCTTATTTTTAACTAATAACTTTTATTATATAAATACATTTTAATTAAATTAAATACAGTTTCATAAAATACAACCATAAATAAACCAAATTATGACTATTTTTTATAATAAGTCGACCAAATTATTACCAATCCGTAACAAGCGCGTGTATGAACAATGTTTTGATTAGATGAAATCAAATGCATAACTACATGCATATATGGATGTTCACATTGTTAGAAGTTTTGGATAGTATCATTGTTCTATGCTAATATAAAATGGCTGATTTTATTTGTTTGTGTAAACGAGTGTAGACAATTCAACTGTGTTCCTTTTTTATGGATATGGGAAATCATCAAATGACTTCTCCTGCCTTGGGCAGGGCTGGACAGTCAGACTTTTACTGACTGAAACCCACCCAGGTTCCTTCGGTTGGTCTCTATGTTCCAGGGCCGCGGTAACTATTAGAACTATTCCGCAACCCCGACAGAACTGAGGCCCTTTGTCCACCGCCACCGTCACTGTCACTTCAACGAGTTGACGGCGCCGATGTGACGATACATACATTTACTATAGCCGCTTGTCCACCGCACGTAACGTCACCTCATACTAAACTCGACGTCATCTTGTTCTCGTTGACGTGACGGTGACGGCGGTGGACAAACCAAGAGTGTACGCATGGTTGAAAGAAATGTTACGGGTATTTGTTCACTCGCAATAAGCATTACTCCGAACAAAGCGTCGAGCATTCGCACGAATGATACATTACAATGTAATCGTAGCGCAAATTTTATTGCTCGAGTGTATACGATAGTGAAACTGCATAAAGTAACTTTTGCTAATAAAAGTTTTTTCTTTACAGATTGAAAACTCATTGGAGCCCCTTCGAGTCACATGTGGGATCTAACCTCTTTGCTGATCCCGTTTGAAACTTGGCGAGACAATAATTAAACATGTAAGTCAAATATTTTCGCCTTTATTTAAATATTGCGAGGGCTTTAAAAACTTCATTATAACCAGCCTACAACCCGTAAGACTTATCTGTGCACCTCGCTGGAATGCGACCACTCTCCCGCTTCCCTGCGCGGCGCCCCGTGTTCGCCTCGTTTGTTTAGTAGCGAACGCATTCCGTAAGCGTTACGTCACAGCGCGAGGTGCACAGTTAAGTCTAAGGATAGTACAAAGCTGGACAAAGGATTCTTCCTATTCCTGCTCTTCGCAGATCGTCACTCAATCTGGCTGTCGCATCCCAAACTAAGAGCATAAATTAACTAAATTATACTGTTTATTATGCGAAAAAAAATTCTTTTTTCATCACTTATACACGTCATATTTTTTTAAACTAGCTGAATATAATAGAATCCGGGCTAGTATATATTAGAAGACCGCACCAAAAACAGTTTAAGTAAACCTGTTTTCACAAATAGCACGCATGAGCTAGCCATCGTAATCTCAAAATCATATTTTAAGAGCTCCACGGATCAACACACAATATCATGAAAAATGGATGGGCATGTCGTTCAAAGTACTAAACTAAATAGTCCTAAATTGAGTTTGTGCATTCTACAATTAAAATTTAAGTTGACTTTTAACATACTCTTGGAACATTTTTAACAGAATCTAAACAAGCATAATATTACTACTGCTTATATAAATTTTAATACCAAATACAAAAATTATGATTCCTACTTAAAAATGCTCCAACTTTGCCACAACTTGACATAATTTTATGGAACACCTATTAACATTAAATCGGTCAGTAGTGAACAAATTAAGTCACACCTGACTTTAAGTATTTAAACGAAGCTGTGGGCGGTGGGTAGCTGACATTTTCCCTTTTCATTCACCTTTAATGAACATTTAAAGCCTCCTTGGGCAGCTAACTGCGACAGATTTAACGGGTATTCTCGCGCAAAACAACCTTACACAAATGAATGAATTTTACCCAAGTATAATACTCATTCATACGAATAAGGTCAACTCTCGATATAAATAGGATATTGACATTTTTATAATTATATCTCTATATATCTTTCTAGATTAAAAATATCATAAATGTCGAGATGACACCGAAGTTTCTCCTGAGTTCTACATAGTTCGTGTTGAAATGGCAAGGTTCAAATTTAATAAGCTTGAAATACGATCGGTTGTTTAATGTGAGTAATTAAGATGAAATTTAAAGCTTGTTCGTGAAGGGCTTCACTTGTGGATGGACTAGTTTGAAATATGAACTTATTAAATTGCTGAAGAGTTTTGTTTAATTAAATATTTGTTTTTGTTTAAATCAATGGTGCTAAACTAAAGTAATTAAACTATTTTCTGTGCCTGTTATATTTCTATTTCATTAAGAAAAGAACAAAATATACATCTTTGTTTCAAAATTAATCCTATCAAATTAGTCAGTGACTGAAGTAAATCGCTGCTTTTTCTGTGGCCCTGATTTTGTCATTTTTATTTTATTTTCTGTCCATTTTATATACGAGTACATAATTATATGAAAATGGTATTCTGACTGACTGACTGATTGTTGGTATATCAATGCACAGCTCAAGCCGCTGGTTCTAAAGACTAAACTAACACTAAGAAAGGATTTTTGGAAATTCTAAAGCTATAATCCGTACTAATATTATAAATGAGAAAGTAACTCTGTCTGTCTGTCTGCCTCTTCTTCACGCCTAAAGTGCGGTGCGGAGTGGCTGCCGGGTGGCTGTAATGAGCTATGACCTTAAACCATTAAACCGATTTGAACAGAATTTGGTACAGATATAGTTTGGGACCCGAGAAAGGACATAGGATAGTTTTCATCCCGGAAATCCCCCTGGAACGGGGACTATTATTCCTCGCGGACGAAGTCGCGGGCAAAAGCTAGTCTATTATAATATTATAAAGAGGAAAATTTTGTATGTTTGTTTGTTTGTAATGAATACTAATGAAATAAAGGGGGTAAAGTTAGTATTTAGAAAGATAACTAACAAAGCTTTAGTCAGTTCAATAAACTGATACAACCTTCCAGAGAAGCCGCTCGCCAAGACATAACTCGGGTGCTATCTTCAATAAACAGGTTTATGTACAAAATAGTGTCCTACTTACCTGTAAATAAGGCTTTATCTTCTACATACAGCTGCAAATAAAGGCTGTTAACAGGTCACTTTATGGTAAGATTACTCCTGTTCTAAGATGTGATGGCTGACTGTAGTATGTTTACTGCATAGTGCTGTTTTATCATTTTTGCAAGGATTAATATTTTTCTGCCTTAGAGTTATAAAAACAGGAGTCATTTTAAATTTGATTTAAGTACTTCACTTCGCTTTTGCATTGAGGGTGGGCGCTGATGCCTATCTTACAGGATATTTAGTTAGCCTAGTTTGGGTATCAGTTGCAACACTGTCTAAAACTATTGTTTTACCTTGTTTACCTTGTACTTTCCTGTATAACAAACCCTTTGTAATCTTTAAGGTGCAAATAAACTTATTTTATTTTTTATTTAATATCTATTTAAAGTAGGTGACTGAAGGTTTTAGAAGCGATAGTGGTCTAATTTCAATATTTATTATGTTTTTTACCGACTTCACAAAAAGGAGGAGGTACTATGTTCGGCTGTTTGTATGTTTTTTTTTTTTTTTTTTTTGTATGTTTGTTCATCGATTACTCTGTCAATTGTCAACGGATTTTCAAAATTCTTTTTTTGTTCGTAAGCAGATAGTTCTGAGGTGGTCCCATTGTCACCAAGTTAGGATCTGATGATGGGATCTTAGAGAAATCGAAGGCAACCCTCAAATTTTATAGGCTCACTTATTGTTTTTCGCATATTTTATGAAGTATCTTGTGTATTTGCGTATGGTTGTCACCATCTCAGTTAGCTGAGCTGATGATGGAAGGTACAACTCCTTAACAGTAAGAAGTTACTCGAACAGGCAAGGACTGTTTTAGTAAATTGTTTTGATGTTTGATAGGGCATTTGCCACATTTGGGCTCATGATCATCAAGTCATGACCTGATGCTGCAGTCAGGATAGTCTGCAGAGTACCTAACTCCTCGACAAATAACAGCAGATATATCGTGTTTAGGCTCATTGAAAAGGGCTCGATGTGTGGATAAACGTACTGTTAATGAGGAACACCGAAGTACATAGAGACCTGATGCTGAAGCCAGGAGCATCAGAAAAAGTACAAACCTTCAAATTACAGCACAGTAGTCGTGTTTGGGCTCATTTTAAACAGGACTAACATTAACTCGACACTAAAAAGTAAAAAATAAAAAACTTTTTACAAAAAAAAAACCGACTTCAAAAAGTAAAAACTTAAAAATAACTTAAATTTCGGAAGTCGGTGGCAACACAAATTGACTGGCAGAAGAAAAGACACCGACTTCCGAAATTTAAGTTATTTTTAAGTTTTTACTTTTTGAAGTCGGTTTTTTTTTTGTAAAAAGTTTTTTATTTCTAAATCTGTCAAGCTTTTTTTGGGACGGTATCGGAGCGCAAAATACTTTGATTGTGACTGTTACGGTTACATTGCAGTAATTACAGATTAAAACAATAATTCATAATTAATAGCAATGAGATATTAAAGGATATAAAAATACAAATAATGAGTAATAGTTACATAAAATAAACACTTTATTCCATTTGATAGAATAAAAAATAGTTTGTCCCATTTGTAGTTTTTCAAGGAGTTCACGTTTTGGGTGCATTTCGTATTATATTCTTCTGCAAATTATTGTAACACCACTGTTTGTAAGAGCCCTAACGTACCGCATAAATTTAGAGCCCTGAAAATAAGTTTCCATTTCATTCATGAGCTAGCAACTTGTCGAAGCTTCGCACGGATATTACAAATCTTTGGAAAATCCAGGATATTCTCTTCGATAACATATGCATATACATATTAAAAACCTCCCTCTTGAATCACTACATCTACTAAATAAAAACGCATTAAAACCAGTTGCGAAGTTTTAGGGCTTGTACACAAAACTTCGATGCGACGCGATGCGAATTCGCAACGCAGAAAGTTGCGACACGTATTGCTGCGATGCGAATTCCTGCGGCAAGTAGCTCCCTAAGGTGACCATTCCTTCGACGACCGTTAGCCGTACTGGACGAATTTTGAAATCTAGGTCGTGTAAAGGTACTAGATTTGCGAAGTGACATGGATCGTAAAAAGAAGTGTGCACTTTTGTTATTGCTTAGGAGATACAGGCAAAAGAAACAATGAACATTTTAGGTTCATACATTATTATAGTTATGAACACCGAAGGGAACTATGAAGCTTTTAGAACCTTTATTTTCATTCGAAGAGCTGTCTCAGAGCGAACTAAAAATAGCATCAACATGTGTGACGTAATATCGCAGAAATGCGCGATGCGAATCAATCCGTAAGTTCTTGCGATGCGTAGTAGAAGCTCGCAGATTTTTGCGTTGCGACATCGCACCGCAGTTTTGTGTACAAGCCCTTAAAGATCTAAGCATACATATGGACAGGAAAACAGTTTAAAGCAACTTTGTTTCATACTTTGTAGTGATAAATCACTAGAAATAGCAATATGCGACTATAAACTTAGAACGTACGCAATGCTAATGATAAATTATCTACCTGAGTAACATTTACGTATTTTCCAAGTACTAAAATTACCTAAGCTCGAACTAACAAGATCAAAACACAAACTGTACCACTAATTAAGATAATTTTGGAAACTAAATACAATATTATTAGATACTCGAGCCCGCGCGTTCTAAGGATTCGAGTGAAACTAATTTCAGTTGAAACAAGTATGGATATTGTAACAATATTAGTTTTGCATTTTCAGCTGAAACATGGCCGCTGTACCTTGGTATTAATTGCAGTGTTTTTGATACACGAGGGTTTTTATGACTTGTTTCATTCATTTATCATAAGCACCAGCCCACAAGCGTCTGCTACTGGACATAGGTCTCACCTAATTTTTTTCCACAGCTTGCGCTCAACCAACGGCTCCCTGCGACCTTTATCATAATAGATATAGTCTGGACTTATTTTTGTTTCAAGAGTTCCCTTAAATCACTTTTTTAAACCAAGTTTAAGGGCTTAGTAAGAAAGTTAATTCATAGAATTTAGGCAAGCAAGTTACGCATAGGGTTTTTGTGTAAAAAGTTAATCGCAACTATATTACTTTATGTAATGCATATTATTGAAATCTATATTTTCATGATTTACATTCATAAAAATGAAAAATTCTACTTTCTAAGTAAAAATAAGTTACGATTGCACATTTTGACACTCGTAAGGATCTCATAACATTATGTTCATCATAAGTGAAACAGCAACAATGGTATGTCTGGGCATAGTATTTAAAGTTACAATTCGCCTTTGTACGAAATATTTTTTCATTTATTTTGCTACATTTACAGAGGCAACTAGTATAGAAAAAAAAAAACTCTTATTTTTTCTTCTTTGTCCATCCCTGTTCCCGTTATTTGGGGTCGGGTCTCCTCACTCTACGGCGCCAGGAGAGTCTGTCCTGGGTTGTCGGTTCTGGCAATTGGGCTTTCTTAAGGTCTCTTTCTATATTTGACCACCAGGTTGACGGAGGTCGCCCTCTACTTTCTTTAGTTCTGGCATGGCCAGTGCAATTTTTACCACGCGGTCTTCTCTTCGTCTTTTTACGTGTCCATACCATCTGAGGCGTTGTTCTAACATTTTGTCTAAAAAATAAAACTGCCTCACATAATAAAAAAATTCGAATATTTTGCAAAACGCATATACCACTCAATAGTAACGGTCGAGAGAATCCCTCTGTGTTTGATCACGGACGTGTCTGATAAAAATAGATAAAACTACAATTACACGATACTGCCGTTTATTGAAATTGCAATCTATCAACTACATGATAACGTTCTGTTTCCTTTAACCTTCGTGTTGTTGCTAACCGGCTTTACGGTCTGCTTGATCAGTTTTCATTCATCCGCAAAAAAATACGTAATAATAATAGTCAGTTTGTATGTCTCTCTGTTATTTGGATTTTGCAAACAATTATTGAAGAGAATATTTATGCCAATTAGGAGTATATTTGGAAGAAACGCTGAATGATTAATTCTTTGGCGTAATGATAGATCCATACTAATATCACAGTCTCTAATATTATAAATGGGAAAGTGTGTCTGTCTGTCTGTTTGTCTTTCTTTCACGGCAAAACGGAGCGACGGATTGACGTGATTTTTTAAGTGGAGATAGTTGAAGGGATGGAGAGTAACATAGGCTACTTTTTGTCTATTTCTAACGCGAGCGAAGCCGCTGGCAGAAGCTAGTTAAATAATAAAAATCAACAACCTCACTGCATAAAAATAAAAAGTTAACTCAGAGACGAAAACAAGATGTAAAAAATCAAAGGCTGCAATTTCGGAAGCTGTGTTTCGGTTTCCTGTAATTGCCACCAGCTTCCAAAATTGCAGTTTCCGAAGTTTTATATTTTGCCTCATAGAGGATTAGAAAAAGCCGATAAAAAGAGTAACTTTATACTTTCTAGCTGTCTCCATCATCATAAAAAAAAAAATCATAAAATCATATTTATTTTTGTAAATAGGTTATATCATAACACTTTTACACGTCAAAATTTGTTTTTTTTTTTATTTATATTAAGCGAACGATGGGGCCGGTGTTTCGTAGCTGGACTGCTCTGAGAAGAAACATCCGAAACAAACTCAGAGGTCAAAGTCTCTTTTAAAGTCCATACAATCGTATTGGTCAAAAATGTGCGAGAACCATGGAGGTTAATCATCAGACCCTTGTTCCTGAGTGAATTTAACATAATGTTGTATGTCACAGGAAGACAACGTGTGTGCACAATCTATACTAATATTACAAAGCTGAAGAGTTATTGTTTGATATGTTGAACGCGCTTATCCTAAAAATTACTAGACCGATTCGAAAAAATATTCTTGTGTCGGATAGCCGCTTTATCAAGGAAGACTATAGGCTATATGTTATACAAGGTGTATTTTTGGTCTTGCTCAACACGCTAGGAGATGATTCTACCCACGAAAACAAACAACTTTTATAATGAAACCAACTCTGAAATCGCGAATAAAATATCAGCTGTTTCTAAGAAAAGTTCAATGCCCTCGGACCATATGTATGAACCAGCTGATATTTTTTTCGCGATTTCAGAGTTGGTTCCATAATAAAAGTTGTTTGTTTTTATGAGTAGAATCATCTCCTAGCGGGTTGAGCAAGACCAAAAATACACCTTGTATAGGCTATAGTCTTAGCGTGATGTTCACGCTACGATTTTCACGAGAGGAGTAGTAACCAAAGATATGAATGAAACCGCGGCAGACAGCTAGTTTCAGAATAATCGAATAAATAGAAGTGATAAAATAAGCTTAAACTAGATTTGAAATAAGCCAAGAAACACAGAACATATCCGTGACTCTAACTAAACAAAAAAAAATTGGTTGCCTGTAAAGTCGGTATACGGGCGAAAGTTTTACGTGACAACGACTTTGAGTGGTAAAATAATTTTAATGTGAATATTACGCGTGCCTTTCACTTTTTATGTCTGTCTCTCTCGCTCTTAGGCGGGCTAACCATGCCCGAGTGGAAGGGACGCGTGCCTCTCACTCGCTCTCATTGTGAGCGCATAACGTGAGCGGAGCGTAACGCAGTTTCTTGAAGTGTCACCCGGCAAACCAAATTTATAAGACGTTGTCACGTCAATAATAAATATGTAGTATAGCACTCGCCAGAATGTTAGCCATACTAAAAAATATATCTTACAATTATTTTGAAGTATGGCTAGAGCCAAACTCAAGACAGTGCCGGTAATGTATTTTAGCCATTGTCAGGAAAATATGGCCGTTTTCGACCCCAGAAAAAATAAGCACTAAAACTAACATATTATTATTTCACACTATCTTTATTTACTATTGGCATCGAAATTCGTGCACTTAATAAAAACGAAATAATATATCTGGGTATAAAAAACTAGACATTTAAAAGTCCGGAAATGGATGAAACTGCTATGAATATACAAAATATGGGAACACTATCACTGTAAATAATACTGGTATGACTGAATTTATGCGCAAACCATTACAGTTCATAAATATTTTAACACAATTCTTTGTTCGACCTTGAATATTTTCACGCAGACGAAAAGAAATAAACACAACGATTTACAGTCTTTCATTTTCTTTTTTTTATATACAGGGTGTAGCGTAAATAGTGGTCCAGCGTTAAGGATTCGATTAACCAGATAATTTACTAACCTACTACAATTTTAACCATTTTTACGAATTTGCAGATAATGTAAAAAAATGGATTAAAAATAGAGAAGAATTGCTTTTTCTCTGAAAATACATTTATTCACGATAGCTCTAGTATTCAGCAATTATAAACAGAATTCAGAAAAATAAAAGATGTTTCTTTTTTTTAATACAACCAAATTTATAACAAAATATGGCAGTTTTATAAAAAAAAAAAACTCTGGAACCCTTCGGTAAAAATGGTTAAAATTGTAGTAAGTTACAGTAAATTATCTGGTAAATCGAATCCTTAACGGTGGACCACTATTTACGACACACCCTGTATATGACTTTTCCGTCCATATTTTACTACATAGTATAGAACAAAGTCGCTTTTCACTGTATCTGTCTGTACATAAGTATGCTTACATCTTTAAAACTACGCCACGTCTCGGTGCGTTTTTTTAAATTTATAGAATGGTTCAAGAAAAATCTTTATATTCGCAATACGGTAGTTTACGCCATTATCAATTGACGTAATTTTTATGAGCTGTTAAAACGCAATTCTCCAATAGATTTTGTATGACAATGGCAACTTATGACGTCACTAAAATAACAACTCAGTTGACTATCTATTTATTGATTTCAAAGCAACTAAAAACCAAATTTTATATGAAATTGAAAATGAACCGAATTTATTGGGCTGAAGTTAAAAGTGGTTTTATAGAAATTGTGTCTATAACCACAGATTAATAAATAGTTACTACGTAACAGATACTTCACTCCCATACAAAAACGAAAATACCTACGCTATAATTACCTACAAAATCATAATAATAATACCAGCTGTTTGCTGCGAGGAGAAATGTACCATAAGCACGCACAAAGACAGTTGAGATTGCTTTGCCCGCCGCGCGACCCACGTGCGATTGCGTCATCTAGCGAATGTACTAGGGTTGTACGTATGACGATAATGGTAATAAAACGAATGTTTTAGAAAAACAATTATTTTTTTATTTGTTGATCAAATATTTTTTAGTTTAATAAAATGACTGATGCATATTTTTCGTTTCTTGAATTCCCGATTATTATATTTTAGTGTCAAAAATATCCAAAACCGCGTGAATAATTTTAATAAATAATCAAAAGGGAAACAGGAGAATTGGGAAACAGGGGAATTGCACAATAATCACGCAATAATTACGTGGTTTCGGCATTTTGATAGTCAGCGCTGTACCCGTGACGCGCGAGCACTCAGCCGGGCGCGCGACAGCCCGGTGTTCGTTGTATCGTCGACGATACGCGAAGCGGTAGGCATAAAACGCGTGGCCTTGAGCGAGTGACGGACGCCTGCTATAACCTGGTTCATTAAAGAAAGGAATCTAAAATGGCGGCGCTTATCATGTTCTCTCGCGCGCACACTAGTGCCGTCTATACTCACTCGCGCGCTTACCATCAACATAAAAAAAATTGTCTTGATTTGCTTCCAAGCTGCCTTGACGCGCTCAGCGCTCGTTTTTACGAATATCTTGTTATAATTTTCTGTTATTTTTCCGTTGTTACCTGTTTGTTATTGTGGTAAAAGTAGGCACTGTTTTCGATGAAAACAATAAAAAATCATAATAATATTTTCGAATTGAAAAAAAAACTATATCTTTAAATTTTATATGCAGACTGTACTATCGCAAGTACATGCCGCCATTTAAAATTACTTTCTTTAATGAACCGGCTTATAACATTTATTGGTTAATGGTGTAAACTACCCAATTGTAAAACTTGCCAATTATAGTAAAAAAGCAAAGATTTTAAAAGCTTTGTAACACTCATACGAAGCTCGAGGTAATCGTTAGTATTCGGTAAATTTGATTGAATATTCATCGAGCGTTTGGCTTAGTTTTTGCCCATGTCATGTTAGGTTTTTGGTTAATGCTCTGCTCCCGTCGGTTATGGCGAGATGTTATGTAGCCTGTGTCCTGATAAATAAGTTATATTACTGTAAAGTTTCATCAAAATCCGTTCAGTAGTTTTTACGTTAAAGAGAAACAAACATCTACACACATGCAAACTTTCACATCCGTACTAATATTATAAATGCGAAAGTAACTCTGTCTGTCTGTCTCTTCTTCACGCCTAAACCACTGGACCGATTTGAATGAAATTCGGTACAGATATAGTCTGGGTCCCGAGAAAGGACATAGGATAGTTTTCATCCCGGAAATCTCCCGGGAACGGAAACTATTATTCCACGCGGACGAAGTCGCGGGCAAATGCTAGTTTATAATAATAGTAGAATAGTAATACTGTGATTACTAGAGCAGGAGCTCGGGAGATTCATAAAAAAACAATGGCAAAATTTGTCTTTTAAAAATTATTACTATTATTTATAGGAGAATTCCATTTAGTCTTAGTAAACTCCGAATTTTAATCTATTTCATTATTTTTCTTGGTACATAAGGTTCTTGCTTTTCACAATCTAATATATAAAATTCTCGTGTCACAGTTTTCGTTGCCATACTCCTCCGAAACGGATTGACCGATTTTGATGAAATTTTTTGTGCATGTTCAGTAGGTCTGAGAATCGGCTACTATCTATTTTTTTTTTCATTTTTTTAACGCGGGTGATAACGCGGGAGTCGGCGGGAGGCATCTAGTCTCTGTATAAAAATGTATCCGTAAAGAAATCCTAATAAAACCCAATCATCAGTTGTGTTTCATCTTCCGCACAATCTCTTTCGCTTTCTGCATTAGAATGAACAGTTCTATTGGAACGAATCATAATACACCGAAGTCTATGACCACTCAACTACAGATGAGTAACTAACCAGCAATTCTTTTTGATCTATATTCAATAAACTACAATGTGTACTGTTATTGAGGAATTCCATTATGTATTTCTTTAGATCTTTACATAATTTAAACAGGGTCTTATTGAGAGTGTACTCTTCAATACATAACATAAAACAAAGTTGGTTTCCTTTGTTTATCTCTGTATGCTTAGATCTTTAAAAGTAAGCAACGGATTTTTCATTAAAATACGGATGACGACAACATAAAAAAATGGCATTCTGTTTAGTCCGTCTTGTAGATTGGCCAAAAATACGGGACACGTATTTTTTGCTTTATCAAAATAATAATAAAATACAAAGATAAAGAGCAACAAAGTTCTGGGGTGGGGGCATAGTGGGGGCTTTTGACGCCACCGTAATGCAAAAATTGTATCTCATCGTGACGTCACGCACAACTTCAACGCACTGTATCGTCGTCATTTTTTGTTTACAAGAAAAAAGAAAAAATACGTGTCTAAAATTTTTTAATAATCTCAATGACGGACTAATTACTTTTTTCGTCGTCTCGCTTATTGGTATAGTAACAAACAGATAAACAAAATTACTTTCGCATTTATAATATTACGTATGAAAGATATAAAGAGACGGGACTGAACCAACGTAAATTATGAAAATGGGTTAACTGATGTTGTCCTAAAAAAGAAATGAGTGTCGCTTTAGGTTTTATTTTATAAGGTGTTAACCTTATACAATTCGTTATCTTTATAGACCCTCTCAGTTCTTGGTTTATGTAGTATGTAGCACATAAATAGTAAATTACTCGTGCATAATATTTAGGATAATGTTACTAGAATTTATAAAAACTTTTGTTGAAGTAAATTTTTTTTTACAAAATAGAAAAACGCCTTTGAAGACATTACAAGGGATTTCTATTACAAGATCTTTCCTCTTTATAATAGAAGTATAGAAAACATTGTAATCTTAAATTGAAGGTACAAGCCAATTATTTTATAACATATAATATCATTGGTACAAGCAATGATATTATCCCTAAACACTTTCAAAGGATTATAAGTTGAAAGAAAGAAAGAAAAACAGTTTATTCGTGCTATAAGATGGTAAAGTTTTACAGTAAAAGAACGAAAAGAACTTAACAATTCTATTATAAACTTATGCACGAAAGAACTAGCGCTCAGCATAATGCCGGGCCCGTACACAGGTGCAAGTCCACGGCGCTGGTTTTCAGCGCTAGCCGAGGGCGTGTTTCTGACTCAGAACAATGGAGAACGTTAGTTGCTCAATTGTTCTGAGGCACGATATACACCATAAAAAAAAAGTAACATAACGCATAGATAAAGACAAAGATACGAATATTAATCAAATTCTTGTAACACTTGGGCAATGTTAAGCCGGTGATCCATTGCATTGATCTATAACTATACGCTGTGACTGTTCTTTTCAAAATAAGTGGAGCACGTCCTGTAAGGTGTGGCGAGTCACGGATGGCGAGCGATGGGTAGCTCGCCGCCTGGCTAGGACCAGGACCGCGTAGACGGCGCGTTTTGTTCCACGAGCGCCTCAAAGAGAAGGAGTCAGCACAAGAAGGGGCCCAACAGGGCCACGCCTGCCGGAGTCGCGGAATGTTTATAATAGTTACCGTTACCCTGGAACATAAAAGGCAATCGAAGGAACATGAGTGGGTTTTAGTCAGTAAGTGTCTGACACGCCCTCCCGCCGCACCCAGGACGGGAGCAGTCATTGGATGATTTCCCACTCACCAAAAAAAAAAGGTGCGGCGAGTCATAGAAATTAAGATAATGAAATTAAATGTAATATGTACTAGGTATGTTAATTACAAAGTTGATTCTAAAATTGTTATTTTAATTTGAATAGTAATATTTTAAAATAAATTTTAATTATAATATTTTTTTCTACGCCGGAAACGGTAGTATACGAGTACAATAGGTACTAAGTAATATTATGACAATTGTAATTCTAAATACTAAGAAATAAACGATATTCTATTCAATCATATAGGTTAGGTTTCGTATGGGTCTATAGACCTATATGGGCCAACCGAAATAAAGTTATTAATTATATTTAAAAAACGCGAGCCGGAGAGCTTAGTGTAGGGTCTGAGTGCCCAGTCAAATCGAGCGTCCAGCGGGGCGGGGCGGCGTTCATATCAAACAGATGCTTTGACACGTACGCTGTGTCCTGTGTGGCGGCCGCGACGAAACGTTGAACACTCCTTCGGGCGCTCTTCACTTAGTTCGTACACTAATGGCACGATAAATAGACGTTACTAAACACTGACTTTGGCTTAGCCATGTTCCCGTCTCTATCGCGCACTTGACGTTTGCCAGTTGTGTAACAGTGACAGGTACAGTGCTAAGCCAAAGTCAGTGTTAACTAACGTCAATGTAACGCTGGTCGTTGCATCGTCGTCGACTCGCGTTGGTGATCCATTAGCGTGTGGCGACATCTATTGCCGAACACGTGAACTACAACTGACATCCTATATCGCTATATACGAGTTTTCGGCGACATTAGCACATGTGACACCACACCCGTCTGGTCGGGGGATCCTCCCTTTTCAACGAAGGATGCGGGACTTTATACTCTGTTCTTCATACCCCCCCCCCCCTCCCCCCATAAACAAAACAAGCAGAAGATGAAGTGGCTTGACTGATTTACTGGCTTATTTTTGCATCACGAACTCCATTTTCAAGCTTGCACAAAGAGCCAACGAGCAAACCCGCGCGATTTTAAGTCCACAGACTTTTAAGTACTCCATTGACCTTTGTCTCGCGAGTGGATCAGCGATTTTGCTCGTAAATGGATCATCGCCTTTATAAACCAATCATCAAAGTCTCGACTTAGACCAAACAGCTGAGCTCAATTCCGAACTTGACTAAGATTAATCTATTCGATCTTTTTAGTTATAAAACTTTGTATATAATGTGAATAAGTAAAGTAGGTACTTATAGTACGATTTTTAATTCGAGTCAGAAAAATTACATTTCCAGTGTTGCAGGTTTTTAGTCCCAAATAAATAGTGATGTGGTACAATAATGCCAAGAATTTGGCTTGGGGCTCCCGATATACTGACGCACGGGGCAGAATGGTGGAAAACTGGGCCCTAGAGGCAGGCCTAGTTGTGCTGAACCAGGGTTCCGTCCCCACGTGTGTGCGGATGCGGGGTGAGTCGGTGGTGGACATCTCGTTCGCCAGCCCCGCTCTGTCACCGCGTGTCGTTGACTGGCGCGTAATGGAGGAGGTGGAGACGTTCTCCGACCACCGGTACATCCGGTTTGACGTCTCCGCCCAGACCTCCGCTGCGCCGGTCCGACGGACCCCAAGCGGTCCGCGTTGGGCGCTGAAGCAGCTGGACCGGGAGCTTCTCCTGGAAGCCTCGATTGTGCAGGCCTGGGTGTCATCACCGGACAGGCCTGCCGACATCAATGCCGAGGCTGGGTGGTTCCAGGAGGCCATGTCCGATATCTGTGACATGGCAATGCCCCGGGTTCAGCCTGGAAGGGGTCAGCGCCAGGTGTACTGGTGGTCGCCGCAAATCACGTCACTACGTGAGGCGTGCGTGGCTGCGCGACGCCCGTACACTAGACACCGCAGGCTCCGTATCCGCCCTGTGGATGCGGATGCCATTGAGGCGGAGCTGTACGAGGGGTACAGAGCGGCGAAGGAAGCCCTCCGACTGGAGATTATGCGGGCCAAAGCTTCGGCCCGCCAAGAGACGCTGGGGACTCTGGACAGAGATCCGTGGGGGCGCCCCTACTTGGCGGTGCGGGGCAAGCTCCGTACCGCGGGCCCCCCGCTGACGCAGAGTCTCCGGCCCCAGGTCGTAGAGGGCGTTGTGAGCGCTCTGTTCCCTTCGCGGGGGGAGTTTTCTCCCCCGCTCATGGCTCCGCCACCGGCGGTGTCCGATGCGGACCGCGACGGCGACGACGACGACGTTCCAGAGGTGACCGAGGTAGAACTGGGAGTGGCGGTGCTAAGGCTTAGGGCCAAGAACACCGCCCCAGGACCCGACGGCCTACCAGGGAAGGCCTGGGTCCTGGCCTTAGGGGCTCTCGGGCCTCGACTAAGGGGGCTCTTTAGCGCATGCTTGGAGGAGGGCCAGTTCCCACTTCGTTGGAAGACAGGGAAGCTGGTCCTCATACCGAAGCCGGGGCGTCCTGCGGACTCTCCGTCCGCGTACCGGCCCATCGTTTTGCTCGACGAGGCGGCAAAGCTCTTGGAGAGAGTGATTGCGAGCCGCCTCGTCGAGCGGCTGATGCGGGTGGGGCCGGATCTGGCGGACGGTCAGTTCGGCTTCCGCAGGGGACGCTCCACGGTGGACGCCATCATGCGCGTACGAGCCCTTACGACAGGGGATGCGGTGGCACAGGGCAGGGTCGTCTTGGCGGTGTCTCTCGACATCGCCAACGCCTTCAATACCCTGCCTTGGGGGTGCATAGGGGCGGCACTCCGGTATCACCGGATGCCTGCCTACCTCTGTCGTGTGGTCGAGGCCTATCTGACGGACAGGGCCGTCATCTACCCCGGTCACGAGGGAGTGTGGAGTCGACGAGGGATGTCGTGCGGTGTTCCACAGGGATCGGTCTTGGGGCCGCTTCTGTGGGACATCGGGTACGACTGGGTGCTGCGCGCCGACCTTCCCGAAGGCGTCAGCGTAGTGTGCTACGCTGACGACACGCTAGTCCTAGCGCAGGGAGGGTCGTTCCAGGCGGCGGCCGACTTGATGTCGAGTGGTGTTGCGACAGTCGTGGATAGGATCCGGCAACTGGGACTTGAGGTGGCCCTGCACAAGTCCGAGGCCATGTGTTTTCATGGCCCTCGGCACCGGCCACCTCCGGGGTCTCAGATAACGGTAGGAGGGGTTCACATCGGTGTCGAGTCGACGATAAAGTACCTGGGACTTGTCCTCGACAACCGATGGAACTTTACGGAGCACTTCCGACGTTTGGGCCCCAAACTGGCGAAGGCCGGAGCTGCCCTCAAGCGGCTCCTGCCCAATCTCGGTGGCCCAAACGCCTCCTGCCGGAGGCTCTACACGGGGATCGTGCGGTCCATGGCCCTCTACGGGGCTCCGGTGTGGGCGCCCAATCTAGCCGCGGCTCCGGCCCGACTTCTGAGGGCGTCCCAGAGGGTCATGGCCATTCGCATGGTGCGGGGATACCGCACGGTCTCCTGTGAGGCGGCATGCCTCCTTGCCGGCGTCCCGCCGTGGGATCTGGAGGCAACAGTCCTTGCACACACGTACGAGTGGCGCGTGGAAGTGCAACGCCGGGGTGAAGTCCCGATGCCGCGGGTTATCGCGGCACGGCTCACGGAGCTCCGGCGAGATCTCATGGCGGAATGGAGACAACGACTGTCGCAACCTAGTGCTGGGCACGCCGTTATAGCGGCGGTAAGACCCCTCTTTGAGGAGTGGCTGGAGAGGCGTCATGGCACTCTCACGTTTCGCTTGACACAGGTCCTCACCGGACATGGTCAGTTCGGGAGGTTCCTGTGTCGGATTCGGGCGGAAGCGACGCCTGGGTGTCACCACTGCAGTAACGGTCGCCTGGAGGACACGGTCGAGCACACAGTTGAGGTGTGCCGCGCATGGGCGGAGCATCGACGTGTCCTCGTAGAGGCGATCGGCGGCGGTGACCTATCGCGCCCGGCGCTGGTTCAGGCCATGCTTCGGGGCGAGACGGAATGGGATGCCGTCGCCTCCTTCTGCGAAGCAGTTATGCTAGTGAAGGAAGCGGCGGCGCGCGAGAGGCAACGACGAGCCTCTCGCCCCGGACTAAGACCCAGGCGAAGACGTCGAGAGTCGCAAGACGACTACCGGCCACCGTAGGCGCGGTTCTGCGGATGGCGAGCGATGGGTAGCTCGCCGCCCGGCTAGGACCAGGACCGCGTAGACGGCGCGTTTTGTTCCACGCGCGCCTCAAAGAGAAGGAGTCAGCACAGGAAGGGGCCCAACAGGGCCAACGCCTGCCGGGGTTGCGGAATGTTTATAGTGGTTACCGTGACCCTGGAACATAAAGGGCAATCGAAGGAACATGAGTGGGTTTTAGTCAGTAAGAGTCTGACACGCCCTCCCGTCGCACCCAGGACGGGAGCAGTCATTGGATGATTTCCCACTCACCAAAAAAAAAAAAAAAAAAAAAAAAAAAAAAAAAAAAAAAAAATGTGGTACAATCGAGTTTTTACAATTAAATCTTAGTCGAAAATACTTTTTTTATTCAATATCAAATTGCCTTTAACTATAAAAAAAATATTACATGTAATTTACGGTAATTAAATAGAAGACATACACGGTAGGTAATTTAATATTACATAAAACACATTTATATTATTTGTTTTTGGTAAGGTCCATATTTCTAAATTTGTTATATTTAAGACGGTATGTATTAAATATTTACAATAAAAAAACGCTTTGGTTCCTAATAAAATAAAGCATGGCTAAATGTCTAAGTCTATCGATTGTAGAACATCACTATTGTAGCGGGTCACCCTTTTTGGTATCAGTGACAGTTACACTTGTCATTTTTCTGACTCGAATTAAAAATCGTACTATAGATATACAGGGCAGGCAGATATAATGCAAGTTTTCTTAAACATCGATCGATGTATTCAAATGAAATATTATCTTAATTCTTCCTAATCCGTACTAATATTATAAATGCGAAAGTAACTCTGTCTGTCTGTCTGTCTGTCTCTTCTTCACGCCTAAACCACTTAACCGATTTGAATGAAATTTGGTACAGATAGTCTGGGACCCGAGAAAGAACATAGGATAGTTTTCATCCCGAAAGCCCCCAGAAACGGGGAGTATTATTCCACGCGGACGAAGTCGCGGGCAAAAGCTAGTATTTAATCAAACAAAATAAAATCTAAATAGTTCCACTATACTATTTTTCGTAGAATTTGTAGAAATATACCCTAAGGTACACTGGTAGAAAATGCCTAAGGCATTAAGTCCGCCTATGTACTGTGTTCGTACATGAAGTTTAATAAATAAATAAATATCCTAAAATATATAATTTTTTTTGGTACACGTAATATTTGTTTGCCACAGTTTGTTATACATATTTGCTAGTTTAGTTTCACAATTTTATTTGTTTGTCAGTAAAATATCGTAAATTACTGTGCCTATTTATGTTTGTACTAGCTGTCCCCGGCGGTTACCCGTGTTAAGTGAGGTTTTTCTTCACTGCTTTGCTACTATGGGTTTTAGCGTGATGTTCCACAATTTTTTTTGATAAAAGGGCTATTAAAACAATATGCTCTTATCGAATAGTTTTAAAGATTATTATCTTTTTGACGGGCCTGTTTGGTCTAGTGATTAGTGGCCCTGACTGCTAAGCCGGAGGTCGTGGGTTTGATTCCCACCCAGGGCAAACTTTGTGTGATGAGCATGATTCTTTGTTCTGTGTCTGGGTGTAATTTATCTATAATATGTATGTATTTAAAAAGTATATAAGTATGTATATATCCTGAATGCGCGTGCTCCGATGAGGTAAAGCTAATGAGAAATGATTTGTCGCGAATTACCACGATTTTAGAAAATTACACCAGTCAGAATGCACTTATGATGAATAAAATGAACGACAGCATCATCGCGATCAAAAGTGAGATGTCCGATCTGAGGGTATCCCATGAACAAACAAGAACTTTAATAACATCGAATGTAGCAGAGATTAGTGCACAAATTCAGGATATTAAGTCCACAGCGGCTAAAATTACTTTAGATCATGGTAATATACAAAGTCAGTTATCTCAGTTAGAAATAAAACTATTAAACAGCGAAGAAAAAATAAATAAACTTGAAACTGAATACAAAGAAAATAAATTAATCCCACAATCCACTGAAACAAATCAGCTATGTGTCAATGAAAAAATTATTTGCGAAGTCCTAGACCGTAAAAAAAGGGAAAATAATATAATTATAGCCGGTATACCTGAGCAGATTTCCACAAATGCCGAAGAGAGAGTACTTAAGGACGAATCCGAAGTTTTAAATATCACCACAAAAGTAAATGAGAACGTACCAAAACCAAATAAAATATTTCGTATAGGAAAGTATAATGCCAACAAAATGCGCAGAATTAAAGTCTGCTATGATAAGCCGGAACCCGCCATGCTAATACTTCGTAATAGAGAAAAGTTACCAGATAACATAAAAATTTTCTCGGATCAAACCCCAGCGCAGCAAAAATATTTCTTGACTATAAAAGATGAAATAACGCGCCGAACGGAAGCTGGAGAAAGGGACTTAACTATTAAATATAATGGTGTACCAAATATTATAAAACAAGCATCAAAAAACTCCAACCACCAATAATAAATGAGACCTCATCGGACGCTATAACATATCAGATAGTAAACGATTACCAACAATTAAAAACAAAAAAATCACGCCTATCACTACTGTACTTAAACATACGAAGTATAATAAAGAGAGGAAAACTAGATGAACTTAAATGTATTATAAAATCTATATCAACAACTGTACACATTATTTTACTAACGGAAACATGGATACAAAATGAAAATCAAATCTTACAACTACAGATAGATAATTATACACATTACTACAATAAATTATAGGACAGACAAAAGAGGTGGAGGAGTGTCAGCGTACATACATAACGATTTAAAGCATAACCTCAGTGAATCTATATATCAGGACGGCAATAATTACCTGTGGGTTCAAATTGATAAACTCGCCCTAAATATTGGCGTCATCTACAACCCTGGTAACACAAATCTAGAAAGATTTCTCGATGTATATGATACACAACTGCAACAACGCAAGAGAGCAATAGTGTTTGGAGACTTCAACATCGACCTTCTAACAAAAAATACAACACTAAGAAAATACAAACAAGTAATAAAGGAATCAGGACATAAAATACTAAACAAAATTAGCAAAACTTATTGCACGAGAGACTCTAATACAAGGAAATCTATCCTAGACCACGTCAGTACAAATTTAAACGATGAACATTTCAGCTTGACCATAATCGACACATCCATGTCAGATCACAAGCAACTATACCTACAAATAAACAAATTAAAACCTCCTCCCAAAATACACTTAAAGTACGAAACAATGAATTACAAGAAACTATATATTTCAATGGAATCATGCAAATCAGAAGATACGCCAAAAAACTACAATGAACTGGAATCAAAAATAAAGCAGTGCGTAAAAGACAATAAAGTATTGAGAACAAAAGTTTTAAATCTTCCCCAAGATGACTGGATAAACAACGATATTATTACCAAAATCGGTCAAAGAAATTTTCTATGGACACAACACAAAAGTAATCAAGAAAATGAGTATTTAGAGAAACAATACAAAGAGATGAAAGAAAAAACTGCTAAATTAATACAAAATACGAAAAATTCGTACTACTACAAATTATTTACAAGTTGTGCCAACAACCCTAAAAAAACATGGGCACTTATAAATGATTTAGCTAAAAACAAAATAAAACAAAGTGGTGCTCCTTCAAAGCTCTTAGTCGATGGTAAGATAGTTACTAACACAAATGAAATTTGCGAGGTTTTTAACAAATATTTTTCTACCATAGGACAAATATTGGCAGATAAAATTTCGAAAAAGTATCATAGTACTCCTCATCAATGTGCTTTTATGACTCAAAAAAATAATACACAAGAACTTTTAATATTAGATCCATGTAGTGCTGAAGAAATCACCAAAATAATAAATAATCTAGACTCAAATTCAAGTAGATAGAGATAAAATAAGCACAAAAGTAATAAAAAGTTTAAAAGATTTAATCTCAGGTAGCTTGTCAAATTGTTTTAATAAACTCCTAACTGACGGAGAATTTCCGGACACCCTAAAGATTGCAAAGGTGACGCCGATCTATAAATCAGGGCCTAAAACTGACCCCGGAAACTATCGTCCAATTTCTGTTCTTCCAATATTGTCAAAAATCTTAGAAAAAATAATACATAGACGTTTATTAACCTACCTAGACTCCTTCAATTTTATATCCGAACGTCAATATGGTTTTAGAGCTAAAAATAATACCACTGCTTGATGAAATAAGAACAAAGGCGATTAAATAATGTAAACTATATATTAAAACACGTATGTAAAAATATCGGTATGACAGTGCACAATGTATGACAGACGAGAGAGAGCCTAATGAGTTGACAAGTACAAGCTCGGTAGATAATAATATTAACTATTTATTTTGTGTAGGCGTCCATATACTCCTAACATCCTCTCCTGGACGCAGACACTTTAAATGTAGACTCATAGATGCGGTGAAGATTTCATGCTTCGGTCGAGTGAGTCTTTTCGTTAATATATCGGCGACCATCTCTCCAGTGCATCTGTATTTAACCAGAATTTCTTTGGCGGCAATCTTCTCTCGCACAAAGTGATACCGGACGTCTTGCGTCTTTGACTTCTTAAAATTGATTCAACATTCTGACACATTAGTGAAGACGGGTTCTGATAAGAGTCATTATTTTCTGACCTTATTCTATGTTGCAGCGGTCTCAAAGTCATATTGTGTGCCGGTGGAGTGTCTATCGTATTATCAGGTATGTATGTTTCATCATTAACATCCTCAAATTGATCAGACTCGTCTGAAGTACAAATACCTTGAGATACATCCTGTACTTCATCTCTTTCATGTGTCTCATCAATGTTTCTTTCCACAGGTTCTTCGGGTTCATCACACAGAGGTAAACATATAGTTTTCTTTTCTTTGTGAATTTTATTCATTTTACTATCTTCATGTGTATTTTCAGCTTTATTTTCCTTTATACCCATGTTATTTTTAATAATTTCTTTTTCTTTTTCAGGTACTTTATCCACCTTATTTCTTTTAATTTTAGCTTCAAGGAACACTACATCTCTACTAACAATTCCTTTCTTAGTTTCAGGATCTATGAATTTGTAGCCTTTTGTACCGTCGCTGTAGCCAACAAATATTAATTTTCGCGACTTTACATCCAACTTACTTCTGTTTTCTTTAGGAATATGCACCATTGCAGGACATCCGAATATTCTCATATGGCTCAAATTTGGTTTTTTTCCAGTCCATACCTCATATGGCGTTGCATCTGATAAGCTGCGAGTGGGAGAACGGTTCACTATGTAAGCTGCTGTAGTGACGGCTTCAGCCCAAAAATCTTTCGGTAAACCAGAGTTTAACAACATACATTTAGCACGCTCAATTAGAGTACGGTTCATTCGTTCACTCAACCCGTTTTGTTCAGGAGTGTACGGATTTGATGTCTGGTGCAAAATTCCATGTTTTTTTAGGTAAGTCTCAAAATTATTATTTTTATATTCAGTTCCGTTATCAGATCTAAGAATTTTTATTTTTTTATTTAATTCATTCTCAACTCGATTCTTATATTCGATAAATTTTTCAAAGACTTCACTTTTGTTTTTAATAGGATATACGTATACTCGGCGAGAAAAATCATCAATAAAGGTTACAAAATACCTTGCTCCTCCTATAGATATCTGCTGCATCGGTCCACATACGTCACTGTGGATAAGTTCTAGCAAGCTGGTTGCGCGGGAACCTTCAGCAGGAAACGGTTTTCTCGTTTGCTTGCCTTCGAGACAGGTAATACAGATGGAATTTTCCATTCCTGTTGACAACTTGGCTCCTTCTGTACAGTAAGGTATTTTATTAAGCCTTGTAAAATTTAAATGGCCCATCCTCTGGTGCCACAGATAAGTATCATCATCAGCCTTGGCCATCATGACTTTCATTTCTATACAAGTATTAAACAGGTATGTTGCATTCATTAATCTAGCCTGTGCTATCAATTTGTTGCTAGGATTATAAATCTTACAGCCAGATTCATTAAATATTACTTTGCATCCATTTTCAATTATTTTGCTGACTGATAACAAATTTGTTTTCAATTCTGGTACAAATAAAACATTCCTTACCTGTATTTTATCGGTGCTGCCATCATGTGCCTTTACCTTAATGCATACATTCCCGCAGCATTCAACTTTTAATTCTTTGTTGTTAGCAATCCTTATGCTCGGTACAGGTGAAGCGGTGATATCAGTGAGCCAGTCCCGGTGCATCGTCATGTGCATGGATGCTCCTGAATCAACATGCCAAGAATTGGAGTCATTTGCTGTGGATGCTGAAACAGCTGCAACATACATTGTTTGTTTTCTGATGCCAACAATTTTTGCTGAGATGTCCGTACTTATTGCAATGAAAACATCTAGGACCTTTTTTGTCACTTTTGGGCACACATTTTCTTGAGTTTGTATAAAGTGCGGTAGTGTCTGACATTTTCACTTCCTGTAGTAATTTATTTTTTACTAAGTCAGCACTAATCTTCATACCGGAACTCTCCAAGCCCATAATCATGGGTTTATACATTTCTGGCAGCCCTGCCAGCATTAATGTGCCCAACCACTCATCGTCTACATGAAAATTTATATTTCGTAATTTGTGCGCGGCTGTCATAATTTTATTTACATAGTCTTCCACTGACAAACTGCTTTCTAAATTAGTGTTAATTAATTCTTTTAATAAGCCAACTTTCCGTGTCAGTCCTTGGTCTTCAAACGCCTTTGTTAAATTGTCCCAAACCTGTTTTGCATTCTGTGCATCCTGTATGTGCACATATAAAATCGGGTCGATTAACAATATCAGCTTTGACTTTGCTTTGGTATCTTGTTTAACTGCGTTGAGGTCGGAAGCATCTGGTGCTTTCAAAATGCAGCTATACAAATCTTCAAGTTGTAAGTATGCCTTAACGGCAAAACTCCAATTCGCCCAATTGTCGCGACCAGTCAACTTCTCAATCGACATCATAGAGTTAGTTCCAGCCATATTTATAATATATAATGTACATCTGAAAATAGCTGAAAAGAAAAAATCTATCGCGAGCCGGTAACTAAAAGTGAGGTTATACCCGTCAGATTTTACTTTCACTATATTTTTGTAAGTACTGAATAAAACTTGGAAATAACACTAAACGGCAGGCATGACTGGGCCCATAACCTGATGAAATAAGAACAAAGGCGATTAAATAATGTAAACTATATATTAAAACACGTATGTAAAAATATCGGTATGACAGTGCACAATGTATGACAGACGAGAGAGAGCCTAATGAGTTGACAAGTACAAGCTCGGTAGATAATAATATTAACTATTTATTTTGTGTAGGCGTCCATATGCTCCTAACACTGCTGCTACTATTGATCTAATAACAAAAATAAGAGATAACATTGATAAGAAAAATATTGTTTTGGGTGTGTTCATAGACTTAAAAAAGGCCTTTGATACCGTAAGTCATAAACTACTACTAGATAAACTAGAAAGCGTGGGTATCAAAGGTAATGCACTTAAAATGTTCAAAACATACCTAGCAAACAGATCTCAAGTAGTAAAAATTGATAATATCGAAAGTAAGGCATTACCTGTCGCTTACGGCGTCCCACAAGGATCCATATTAGGACCGTTGTTATTTTTAATATATATTAATAATATAACAAAGCTAGGACTACATGGACATGTAACTTTGTATGCCGATGCACGCAGCAAGTTGTCACTTCGGTGCAAACTGCGCGTGTACACAGCGTGCATCCGTCCCATCATGACTTACGCTTGTGCCGTCTTCGCACACGTAAAGCCATGCCGAATCCACACGCTACAGACACTCCAGAACCGGTTCTTGCGAAGAATAACGGGTGCCCCGTTCTACGTTCGCAACGAGTTCTTGCATCTCGATCTCCGAATCCCAACCATAGCCCAGTTCATGAAACGCATTACCAAGCGTTTCCTCGACTCCGCTGAAAAGCACCCCAACCCTCTAGTCGTATCAGCCGCCCGATACAGACCCCTGCAAATCAGCAGGATTCGCCGGCCGAGGCACACGCTCGCCACCCCCGACGACCCCATAACTGTCCTCCAGGAAAGTAGTAGGGCCACCAGTACGTTACGAACATACAGACACAGACCGCCGTCATTCCGCCCTCGCCGCCGAGGGCCGTCGCGACGTCCCGGTCAATGCCCGCCCCGTCCCTTGCTAAACGAGCCAGCCCGCGTCGCTGTGCCAGTAGCTTTAAATACGCCCCTAAATAATAATCCAAGATCGATCCAGCCTGTCCCTTTGCTGCCCTCCAACGACTCCCTAAGCCGAGGTCCGTACCCCACAGGGGGTGCCCTTAGCGCAGTCGTTGTAGAATAAGTTTTGCCCTGGCTGGAGGCCTAGAGTCACTCTTGGCAGCCACAGGATTGTCCGGTTAAGCAGTAAACAGCCTTAGCGAGCTGAACTGCAAGATGCCTTAGTTAGAAAAAAAAGAAAAAAAAAACACGTCAAAAAAAACTCTCACTTTAAATCAGGTACGTATTGACTATCGTATGAAAGAAAATGACATGTATTATTACTGCAAACGAACAGACAAAAAGATAAATTTCACATTGAGATAGCGATTTTATTCTGTCCCATTGATACGTTCAATCTCATCAAATGATTGAAGCAATAAATTAAGCCGGGGCAACCAGGAAGGCAATTTATGACTACCCCGGGCAATAATCTGTTTTAAATAAATCAACTTCGACGGTATCGTTATTATAAAAATAATTAAATTAATTAGCGTTTATTGATATGAAAAAATATGAAAATGGGAAAACAAAAAACAGGAAATTGGAGTAAAATTATGTTTATGTTGTTATAATTTAATTTGATAAACATTTGTACAAACTTTGAAAACGTTGTTCCGCTTAGTAGCGTTATCGGGACATATGCGCGAAAGACGTTTCTGCGAAAGGCACACTAAGCATAGCATTTGTGCGAAAGTGGACGTTTACGCGAATACGCATTTTCGAAAAAAGACATTTACGCGAATATGTTTTGTTGATAAGTTGCTTTCCGGGAATGCAGATCAAGTAAACTTTGGCGTGAGCTTTCGATCTAAAGTTTTGATTGGGTGACAACACTTAATACTTAATACTCATTTAATAATCATTTGACGGGTCTGTTGGTCTAGTGGTTAGTAACCCTGACTGCTAAGCTGGAGGTTGTGGGTTCGATTCCCACCCAGGACAAACATTGTGTGATGAGCACGAATGTTTGTTCTGTGTCTGGGTGTGATTTATCTATAATATGTATGTATTTAAAATTACATAAATATGTTTATCAGTTGTCTAGTTACCATAGTACAAGCTCTGCTTAGTTTGGGATCAGATGGCCGTGTGTGAGTTGTCCCGGGATATTTATTTAACACTTAATAGTCATTTAACTTTAAATTCACAAAAAAGATTTGGGTAGAGGTAGTTATTCAGTTTAAATATTCTATTGTGAATTGAACACTGCAATTTTAGTTTGAATTTTAAATAGAATAGAATTTCACTGACCACTGATTAGTTTCGACAAGCAACATCAAATAGAATTAATTAAACGTACTGAATAATTATGCGGATCTAACAACGCTAAATTGTGAAATAATAATGTTGCACAAAATCAAAGCCGTAATGCAACTGGTAAAATAGACTCCATTTTAATACCTATTTGCGTTTAGGGCTACCACAAGGCAGGTGGGAAGTTGCGAAATGTTTATAATAGTTACCGTGACCCTGGAACATAAAGGGCAATCGAAAAAACATGAGTGGGTGCTAGTCAGTAAAAGTCTTACACGCCCTCCCGCCGCACCCAGGACGGTAGTAGTCATTGAATGATTTCCCACTCACCAAAAAAAAATATATATAACCGTAAAGTAACCCCTGATTTTACGACGTAAGTGAGGCTTTTGAATAACAACCCTAATTGCAGCGGTCATATGAATAGAGGGCTCGGTAACCCGAACATATAATTATTAAACCGTGGCTGGTTTACCTTCATCGGACTTAAATACGTACCTATATTGTACGTAACAATGAATTTGTTTGTGAAAGTAATATAGCGCTTCAGTTTTTTTAGGGTGTTATATATTTTTTAGATTGTCTTATGAATGGAAACCCATCACTTAGCTGACATTGAGCTACAAATCAAAGTTATACTTGTTAGTCGAAGTTTTCTAATAAATTGTTAAAATTTTTATTTTCCTCGCGAGCCATTATCAAACTAGGAGAAAACATTAAAAAAATGTTAAATCAAATCTTTTAAAACGATCTCAAGTCTTTGTCCCATTAAATAGGGATTCATTTTAAAGCATGTGTATAAAAATATGGTACAGAATAAATCGGAACACCAAAGACGAATATTCAAAGGTATATTTTTATGTTCCGTAAGCATTTGCCTAACTGACAAAAACATGAACAAAGTCACGGGCAAAAGCAACTTCTACGATACCCTAAAACCGACACACCGACAATTTTAACTACCATTCGAGCACTTAGCAACAATCCCCAACAACACCCTAAACCTCTCACAGATGCATTTGAAGCTCCAGACAATAATACTGATGGCGAAATAATTCTAGGACATGTACGACAAGAACAACCTCTAAGAGAAATAACTAAGTTTGTCAATTACTAGGACCGTGCACCCGTCAACTTTGATCTTGTTTCTAAGATTAATGAAACTGATGTAGTATTGGATGGTTTAAATGTGTTATACCTTCCTATTACTGGAAGGATGCTGGTAATAATTTAAGTGTGTATTTCGTTACATTAATTAGCAAGTCATAATAATAATTTGTTAAAGCTTCCATGTTGAAAATAATAATGTATTCGGATATCGGTACTAGCTTTGGTTTTGTTAGTATTTAATCATAAATCTTTTGATTTTTTTTTATTTCACTTTGTGATTTTGGAAGTTGATTTCATTTTTAATTTAAAGCTTTTTAGTATCTATTTACTAAAAAATATACAAAACGTTTAAAAACCAATACTAAAAAAATTAATTGATGTAATAGGTATATTTTATTAAGATATTATGTAACAGATAAATCAAACATGGGGACGAATTAAGAACCTCCACTTTTTTGAAGACTTTAAAAAATTACACATCCCTTCCATCAACAATTAAAAGTACCTATTACCTTTATTCTTTATTGCACAAGAAAAACAATACACACATAAAAAATGGCGAGCTTAACCCAAAGTTGAGTTATCTTCCAGCAAACCTTAATTCTATAAAAGAGATTGCAATATAGGATAAGCCTGTGTGCAACAACAATACATTTTTATCTTAAAATTAAATTATGACATATTACTTATATAAAAAAGTATACTTACTATATATAAATAAATACATATAATATAAAATACATCAATCAACAGACAGGAAAACCTATTATAACTAAGTTATTATCTAAGCCTAAATAAAGTTATTGTGTAAACCTAAATAATCTACTTTCTTATTTAATTTAACAAAAACACACTACAAGCAAAGAATATTATTAACCTGAAAGGTGAAACGATGAAAAATTTAATAAACAGAACACACTCGGAAAGCAGGAAAGTAGAAGAAAAAATATAATTTCCTACAAACAATCTTGGCCAAACAATGATGGATCTGAGCAATATTCGTAGGAACTGGGTCATGCAAATTACAGTTTCTCTTCGTACAACAGAAACTCAAGAATCACCGAAGGAGTTCAGAGGAATTTAGAGAAAAACCTTTGGGGATGTAAATTATTTTAGGCTGGCTTCTGTCTGCGGTTTTTGTTCGCGTTAGGAAGGGACAAAAAGTAACTTATGTCACTCTCCACCCCTTCAACTATCTCTAATTAAAAAATCACCACAATTCGTCGCTACAAACACACACACTTTCCTATTTATAATATTAGTATGGATAGCATGCCTAGCTCCTACCATGTACTAAGTCCTTGGAACTTCGTTGAAAAAGTCAAGCTTTGTATATCCATACTTCCATACTAATATTATAAATGCGAAAGTAACTTTGTCTGTCTGTCTGTCTTTCTGTCTGTCTGTCTGTCTCTTCTTCCCGCCTAAACCAGAGAACCGATTTAAATAAAATTTGGTACAGATAGAGTCTGAGACCCGAGAAAGGACATAGGATATTTTTCATCGGATGTAATTTAAATGATCAACAAAAAAAACTTTTTGGGTACCTACCAAAATGGATTAATGGTCACCAAATTGTGTTAGGTTAGGTTAGGTTAGAACAAGTTAGTGACCACACAACGCACGAAGGCGAGCGAGCGCAGCAAGCGTGCCGCGGTAGCGGCCGCCGAGCGCCAGATCTACTAGTGATTCATATAAAGTTTCAGTTTTCAGTCAAATTCATATAAAAACCAAATTGGATTTAGTTCATAATATTTTAAAAAGCGTTATTTGGTGACCATTTATTCATTTTGGTTACCGTTTAGAACTTTTTTGGTAGTAAAATTGGTACTTTTTGGGCGGTGTTTAAACACAAGCATTTTTCATCCCGGAAATCCCCTGGTAACGGGTTCTATTTCACGCGAACGAAGTCGCGGGCTGAAGCTAGTTTTTTATAGGATGAAACTATACTTACTTCGTGGATGAAACATTTTAGAAATAGAACTCATTTCTTTCAACTCCTTGTAGAACTTTCTTTTGTAGTCTTAAAAATGTTCGAGAAAATACGACTTGTTTAACTGAATGTTTCCTACAATAAAGCCAAAAGATCTCGGGGGAAATATCTACAATTCGGTTTGTAACCAAAGAAAAATTAATCAGACAAGATAAGTGCCGTAGGAAATACAATTTGTCTCTAAATAGTCTTTTAAGATACTGTTGTTGGAACGCCTATAAAGAGAAAGCTACTTTATAGTCAAAGATTAGCATTAATACCATCTGGATAATAAAGTCAGTATTGATTCCAGCCGGTTTTGGCCTGGTACAGTTCTTACTATCTATTTAATCTCGGCCAATAAATATTCTTTGTTAATACTGTCTAGAGGTGAAATGGTGTCAATTTCAATAAAAAGCTGATTTTATGATATTAATGTTTCAGAATTGCACAAAAATTAAGAATAAGCGCTTCTTTCACATTCATCTAATAAGTTCTGATTAAAAAGGAGAAAAATTCATACAAATTCTGTTCCAATTTTAAAATTATTTGGTGGATTGAGGCTATTCCGAGGTGTTGAATCAGGCCCTAAAAGTAAAATACACCGTAGAAAAATTTAAGTGACCATATGCTAAATAGCCACTTCCACAATAAATGAGGACTTTGACTTCCACAATAAATGAGGTATCTTACATTTTTTTTTAATTCGATCCACTTGTTCTAGGATTTTCAATTAAACAAACTCTATCCCTTATATTGGGGACAATCCCGCCACACTATTCCCAATGCAACTCCTGAAAGCCAGAATCAATTTACACGTCCAGAAAAGAACCGAAGCAATCAAACTTTTCAGCTTTATAGCATAAGATAATAGAATCTATCATCTGACACTCCCTCCCGCCAGCGGAATAGTTCTAATAGTTACCGCGGTCCCGGACATAAAGGGCAACCGAAGGAACATGGGTGGGTTTAGTCAGTAAAAGTTTGATATTTCTAACGCCCCGCCCCGGGCAAGAGAAGTCATTTGAGAATATCCCATCCATTAATAAAAACATTTCCTACCGCCCCACCCAGGGCGAGAGAAGTCATTTAATGATCCATAAAAAAAAACACAGAAAAAGCTGCAAGCAAAAGTTAGTACAGATAAAGATCCAAAGGTTGTCTGGAAGAAATTGCTTTTTAGCGATAAGGCCGCCTATTAATAATATTGTACTCTTGCATATTTGTTTGTGTTGTCCTTTACTGTTTATTGTCCTATTGGTGTACAATAAAGAATATTCTATTATATCTATCTATCTATAAATAGAGTAACGAGTAATCCAACGCCACATCCCCATCAATCCTTTATTATTGACTTATGGAACACGCGAGCTCTGCTGTCCTTCAACCATAATCCCAGTTTGCATATTTTTGCTCCCCGCGCCGACAGCGCTAAGCACTTCAAATGTAATAACAAGGGGATAAATCAACGGGAATACATCGCTGTAAGCGCTGCTTTACCAATCTAATCGAGCTCGATCATCGATCAAATTTGGGATTATAGGAACTTTATTGCGTTTGGTTTGTTGGTACTAATGGGAAGGGAATAAAATATGTTTTGATGATAATTCGTAAAGTTATGTTTTAGGTTACGTAGTCTTTATAGGTTACGATTCTCAGTTTATAGGCTTAAAGATAGTAGATATGGTTTATTGGTTTTAAATCGGTAGTTTGCATTAGGTTATCCTAAACTTTGATATTAAATATTATTATAAGGTCTTCAGCTAGTTACACAATTATTGATTTAATAAAGTAAGCAAAATAGTGGTGTATTGCTTACTTTTCAATATCAACAATTTATTGATTTTTGGATGTGTCCTAAGTTCTTTAATTGTATCTCAGACAAGTCGTGATAGTATAACAACGAAATATGTTTGAAGCCTATAGATGAACAACCCGGCAGGCCAGGTTGGTCCTGTTGAGCCCCTTCCTGTGCTGACTCCTTCTCTTTGAGGCGCGCGTGGAACACTAACGCGCCGTCGACGCGGTCCTGGGAGCCAATTCTCGGTTTTAGAGATGATGTCGAATTTGACAAAAAAGTCGAATGACGTCATTTTTTCGTCAAATTTTAAAAGTTGCTATTCTGGGGATGTCGATTTCGACATTTGTCGAAGGCTAACGTTAGAGTTCATGTCGAGTGCTTCTGAGCAGTAGAGATGTCATGTCGATTGTAGAGATACGTCATTTCTGTGTGAATTCGTTTAGTTTTGGATTGTACCCTGTGTTTTTATTTCCTTATTTTTTTAATAAAATACGGCTTGGCATCTCATACCTACTGGAAATTCGATTTATACTTTTTGATTTGTGCATTGTGTTTTTTTGAAACGACGACCACGATTAGACTTGAAACCACTGAAAGATGGACGAGTTTATTTGTTTATTAGAATTTCTATCTTGCACACCCTATAATTCCTAATTTACGTGTTTGTTGAGTGCACAATTATTGTAACCGATTTTATTATGATTGATTTTTTGTATGACTTAACTATTTTTATTTTAAAATAAAGAACTTTATCATTTACTTGCTACCTAACACTTGAATTCTGTCATTGACAGACAGTCAACTGTCATACTGATTATTTTTACACTCAACGTTTCGTTTTATAATTAAATATTCGTATATTCAGCATTTTAAAACGAAATCATTCATTCACTTATGCTACTTTTACTAAGCTACCAAAAACGGAACGTGCGATTCTTCATAATGGTAAAATTATCTTCACTCGACTCGACATTTTCGTGACATTTATTTCTATTTTGACTGAGAATACGGAATTCTGCTCAATTCGCCATTTTTTGGTAGAGATAGAGATATTTTTGATAGACATAGAGATAGACTTACAATCTCGAACTCGAGATAAATGGCGAAAATCGAGAATTGGCCCCCTGGTCCTAGCCGGGCGGCGAGCTACCCATCGCTCGCCATCCGCAGAACCGCGCCTACGGTGGCCGGTAGTCGTCTTGCGACTCTCGACGTCTTCGCCTGGGTATACTGAGACTGATTGTTAAGCTTACCAACTGTTAACTACGCATAACGACTGTCAAAGATCTGTCATAGATGGCATGGCAGATTTTAGGCCTCGGATGGCTTAGAATGATTTCAAAGATAATCGAACAAAGTATTAAAATTGAAAAAAATCACACATAGAGCCATCACACCTGAATAATTTATTACAGAACATATGTCAATGTGACTTTTTCAATTCATATGTACTTTCTAAAGTTTATCTTAGATATCGCAGACATCGGTGAAGGAAAACATCGTGAGGAAACCTGGACTTGTAGTTAATATAAGTCCGAAATCGCCAACCCGTCTTGAGCAAGCGTGGTGATCAATCCTCGTGCCTTCAGTGCAGTGGGACAGTTATAGGCGGGTATTATTTTTATGTCAAATAAAAATAAAAACCGGCCCCCAAGTTATAAATTGCAACTTCAGCTAGCAAAAGAGTTGATGTTTTTAAACAGGGCTAAACTGATTTTGATGATTATCGCTAAATAATCTACTTTCAAATAAAAATAAACCGAATACAAATATGTCAACCTATTTAAGAACTATAGTGTCATAGACAAACAGACAGATACATACACATAGCGCGCAAACTTATAACCCCCTCTTATCGTTGCGGAAGGTTTATAATAGTTACCGTGACCCTGGAACATAAAGGGCAATCGAAGGAACATGAGTGGGTTTTAGTCAGTAAGAGTCTGACACGATGGACGGGAGCAGTCATTGGATGATTTCCCACTAACCAAAAAAAACCCCTCTTATCACATCGGGGTTTAAAAATTAAAAGCACCTTTATTTCAAGTCAGCTGGCAAGTCCAACAGGTGTATCGCTCACTCACGGAAACTTACAGGTAGGCCACTTATACAGTGCGGCTATATCATACAACATGGTTCTGTGTAAACCCGCCCATATATAACCTCTTTGATGTAGAATTCTTGCGTCAAAACTTTTATTCATCATATTTTTAGAGTGAATTAGTTTATTTTTAAATGTTAGGTGTACGGCAAAATTCCTACCGCATACATCTCTTGTTGTTTTGATAATATATGCTATTTATATTAGTTATACAAAGGGCCACTAATTAAGACAATTGTGCTAATTATGTTTATTCTGTACTAATTTTATAACTTCGGATTGATACGGTATCCATATAAAGTTAAGTAGTATTCAAAGTTAAGTCCGTTCACTCACTGTTAAACAAATGATTTATAACCACTACATATTTACATAGTATAAAACAAAATCTGTCCGCAGTCTGTCTGTCTGATCTAAAAAACTACGCCACGGATTTTTATGCAGTTTTTTAGATTTTAACATCCGTGCAAAGCTAGGGCGGGCCGCTGGTTATAGACATAAATAAAGAAACTACCTACATTTACAATAATTTTAGATTCTACCTACAAATGATCATGAGATTTAGTAAGGAGCTTTGTTAATATATTTTCATGATAAAAACACGGTTGCCCTTTACTCCGCTAAAGGCCAACAGGGCTTATTTAAAAACCCGCCTTGTCAAACAGTAATGTTGGGGATTCATCTTTGACCCTTGGCTAGGGTATGATTATGTTTGGCTACCTTGCCTTGGGGTAAAATCCCTTTAGTAACTAAAGCAACATTATAATTATTGACATAGTTACGTGAAATGTTTATTTTGTGTGAAATATCTGTTTATATTAACTTGGTAGTTTGTTAATTACGTTGTTGTGTATTTTGAAAGTTATTATGTTTTATATTAATCTTGTAAGGGCCCAGCGGTTTACGTCCGCCTCGTGGGCGGTATGATAGGTTTCGGGTCCCTAGTCTGTTATTACAATCATGTCTCACATGGCATGGCATGGCAGGTGTAACCCTGCCGAAACGTCAAGCAAAAATCAAAAAGGTACGTGCTCGTTAAATTCCGATTAACAGTGAAGTAGGTATATTCTATTACTAGCTTTTGCCCGCGGCTTCGCTTGCGTTAGAAAGAGACAAAAAGTAGCCTATGTTACTCTCCATCCCTTCAAGTATCTCCACTTAAAAAATCACGTCAATTCGTCGCTCCATTTTGCCGTGAAAGAAAGACAAACATACAGACAGACAGACACACTTTCCCATTTATGATATTAATATTCTATTATATTTTATGTCCTTACTCAGGCTTTAGACTATTTCTGTTCCAAATTTCATTGAAATTAGTTTAATAGTTTTGACGTGAAAGCGAGGTAGACCCACAGAGTTACTTTCACATTATGAAAACTAGATAGAATCGGCATTTCCTAGCTGAGACTACCTCTGAGAAGAAATGCTGAACAGGGAACAAACTCAGGGATTATTTTTATGTCAGTATGGATATACAATGTGTAACTGAATTATTGCACTTTGAGAAAATAGTTTGTTCAGAATCGTTTACTGAATCGATTTTTGTAATTTTTAATATAGGTAATTTTCACACTTCCACTGTACAGTCAAAACAAACTAAAATGTATGAAATACTTCTACGCTAGACCCTTATGCAAGTGCGACTGTGTGCATGCGTAGATTTGTAATGTGACTATAATTTTCTCCCACAATCTGTACAACAAATTTATAACAAAAAAAAAACAGTGTTTTAAGCATAATAATAAAATATCTGTGTATGTATTATGACTATAACATAATATTCTAATTTGGGTGTCTGGTGGTGTGCGTTTATTCCGGGACATGTTGTACAATAATTATGAAATGTTTAATTTATTTCATAAACATCATTTCGAGGAAATCAGTTATTCGACTAATTAGGTTTACTTTTACGAGTTTATAAGTTAAACAATAATTTCTCAAACGGAACGCCCGCAAGCGATACTTTTATTAATATTTGTCTAGTAAAACTTGCTATCTAATTTATTTTATTATGCTGTTTAAGAATTTTTTGTTCGTCTTTCTTTTTAATTTAGGCCCTGTTAAAATGTTGATATAAGAATTTAAGTGGAATCAAAGTTAGACCGACCTCTTTGGTTCTTTTTTGGAGATAATTAAAAAAATCTGTGCAATACACTTTAGACAATAATTATTAAATGTTCTTAAAATTAACACCAAAGGCATCAAAATGAAGTTAGTTAGAGGGACCAATACTTACTCCGCAAATCCGTACTAATGTTATAAATGCGAGAGTAACTCTGTCTGTCTGCCTCTTTTTCACGTCTAAACCGCTGAACAAATTTGAATAAAATTTATACTTCACTACTTATCGGGATTTAACGCAGTTTAACTCAGTCTGCTTGTGACCATGGCAGGTGTAACCCTGCCGAAACGTCAACCAAAAAACAAATAAAAGGTATGTGCGCGTTAAATCCCGATAAGTAGTGAAGTATAAATATGCAACGCGAAAGTTTAAATTATAATATTGAATGAAATTTGGTAGAGACCCGTGAAAGGTCTGCGACCCGAGAAAGGACATAGGATAGTTTTCATTCTGGAAATTCCCCGGGAACGGGAAGTATTATTCCACGCGGACGAAGTCGCGGGCAAAAGCTAGTAGAAAATAATAATATAACAGTACTAGCGACCCACCACAGCTGCGCACGGGTCCATCCTTGAAAATTTTCTTTTCTCTACTATAATACGGATAATGTCTCTATCTACAAAAAAGGATCAAAATCAGTTGCGTAGTATTAAAGATCTAAGCATACATAATGGGCTGACAGACAGAAAGCGGCAAGCGACTTAGTATTACATATTTGCTATACTAAAATAAAGACAAGGCGTATCTGGGGGCATGGTCGTGCCTCCGCCAAGACAAGCAAGCGAAGCGCAAGAGCACTACCTACCTTTTCTCGAAGTGTTTCGTCGTTTTTTTGAACCCTCATAGAGTTGGTTTCCGATATACCAGACAGTTCATATTCACAAGATACGATGTCAATAATAGACTTATTAAACATACAAAGTCTTAATCGAATAGCTCTAAAACTTTTTATTGATTCTATTGATATCTAAAATACACCGATTTCTTCACTGACACACTGATGATCATCAAAATGTTTGGCTACTTCCTGAAGTGCTAGAATGCTGAAATATGGTATGTAGTCTAAGTTTAGTATACCAACAAAAAAATCTTAACCTTTAACTTTCGCCCCCCATCCCCTAAAATGGGGGGGGGTGAAAGTTTTGTAAAGAAACAAGTAAAACGTCTAAGTAAAAATGCATAGACAGAGAATGGGCAATGAAATCCGCTGATGTGTAAGAAATAAACCCAAAAAAAAAAGGAAAAAAATTAACACTAAAAAGACTGCCTTGCAACTTACAAAAAAAAATGAAATCCCACCAAAAACATTTCATGTTAAATGTTGCTAAGACAACCACATAAGGTTGCCCTGTGAAAAATATATCAGATCTCATGTAGATCCAAGCTTCTGAATCTACACGGCCTAAATCTACCGACCTTAACTTTACAAATTCTACATATCAGTAAAAATCTATGACTTCGCCGTTTCGCTACCGTCGTCGTGGAGGTGATGCGAATATTTAGTTTCTGAAGTAAGTAACGAAACAGCCAAGCCATACATTTTTACTGATATGTAGAATTTGTGTAGTATAAATCTCTAGTATAAATTTTAATAATACCAAGGAAACTAAATTATGACTTCTACTAAATCTTGCGTAAGTTAAGAAGTAAACATGACAAACAGAATGAAATGTTTAGGGTAATTTAATAATATTATTCTATATGCCATCTTCTTAATAAATAATACTTTAGTTTTATGTTTCTTTAAACACGCCAAAATGTTTTTGTATATTATAATAATATCATGAGACCTATGGTAGAAAAAAAGTAAAAAATAAAAAACTTTTTCCAAAAAAAAAGATAACCGACTTCAAAAACTAAAAGCTCAAAAATAACTATTTCGGAAGTCGGTGGCTTCTCTTCTACCGGTCGAATTGTGTTGCCTTGCCACCGACTTCCGAAATAGTTATTTTTGAGCTTTTAGTTTTTGAAGTCGGCCGGAAAAAGAATTGTTTAAATCGGTTGGCAAACGACGGAGATATCCGCGAACAAACATAAAAAAAAAACATACAAACATTCGAATTGAGAACCTCCTCCTTTTTTTAGAAGTCGGTTAAAAAAGATTTGTATTCCTTGTAAAAAGGAATGAAATTTTAATACAAAACTTACAATTACAACAATAGGGATGTTGACTACATCAAAAGAATGACATTCTGTTTAGTCCCTCTGTTATACAGTCCAAAAATACTGGACACATATTTTTAGCTTGATCAAATTAATAACAAATACAAAGATAAAGAGCATCAAAGTTCCGGAGAGGGCGCTTGTGACGTCACTTCTTAGTAAAAATTGTACAAAGGCGTGAAGTTTAACGAAACTGCAACGCACTGTATTGTCGTCATTTTCTGTTTTCGAGAAAAAAGAAAAAATACGTGTCCCTCATTTTTTGATTATCTAACTGACGGACTAATTACTTTTGTTTTGTCGTCTCGCCTATTACTTTTTAACTCTATCAATTTTCAAAACCAGCACAGAATAAGCAATTTTTAACAAACGAACTCCGAAACAGTTTTGTTATTCGCCAATTTCAATTTTCGCGTCAAAACTAAGTCCAAACAGACTATTTTCAGGTGCCAGTAAAATTTGTGAAGTTTGAAAATTGTTACATTTACAAACATTTTAGTTGAAAACGAAACGAGGCTGACGGTGTTAACGAGAATATTTGAGCTGATAATAATTGAGTCACTTGTTCAGTCTCATTAATTAGCTAATTATAGTAGAGTTGAATTTTTGAATCTGCATAATTTTTCAGGAGGTTGTTATTAAATTATTGATAGTCGTGATGGCCTAGTGGTTAAGGCGCCCGCCTCTCATGCAAGAGGTTGCGGGTTCGAATCCGGGCAAGTACCAATGTGACTTTTTCAATTCATATGTACTTTCTAAAGTTTATCTTAGACATCACAGACATCGGTGAAGGAAAACATCGTGAGGAAACCTGGACATGTAGTTAATATAAGACCGAAATCGCCAACCCGTCTTGAGCAAGCGTGGTGATCAATGCTCGTGCCTTCTCTGTATGAGAAGAGGCCTTTGCCCAGCAGTGGGACAGTTATAGGCTGGTATTATTATTTTTTATTTTTATTATTAAATTCGTAAATAATCACATAAATTACGATATATTGTAGTTTTATTTTTTTTAATTTGACTGATTTTTTGAATAACCCTCATTATAAATGCATTAGGAATTTTGTTTGTGTGTGACCGCGCGGTCATAGGACGGTTGCAGACTGGCCGTGTTTCAAAAACGGTAGTTTCACACTAATATGTCATCATCATCTCCCTTTTCTAAACTGTGTTAGGGTCGGCTTCCAGCTTAACCGGATTCAGCAGGATACCGGTGTTTTACGTGGAGCGACTGCCTATCTGACCTCCACAACCCAGTAACTGGGCGACAAGATACCTCTTAGTTAGATTGGTCAGAGTTTCTGACTAACCAGTAACGACTGTCAAAGTTCTACGAATGACAACCGGGACCAACGGCTTTACGTGCTTTCCGAGGCACGGAATGTCAGTGATGTCCAAGATAAACTTTAGAAAGTACATATGAATTGAAAAAGTCACATAGGTACTTGCCCGGGTTCAAACCCACAACCTCTTACACTACTTACACTTATATGTAAATAAAAATATTAAAAGTACAGTGTTCTACATATTTTATTGTTGCCTTGGGTCGACAATCACTAACAAAATGTCTCCTAAAGATTTTACAGATTCACAAATACACCTTGTATACAAAAACAACAAAATTTATAAGTAAGTACGATGACTCAAAACATCTTCCGATAATGTTATAACTCGATAAATCAACAGGTTGCATAGATATACCAATACGCTGTAATTAACTCTGTAAATACATCTCTAATCCCTCCTCCCTAATCATCTAAGATTACCAGAGCAGTGATATACAACATCTTGATTGGAGCCGACCTCGTAAGGAAAAATGTCAATTACAAACTTGTATTTATTTAGCTCAATATTTGAGAGCTGAAAGGAAATACAGGAGAAGCTAGATGGAAATAAATAAATATTAAATGTTCTTGGCAACTCACACATGGCCATCTGATCCTAAACTAAGCAGAGCTTGTACTGTATTAGCTAACTGATAAACATACTTTTATAATTATAAATTTATACATAATTTTTGAAGACAAAGAACAATCATGCTCATCACACAAAGTTTGTCCTGGGTGGGAATCGAACCCACGACCTCCGGCTTAGCAGTCAGGGTCAATAACCACTAGCCCAACAGGCGCGTCAATAAGTCGTCATGTAAGTGACGTCATAACAATAGTATCAATAGCCTATCGATAGTATCGATACTATTCAGGCCAGTATATATTTAGGAGCAATACTATCGATAGTATTGATAGTATCACTGAATGAGCGTTTTACGACGCTTCTACTACTAGACATAGTATCATTACTTTACAGATAATTTCAAGCAAATAATGTCGTTAACCAATGACGGGAAACTGTTATTAGGACCATTATCCTACAAAATTTCATTAAGAACATCTAATTATTTACTAACTAAAGTACTCTTTGGTATTACTAGGTCCTTTTCTAAGAAGCACTGACTGGTAAAGAAAAATAAAGGTAAAATTTTGAAGCCTTCATCGCCCTAATTATCTGATACTTTAATTATTTTATAACTCTTTTATCTTCAAGTATCGATGGTTCATTCAAACCATCTGTAAAAACATCAAGAACCCTTCTAACACAAACAAACAGGACCCAATTTAATTAGCAACCTTAAAATACCTTCGAAGAACTTTTTTAATCAATATAAGCAATACTGAACCTTAGCCGAAAACAATAAAGTTTAATCTTGCACGGAAGCCTCCACATAAGTTCAGGGAATGAACTGATTTAAAACTTACTGCTTTGCAGATAAAATCTAATTTAATAGTGACAAAGTTGAAATTTGCTATTGTATTTTGAGCCTTGTTTGCAATTGAAATTAAGTTGATTTTGCGATCGTCGAACTTTCGATCCACGTCAATTAGGCTTTCTGTTGAAACGAGATTAACTTAGTTCAAGTTTTCTGATGCATGAACTTTGAATGAGTTTTTATTCAATGTTTGTTCTGAATAAGAGCTTCTACTGAAACTATGAATATTGTTGAAGAATTTTCAGACAATACTTTGTAGAAGAAATTGTGAAAGAAGTTTCATTAAACTTTGTAACAAAAATATCTTTTGATGAATTTTTGTAAGAATCACAAAAATTTATTGGAAACCTTATGGGGGTTTAATAACAAAGGCGTCGCCAGTCGATACTCCAAAGTGGAGGGGGGGGGGGAGGAGATTTATACACGAAGCACAGTATAGAAAGGGCAAGTTACAGAATATAAAAAACAGGATTAATATTGTAGTAAGCAATATTTATATCTAAGTCGCGTAACTGACTACAACCTACGGCAAGATAGAGCTAAGAATATCCTACTTCCTACTTATTATAACAATGTAAAAGTTTATGTATGTGTGGATGTTTGTTACTCATTCTAACAAAAACTACAGGATGGACTTTGATGAAACTTTTACAGTAATATAGCTTATACAAGGTGTATTTCTGGCCTTACACAACCCGCTAGCAGATGATTCTACCCATGAAAACAAACAATTTTTATTTTGGAACCAACTCTGAAATTGCAATAAAAATATCAGCTGTTTCTAACAAAAGTTCACACCCTCCCGACCATAATGTATGAAACAGCTCAAACAGCTGATATTTTTTTCACGATTTTGGAGTTGGTTCCATAATACAAGTTGTTTGTTTTTATGAGTAGTATCATCTCCTAGCGGGTTGTGCAAGACCAAATATACACCTAGTATATCACGCTATGACTTACAGGGGCAGAGCAGTCACCAAAAACCTAACATAACGCGGGTAAAACCACGGTAAAACAAATTTTTTGAAAGCAAGTTCTATAGGTAAACCCTTAACGGCAATAAAGGTCCTCAATTATTGTGTAGATAGATCATAATATCTTAGAGTAATACGGAACTCGCTGCGAGAAAATTCGATTCCCGATACAAATATTTGTTCAAACATGTAGGTCCCGGGCCTGTCTGTGTGAGTGTCAGAAATTATGTTTGAGAACGTGATACACGATACGCGATACAAGATACGAGATACACGATACGCGACACACGATACACGATACAGTAGAGTAACGTAATTTTTGAACAGAAACAGAAAATTGCCTAGTTCTTAAAGCCAGTAAGTAAGTCAGAAAGACTGAATTGACTTTCTAATTGCGACCGTGTTCTCATAAATATTTAGCTAGAAAATAATGACAACAATTCATTCGAAGTAAATTACAAATATTTATCAAGTGAAACAGTTCCAAGGTATAATAATTACTTCAATCTATCAAGTGAGCTTCACATCACCAAAAATTAAGGTAAAACTTTGTATGGGTACTCTGAGGAATTAAAAAAAAATGGATGTTGTTTGTTCCTCTCAACAAAATCTCATCATTTCCCTCGGGACCGCGGACTAAGTGATTGCAGCTTTCCTGGCAACATGTGTGGAGTTTCAAAATATTTTATGTAGGCTTGTGTTAACAGGAAAAATACGGTATTTTACTCTATTACCAATTGACGTACTTTTTATAAGCTGTAAAAACGATATTCTTCCATAGATTTTGTACGGCAAAACGTATAAAAGTTTTAAAATTATTTCAATTTATCTACACATCGACAGGTTTTGACGGTGATTATTATTCGAATTTTAATACTTCTTCATTCTTTTTTGTTGTATTTCCTGTGTTTTTTCTTAATCAATTAAATAAAAATATAACATAGTGATTTGCCACATAAAGTTAAACATCATAAAGTAAGTATAATTAGTTATTTTATATTATATTGTGTCCATTCTTTTCACATACTTCTAAGATAATAATTTAACTAATTAATTTAAACAAATCATTCGAAGCAATAAATATGGAGTTTCTTGCCCATTCTCCTTTCCATACAAAACTACCTTTTAGAATGAGGACTTGATTAATTAATTTTACTTGGAAATGACGTTCCAAAGTGCCTTTCAAAAAGGTCTAATGGAAATTAAATAATTTTCTTTGGCTTTGCATTTCATTACGATTTTAATGTTGTGATGGCACAAGGCGCTTGTTTGTTCAATTAAAAGGTTATATATTCGAAACCGGGCACATAATATTATGTTGACTTTTTAATCCGTACTATTATGAATGCGAAAGGAAATCTGTCTATCTGTCTCTTCTTCACGCTTAAACCACTGAACCGATTTAAATGAAATTTGGTACAGATATAGTCTGGGACCCGAGAAAGGACATAAGATGGTTTTTATCCCGGAAATCTTTCGGGAACGGGATCTATTAATCCACGCGTATGAAGTCGCGGGCAAAACCTAGTATATTATACTTTCCAAGGTAGACTTTGGAGAAGAAAAAACAGTCAATAAGCGTGGTGATAACACTTTGCTTCTCTATACGAGACGAACCCTTTTCTCTGCGATATGCTAGTATTATAGTAACCAAGCTTGACGAGATCATCGGTCCACTTTCCGGGAGCCCTGTCCACGTTGCGTTTTCCAGTAGCCTGGTCCAGTTGCCGTAACCTCGCCAGGTTCGGTTATAAATAAAATAAAAAAAATATATATCTTCGGAAAACTCACACATGGTTATCTGATCCCAAGCTAAGCAGAGCTTGTGTTATGGTAACCAGACCATTGATACACATACTTATATTATAATTTTAAAATACATAAATATGTACAGAACAAACAATCATGCTCCTCACACAAAGTTTGTCCTAGGTGGGAATCGAACCCACGACCTCCGACAGCAGCAGGCCCGTCAGGGGTTGAATGCGGGTGGTGCAGGATTGATTTCTTATAGGTATGTGGAAATCTTAGGGGGAGGCCTTTGTCCTGCTGCGATCGTATTTTAGCTGATGGTGATGATGATAATGATGATATTACCAAAAGTATTTTACAAACGGATCGGGAAGCTTTCAGGACCGGGACCACGAACTCGAAAGCCACTTTGAAATTAGTTACTATTTTTGATGGGACATTCAGGACAGGGGGCGTACCACAAGCCCTTGTAGCAGTATAACTTTAATATTACTTTCAGTGGGAAAGAGACGGCGCTAGACACCGTGTCTAACGCTGTCGCTTGCATACTCCTGCAACAGGACTAAAACAATCTTACTTTAAACGTCATGGTAAGGGGGCAGGACCGTGGTCCCAAATGCCACTTTGGTATTAATCAATTCCTATTAAAATTAAGTTGTTATAAAAAACTAACACAGAACTAATTGTCGAAAATTTACGTAAGCCATAACTTCAAACAGACACTTAAAATGCCCGAGCTTTTTATGTTAGTCTTTCTCTATAAAACTAACGAACCAATCGCTTTAATACTATTTATTATTACATTTGTAAATGGTACTAACAAACTATTTAATAAATAAACCATGAAACAAGTTTATTATAAAGCAATTCAGTTATTTTATCTCTATAAATATTTAAGGAATAATAAAGATGTAGACGTAAGAAAATGTTTGACTATAGCATTTATTATCATTTATTAGATATATTATTTGCATTTCGCGGGTAGTTAATGTTGCCTGTTAAAATAAATAATATCCGTTTAAAGTTAGTTTCGTTTTTTGAACCATCCGGCTTTGCTTACGTAGGACAAAAAAAGGTAGGAAATTAAATAACATCTAAAAATCTAATAGGTCGTAAAATCACTCTATTTGAATACTTTATTATTGCTCTTAGCAATAAAACTTTTCCAGGTAAGATAATATTTCAATTGATTGAATACTAGCTTTTGCCCGCGACCTTGTCCGCGTGGAATAGTAGTCCCCGTTCCCGGGAGATTTCCGGGATGAAAACTATTCTATGTCCTTTTTCGGGTCCCAGACTATATCTGTACCAAATTTGATACAAATCGGTTCAGTGGTTTAGGCGTAAAGAACAGACAGAGTTACTTTCGCATTTATAATATTAGTATGGAAATATGGATTACTGTTTCATAAAATCTACTCAATAACACACAAAAAGTTTGTCCCTAAAGTTTATGAGGATGCCGACAATTTATTTAATTACGCCTAATGTTCAAAGAAGATTTACAACGTAATTAAGTTAACCTTTGATGATTTAACTAAGTAGGTCGCGTCTGGTAGAGACAGCAATAAGATAGACGACCTTGGTTCCCTCTTTTTGTTCCAGGATTTTAAAAGGCCTTTTGGAACAGTCACGAAAATATGCGATTTTTTCCTTTTTTTAGCTCATTGATTGAGAATAATTGAAGATAAATTGATTAAAAGAAAATTAAATTTTCTCATTTCAAAGAAAAATATTTTTAGGCATTCTTTATACCCTGTTCCTTGGATGGCACCTAATCAACTAAATAATATAAATACTTACCCCGTGGGTAAAACTATCATGTATTCATTACAATCAAACAAACAAAGTTTACCTCTTTATAATATTACTAGCTTTTGCCCGCGACTTCGTCCGCGTAGATTAATAGCTCCCGTTCCCGAAGGATTTCCGGGATGAAAACTATCCTATGTCCTTTCTCGGGTCCCAGACTATATCTGTACCAAATTTCATTCAAATCGGTTCAGTGGTTTAGGCGTGAAGAAGAGACAGACAGACAGACAGACAGACAGAAAGACAGACAGACAGACAGCCAGAGTTACTTTCGCATTTATAATATTAGTACGGATGCCCTTACTAATAATCACTGTGTAAAGTTATGCAATGAATAAAGCCTGTGTAACCTTACAGTTTTTGACGTATAAACCTGTCATAACTTTATGCAGCGTTTATTAGTAAGGCGCTTAGTATCTGACGTAAAATGTCACTTGAAATGTAAAGGAACGTCCCTTTGATGTGGTAGTGGGTAGGTAGTGGGTAGGTAGTGGGTAGGTAGTGGGTAGGTAGTGGGTAGGTAGTGGGTAGGTAGTGGGTAGGTAGTGGGTAGGTAGTGGGTAGGTAGTATGTCAATTCGAATTCAATATTCATAGTTGACAGGACAACGTCTGTCGGGTCAGCTAGTAAAATATAAAAGTACTTATTTTAAAACAAATTTAAAATTGCAATTACATAATTTATAGAAAAATTGTGCAATGCTTGCGGTGAAACCAGATGAAAGAGGTTACGTATCCAAAATGACAGGCGTGTTGGTCTAGTGGTTAGTGACCCTGACTGCTAAGCCGGAGGTTGTGGGTTCGATTCCCACCCAAGGTAAACTTTGTGTGATGAACATAATTGTTAGTTCTGTCCCTGGGTGTAATTTATCTAAAATATGTCTGGTTACCATATTACAAGCTCTGCTTATAGTTTGGGATGAGAAAGCCGTGTGGCGTATTGCCAAACTGTATGCTGACCCAGACACCCATAGTCTGTACTGAACTACGTCGTGCTCATTGAAATCACAAACCAATTGGAGCAATGTACATACGAGCTCAGAGCATTCTGAGAAACTAATAAGGATCGTCAATCCGAGAGCGATCGAACAAAATTTTAGGGCGCCCCGACTCGGACAGGTTAGGTTAGAAGGAGGTGGCGGGGTCGTAGTGAGCGAGCGAAGCGAGCGAACAGACCGCGAAGCGGGGCTCCGTCGAGTTATCTTTTTTAGACATTAGAGTGAAAAATAATTAATTTTACACGAAAAAATCCTAACTTAACCTCAAAATTGACGTAACATAACCTCAAACTTGGATCATCGATATCTCCGTAACCATGGGGCTCCTAAGGTTGGGAGTGGTATGGGGAGTATAGTATTTTAAAGCAAAATGTAATTCGATTCAGACACTTTCTGAATAGGTATACAGTTTGCTCTTCAACTAAAAAGGCAAACTGCGATCGAACTCAGAGCAACCCCGGTCTGGGTCAGCATACAGTTTGGCAATACGCGGCCGTGTGTGAGTTGTAACAAAAAAAATATCTTCTATTTCTTGGTACCTTATAGTAGCTTGTAAGTAGAACCCTTAATTTACCGTTAACGGTCCAAATTAACGACGTCTTGAAATACAACACGTCTTTAGGTTAGGTATCTTTATCAGCTTTTATCAACTTTCTTAGATGAAATTGTCTTACAAACCGTTGTCACACAAACCTGACTGACAGGACCTAATGTATTTATACTAGGTGTATTTTAGGTCTTGCTCAACCCGCTAGGAGATCATTCTACCCATGAAAACAAACAACTTTTATTATGGGACCAACTCTGAAATCGCGAAAAAAATATCAGCTGTTTCTTAGGAAAGTTCAATGCCCTCCATGACCATAATGTTGACCAGCTGAAATTTTTTTCGCGATTTCAGAGTTTGTTCCATAATAAAAGTTGTTTGTTTTTATGAGTAGAATCATCTCCTAACGGGTTGAGCAAGACCAAAAATACACCTTGTATTATTTCGCTGCCTAAACTTTTTCCAACTTAGTTTGGTCAGCTTTCACTAAGTGGACTAACCGTATGTAACTGAACACAAGTTTTAGAAGAAGTAATGTTTCTTAGACCACTACAATTAACACAATTTTTTTATTTTATTCAATTCCGACGTTCCCGAGTGAAATTATGGCCCTTACGTCTTTACGGGCACGATGTGATTATCCCGTCCTTCGCGTGTATGTTAAAGATAAATGTTCTTCTTGAGACTAAAAAGGATTCTAGTATTCAAAGGAATGGGCGAAATGGTACTTACCCCTTTGTTAGGCTGGTCAGATTTTTTGGCTTCTGACTTACTGTTACGACTGTCAAAGTTCTGCGAATGACAACCGGCGGGATTATTACATATGAAACAGCAATCAGCAATATTTGCGCAGTGATCGCACGTTCACCGCGCGATTAATCGCTTAACGTCAAAAAAAATCGTATTATGTATGAAGCGATTGCTAATCGCTCGCTAATTGTTCTAATGCACTTATTGCTACGATGACGATAAAGTAGCAATCGCTGGAACTAATTAAATATCACCTTTAACAAAAAAAAAACTTAACTTTGCTCCTAAAAACCATACTAATTACGAAACCACCAAACGAAAAATGCATATTTTAGTTAACTGATTGCTCCACAGAGGCAGCACAATCGCTAGATTGCTATTTGACATGCCGTATTTTGAATTGACGTTTATATTGCTAAATTATTGCGAATTGACGTTTATACTGCTAAATTATCGCGATCGCTCGGCTTCTGCAAGATACGTAATCCCAGTGCCGGACCAACGGCTTTGTGTGTTTTCCGAGGCACGGGATGTCAGTGATATCCAAGATAAACTTTAGAAAGTACATAAAAATTGAAAAAGTCTCATTGGTGCATACCCGGATTTGAATCAACAACCTCTTACATAAGAAGCGAGCACCTTAACCACTACACAATATAAATAAAATAAAATCATTACGCAGTAAAGCGTAAGACGATAAACCGCACACTGTTAATTGTATCAAAACCATCAATTACGCTCAAATTATGTTTCGCAAACAGTCATGGATTTGTAAAAATATGTTACATCTGCCTCAACATGCAATATTGTACTCTCAAATTACAGCGGATGAGAGGAATGGAAATTGTTAAAAGTATCTTAAAATAATAAGTAAGCAGTAACCAAACGCTACGCGCGATCTGATTGGTTGGTTGACTGTCACGTGTCACTTCTCCTTCCTCGCGTCCGCCATTGTTTGCCAATGTGTTTTATAAGAGTATTCCTGTATTTTAGCTAGTAACTGTTAAATAGCTTATTGAAACTGATAATAGAAAACTCAACTCACTACATCCGTGCCAGAGAGGAACCAGGCATTGTTGCTTCCAATTTATAGTTTGTGAAGTCTGATTATACCAAAGTCTACGGACACAAGCATTGCCACTATGAACATTGACCAATCAGAGAGCAGTGTGGTATTTTACGTATTTCAAAGATGCGTATATTTAAAAGAGTTTCTGTGATTGGTCGAACGATTTAAAATCTTACGAATAGATATCCGTTAGTTTATAAATTTACCGTATGACGTTGGAAATTGATAAGTTTACGAAAATGTGGACGTAAAATATTACAATTTATCTCCCGTTTAGAATTTTACGAAAGTTTATAAACTCTAGGAAGTTTTAGAAGCGTTAGATTGATAAACTTACGGATCTTGTTATTTTCCGGTGACATATACATATAATAATATAAAATAAAAAACTGATGACTGACTGTTGAATATAAACGCACAGTCTAAACCTTCAGTCCAAGACATGAAACAGTAGGTGCAGAGTGTGTTCTTTGTAAAGAGTAGGTAATAACTAAGACAGGATTTTTGTAAACTTACAATCCTAAAGGGAAAAAATAGGGGATGGAATTTGACATTTACGCGGACGAAGCCACGGGCGAAAGCAAGCAAATCATGTTACACAATGTTATAAACGCTATAGATAACAGCTGAATGGAAACACCTTTACAGAAACACAGATTCGTAATTACAATAAACTTGGTTTCCAACATCCAGCAGGTATTGTTAATTTCAAGATGAGAAATTGTTTGCTGTACACATTATAATATATATGTATTACTGTTGATTTCAATGCGTTCATTGTTACTGTTTAGGCATGACTGGTAAATACAGGTACATTTGGGCATGACTGGTAATTACAAGTGCTTCTGGGAAGTGGATCGTGTTTAATACATATTTTAGCATTTCAAAATAATACTTCGGAATTGAAATTTACAATGGGCGATTCAACAGGTAAGTTTCTTTTCAAGGGCGTCTTACGGACTAAGCACATTTATTCAGCTCTGTTCAGCTTAGTTCGATAAAAAACAACCTTTTTGTATGAAGACGAGTACGCTTCCGTTCATCTTTTCGCGTCTGTTAAGCTTTTGTATAAAAGGAGATGTCCGCTTTTTGTATGGACGTTGGTTTTTTATTCCGAGAAAAATCCAACCAGCATTAAAGTCCACTCTAATAAATACGACAAAAATATGGAACTTAGAACTAATTAAATAATATTTTTAAACACCCCCATTTAAGCGAAAAATCATAAAATAATAATTTAATTAAATAATGATTTCCATTGATTTCAGAACGCACCCCTAATCGGCTCAACTGGCTCAACACATCGTTATCTGTCACTGTCAGTCAGACTGTCACAGTATTTGTTTTACACTGCAGTTCTCCAGTGTCAATTTTGATAGTTTTCCTTTTTTTGGATGTGTTCACTTTAATTAATTAGAGAATTTAAAAAAGTTTGTTCGTTTTAGAAGTAAATTCTCACTAAAATAAAAAAAGATTTTTCCCAAAATTGGGATCTTTAAAAATGTATGATATAGTTAAAAGTACTAGGTTTTGAGATGTCTATCCAAATATATTTATTTAACTTACCCTGGTTAGAATTATTAAATAACAAAAAACCATTTTTGGACATGTCCTTTTTGTTTTGTTAGAGCTGTAATTTTCAAAAATGTGCCTCTTTAGAGTTGGAATTTCCAAAAGTTCTTTCTTAGCAGGATTCCTCGGGCTCAGTGGTAAATAAAACCAGTGGACTGTATAAAACTAGGTAATTATTTCCTCCAATATGACATGAATATAATTATAATTAGCTATGACGACCGTTTTCGGTGGAGACAAGAGCTTGAGTGCTGTTGCGGCCGCGCCGCAACCGTCTTTCCGAAGTGTCGTCGTGCGGCGGGTCACGTAGGCCACGATGACGTAGCACCCGTGCTTGTCGCTAGCGCCGCGGCCGTCTTGCCGAAGTGTCGTCGTGCTGCAGGTCACGTAGGCCACGATGACGTAGCACCCGGCCCGTCGCTAGCGCCGCGCGTCGCCTTGTTGTTGGGCAAGAATCCCAACATGCTGCCCGGGTTGAAGTACACGGTAACTTCAAAAATCTGGAAGGGGACATATATTATTATAAGCTCTCCGAATGGTGCCCCGTTTGGTCTTAATCTCAGCGACTCTTGATACCCCGTCGCTTCCAGGATAGAGGTTGACTACTCGTCCCAATGACCACAACAAGGGGGGCAAGGCTCTATCCTTAATTAATACCAGAGCGCCTAATTTCAAATCCTTGTTGGACGACTGCCACTTGACCTTCTGCTGCAGAAGAGTGACATACTCTAAGGAGAATCGCTTCCAGAAGTGTTGCTTCACCACTTCTATTCTTTTGAATCGCTCAAGGCGATTTATGCAGTCGATGTTCACGTCAGACACCTGTGGATTAGGAATTCCCATTAAGCATCGTCCAATTAAAAAATGACTTGGAGTTAGAGGGGTAAGGTCTAAGGGGTCCGATGAGAGAGGAGTAAGAGGCCGGGAATTTAACACAGCTTCTATTTGACAAAGACATGTAGTCATTTCTTCGAAAGTAAAATGAGTGGTTTGCAACAATCGTCTGAGATGATGCTTGGTCGAACGAACAGCTGCCTCAGCTAAGCCATTGAAGTGGGGACTATAGGCAGGTACGAATTTGAATTCGATACCTTCTTCAGCGATTGGACCTTCAAGGTCTGAATGCTCTAAAAATTTTGAAAGTTCGTTATAAGTACCGACAAAGTTCGTGCCGTTATCGGATGTTATACTTTGCGGCTTCCCGCGACGGGATACAAATCGATTCAACGCAGATATGTATGCGTCTGTAGACAGAGCCGTAACGAGCTCAATATGGCAGGCCTTAACCGAATTGCAAATGAAGATTGCCAAGAATGATTTTATTAATTTGCAACCTCTACCTTTACGGTCAGCAATCAACACTGACCCGGCATAATCAACAGAACAGTGAAGAAAAGGAAACTCCAGTTCAGTGCGGGAAGATGGCAACTGCCCCATGATAGGTTGAACAGTCGCTGCTTTATATCTACAACATAGAACACACTTGTTTACGATACATTTAGATAGGTTTCGACCACCTAAGGTCCAATAAGTTTGCCTTATGTTAGACAATAATGACTGGGGACCGTTGTGTAAATACTTTATATGAAAATGACGAAATAAAATGTTTGTAAAGTGGTGTTTGCTACACAGTAAGATTGGGTGTTTCGTATCGTAACTATATGGAGAATTATCTAATCTGCCACCAACTCGCAGCACATTATTATGGTCTAGAAAGGGGGATAAGGCCTTGAGTTTACTCTTTTTAGAAAGAGTTCCTCCTCCTTTAAGAACAGCATACTCTTTAGGGAACATTTCTAACTGAACCTTTCTAATGATTAAATTTAAAGAATTACTACGTTCTTCAACTGACAATTCACCAATTAATTTCTTAGTTTTATTTTGGCAATTGTATATAAATCTCTGTATATATGCTACTGATCGTTGTAAATGACTAAAGCTAGATCTATTATTAATTAAAGTTAAAATTAAATCTATGTCAGTATTACTGTTATGTACTACATGACAACCAACTACGTCCGGCAGATCGATATTTCCATCGCATTTCTGATTAGGCATACTTGGCCAGTCTTGTTCACCCTTCATTAGGAACGTTGGACCTGACCACCAAAGAGTGGAAGCACTGATGTAATCAGCGTTCAGCCCACGAGAAACGAGATCGGCCGGGTTTGCCGCTGACGGCACATAGCGCCACGAGTGACCTTCTGTGCACTCTTGAATTTCATGAACACGGTGTTTAACAAAATTCTTTAATTGTAAGGAAGGTGTAGATAGCCAGCCTAATACAATTGTAGAATCACACCAGAAGCTACATTTGTTAATTGACAATGTCAGAGATGCCAACACCTTTGCACACAGTCTTGCAGCTAACAATGCGCCGCAAAGCTCAAGCCGTGGAATTGTTGTTGGCCTTATAGGGGCCACTCTGCTCTTTGCTGTTAAAAGCTGTACCTTAACTGGCCCTGTATGGTTTAATGACCTTATGTATATACATGCACCGTAAGCTGCTTCTGAAGCATCTGAAAATATATGCATTTCATATGTTAAACAGTCATTAGTTATTACCCAACGGGGAATTTTTAAATTGTTAAGAAGAGGTAATGTATTAGAAAATGAATGCCAGTGTTCTCTTATTTCTTGGGACACTTCATCATCCCAATTATACTGTTTGAGCCACAACTTCTGCATAATTATCTTAGCCTCAACTATGCATGGCGCTACAAGACCTAAGGGGTCGAAAATTTGACTTATGACCGAAAGTATGTGACGTTTGGTTACTTTACTATGCAATTGCATATTAATTACAAATGATAAATTATCAGTATCACAGATCCAATTGAGACCAAGAGTTTTAGATGATGCCTGTGTATTTGTGCTTGAAAGATCTAAGATATTATTGTCGGAATCAGTACATGGAGAGACTTGCTTTAATATCTCTAAATTATTTGATTTAAATTTTCTTAGATTAAATTGTGCTGATTTTAATGTGCTTATGACTCCCTTACATAATTTAACAGTTTTTTCTATTGTGGATGAACCACCTAAATAGTCATCCACGTAGAAATCTCTTTGTATGGAGCGTCTTACATCGCTATCAATGGTCGCATCAGATGCTAAACTAACTAGGCATTTGGTAGCTAGGTAGGGTGCCGATGCTGTACCATAAGTCACCGTGTTAAGAGTATACGTTTTTAACGGCTCTTCGGGACTATATCTAAAAATTATTTGTTGTAGAGGGCGCTGCAGAGGATTTACTTCTATCGCGCGATACATTTTCTCTACATCACACGTAACTACATATTTATGCTGTCGAAAGCGTACTAAAATGGAATAAATGTCTTCTTGTACGGTGGGACCTACCATTTGGATGTCATTAAATGACAGCCCTGACGTAGTCACAGCTGACGCATCAAACACTGTACGGAGCTTTGTGGAAAGACTTGATTCGCGAATCACACCGTGGTGTGGCATAAAATACCTGACACTCTGTTGCGAGTGAGGCGATACTTCTAGGTTTTCTGCCATATGACCTAATAATTGATATTCACGCAGAAAATTTAAATACATATTTTTAAACTCAGGCTCACGTGAAAACCTACGTTCCAAAGATAAAAATCGAGATTTTGCCCTATAATAGGAATCGCCTAAAACTGAGGGATCTTTTTTAAGGGGTATTGTTACAACAAAACGACCATTTCTTTTGCGTACAGTAGTATCTAAAAAAATTTTTTCACAAGCACGTTCTTCTACGGAAAGTGAGTGCTTGTTTGCTACAGTATCTAACTCCCAGAAGCGAGATAAGTCTGGACTTTCATTTGTAAAGTTACAAACCGAGGCTACCTGTATTTGAGAATTGTTGCGTCCGACGTACCCTGACACTAGCCAGCCTAACTGTGTCTCATACAACTTAGGCTTATGCTTGCCTAATTCTATTGAATTGTTGCATAACACTGACCAAAATATTTCTGCTCCGACTAATATATCTATCTCTGATGGGATATTAAAAGAGGGGTCTGCGAGACTCACCCCCATCGGGATAGGAATGTTGTCTAAATTTATGAACGCAGCTGGCAATGCCTTTGTGATATAAGGTAAGATATGACAATCTATGCTAACACTGTAGTCGTTATAACAAGATATTATAGTTAGACTGCAGGACTGTGTGCATTGGGAAGTCTGATTATTAATACCTGTCACTGTGGTACCTGTGCTTCGTCGCGACAAACCCAGCTTACCACACAGCGAGTCTGTGACGTAGTTGGCTGTACTCCCGTTGTCAAGCAGCACGCGAGCACTGCGCAGGTTACCCTTGACATCGGCCACCTTCACGAGAGCTGTGGACAGTAACACATGCGAAGCAGTAGTAAGCTGTACAACATCAGCAGCAGCTGCTGTAAAATTTTGGGTAGGCATTGGGGGCTGGGGTGTTGGTTCTTGTCCATGCAAATGCAAAAGCGTGCAATGTTTCTGCTTGCAATATTTACAAGACCCATAACGGCAGTCGGTGTCAACATGACCTGGATGCAAACAGTTCAGACAGACTTTCGCATCCTTAGCTTTCTGAATGCGGTCTTCTATAGAAAGAGACTTAAATTCTTTACAATAATACATGGTATGATTTTGACTGCACACTGGACATTTTGATTTTTTATTATTTAAGTTATGTTTATTTTTGTTATTATTTTTCGAATTCTGATTATCTTTGGAATGTATAGTGATGTTAGAATTGCTAGAAGTTTTATCTATTTTATTGTTACCTTTACTATGCTCCTGCAAGGTTTCCAATAGGTCTGCCCTGTTACTAAGGAAGCTAAGAAAAGCATTTAAAGTAGGAGAATTGCTGAGTAAGTTGCGATGTTCTTCCCACTCCCTACGTGTAATTTTATCGAGTTTTGATGACATCATATGAATTATAAGTGTATCCCAATATTGCGTTGGTTGATCTAATGTCGCTAACGCTCTGAGATTTTTATTTGTGACATCAATTATATGACGAATTGACGAACACGATTCCTCTGAAATTTGTTCCACGTTAAATAACGCTTGAACGTGGTTATTTATGAGTAATTTCTCATTATTGTATCTACTGGTGATTAAATTCCAGGCCGATTCGTAATTAGAACTTTTAAAATCTAAGCTATCTATGATCAACAATGCACTGCCTTTTAAAGACGCACGTAAATAATGCAATTTATTTATATTATCTATATCCGTTCTAGAATGTATCAGCGAAACAAATGTGTCCCTAAATTCAAGCCAATGTTGATATTGCCCGTGAAAGGTAGGTAAATTTATCTTTGGCAATCTGACGCAATGCGATTTAAAGTCACTTGCCTGAGCATCCTCAAAGCCCGTTACGGATCCATCTTGAGACTCGCGTTTCTGAGCAGGACGGGCGCTGAGCAGACTCCTCGCCGTCGCCGCCAGTTTGTGATATTGATCCTCAAATTGCTCGCGTTCCTCACGTTCCTTGTCGGGGTCATCGCAAAGTAACTCGATGTCGCACTGTAAAGCGTCGTAAACAACATATAAATCATCAAATCGTTTAAACCGGCCATCTAGATCGATAAATTGTTCACTACTTGGGTCACTGCAGGTTTTAAACAAGTTTAAATAGTTACCGAAGATAGTTAACTTTGATTTCATACTACTACGTTTTCGTAGTAATTTATCAACCTTTTCACTCGTCATGTTGGTAGTTATAACGCGAACTTAAGCACTGAACACTGATAAATAATAACTAATAATAAGATAAAAGCAAGTTTTAAATTAATCACGCACGGTGACTTGTGTTAATTATGTTACGATGTGCACAAGGTCACAAGCAAACTGGTGCGATCACAGGTGCAATGCAGATAGATAGCTATACTTAAGTATGTTCAAACGAACCGGTTTACCACTGGCTCGCTATGATATTGTAAGCAAATGAGTGCAAGAACAATTTCGTATGAAATATGATTTAGCTCATTAGCGAAGCAAATATTGGCATAATAATAATGATTAGGTAGTTAATATACCTGAAGCTAGTATTGGATCGCTGCGCTATAAGCAGACTATATTGAGTCTATATAAAAAACGCACACCTAATAGAAGCTGTATTTGATGGAATATGGCAAGGAAGGAAAAATAAAGGATAAATTGGAACGATACCAATGGTTATGTCCTCCCACTTGTCGACTTCAGACGTCTTTGTGGTCTTCCTTCTGCTCCTCCAAAAATGACACGAGCTCGGGTCCAATGTCCGTAGACGTTCGCCACGCCAATTTCTTCACGCCAATCGTTGAAAATCTTGATTTCTTGATGCGTTAAGGGCCTCGAAGGACCATGTTCAGGATTCCTCGGGCTCAGTGGTAAATAAAACCAGTGGACTGTATAAAACTAGGTAATTATTTCCTCCAATATGACATGAATATAATTATAATTAGCTATGACGACCGTTTTCGGTGGAGACAAGAGCTTGAGTGCTGTTGCGGCCGCGCCGCAACCGTCTTTCCGAAGTGTCGTCGTGCGGCGGGTCACGTAGGCCACGATGACGTAGCACCCGTGCTTGTCGCTAGCGCCGCGGCCGTCTTGCCGAAGTGTCGTCGTGCTGCAGGTCACGTAGGCCACGATGACGTAGCACCCGGCCCGTCGCTAGCGCCGCGCGTCGCCTTGTTGTTGGGCAAGAATCCCAACAGCAAACACACCCTCCAAGTTTATGGCAGAATGAAGACAGTGACTGTCGCAACCCTGGGCGAGCACGCCGTAATAGCGGCGGTAAGAATGCCTCCTTGAGTGTCTTACCGCTGCTATTACGGCGGGCGCCACGGCGCTTTCACGTATTGCCTGACGCAGGTCCTCACCGGACACGATCAGTTCGGGAGGTTCCTGTGTCGGATTCAGGCGGAAGCGACGCCTGGGTTTCACTGCTGTAACAACGGTCGCCTGGAGTACACGGTCGAGCATATGGTGGAGGTGTGCCCCGCTTGGGCGAGCTATCGTCGTGTCCTCGCAGAGGAGATCGGCGGCGGTGAAAAAACCCGCCAAGTTTCATTAATGTTGTCAGTCAATCAGTCAGTTTACCACTACATTATACACATATTTTGTATACAACCAATATTCATGTTTAAGTAAAATATTTCCTCTCTCGATAACCTTCACAATCCGACTTTTCTAGACCGCATTTCATATTTTTGCGTATATTTATGACAAAACTTTGTCGTATTGTATACCACCCGGGGCGTCAGAAAAAACATTCTTTTATAGTTACTTGTGACTGGTGACACGCTCCATGATTTTGTCATAGATCACCCTCTTTTCCACTTGAAAAACAAAAATCTGAAACGGTTCCCTAAGTGCTTCATCTTGTCGCGAGAATTGGAGATAAAAGTATACGCTCTAGGCTTTATCTAGACGATGCTTTAGCTTTCTGTCACTGAGTATTTCTTTTTATCATTGTTCTTTTTTATCCGTACCTCGTGAGGAATTTCTGCGGTAAGGGAGAATTATAATTTAACATTAAGTTCTGATTAATAAGGACGTCTTAATAACCTAAGGTTTTTTTACCACACTTGTTAAGTTTTAAAATTAATATTATTTAAATTCAATTTTTTTTTGTGGGCATAATGTTAGTTGCAATATGACCTGTCTAAGTAGTCATACAATTATTTAAGTACCTATATGGTTATATACTAGACTATGTTAGTTCTCCAAGTAATCCTTTCTGGTGTGACAAAACTTATTAAGCCCGTAAAAATGTTTCAATTTATATTACTGCGAAATTTTCTAATGGCGAAAATTTTTAGCAAAAAAAAACCGTCCTCTCTTAATTTAATTTCGTATGTCGGCTTTGTTTCTGTTTCTTGTTTTGCATGGCCACAGACATCCGTAATTGAAATTTATTTCAATGTTTACTCACGAAACTCTGTTACAAATACGCAAAGTAGTGAAATCGATGCACAATATTGGGGAAGAAAGCGCATAATCATTTCAAAAGACAGTTTGAAAACCCAATACAATTTTGCTCCATCTGGGAACGAATAGGACCCCAGGTTCAGATCAACGTAGCTAAGATCTTGCTCAACTATAAGTCTACAACCACTCAAACAACATTTAAAGCATATCTCAGTACATACACTCAACTTCCCGTCTATTTCCACTCGCAATAACAAACAGTTTTACTCAGAAAACTATTTGTTTCGTCACTGAACTATTTCAGCTACTGACACTTTGATAGAGCATCACAAATAAATCTTTTTCGTATAATAAATAATATAAGTTAAAGATACTTACTAAACTAAACTAAAGACAGCGTGTTTATTTGGGTCGGTTTCTTAATATATCGAGTGATTCTGTGTTAAAATATGCATAGCATCCCATTCAAAAGATTGCAATATAAGTGACGAACGAAAGTGAAAAATGGTCAATTTTTTATTTTTTTAGACGCTTTTTGCCAGTTTTTCGAGAGTGAAATATAAATCTCCTGTGACACATTTTGTGCATACCAGTAGGGAACAGCAAATATTTTCATATTTTGAAAGTTAGTTCCATACTGTAGAAGTTGTTTATATTTGTTAGTGCTTTTAACCTCGTAATACTAGACCCGTAAGGAGACTGGATTTAAAATTACATGGTGTAGCGACATTTGTATCCTATAATGCTAAATGTCCCAATGTAAAAATAATATGTCATCCACATAAACAAATCAACGAAATACCAAAAAGTTTAAAATAATTTTATAAACGGTGACCCATTTGACCTATTTTAAAATTTCATAATAAATATGTCCAGTTCCACGAAAAACTCACAAGTAACAAACTAAAAAAATACATAATAATATCGAAATGGTTTTCCCACTTCAATTTGTTTAAACCCCCGCACCGAGTCGATGCATGTTAACACTCCATTAGTTACATAGATGAGGAAATATACTAGTGTTCAGACATCACAAGATTAATCTTGGAAATGTCTTCCTCGGCGATTATCAAGAGTTATTAGGAACCATGTTTATGTGGTATATTATGATCATTATGAATCTAATAGATTTGTAGTTCGGATATCAATTTTGTTGTATATATTTCTGCCAGATGTTTCCGGCGGTTTAGTGATAAGTGATATTTGGTTAAAGCTCCACTTTTAGTTCTTATTCAATGTGATGTGATAGATTTCACCACATTGAAATGTTTTTGCAAAAATAATGAAAAATAAATATAACATTTCATTATAATCCCCAATTATAGATTTTTTGAAAATGAGGTATGTTATTCTTACTCGTATTTATTTGAAAAAGGTCGTGATTATAATCGATATAAATTATAGGACAAATAAAAATGCAATTTTTTAAATTCTACGTTTGTTTTTAAAGATGTGTGAGTTTGACACCCATGTGAAGCTGGGGCGGATTGCTAGTATATTATAAAATGTAAGCAAATACAACTCAGAGTCTAGATTTTTTAGGAAAACGTCTTTTTAACTTTTTAATATTACAAAAAAAAAATTGTTTCGCTGATTTTCTGAATTAAAACTGACGAAACAACTACCGGCCTCGTCAAGCTTCTTATTCTATCCGGTATCTTCTCGTCTAGTGAGCCGGAACTCATCTCGCATGAAACGAGTGTTACATTTGATGGCCACGTTACATCACTTACACATGTGTCTTTCCTTGTTTACTCCCGGGGCTATGTGTCTCGGATGTCCATTTAGCGACACGTGCAAAGACTAGCAAGCTATTTATAGAATGTAAACACATGGTCGTATTTCTTTGTAAACACAACAAACTACTTCCTATTATTTACAATGTTAAAGCTTAACCACATTTTCCACTTTCAAGACACAGTTTTTTTCTGTTTTGAGTTAAGTTAAATCATTGTTCCTTGACCCTATAAAAAACTTGAGTTTGGTATGTTAATTAGAGTGTGTTTCCCATTTTCTGTCTGTGTCTTCCCCATAGAGTAAAGTAATATATCGGGTGGTCTTCCCATTTGTGACCTATATATAGCGATGTCGTTTTGTATCAACACATTGAAAGCTTTGGATTAAGGTGTTTTTTTGTATTTTCCTGGTATTGCAAGGTGACTGTTTAGATCTCCTTTTTTATTGTGGGCGATTTTATATTTTTGTGAATTTGCTGGTTGGTCAAAATATCATGGGACATTGCCAATTATTTAGAGTATTATGAAAAAAAAGCTAAGAAGGTCGAATAAGAAATGACATATGAGCAAAAAACATCGCCAGTCGTAAGTACTCGTACGCCAATTACCCATTAGTTTTATTTTTAGAGGATCTATTATTACGGAACAATTGAAATGAGGTTATCGAACTAAGAATAAACAAACGTTTATAAGTGTTCATTAATGAATGAGTTTAAAGACCTGGACATGTTTACGTTATACATTCCTGAAACACTATTAGAAAAAGTTAAATTTGAACATTTTATATAGCAGTTATAAAAATAGTTAATCGTTATTCCAACCAATAGTTTTCATCCGAAAAAAATTGGTATTTCTTCAATTTATTTCTTATTTTTTTCAAGGTACGCATAGTATCTAAGCTTGAATGCTTAACGAAGTTACCGCTAGATAATCATAATCACATAGTCACTTAAATCAGCAAACTGAAGAAAAGATGAACTTTCCCAGAACCGAAAATCGCTGTAGCAAGTATTACAGCATTGGAGTCTATGTTTAAGCTAGCGAAATACGGTATCTACTTTGGCGAGATAGATAACGATCTAAAAAGGCAGTTGCAGCAGCAACTACCTATGTATAGCCGACGAGTAAATAGGCACTGTTAAACATAAATTGTGATGTGACACTTTTTTTAAGTTGTAAGTTATACAGATTAGACTGTGTTTGACTGTACAATTTGTCGGCATCAAAGGAAAGTCGGCGAAATAGGAAGTCAATAGTAAAGAAATTAAAAAGTCTGTATTGTGGGAACGAATGTATGGTATTACAAAAAGTCGACAATACAAGTAAAGTCTGCATTGAGTACCAAACATCTTTGGAGAAGCCTATGTTCAACAGTGGACTCGCGCAAGCTGACACTGAAGATCCAACCTTGAATCCCACGGAAGATTATATTCTATTTTTCATACCCAAATTAAACTTCGCAAACCTCAGTAATAACCGTCATTCTCACGAAAAAACGGATAAAAGCTGGTAAATAATAAAAGAATTATTATGTACCATTCACCAAAAGCGAGGCCAGCCAAATGTAATAGAATCAGCATTTTTATGATCACCGTCACAAAAGCTCTCATTTGATTGGATGGCGCGTCGATGGCTTTATGCGAAAAAATGCAATCCACTTTTAAGTGCAAGCTTCGTCAGGACTTTAGAATTTTATCTATTGCGGTCTTCGGAATGGGTTGGACGTGTTCTTTGTTCCTTTTTATACTTCTCGTCCTGTGCACGTCAAGTGGGATTGCAGTTTTTAATTATGTATGAAGGTGGTACTTTCTTTTGAATTTGGATTGTATCATATTTCTTAAATACGTACAAAGCTTTTCTTCTCGGCGCCTACGCCTTAGACATTTCATAAACGTTACGTAAAGAAGCACTTAAGTTTAACAACCTCCGGGGTTGCGGAATGTTTATAATAGTTACCGTGACCTCGGAACATAAAGGGCGACCGAAGGAAAATGATTGGGTTTTAGTCAGTAAAAGTCTGACACGCCCTCCCGCCGCACCCAGGACGGGAGCAGGCATTTGATGATTTCCCACTCCCAAAAAAAAAGTTTGACAACCTGTCTTTTAAAAGGATCGCGTTGTACCCAGTGGGTTTTGAGACAATCCGTCTACACAATTCCGAATTAGTACAATTTTTGAAAAATACAATCCAGAGGCCAGGTCTACCTCAAATGCTACTTTACTCCTTCAGGGAACGAATTTCCAAAAATCCTTTCTTAGTGGATATTTACTCTTTAAAAAGAATACACCCTTAAAGTTGCATGTCTCTAGGGCCAGCAGTTTGGGCTGTGCGGTCATATATCAGTTAGCCGGTCAGTCACTTTACCGTTATTTACTCATACACTATTTTCATACGTTTTTCATTGATTCATACACCGTTTACAGTTTAGGTACCATCTTGTAACAACTCACATACGGACAACACCCGACATAAAACCTTCGTCCGACCTAATGTGAACTATCTCTAACAATTTGTAAAAACAGGCAATAAATGTTATTATGCATATACTCACACACGGCCATCAGAGCCCAAACTGAGCAGAGTTTGTACTATAGTAACCAGACAAATGATAAACATACTTATATTATTATCTTATACATAATATTTTCGTGTCACAATGTTGTTTTTACCAAATTTTATATGCTTATCCAGTAGGTCTGAGAATCGGCTACAATCTATTTTTCATACCCTTAACTTAAAAGGGTTGTTCACCCTTAACATTTTTAACGCGGGTGAAACCGCGGGTGGCAGATAGTAATCGATAAATGCATACATATTATAGATAAGTTTCACCCAGACATAAAACCAACAATCACACAAAATTTAACCTGGGTAGGAACCAAACCCCCGACTTCCAGTTTAGCAGTCAGGGTCACTAACCACTAGACCAATAGGCCCATCAAATATTTTACCCATTATTGTGAGTTAAATCAATTTCTAATGATTCATAAAAAAACACTATAAAACGCATTACAATAGCGTCGAAAACAATTATTCACAAATCTATTATTATCTAGGATACAAAAGTACAATGAACCAGATATAAATACTTCAATGCTAAACAACTGTAAATTAAAATTGACTTTAAACCGAACCATCAAGAAATCGTTAATTGTTCGACTCGTACACAGGGCGTCCCACGGCTATGCCACATGGAGGGAAAGTACCTTAAATATTGTAGATAGAGCATTTTACTGAAAGAAGACATTATAATATAGATTTATATATAGATTTAAATATCTACCAGTACAGTTTAAAATGTTTTTAAAATGACATAGCCGTGTGACACACCCTGTATATTGCTAACAAAAGAAGCTATACATTATTAGTCCAGTATACGCTGACCTCTGATTGTTTAGAATGTCTATACTGCTTCCCGCGACTTCGTCCGCGTGGACGCTATGAAACAGCAGATATACTATGCTGTATATAATATATCACTATTTTGTTCATTCAACAAAGGTATATATAGCATGATAATAATAATATATAGCCGATGTGCCCAACCTCTTGGAAATATTCATACAATTATTGAATAAAATCTATGCAGTACTTTGTAAGTTTATCCTGGACAAACATACAAAAAATAAAAACAAAAAAATAAACTTATTACATTTTTTTCGCATGTATATGTAATCTAATAACTATATTTTTGGCTTCGCCATCGGTTGCAGAAAAAGTATCAAACATTTTTTTTATATATCTAACCTTTTGACGTCAAGCGACAGCCGGCTGAGGCGTTGTTGTCTTTCTATAAATTGTGCCTCAAATCACGTGCGTTCGAAGGTTTAATGTACAGTTTTTATTATACATTAGCTATACCCCGCGATTTCACCCGCGTTATATCAGATTTTTGGTTACTAAAAATAGAAGCTAAAAAGTATTCTATGTCCGGTCCCCTGGTCCTAAGCTACCTCCCCACCAGATTTCAGCCAAATCGGTTCTGCCGTTCTTGAGTTACAAAATGTGTAACTAACACGACTGTCTTTTATATATATAGATGTTTATCTTGAAATGCAGCCGTGTGTACATAAACAAGGTCAGTAAATGTTTAATAGTTTCGATATGCAAACTAATTTTGCCAATAGATTTTCAATAATGTGTACATACTGTTAAATATTTACATTTAAATAGAGAGATAAAATGGAGTATAGTATAATTTTATGGAATGCATGCAGATATCATGAGTTTGTTGTTTTTGTTGAAAATAGGAGGCTGTTTGGAATCAATTCTTGTAAATTAATTTGGATTCTGAAAAGATATTATATATAGGTATACTAGCTTTTGCCCGCGGCTTCGCTCGGGTTAGAAAGAGACAAAAAGTAGCCTATGTTACTCTCCATCCCTTCAACTATCTCCACTTGAAAAACACGTCAATTCGTCGCTCCGTTTTTCCGTGAAAGAAAGACAAACATACAGACAGACACACTTTCCCATTTATAATATTAGTATGGATTAGTTATCTTTCCTAGCATCATTTTTGGATTTGGAACCAGCAATGTATTTCTTATTTTTGTCTTTTAAACTGTTATATTATTTTGTTATTAATTCAATATGCCATATTTATGAGTTCGTTATAATAATCTACCCTACCAATGATGCATGGTTATATTTTAATTATTTATATCCATTTTAATTATGGCTAAAATGTTTTCCAATGTAATCCGAAATAATTTGCAACGGTTTATAATACGGTAAATATTTACGGAGAATGATACATGTATTATTGATTCACAAATCTGATTAATATTAGGCGCTGCGCAAACGTAGACACTTTTGTGTCTTGTGTCGGACACCGAACCGACCCGACTTTTTGATCGTAATTAGTATGTATTAAGTGGAAGCAACTGGTCACAACAAATGTAAACGTATGCGTATTTAAGTGGATGATTTCATACTGATTCTATATAAATAATAAAATATTCATCAGTAGCTTGTATCTGACACAAGACACAAAAGTGACTACGTTTGCGCAGCGCTTTAAACATAATCCCAAAGCAGGTTTTAATCAAGAATTACTTACAAAGAAAAAACATTTATTTTGGATACACACAGGAAAAATAAATAACTTTAACAAAAAACATGAATTTATAAAAAAAAAACATGTGCCAGACCATGTTTTTTTTTTAAATTCATGTTTTTATAAATTTATAAAAAAAAAACATGTGCGAGACCAGCCGGGGTTGCGGAATGTTTATAATAGTTACCGTGACCCTGGAACATAAAGGGCAATCGAAGGAACATGAGTGGGTTTTAGTCAGTAAGAGTCTGACACGCCCTCCCGCCGCACCCAGGACGGGAGCAGTCATTGGATGATTTCCCACACACCAAAAAAAAAAATGTGCGAGACCAAAAACGGCAAATTACAGGCCAAGTTTGTATAATATTGTTACAATAATACAAAATATATAATTTTGGTAAAACAACAGAAACTTAAAATTAATAGACATCGTTCGATTTCAGTGAAAATTTATATTTTTTTGAGATTATGCGCATATTATAATGTTTCGCTTGAGTTTGTAACTTTATGTATATACGTAAGTTTTCGGAAATTTCTAAATATTTAGTAATTTCCAAAAACTGTTTTCTTTTCTCCTTACTACTAACAATGCCACCTATTACTATACAGATTAAACTGACCTCTCAATGTATGGAAATTCAATACAACCAAAGGTCAGCGTATACTGGACGAATGTGTATAGCTTCTTTTGTTAGCAGTATATAGAACAATAATCGATTTCTTGATGGTTCTCTTATTTAATCATTATATTATTAAATAACTCAACCACACATTAAATTTTAACTATGAAAATCTACAAAATGTTCGCCATTAAATTATCCGCAGCAAAGAAAGATGGACTAAGATTCATAAGTACAAATAATGAGGCTGTCAAAATAATTCTCTCGTAAATAAGCTTAACTGCTACCCACGTCACAGTAAATAGCCGGAGTGTTTTCCCAACTAAATTATTTTGGAAATAAAATGCAAGTAGGAATGAAGATATAAATATTTATTTGAAGAAACCAGCTTTCGCCCGCGGCTTCGCTCGCGTGAACGTCAAAATTTGTCGCTTGTTCATAGCCGTCACCATCCGTTTAGTCCACTCTCGACCCTTCGACCCCTAAAAAATGATTTGCTCATTGGTTTCCTTTCAACCCCTAAACCTTGTTTACTTTCGACCCCTAGGGGGTGAGAATGGATTTTTATACAAAGGACCCGCACCTTGAGTCCACTCTCGTCCCTCTCGTCAACGAGAAAAAGATGACAACAAAAGATCATCATCTCCCTAGCCTTTTCCCAACTATGTTAGGGTCGGCTTTCAACCTAACGGATTCAGCTGAAAACCTGTGTTTTACATGAAGCGACTGCCGATCAGACCTCCACAACCCAGGAACTTCGACACGATACCCTTTGGTTAGACTGGTCAGACTTTCTGGCTCCTGAATACACGTAACGACTGTCAAAGTTCTACGAATGACAACCGGAACCAACGGCTTAACGTGCTTTCCGAGGCACGGGATGTCAGTGATGTCCAAGATAAACTTTAGAAAGTATATATGAATTGAAAAAGTCACATTGGTACTTGCCCGGATTCGAGCACGCAACCTCATACACGAGAGGCGGGCGCCTTATCCACTGGGCCATCACGACACTCCTACTACAAAGCAAAGATAACGACAAAAGATGAGGACGATATATTCATTTACTATAGTCGCGTGTCCATCGCAGGTCACGTCACCTTATATTGAACTCGGCTGGCCGTTGTTCTCGTCGACAAACGGCCTTAGGGGTAATATTTTAAAAAATCCTTTCTTAGTGGCTACTCGCTCTATATAAAGAATCACGCACAATGGCCCAATTATGAGGCTAAGTGCGGACAAGCCCAGCGAAACTAAAACTATACCCTCCAAGTTTCGGAGTTGCGGAATGTTTATAATAGTTACCGTGACCCTGGAACATAAAGGGCAATCGAAGGAACATTAGTGGGTTTTAGTCAGTAAAAGTCTGACACGCTCCCGCCGCGCCCAGGACGGGAGCAGTCATTTGATGATTTCCCACTCCCCAAAAAAAAACCCTCCAAGTTTCATGTCTCTAGGATCAGCGGTTTGGGCTACCTTTGATATATCAACAGTCAGTCAGATTTATACATAAAGATACCAGCTTTTTCCCGCGGCTGCGCTCGTGTTAAAAAGAGACAAAAAATAGCCTATGTCACTCTCCAAGCCTTCAACAAGCTCCACTTAAAAATCACAAAATCAAATCGTCGCTCCGTTTTGCCGTAAAAGACGGACAAACAGACAGACACACACTTTCCCATTTATAATATTAGTATGGAGAAAATGCAAGTGGGTATATATGAAGATAAATATTTATTTGAAGATATAAAAACGAAGTGGCTGATTCAAATGAAACGCTTTTTCTCTATCACGGCTGAACGTAAACATATATAGCTGGTATTTCTTTCCTCTCATACTTATGTATTCCTGGTAATGTCAGTTGAAAGTTTCACATCATTGGTTTTATTATGTTTGTTTTTATGTATGGAGTTTCTTGCCCGTTCTTCTCCATACGTAACAACATTTTGGAATGGGCAGTAGATTCACTTTTGTTTTTTATTAATTATGACGTTTCAAAGTGCCTTTTTTGGTCTAATGAAAATAAATGATTTGACTATTGACTATTTGTGATAAATAATATTATTAATTCTATAGGTTTTTTACCAACTTCGAAAAAAGAGATCGATTTTGATGCGGTTTACAGAAAAGTATTTGTTACAAAAACAGAAGCTTCCAGTATTTAACTGACTGAAAAAAATGAGGTTCTCAAAAAACGCACGAAAAGTGAAAAAATAAAATGTTTTTTTTTTAAATCACCTTTAAAATTCTGTGTCAATATAAATCAGCAAACAGGAGGCGTACCATAAGCCCTTATACGCAGTATTACTTTGATATTACTTTCAGTGGGAAAGAGACGGCGCTAGACAACGTGTCTTACTCTGTCACTTGCACACTCTTGAACAGGAATAAAACTATCTTACTTTAAACGTCATGGTAAGGAGGCAGCACGGAAGTCGCCGACTTTCAACAACTATTAAGCAAAAGTTGTATTTTGAGTTACTTTTGTAAAGACAGATACAAAAATAACTCAAAAAGTTTAAATTTGTTGACCAAAGAAAACTGTTTCTTATACACTTTAATAGAATAAATCTGGTGGATACTCCAATAAATGAACTCAGAAAATACTGTTGAATTTTTTACCAACGATAGGTCCTCGTAATCTGATTGCTTCAATCGATTTGGCGAAGATCTGAAGTACGAAGATTGCCTTCGGTTGCAAGATCTGAAAAGATATTTAGTTATCTTTGGAGTTTGGGCTTTAAGGGTTTGTGATAAAGTGATATAAGTTCGAAAATTTTCGGAGATTACGCTAATACGTTTTCTTTTGTCAGGGGCTATTAATTCATGCTAATATTTTAAATAGAAAATTGTTTGTCTGAATGTTTGTCCGTTTTCCACGGTAAAACGTAGCGTTGAATTAACGTATGTATATCTATTTAAAAAAAATATTATAAATGCGAAAGTAACTCTGTCTGTCTCTTCTTCACGCCTAAACCACTAAACCGATTTGAATGAAATTTGGTACAGATATAGTCTGGGACGCAGGAAAGGACATAGGATAGTTTTCATCCCGGAAATCTCCCAGGAACGGGAACTAATAATAATAATAAATAATAATAATAATTTATTCAAAAAATGTTTTACATGATATGAAATTAATACCAAGACATTCTATAAAAATACATCATACATTTCATGTGCCTGAACTAGGAAATCCTGTGTTTCAGGCTTGAAGAGCTCACACAGTTTAAAATTAAGTCAAATATAATAACAAATAATACAAAAACTACGACAAACTAATACTACTTCAATATTACTTATTTTAGTACGTCTAATAATTTCTCTGTATCTTCATACGACATCTCTTGAAGCTAATTATACTACTTGAACTAATTATATGCGGACGAAGTCGCGGGCAAAAGCTGGTTGAAAATATTTTTAGAATTGTATGTTTTGTTTCGTTTACCCCTTAGTGGTTTGAATTTCCAAACAACCTTTTTCTTTATAAAGAACACACTTTTCAAGTTTTATGTCAGTAGGACAAGCGATTTAGGCTGAAAAAAAAAATATAAAAACATAAACGTCGTTATTTGTTTTTCTTATTTCAAACGACCAATAGAGCCTATGTTTCCTAGCTGTATACCCACCCTCTCAGACGTGGCGGCCATTTTTTTCAAAATGGCGGATCTGTGACGCCATTTGCAAAAAAAATGCAAAAAAAAAAGAGTTCGTAAAGTTTTTATTTCTGCTAGTTTTCTCTATCTACCAACGTTTTGTGTCTGTAAGGTGTTTAACTCGTCGAATTAATACTAAACACGCATGGGATACGTGGTGTGATTTATTGCCTCTGTGTCGTAGCAACTCTGTATAGATATAGATTTAACACCCCTTGTATCCACTGGAGTGGAGTAGTATCTTATTCGAGTAAAAGCACTGCGGATAGTTAATAGAAAATAAGATTTTTATCACACTCAAGTAGTAAAAACTAAAAGAAAAAGGGTTATGGCGAAGTCATTTACGACAAAGGTCCATAAACCGCGATAAAACCTAAGTAATGTAAATCAAAAGCGGTTTTATGAACTACTTATTCAGAATAATGATGAGTGGTTGCAGGAAGCATACATTATCTTGAAAATATCTTGGTATAAAATATAAATCAACAAAATAAACATATGTATAGGGACCGTCACGCGGTCATCTGATCCCAAACTAAACAGAGATTTTACTATAGTAACCAGACAACAGATAAACATACTTATGTAATTTATAAATACATACATGTTATAGCTTTAATACACCCAGACAATAAAACTTTTTCTGGGTACCCACGACCTCCGGCTTAGTAGTCAGGGTCCCTAAACACTAGACCTCCATTCTAGTCATATGTTTAGAAGAAAATAAATGGACTGATACTAGGTCACCGATAAATAAACACATGTTTGTACTTAAACAACTTTCATTCAATATGGAACTTTTTATTAATTAAGTTTTTAACACTCTTCAACAAGATGGCTCCCATTATTAACAAAGAGAGTGAGTGAGAAGACAAAAAAAATTGCTGCTTGAATGTAAGCTAATGTAATAAAATTGTAAAGTTTATTTTTTATTTGTAAAAGGTAATCTCTGAAAGTCCTGGTTCACTGCATTTTTTCCACTGACAGAAACCTACGCTATTTCTGACTGCTATTAAATTACACGCGGACAAAATGGCGGAAAAGAGTAACTAGAAAATGTTATCCTATATGGCTATTTCCATTTTTATATTACTCTAGAAACCCGCCCCAGCTTCACATGGGTATTACAAATCTTAAAAAATCCCGGCTTTTCTCTACTATAATTACTAATTACACTTTCGGACGCGTAAATCGAGCCACCTAGCATAATGAGTTTGTATTGTCCATAACTTTAAAAAAATATATGAATTAACAATACAGTTTTGTAGCTGTCATATTAAATATTTGAATACATTTTTTAAGCACTACTTGAAGTAAGTGGTGTCCTTACATATAAGTTTTTTAAGTTATGGACGATATTACTCATTACACTAGGTGGCTCGATTCACGAGTCCAGGAGTGTACATATAAACCTTCCTTTATCGATTGAAGAAACCGAATCAAAATCCGCCGCGTACCTAGTTTTAAAGATTTAGGCATACATCGGTCCAAACAGCGAAGAGTAACTTTGTTTCATACTACGTATTAATTTCAAGTATTGGAGATTAAAACACACACACATAAACCTACAAATGGATCAGCAAACAACGAAGTTTGAATTCGGAAAAATGAAAAAAAAAAGAATTTTGAACCGCACACCGGCCGTAAAATGATTTTTACTGGTCCCGTTGTCATTATGTTCAACCGTTGAATTATTTAATTATACGCTAGTATTGTTCCGTTCCGTTTAAAACATGGTTCAATTCGTGGAAATTATAACAATATCATTAACCACCACGGACGTTACCAAAATCACCTCTTAACTGTCATGGCTTTATTTATTTTACTCTTTACTTACATTGCGTTTAATAAAATTATTGTGACCAGAATTTAAGAAAACTTGATTGAAGCAAAGAGTTTATTAAGAGATTAAAATATGATTTTTCATCCCTAAAATGGTTTTCAAGTTAAAAAAAGAAACGGACTCGCGCAACGAGGGTTCCGTAATTTTCTTTTGTGAAATAACTACAACGGTTTTTGGAGTATTTCCTTTACTTGTGCTACATGATATTGCTTTTTGCCAATATAGATTTTGATTCCCTTGTAAATGTCTAAATAAGCAATATAAGTTTGATTAGAGAGAAAATTTATTTTTTTCCTTGCCTTGAGAGATAGCAGACCTGAGTATGTGATATTAATTTCAGCTTAATATCTACACGCGTTTCTGAGAAAAAGGGTATTGACAGACAGACGGACCGACGGACAACAAAGTAATCCTATGAGGGTTCCGTTTTTACTTTTCGAGGTACGGAACCCTAAAAAAAGAATTTTTACATTTGTTTTTGTTAAAAAAATATTTTTCCTTTTTTTGTGAAAATAATTTATTGTTTTACACGATATGATCAAAGGTTAACGTAAGCAAAGGCGTAAGCAGAAGATTCGCATTTTGACAGCAACCAACATTCAGTCAATTGATAAACATCATCACCCTCATGTTGCCAGCTGCAAATAAGAGTTCAAGACCATCAGAACTGACCGCAGTAGCTGAATGTAGACCGGCAAGTCACATGGAGTCTTTTACAAATCATCCGGGTCATTAAGCATGTTATGAAATGCAACGCAAGGCGAACACAATATAAATTCCTTCACTTCACATAGCGGTGCATAGAAATCTTTATGGATATCTGTAATAATGGCTGCCTTTACGACGTCACTGCTTGCACATTCAAGCTTCAAGAATTTACTTTAAATTTTATTACTTGTTCATTTTTATTATTTTTATACTAGCCAGTACTGAACCAAAGGTCACCTCCGGGTCCTTTCAGACTCTCTTTTTCTTCATCTCTTCAAAACGACTCTGATGGTATGCGTCAAGGTCATCTCTTCCTGGGCCGGCCTCGATGACACTGTCCAGTGACCATCTTCTGATACCCACTGCGTTGAGACTTGCTCAGTGGTCTTTGTGAAAGCGGGTAATATGGTCCATCCAATCCCATTTAGCAGTCTTTTGGCCCAAATCTGCTATTTTAGTCCAGTCATTTTAGCTCAAAATGGGTCAACATCGGAATAAGAGATAACCGGTTGTATTTGTTCAGACAGCTTCATTTTGGCAATCTAAAACTGTCTCAATAGTCATCTGTAATCACATATCTGCGTCGACAGTTATTCAAGGTCAAAGGTCCCAAAAATAGTACCTATTTCGGGATTATCATTCTCAGTTCTTGTCGTTCCAATGATTTTAGCATGTACTTTTAAATTCAAGAACAACACATTTTGCCTTAACCATTATTTTATAGGCTTAACCTTTTTGGAGATCGTGCAGCACTAAGCTATACTGTAAATCAATGAAACAGGATAAATTGGTTCGAAAATGATTTAAAAACCTAGGAATGTTTCACTATCTACACAACTATAATCTATTTTGGAACGCAGCGATTTGCCAAATTAATGTTTAATTTGCTCTTTACTACTGACAGGAGTGTCCGCCATTTTGGGATTGACTTCATTGATTAATGACGCCCAGAGGATTGATAATCTGTTTGCTGGAGCGTGGCTGTGACAATATTAAATTTTCATCAGCTCGTCGTATGATAAGGCCCACACGGTAATGAATAATTACTAGCTGGCCGGTAATTTATTGCCTCGACTCTGTTTGTGAACGAAAATAGTTCTAAGCTTAATCTATATAATATACTGGCTATGATAGACTGGTTGCCTGACAATTGATTAGTCCACTTAGAGATTGAACCACTGGTCCTAGAGATATTACATTTGTTGAGTGTGTTATTTGTGGGAAGAGTAAAGTATAGTATAATAAAAGAAACTACAAATAAAGGATTTTTAGAAACTCCGATATTCACGAGGGAGAAGCTGGTCAAAAACTGGAGCCAAAAGCTGGTTGAATATAAAAGAAGGTACCTACTCGTATGGGACATATTGTGGAGCCTGATTTACTGTTCAGGAATGTGGTGTAAATTGTTAAAAATCAGAAACTCAAACCAAAAATTCATGTGTTATCCAGTGACAGAAATGTGGAGGTCTGATAGGGAGACGCTTTTTGTCAAGCAGTGGTTATAGGCTAACGGCCAACTGTAATGACATCATTTTATATGTTCACAAAACTGGCCAAATTGGTCAACTGACGCAATAAACGTAGTTCATAATAATGAGTTCAATGGCTTCGACGATTTTCAGTGAATACACCTTCAATGAGGTATTAGATTTATAGCTTCTTGTTCCACATCACAATTTCCAAGCAATTTTCAAAGAAAACCATTATAATTTTGTTTATTATACCAAACATCTTTGATCTTTGTACCGAGTACCCATTCGTCTTACACTACTTATCCTGAGTTACTCTATCAACACAAGCATCAAAATCATCTGGAAGTGTTTTTGTCTTGAATGGATTATAAAGTTTTCTTTTGTTGTCTAGAACATTTGGTTGCTGGTTGAGTAAGGCGACTGGCGTTTCTAGTTTTTTTTAATAGTTATTCGTGATAGTTTTTTGTTTTTGTTGTAATTATTATGTCTTAAGTTGTTTCTTGCTTTGTTAATGTTCACTGAATAGTTAAACAAATAAAACTGCTTTTAAAAAGCTAAAAGGTAAAAACTTTATTTACTAGTAGGTTTGTTATTCAGCAATTATTTCAAGCTAGCGTTTTTACCCGCGATATGTTAGTTCTTTGGTAATTGTTCCGATCCCATGGGGCATAGCGTGCTTTACTCGTAGCTAGACTTTGTGTTATTCTAATGTATAAGCTTTATTACTGTAAAATTTTATCAAAATCCATTCAGTAGTTTTGCGTGAAAGAATAACAAACTTCCATACATGTATATACAGGCTGTATTTTTTTTTGGTGCGTGGGAAATCATCAAATGACTGCTCCCGTCCTGGGTGCGGCGGGAGGGCGTGTCAGACTTTTACTGACTAAAACCCACGAATGTTCCTTCGATTGCCCTTTATGTTCCAGGGTCACGGTAACTATTACAAACATTCCGCAACCATATACAGGCTGTATTAAAGCTTGTTTAACTAGAAAGAAGACGCCCCACTACAGCATTTTACACAAGTTTTATTGAATGGATAAAATAAAGTAGTGCGGCGCTTAGACAAACTATACATCCATACATATAAACTTTCGCGTTCAATTTATTAGTAAGGAAATAATGACAGTAATCTTCAACACCACAACTATATTACCTGCTGGCTGCCTTTTAGCTAGTTTTTGAAGAGTTCATCGTTATAACTCCGAAGGTCTTTTTTAAGGTCTTCCATATCATGGGTTTGAATCCGGTCAATATCAATGTTCCAATCGGTTGTCGGCACTTTCCTACAGCAATATAGTCTGGTATTATTTATTATTTGTAACTGATTGTGATTGAAAAACAATAAGCGAGACGACGAAAAAAAAGTAATTAGTCCGTCATTGAGATTATTAAAATAATTTGGACACGTTATTTTTCTTTTTTCTCGTAAACGAAAAATGATGACGATACAGTGCGTTGAAGTTGTGCGCGACGTCACGATCAGATACAATTTTTGCATTACGGTGGCGTCAAAAACCCCCACTATGCCCCCACTCTAGAACTTTGTTGCTATTTATCTTTGTATATTTTTATTATTTTGATGAAGCAAAAAATACGTGTCCCGTTTTTTTGGCCGATCTACAAGACGGACTGAACAAAATGCCATTTTTTTTATGTTGTCGTCATCCCTATAATGCTTATATTCTTGAGATAATACATTTTGAAGTGAAACTTCCAAATTTATTTTATCCTGTAGGTTCCACTACAGCTCAACTTTAGCACTCGTTTAACATGTTCCTAGAAACTATTAATTTTAATTACAAATTTAAATTGCTTCATAAATAACATTCATGACTGTGATGCGTATTTGCAAACACATTTAGTTATTCAGTAATAAAATAAATAAATGAGAGCTAATTAACAAACGAGGTCATGATCCAAAGTGGTTATTTATAGTGGTCTTATATACGGATAATGGTGCCGATTTCTTTGGTCACAAACTAGACTAATTTTAAGTTAAATGCATCTTTCTCTTTCCATTTCTTAAAGAAAAGGACAGAAGATACATTTTAGTTTAATCCTGCCAAATTAGACAGGGCCTGAAGAAAATTGACGTATATTTAGACGCCATGTTTTTAAAACGCGTCTAAATTATCTATGGAGTGTATAAATTTGACAGGACTTAACTGATATTTTATCTTCTGTCCTTTTCTTAATTAAATGGTAAGAGAAAGATGCACTTAACTTACGTTAGTTTGTGCACTAGAGAATCGGCACCATTATAAAGCTAAAACATGTGTTTGAAAACCCTAATCTTGGAAATTACTGGCCCGATTTGAATCCTTTTGAGTTTTTGAGGCGGTCTGCATTATAAATACAAATCTGTGTGAATATTATAAATCTGAAATGTTGGTAGGACACGCTAATCTCGGGAACTACTGGGCTGATTTTAATGCTTGAGTTGTGATTCGAGACACAATAGATATATACATAATAACAGCACGATAGCCGGCTGTCGTTTGGTCGTCGAAAGGTTGATATGTCGATAAGTGAGTTAGATGTTTGTCATACCCTAAATCTCAAATGTTCATCACCGCGAAGAACGAAACTTCGTTTATCATAGCGTAGTACATTTCAAGCTTATCGATATCCCAAGATACACTCACTTCAGGTAAGAAATGCTGTAAATTGGGTTTTCGACTATTTTGAACGGACGACTATTATTTAACCCGGCCGACCATTAGAAAATTTCATTGCCCTTCTCTCTTTATTACTCTTTCGCAGGAACTAATGAACGGATCTTAGACTGGACGGATATTCATGAAATAAGAGTGATATCTTAAACATCACACGGAAACGACTTGACTATCACAAAATAATTTCGTAATAGTACAATGAATTTCTTAAACTTTAACAAGTCACCGATGATTATAGTACCACTTCAAGGCGTACAATAAACGTTACTCAGATCAAAACTCGTACTTGATGCCAAGCTTAAGATCCTATTCGTATTAATAAACGAGATTAAAGTTGAGCTCAAGTTACGGATTAGGTGTATGTCATCAGCTGAGTGTAGACTGATTAATAAACGAAACTTGACACTTTGTGACATATTCGTTCACATCAACATCAAGTAAAGCGGAATGAGTAGCTGATCTTGGTAACTGAGATGCGTTTAATAATTAGCGACGATCCTGAGCTCCGCAATAATCCGGTATCAAATGATATCGCACTTCAGATCGTATTTGAGTAACGTCTATTAATAAGGGCCTAAGACTTCAAGCAGACAAAGTCTAATCAAACCAAAAAAAAGAAAAAATAATCTAGGCCTAATAAATAAGGTTGTAACATGACCCCAACAATATACCAGTGATTCGCATCTTGCTCATAAACGTTAGTTTTCTTGTGAACACGACAGATTGCCAACAACAAAATTAGCAATTCCTATCAGAGGAGCGTACGAAGCATAACATATTACGTCACATCTGTTATTACCGCCGTCTTGTTTCGACAAGCTTTTGATTTGTACTTAGTCCTAGTTCAGAAGGAACGATTTATTAAGTTACTAGTTTTATCCTTTTGAGGCGGGAATTTTTAAAATGTTTTTTTAGTGGATGAGTGTGGGTTTTTTTTTAATTATTTTTTTGGTGACTTCTTCTTTTCAAAGAAGAAGTATTCCTCCAAGTTTCATGTTGACCTGCGGTTTGGATTGTGCGTTGTTAAAATTACGCAGTCAGCTTAACTACCATTATATGCATAGATTAACACTTTAAGCACAAAATGTAGAAAACATTCCACAAAGGTGGACTTAATAACTTGGGCATTTTCTATCAGTCTACCAACACCCGGTACGGAGACGATTTTACCGCGAAACATTTCGGCCCTAACGAGATACTAAACATGGCATTTAAAAGGGTAATGCAGTTTTAAAATACGCGTGTTCATTTTACCAGACTCTCGACTCACACTTGATTCACGCGTTTATTGTGCGCGTCGAGATACTAGGGACTCCCTGTTGAGTTGAGTGTCCGACTTCACACCGACAGCCACTACGCCGACACTTACGCCGACAAGACTTTACACCGACAGGACTTTACGCCGACAAGATTTTACTCCGCCGGGACTTTACGCCGACAAGACTTTACTCCGCCGGGACTTTACGCCGATAAGACTTTACTCCGGCGGAACTTTACGCCGACAAACCTCTTCGCCGACAGGGCTCATCGGCGACGCAGCTTTATTCTATATCTTGATTTTTTTACGACTCGTATACTCCAGAGCGAGTGGACGTATCAAGGGAAATGGAGCGCTAAAGTTTTAATACGGAATGTCAAATGTTCAAGCTTTTTTACGCTCCTTCTGAAAGGGAGAATTGCGCACGAGAGAATTGCGACAAATGCGCCCATCTGGACAAGGTCTTACTTTTCGAAAGAAAAAACAAGCATTTTACTAAGAGCAGTGATGAATGGTTTTGATATAAAAAGGTATGTTTGATCCCTGGGCTTTACTCTACTTTTCATCGTAAGAACAAAATATGGTGGAAGATTTTCGAATAATTACCACGAAATTCTTTTTGTAATTTGTAAGAATTTGAAATCGTTTAAGATGGGTTTTTAGAAGAATTTATATAGTTTAAAAACTATATAAATTCTTCTCTTTACTTATTTATATGTAGTATCAGTTAATAGGTGCGGAGATATGATGGATAATAATTATTGAACACTTTGTACTTATTGTTATAATCATAATTTTTTTATTTAACAATAAATACAACCAATTATCTATACACATATGTATGTGTATAGATAATTGGTTGTATTTATTGTACCTTTTGTGCATGAAGTTTGAATATGTATTCAAACTTCATGCACAAAAGGTACAATCAACTTTTCAAAGATTTTTTTTATTATGTATACACGTAATTAGTGAACATAAACACTTATACCATATCAAGGTATCACCTTAGACATACATAAATTCTTAACAATAAATAATAAAATATAGCCATATTGTTATCAAACAAACAAGTTTTCAAACAAAACAAAACAATAACAAACTCGTATCAATCATTTTGTTTGCCACCTTGACAATAGCACTTTTTCGATAAAAACTGTTCGGTATAATGACTTTTGCAAGAGTTGGTTTTGGCTGAGAACCAAAACAACTTGAAAAGTTAAAGAATGGCTGAAGTTTTTTACCTTCCATTGCAAGCATATGAGTACATACCTACGTGTGTTAGCTAAACTAGAATGATAGAACTATTTAATAGAACTAGGATCTAACACTTTAGTGAATAGGTCTTGTATTCCATTCCTGGGACAGGTAAAGTATTAAAGCGCTTTGTTCATTAGAAATTCCTCAGTAGCGTCCCGGATTTTGGAAACTTATAGTGGTAGTTTTCGAAATGCACGTAATATTTATTTTTATGAAACTAAATAATATGACTCTAACTTTAATATCGTCAGGACCCAGCGCCGCTCATGCAAAAAAATATGGATTCCAAAACAGGACAAATAATGGTCATGTGAATTTTGCAATTTGTTTATTATTTCCAAGTTTATCGTGAAGAAATTTGAACTTACAGGCAATTAAAGCAAGTCTTAAATAGTCAATCTGTCTTGAGCAAGCCTGGTCATCAAAGATCGTGCCCTTTCTGTATGAAAAGAGGTATTTCCTTGCATTTTTTTTATCCTGCATACGCTGTTCCACTGCTGGGCCTCCCCTAACTCCTTCCAGACTCTCTTTTCCTTCGCTCTCGTGGTGTGCGTCAAGCTCATCACGCCACCTATTCCTGGGCCGGCCTCGGTGACGACGTCCATCCTCCGGCACCTACTGTGTAGCGACTTTAGCCCAACGGTCACAATTCATGCGGCTAACGTGACCCGCCCAATCCCATTTGAGCCTGGCAGCTTTTTTGCCCACATCCGTTATGCCCGTTTTGGAGCGCAGCGTGGTGTTTCAGATTCGGTCCTGTCGTTTTACACCAAGAATGCTACGCTCCATTGCTCTTTGACAAACTGTAACGTTACCCTGGGTTGTAGAAGCCCAGGAAAACAACCACACAGGTAGGTTCGTCTAGGAAACCAGAACCTTAGGGAACTGGAGTCCCAGACGAACAGAAAGGTAGTAGAAGAAATTAAACAGTTAGGAAATTTACAGATTTATGTAACGTTACCCTGGGTTGTAGAGGCCCAGGGAAACAATCACACAGGTAGGTTCGTCTAGGAAACCAGAACCTTAGGGAACTGGAGTCCCAGACGAACAGAAGGTTAGGAAAAGAAAATAAACAGTTATGAAAAGAATAGATATATATTTAAAATTATAATAATGAGAGTACCTGATCACCCTACACTTTGGCCCAAACTCGTAGGATTTAAAATAAATAGGAGAGGATGTTAAAAACCAGGATTCGGAGGTGCTACGTTTACGCTCATAATCTTGGACTCTTGTCTACATTTTTCGACAAGGTTGAAGTTGCGTTGCACGTGTCTCATCAAAGGAATTCCTTACGTTATGACCTACGTCATCCTTTTAAAGAATATTCAGTTGGAGACATAGTCTGGCGCAGAAACTACGTTCTGAGTAATGCTGGCGCATATTTTAGCGCAAAGCTTGCTCCTAGGTTTATTAAGTGCAAAGTTGCACAAAAACTCTCTCCTTTAGTATATATTCTTGAAGATCCTAATGGGTCTAGATCTAAATGGCACATTAAGGATATTAAAATATAAATAATTTTTTTTCTTTATCTTATCATCTATTTTATTCTAGAAGTTTTGACTTCAGTCTTTCGGCTATATTTTGGCAATTTTGTTTACTTTCTTCTTCTTTTCTTTTCTCATTTTCTCTTATTTCTTCTATCTCTTCTCTCTTAGCACTCTGCAATAAGAGTACCTATTGTTAATGAGTGTTGCTGTTACTTAAGGTCTACCCCTTGAGGAACCCTATAATTACTTAAGGCCCTACCCCTTAGTGATTATTATCTACTTGAGGCTCTACCCCTCTTGTAGGTAATCTCTTATATACTTGAGGCTCTACCCCTCTTGTAGGTAATCTCTTAAATGCTTAAGGCCCTACCCCTTAAGTAATTTTCATCTACTTGAGGCTCTACCCCTCTTGTAGGTAATCTATTATATTATGCTTGAGGCTCTACCCCTCGGGTAACTACTATTGTCTTTCTTTACTTGAGGCCCTACCCCTCGAGTAATCTATTTCTATTTTTTCTTCTTTCTCTATTGGGTTTTCATATAGAGCGGTTGACTACTCTTTAAATAAGCCTTATGGTCAAGAGCGGTTGACAACTCTTTAAATAAGCCCTATGGTCAGAGCGGATGACAACTCTATAAATAAGCCTTTTGGTCAGGAGCGGATGACAACTCTTTAAATAAGCCTTATAGTCATATTGTTATCTTTTGAAACATCTTCTCTGGAGTACGCGTCATTGAATGTGAACCGTACCCCTTCCTATGCTTGTCTGACGTATGTTCGCTGATGAATGATTGGAGATTTTGCGTGTGGAGATTTTGTTTCCTCTAAATTTTACAAAAATTTTCTCTGAAGTCGAAAATTTTCCGGGGTTGTTGGGGTAATGTAGTACTTACGGTCTTTTATTTTATCATTTTATGTGATTCTCCTTGTTTTTAATAGTATTTCTAATTAGTTATAACATTCTGAAAAGAAATAATTTATTTGTAAACAACGTGTGACACTTTTTCACTAGACATTTGTCAATCATTCTATTTGTTTTCTTTATAGGTGGAGGTTGGTTTGTCTTCGTGAAGTTTGCATACGTTTTTATAGACCTGTCCGCCTAATTTTGTTAATGGCACCCTCATTTTCTTTACTATTTCAAATTTTTGATTCAAAACATTGCGTTCCTAACAAAGTGTTCGAAAAGAGTCTTCTTTATCGATATTTTTGCAGAGGGAAGCCAGTCTTGTGCCGGCATCGAAAGAAGGAGTAACTGGGAGGTCTAGAAGTGAACCCTCTCATATATTACTGCAGAACCTCTGAGTGACGTTTAAACCTCTAAGTGAACCGGCCTCTCTCTTGGGTTCACCTCCCAGTTTACTCCTGCACGCGCTTCTGCGTTATCTATTTCTAGCCTCCAGCCTCAGCTACCGAGCTACCGAGGTACCTGCTCAGCCTTCGGCGTCAATTGCCGAGGCCCCTGCTCAGCCTCCGGCGTCTGCTACCGAGGCGACTACTCCGCCTCCGGCATCTGCTGCCAAGGCGCCTACTCTGCCTCCGGCCTGCGTAGTCGGGGCACCTACTCTGCCTCCAGCCTCCGCTGTCGAGGCGTCTACTCTGCCTCCGGCCTGCGTAGTCGGGGCACCTACCCTGCCTCCAGCCTCCGCTGTCGAGGCGCCTACTCCGCCTCCGGCCTCTACTGCCGAGGCGCCTACTCTGCCTCCGGCCTGTGTAGTCGGGGTGCCTGTTCTGCCTCCAGCCAGCGTAGTCGAGGCGCCTACTCTGCCTCCGGCCTCCGGCCTCCGTTGCCGAGGTGCTTACCCTGCCTCGTGACGACGTGAAGCACCTCCGAATCCTGGTTTTTAACATCCTCTCCTATTTATTTTAAATCCTACGAGTTTGGGCCAAAGTGTAGGGTGATCAGGTACTCTCATTGTTATAATTATAAATATATATCTGTAAATTTCCTAACTGTTTAATTTCTTTTCCTAACCTTCTGTTCGTCTGGGACTCCAGTTCCCTAAGGTTCTGGTTTCCTAGACGAACCTACCTGTGTGATTGTTTCCCTGGGCCTCTACAACCCAGGGTAACGTTACAAAACTCCAAGGCGAGACTTTTGCGATTCGGTGAGTGACCAGGTTTGAGCACCATAAGTAGGTTAGGTGCATATTATCATGGCAAAATTATGATTAATTTGTGACCAAGATCAAACAATACCTTGATTTAGATATTAGTGCCCCCATTTCCATTACACGAGGAAACAGAATAACATTCCAAAAGTTACGACTGGAAAATTGTAAATTATGCGAAAAGTAAAAACAATGATGGAAATGAGTTGAGTTTTTGTTGAATGTGAAGATAAAAACGTTTTGATAAGTAGAAAAAGTTTATAAAAACTAATTCTGCCTTCGTACAAATTGTTTTAGAAATACAAAAGAAGGACTATTAACAGAATTTTATTATAATAATAAGATAAAGAGCAAAGAAGCCAGGCCGCGTAGATCATATAATTATAATGAGCGTTATAATATTCGACGATAATTCTGGGTCTTGTGTTATTTGGACTACACTGTCTAACGATCTTTTGTGATTTTGGCTCCGCTGTACCTTCCAAAAATCCAGGTCTTCATGGCCTTAAGTAATACATATTAAGCCAAATTTAATATCAGGTATCAGTCTTTAGAGAGTGAACTTTGCAAAACATAATAACAATATTCCAACCCGAAAATGTTATTAAACATTAAAAATATTATGTTACATTTCAAAAATACAATAGACGTTATTTCCTTCAAAATATTGTGTACACAAAAAGGACACCTTTGTAGAACCCTTTAGGCAATATATTTAATTCAATATGTTCTTTCATTCGTACAGGCTCTAGACAAAAGAATATCGTATTGGGATCGTTCCAATCTAATAATTTAGACGAAAAGGTACAAAAAGAAATATTTGAGACGATGTTTGTTGATAATAATATATTATATTGGCACAAGGCTATGACAGTTTAAGTGGATATCAAGTTATATCAACCAAACAAAGGCAAATATAATGAAAGCAACCCTTCTAAATAAATATTACAATAAGTATTTCTCTTTGTTCCAGATAACTCTCAAGATAATAATGAAGAACTAAATTGAAAATCTTCCAAGATGGAGTCGACAGAAGATGAATTTATGAGCATATGCCTTAACTTGACAAGTGAAGAGGCTTCTTTTGGGGGTTGCAACTACAGTAGTGATTACGATAATGGAGAATTGTTGGAGAAAGTCGTCTCCAGGGTGGTCCCCATCTTCTTTGGCTTTATCGGAATCGTTGGTTTAGTTGGCAATGCTTTAGTCGTTCTTGTCGTCGCTGCCAACCCTGGCATGAGATCCACTACAAACCTGCTCATCATCAACTTGGCCGTCGCTGATTTGCTCTTCGTTATCTTCTGTGTTCCCTTCACAGCCACTGATTATGTGATGCCACGATGGCCCTTCGGGGACTGGTGGTGCAAGGTCGTTCAATACTTCATTGTCGTCACTGCTCATGCCTCAGTCTACACCCTCGTCCTCATGTCTCTAGACAGGTTTATGGCTGTAGTCCATCCCATAGCTTCCATGTCTATTAGAACAGAAAAGAATGCTTTACTAGCCATAGCTTGCATATGGGTTGTGATATTAACCACGGCTATCCCCGTGGGTATCTGCCATGGAGAGAGGGAGTATTCCTACTTCCACAGGAACCACTCTTCTTGTGTGTTCCTTGAGGAGCAAGGGTACAGCAAGCTGGGTTTCCAGATGTCTTTCTTTCTGTCTTCTTATGTGATTCCGTTAGCTTTGATTAGTGTGTTGTATATGTGTATGTTGACGAGGTTGTGGAAGAGTGCTCCGGGGGGAAGGGTATCTGCGGAGAGCCGGAGGGGGAGGAAGAAGGTCACAAGAATGGTTGTGGTCGTCGTCGTGGTGTTTGCTGTATGCTGGTGCCCTATACAGGTGAGTGTGATTTTATCATAATATTATAAATAACCAATTTGCTAAATGATACCTCATTTTCGACATCAATGTGTTATACGAGTTTTTTTTTTGTTTGTTTTGGTTGTTTTGTTTGTTATATATTATTACAAAACGAAGGTACAAAAATTCTTTTTACGGATTTCGAAAGAAAAAAAAGTATCTGATACTTTTTTCAAATTACCTTCTCAGTTCTTTACAATAATATCTGCTTTCCCGCAATTAGTTTAGAATAACGAGCAATTTGTTTCTCCATTAATTCCTTTGACTTTATCAAGAAAAATTGTTTCACGAACTGAAGCATCATTCTCTTCCTTCCATAATTTAACTTAATTGCCAATTAAACGGGTTCTCCAAAATGATAATTATCTTAAATAAAAACGAATCGTCTTACGGAGGGGCTTCCAATGGGTCTTTTTAATAGCCTTGTTGGAAATACTCTTTTCAGGCAATTGAATATAAAATATTATCGTTCAACAAGCTCAAAGGATCAATTTTGTATCAAAGGAAATATTGCTGGCCTGTTTTTTTTCGTTGTCAAAAATTGGGTTGTACGGAGCGTCTTCACCTTCAGAGACAAAAGGCATCCATACTAATATTATAAATGGGACAGTGTGTCTGTCTGTCTGTATGTTTGTCTTTGAATTGACGTGATTTTTTAAGAGGAGATAGTTGAAGGGATGGAGAGTAACATAGGCTACTTTTTGTCTCTTTCTAACGCGAGCGAAGCCGCGGGCAAAAGCTAGTTGTAGAATAAATAGTAAAATAGAACAAATTGTTAAATGTATGGGATTGGCATATGCTTACGCTAAGTAATTTGACATCTCGTATTGGCTATATTCTACCATTAAATTAAGTATACAATGCCACTTACCTAGATGTGCTTGGAAGAGACCTGTGTCCAGCAGTGGACTGACACAATTATGATGGTGATGGTGAACATCTATCTTAATATTAATCAGACGGGCCTGTTAGTCTAGTGAATAGTGACCATGACTGCTAAGCCGGAGGTTGTGGGTTCGATTTCCACTCAGGACAAACATTGTGTGATGACCATGATTGTTTGTCCGACATCCTGGTCCCAAAAACTCTTCAACTCGTAAATACTTTCATTGGGAAAAGTATACACTTTATGTTTCATTATGTATATACTTATGTGAAGTTAGATGTAAGTAAGATGTAAGTAAGTTGTTATCCCATATATAATGAATGAACTGTGTATCAATTGATTAAGAGTGATGATGATTAAAATATTTTCAAAAGTTTCACATTATCGCAAAGCTTAAAATTTTCATCACACCTTTTGCAATTAGCATCTTTAGATCCTTGAGGGCTCTACTACCACCATATTTTTTTCTTCGATAGCTGGCAGCGCCATACCAAAAAAACTTTCCCGGGCATTCATTTCTTACTCGGATGCAAACCCATAACATTTCTCATAATAGGCGGGCGCCTCAACCACATGACTATTACATACCGATACCTTTGGGTAGAAAGGTCGTATAAACCAAAACCCGACTTTTCAGGAGAGCAGAAAAACAAAATTTTTTTTACATAAAAATTCATAACTTTTTTGTTTTTGAAGTTATAAAAAAATGATCTATGAGAAAGGTTCTTAGAATTTGCAGATGAAAAAGGTTAAATTATCAAAACCTAGCAAGCTAAGCCTAAGCTTAACAAATATGGATATACGACCTATACAGTTTTTTTAAAGTTCATTTTCATGGGGTGTATAAACCAAGAATTGATATTTTCTGAGTCGTAAATCCAAGCTAACTTTGAAACTAAAGAAGATAGGTAGGTTTTGATGATTTAACCTTTTTCATTAGCAAATTCTAAGAACATGTAAGAGGCAGTTTAAGAGGCAACGATCATAATAGTGATCGCGCTAGTGCGCGAGCAGACAACATCAATCGATGGCTTAACGATGTACAACCAAATATCATCCCAGGAGGTAAAACACCTTTCGATGCAACAGCACACACACAGGCATACAACGAAATGATTAACGTTCCTTCTGGTTTAGGCCCAGGTCAATATGTACACTCCGCAATATTGAATGCTACAAACCGTCAGACCTACTACGCGCCTAACCAAAATACAACTAATGTTTTCCCTAATAAAATGTCTAATAATTTCCAGCCACCCGATGGAGCTACCGTCAGCTGTGATCATAACGATCGTATGTGCATTTTTAAAGCAATAACTAATAAACTTAAGAAGTCGGACATCAAACTGCCAGTATTTGACGGAAAATCTGCCACGGATTGGCTTGGTTTCAAGCGTATTTTTATCGATACACAAGCATCATTTAGTACAGTGGAAAACTTAGCCCGCATTAGTTCATCCTTACGTGGCGCCGCTCGTGGAGCCGTTTACATACTACTAGTATCAGCGAACGACCCTATGGAGGTAATAGACGCTCTCGAGATGCGATTTGGTCGTCCCGAAAAAATTGTGATGCAGGAAATCAACGCTGTGCGTGCTTTATCAAAAGTTAGCGCGGAAGGTAACGATTTAGTAAATTTTGCTTGCCGTGTTAAAAACTGCATTGGCATAATAAAATTATTGGATCAGTTTGACTATCTGCATTCTCCCGAAATTTTTAATTCATTAATGACCAAACTATCCCCAATCATTCGCGCAAAGTGGTACGAGTTTGCGGCTAGTCATACTGGCGAACGCATCAGCAAGCTAGAGATGCTTTCTGACTTCCTTTCCGCCAGATTGATTGGAACATGACGCGTCCTCTAGAAACAAGTGGGCCTAGAATACCCAAAGGGTCATAAATTCGCATTAAGAGGGACAACGCGTCACGTTTACTTAATCTAGCTGGCAATTTAGAATCCAAGTTGAGACTGAAGCCTATGACGTCGTTTTTAGGTTGCCAGTTTAGACCGAGCACCCTAGAAACGTCGTCATCGTTACCTAGCATTACATTAAATTTCTGAGATATCGATTCAGGTTCTAATAAAGAGAGTGCTCTTAGAGGACGCGTCATGTTCCAATCAATCTGGCGGAAAGGTTTATCATGGGACGATGAACTCGATCAAAGAGACCAAACATTTTGGATTGAATGGCTCCGAGATGTACAACTTGCTTCTCAATTGCATCTGCCGCGATGTTATGGTCTTAGATCATCTAATATTATTCACCGCGAACTTCATCTGTTTTGCGACGCCAGTGAGTTGGCAGCTACCTATGCAGATGGAACAGTAAAACTCGCTCTCATCGGTAGCAAAAGTAGAGTCACACCATTGAAACCCGCTTCCATCCCACGCCTCGAGTTGCAGGCAGCTTTGATAGCCACTCGGTTTGCATCATTCATTCACGAATCACATCAGCATAAACCAAGTAAGCGTATATTTTGGTGCGATTCACTTAACGTTTTGTGTTGGTTGCGTAGTGATGCGCGATCATTCAAACCATTCGTAGCACATCGAATCGGCGAGATTCTTGAAACTACGGCTGTAACGGAATGGAGATGGATTCCAACTGTGGAAAATGTGGCGGACGATGCGACACGCCATAAGCGCGCAGTATTCAATCAAGAATCTCGCTGGATTACAGGTCCAGCATTTTTACTCGAATCAGAACAACAATGGCCAACATCACCATACATAGATACGGCCAGTAGTTTGGAAATAAAACCATCCATTAAGAATCATTGTCATCTCATTTCCTCACATGATTTCCCGACACCATTGACTGTTGACCCAGAAAGACTGAGCTCATGGGGAAGACTATTGAGAGCTACAGCGAGAGCCCATAAATTTTTGCACCTATTAAAAAACAAAGACAGTCCTAAAGAAATAACCGCCGAAGATCTGCGCGTGGCTGAATCACATATTCTGAAGAAATACCAGATCGACTCCTTCCCAGATGAAATTGCCTGCCTTTCGGAAAAAAGGTCACTACATCGAAAAAGCCGATTATTCAATCTGTCCCCTTACATAGATAAAGAGAATTTGCTGAGATTGGGAGGAAGAATCAACCGAATGCAAGATATTGGCGATGACGTGAAAAGTCCTATAATTTTAGATCCCAAACACGCTGCTGTCCAGCTTTTGATTGCCCATCATCACGTGAAGTCTGCCCATGCTAATTCCGAGACAGTAGTCAACGAAATGCGGCAAACCTATTGGATAATCAATTTGCGAAGTGCAGTTCGAAAAGTCGCCCATGGTTGTCAACGGTGTCGAGTGAAGCGCGCTCAACCCTTCACACCGTCTACCGGAGACCTCCCACCAGCCCGCCTAGCTCATCATCGTAGACCGTTCACTTTCGTTGGCTTGGACTACTTCGGCCCAGTCCAGGTTACAGTTGGCAGAAGGAAAGAGAAACGCTATGTAGCATTGTATACCTGCCTTGTTATACGAGCAGTTCATCTGGAGGTTGTACATAGTTTGTCAACCGATGCTGCAATCATGAGTTTGCGCCGTTTCATTGCACGCCGTGGAACGCCAAGTGAAATATGGTCCGATAACGGAACAGCTTTTGTGGGTGCCAACAGGACGCTAAAGGAGCTATACGGAACGGAAATTAACCGATTTGTAGCAGATGAGAAGATCTCATGGCGATTCATTCCCCCTTCAGCCCCATTCATGGGCGGAGCGTGGGAGCGGATGGTAAGATCAATCAAAACAGCGCTCAAGACCACCCTAAGAGAACGCTTCCCCTCAGATGAAGTACTGCAGACCTTTCTACTAGAGTCAGAGAATCTAGTTAATACACGTCCACTGACACACGTTCCAGTTGATCCAGACTGTGAGGAAGCCTTGACACCAATGCATTTTATACTAGGATCGTCTTCAGGGAGACCTATCCCGGCAACGTTGATGGATCGGGATATCATCGGACGAGACGGTTGGCGCCGAGCTGTAAGACTCATGGATCACTTTTGGTCTCGATGGGTTCGGGAATATCTTCCGACTTTAGTGCCTCGACGCGGAGGTGGATCATCCCCAAATATAAAGGAGGGCGACCTGGTCATTGTGGCAGATGGACAGTTACCGAGGGGATCTTGGCCGAGAGGGAGAGTGACGAAGATTTTCACAGGCCCAGACGGAGTAGCAAGAGTGGCGGACATAGTAACAGGTGCTGGCCCTCTCAGGAGACCGCTTAAAAAGTTAGTGCCCCAGGAGCTCTAGGCTAGACTAGGCTAGACTTTAATAAAAATGCGGAGTATGTTACGAACCGAACTTCTTCACATCACCTTTTTGGATCACCTTTTTAGATTATGATTTGTGTTCTAAATTCTAAAGTACTGACAGTTGGTAAAACTAGTTGAGTGCCGTTGGTTGGATTCTATGTTTTTGATATTAAATATTAATAAACCGTGGCTACCTAATCCAGCGCCTTTTAATTAAAGTAGTTACGATCAGTAACAATCATTTTTTTATAACTTCAAAAACAAAAAAGTTATAAATCCTGAAAAGTCGGGTTTTGATTTATACGACCTTTCTACCCAAAGGTATCGATATTTTACATTTTGATATTTACAATTAGTTATTATAAAGTGCAGTAGGGACATAATCATCACATTTTCATGTGTATCTCTCTGCTTTTTGGTCTTTATTACCTCAATCTTTTTTAAACATGGTTTATACACCAACCTCACGCATCCAAAGGCAATTCCTTTGGATTTACGACGTCGAATTTAACCTGTGTTTAAGTAATGCATTTAACACCTAAGGGCGTATAAACCATTTACAAGTAACGACTATTTTTACGCCCTGAGTTAATATAAATCATGGTCATTACATCATAACAAAACTACAAAATAAAAACATTTGGCTTTTACGTTGAAAATTTACTTTTTTTAAGAGTGTATGACCTAAAATTTCTGGGTCGTATTAACCCTTTTTGTGCGAATTTCGACATTTCAAATATACAGATCGATAGAGAAAAAAATTCTGAGCAAAATGGTATATATAACTCAATTTGGCCAAAATGGTTTATACGAACTTTCTACCCAAAGGTATCGATACTATAAAGAAAATACATAGTCTTACAAAAAATCGACAACTCACTTCCCAAATTCACTAAAGGAGATCACACAACAGAACCAGTTATATCAATTTGTTTACCCCGAAAAACAAATCATGCAAAAATACAAGGGCTCGAGTAGCTAAGCTTTTTGCCCCGAGTAATAAAACCCGTCTGACCCGGCAAGGAATGTCTAAAATTAAATTAGATGGAGCCGCAGACAGGATAAAGGTCATAGCTTATTACAGCCACCCGGCAGCCAATCTGCACTGACTCGCCTCCTGCGGTTAGTATTCTTTATATGGACTTGTATGGGCATGCGCTCACTATATCAACTCCGTATCGTCACCGGATCGCCTCGGTTATAAGGCGATGCGGTGCGGAGTGGCTGTAATGAGCTATGACCTTTAATCCGGGCTGGGTTTCAGCCTAAGGTTTAGTATAAGTAACAATCTTGTTTTTTTTTATACTCTTGAACATCTTCATCATTATTGAAGTAGACATCGGGTGACTGTACGGAATATTTTCAAGGTTATTTTTTGAGCTTTATGCGATAAGATTGGTTACAAATAGCCTTAAATTGGCGAGAAAATTGGATGTTGAAAGTCCCAGTCCTTGAGAAGACCAGGCTGATCTTATATCTGTAAAAGATTAGGTTGACAGACTGACTTACATACTCACTGGCATAGTTAAAGCCGCTAGGTCCAAAAGCATGAAATTTTTGCACAGGTGTTCCTTAGATGGCGAAAGTGTGCAAAGAAGGATTTTTTAAAGTTACACTTTTAACTCAAGTTTTACTGAAGGTTAATGGGAATATATGCAACTGATTATTTTTGGTAGTAACGTTTTTAAACTTATGGTAAACTAGCTGCGCCCCGCGGTTTTGCCCGCGTTATGTTATTATTTTGATTATTGCTCCGCTCCCGTAGACCTACCGCGATGTTATGTATGTAGCTAATATCTTAATCGGATCTATAAAATACTAGCTTTTGCCCGCGACTTTGTCCGCGTGGAATAATAGTTCCCGTTTCGGAGGGATTTCCGGGATGAAAACTATCCTACGTCCTTTCTCAAGTCCCAGACTATATCTGTACCAAATTTCATTCAAATCGGTTCAGTGGTTAAGGCGTGAAGAAGAGACAGACAGACAGACAGACAGACAGACATACATTCAGACAGACAGACAGACAGACAGAAAGACAGACAGACAAACATTCAGACAGACAGACAGACAGAAAGACAGACAGACAGACAGAAAGACAGACAGAAAGACAGAAAGACAGACAGAAAGACAGACAGAAAGACAGACAGAAAGACAGACAGAAAGACAGACAGAAAGACAGACAGAAAGACAGACAGATAAACAGACAGAGCTACTTTCGCATTTATAATATCAGTACGGATATTACTTTATAGTTTCATCAAAATCCGTTAAGTAGTTTCCGTTCAGTACTTCTGGATAAGGCATGCAATGTAAAGAGGTTTCTCTGTCTGGAGCCTATGCTGGAGCCCTAACCTTTGACCTCGTCCCCGATAACCGCGGGCGGATTTTTTACATTTCCAAACATTTTATTTGTAGACAAATATTTGAAATAAAATAAATGAGAACAATGTTATTTTTGTCATGAAAAAACGGAGAATGTTTTACTACGCAAATTCTTTTTTTAATGCTTTTCTTGACCTTTAAGATTAAAAAGGTTAAAGGTTAAGAAATGTTGGTTTTGTTTTTATTGAAATATTCCTTTGTTTATAAAAAGAAATAGAATAAAAAACATCCTGTACTTTATTACCACCAGATTGCCCCTTCCAAAGACACTGGGTGGAATTAGCTTTAGGATTACATAATTAGTACTAACAACACTAACATAGTATATTAAAGACATTCTGTTACTAACTCACTAACAGCGTTATGGACACTTTGGGTCTGAAATAAAGATATTTTATTTTATTTTATTTATTACATCAATCGATAGGATCACTCATCATAAGGACCATATCTTTCAAAAAAACATAGTAAATTAAATAAGAGAAAATCCATGAAATTTTAACTTTTAACATCGAACTGCGATTTGACTGTCGGTAATTTTTTTTTTGTTAGAGAAAGGAGATTGGGCAAAAATGTATGGAGCTTGGTCCAAATTTCCACCACCAATAAGAACTATGGCATATGATGGAGCACTGCGTACTGAATCATTATATGAAGACCGCAACCAAAAATATTTACTCAGTGAAAAAGTTATGATCCCATGAAAACTTGCAATTTAAAACCTTATTTCGCTTCTTTATTTCAATGTATCTATTAAACTACTCTATTGATTTAGGTGTATGACATTTCGTTGTAATTCACACGTTATTCTGGTTGATATAAGCTATATGACATCAAAATAAAAACCTAGTAGGCACTTCGCTGCGTCGAAAAAATCAAACCCTATCATGTGAAAGAAAATCTAACTCTATCATGGTCAAATGAAACGTCTTATAATACCTATAAAATATTTCACAATAGTTTTATTTACTTATGTCTCACAGTGTGGGGTCTGTCCTTAAAAGAGTTCATCTCATAATTATGCTTTCATCGACAATAACATTATCAAGATTCGCAGCTGCAAGTACAATTGTGGTTTCGTGTCTTGCCCATCCAAAATACCAAATAATTACCATGACGTAGGCACAGCAACCCACAGTTCGCATTCTAGAAAGACAAGAACTGTAGAAGTACTAAATGATTTCGCGACTAGGGATCATTACATACCAGAGTAATCTAGTCTTGCACATGTGTGTCGGGATTGTATTCTTGCGTGCATAGTAACATAGCACTTATCAGGTTCAATGCAAAAATTAACTATTTCACTAAATGCATTCTATCTCTTGCTACTTCAATCTGATACACGCTACGCTAACGTTATCACTGTACACTTTGCAGACGATTTGAACGCATTACAGAACAGAGGCTATGCGTTTTTACTACTTTAAATATGGCTATGTGCGAAAAGAATAAGCAGTTAAATAATAAAAAGTCGTATTTTTAAAACAGTCATAACTTTTTTCTGAGTGAATATTTTTTCTTCGCCTAGTAGTCAAAATTGTATGGTATTTAGCCGACTTTAAGCTTACCTAGCCCCCAACAGTGGTGGAAATTTGGACCACTTCTGCTCATTGTCTTTTGATCCTTATGAATGACCCTAATTCAATTCAATTTATTTATTTCAGACAACAGTCCATAAGGTTACTATAACAAAATGACTTGACTAGTGTTAGATGTCTGATGACATAAAAATACAGGGTGTTATTTTTTCCGATTTTACCCGGTTTGGTTAAGTTAAGCAAATTTTCTAAAATCTTTGAATGGCATTTTATTTCTTATCAAAAATAAAGGAATGTTTACTCTAAGTAAAATTATTTATCATTACGATTTAAAGTGGTTTTCTTCCAGGGCTCATTGAAACTTTCCACCTTGTATAACTAACTTTCACCCGTGGCTTCGCCCCCGTGGATTTTGAATTACCATCCACTATTTTACGCTTTTAGGGGTTGAATTTCGACTTTGCCGGTTGACAGCGACGTTGAGAAATTTTTTAAATTAGTTATTTTATGTGTTTGTATTTCGTAAAATTTTGTACATACCTAATTAACGTTTAAATGGTTTTTTTATGGACGGGAAATCATCAAATGACTTCTCCCGCCTTAAGTGTCAGATTTTTACTGACTAAAACCCTCCCTTGTTCTTTCAATTGTCCTTTATGTTTCGGGGCCGCGGTGATTGTTGGAACTATTCCGCAACCCCGATTATTAAGTGATTAACAATGAAATATTAAAAAAGTCTTAAACAGGATGAAATGTGTGGAATTCCGCGTAAAGTCAAATAACACACCTAGTTCTGTAAAACCACTTTTCTTAAATAAAATCTTGTAACATTTCTTCCAAACATAAACAACAGTTAAAGGTCGACCGCTACAATAAAACAAGTCATAAAGACAATCGAGTAATTAAAAAGGGTAAACGTACGATTACCCTTAATTTCGTAAGTAAACGATGACGCCCATATAACGTTGGAACTAGCTTAATTAAAGGAACAATAGGGTCACAGACTTTACCCAACAGATGTTTAGGTTACGGAGGCCGTGGTCTAACAAATTTGTACCAATTTGTATTCCTTTGAAGTTGGGTAAGGTCTAAATAGTTTTAGCAGGTCAGGGACCAATGTAATAAAAAGTAATGGAATAAACTAATAGTATTGTTGTATATTTATTCTTGTTGTTTTATTCTTTTTTGGACACTGTCTGATACTTCTGTAAAGACCAACAGACATTGAAGTACTTACTAAGAAACTAGAAATGGCATTTTTTTTCGCATGGTCCTTGGAAAGTTTTTTGCAATTTCAGGCTTATTAGTAGTTTTATGGCTGTTGACCCTAAAGAAGATTTAATACGTATTATAAACAAGATCGATAGACATAAAAAATTGAGTAAATTGGCCATTTTCTTGCTAGCTGTACGTCATAATTTTTGAAAATCTCTGAATTTGGATCAAAATTTCAATCAAAATATAGACAGACTCCTAAAATCGTTTAGCTATAGTGGATGGAAATCATTGAAACCATTTAAGTTCCTCTTTTCTTCCTTCCCTTTTTAGTGAGTTTTTAAAAATGGAAATTTTCCATTTTTATAAACTCACTAAAAAGTTTTGACAGCTTGATAATTATTTAGAACTGGTTTGGACTGGTGGTCTGGAATTGATGGTGCTAGAGTTATAAAAAAACTAGAATAAATAAAAAAAAAATAAACACAAATGGCTTATCTAAATTATGTTGATTAAACATTGCCAGCTTCACGAACTCATAGTTATCAAGACTGAAGACTCCTTACAGGAAAACTTCTATTACTTTTAACATAATAGGCGAGACGACGAAAAAAAAGTAATTAGTCCGTCATTGATATTATTAAAAAATTTTGGACACGTATTTTTTTTTCTCGTGAATGAACATGACGACAATTCAGTGCGTTGAAGTTGTGCGTGACGTCACGATCAGATACAATTTTTGCATTACGGTGGCGTCAAAAGCCCCCACTATGCCCCCACTCCAGAACTTTGTTGCTCTTTATCTTTGTATTTTTTTTATTATTTTGATGAAGCAAAAAATACGTGTCCCGTATTTTTGGCCGATCTAAAAGACGGACTAAACAGAATGCCATTTTTTTATGTTGTCGTCATCCCTATTCTATAAAACCTAGTTGAATATTCTAAAAATATTATTACAAACGTCAAAGTTTGTGAAAATCGGTAAACTGAAAAAATTACTAAAGAAAATGACTAACACAATAATAACTAAATAGATACACTAAAAACTACGAAAGAAAATCACTAACAATAATTAATAACAGTTAGCTGTCAAAAATGTAGAGAATTTAACAATCTATTTTATTTTGTTCTTCAATATCTTTTCTACAATACCACTTATTTAGGAGAAACCTTGGGTAAAAGCTAATAATATATTACAAATAATCAATAACCTACTAATATAATAATTACATCAGAGCTGAATGAAAGGCGAAAGTAATGACATTATACTTCGTATTATATCGAGACTTAGCCGCGAGAGGGCGATACCGGCCGGTTTAGCTAGAGCGCAGCTCCGTGTTTAATAAATCTTTAAAAATAGTAAAAGTGTATAATAAGTATTTGTGTTTGCTGTGATACAGTTATTGACATTACATAACACTGGAAAACTCGTTTGTGTTGTGACTGAACTCGAAAAGTGCTGTTTACTGTGAATTTTGTGGTGGACACAATTCTACAGAAAAATCTAAGTTTTTCAAATCAATTGCCGGACAGAACAATTATTATTGGACTAATATTCTTCTAATAAACAACCACAGTGTCATACATCAGTGTCTAGTTTAATCAAAAAACAAATAAATCTTCCAAAACAAACCGACCAGTAATCATTCAAATCGGCAAGTCATCGAGAAAACAACATCATTCTTTTGATAAGCGCCATCTGTTTATATCTATGAAAAACACATCGCTCTGGTACATCGATCGATCCAATTAACACCAATCTACGGTTGTGGCAAGTATACTGGTTTACACGCAGTGCGAACGGATTAAACTAGATGGCGCTGGCAGTGCCGTTTTAAGCCAATTTATAGCTTTGTTTACATTACATTGACTTTGCGCTTATATTGCTTAGTTGGCTGTGCTTCGCTACGCAACGCTGAAATAGATATGCCCCGGCTTCAACGCTCACCCCCCTCTACTCCTAATAGAGAAATTCAGAAGGCAAAATTTAGTCCTGATATGTCCGTCACTCCAATGAATGTTGGAACAGACCATACAAACGTCACAGCGAGGAATAAACCGAATAAAAGATTGTGCCCTGATTTCTCCCCACAAAAGTCATCTACCACCGAAGCATTTGAGAATAGAATTATGGATATGCTCACGAATTGGAAAAAGGAGCAGGATTCTTTGTTGAAATCCTTAGCCTCTGATTTACTGGAAGTTAAACAGCAGAATAGAAATATACAAAAAAGTAACAGTGAAATAGAAAAATCTATTGAATTCATCAATAAGGACTATGAAACTATGAGTAAAACTATAGAAACAATGCAACAGGAACGGATGGATCAGCGCGCCTACATACTAGAACTTGAGAAGAAGGTAAATGACCTACAATTTTGCTTCCGATCTTCCGCTATCGAAATAAGGAATGTGCCCGGCAACGATACGGAAACCTCCGAGGATCTCACATCTATATTGCTGAAAACCTGCGATACCATCCAGGCACCCATCAAGGCTTCTGATCTTCGAGATATCTACCGTCTACCAGGGAAAAAAGAGTTGAATAGACCTATTGTCGCTGAATTTCTGAGAGTACCTCTTAAAGAAAAAGTACTTCAAGCTACCCGCGATTTCAATAAGGATCGTGCCAAAACAGAAAAGTTGAACTCTGCGCACATCGGTATTACCGGCGAAATAAAACCGGTATATGTTGCCGAACATTTACCAAATAACCTAAGAAAGCTTTTCTACGAAGCACGTAAATTTGCGAGTAATAATGATTATAAATTTTGCTGGTTTCAAAATGGTAAGATTTTTCTCCGGAAAAAAGAGGGAGAAAAATCTACAATCATCCAATCGACGTCATGTCTATCTAAAATGCCTAAGAAGATGGAAGTTAGTTCCTAGTCCATTGACTGTCATCTACAAGGCTTATTCTGCATGCTTTTATATTGTAGTTTCTATATTTTTTAGCTTTTTATATCCAGAGGGTCATTATTCTTACTCTTATTATGTACAAAAGTCAATCTCTATTTATAGCTCACATACAACCGACACTATCAAACCTACTCACCCCACGTACTCTCACAGTCACACACAAGTTATACTTATACCCAATAGATTTTCTACTGTTAAACGTTTTCATGATTTCTCAATCTTACTCGGCCCCAGACTCGTATATAGTCATACTCATACCGTTATGCCTGTCAAATGTATTCTTCAAAATTATCGACCTTCTGTGTACTCTTATTGCGCACTCTTTCTTACCCTATTCAATGTTTGACGCAAACCAGTTATCTGAAGAACTGGATACATTTGGTACTAACCAGGCTCACGACAACTGTAAGCCTGAACTGGCTATTGATATTCTGGGTAATCAAGGAAACTCGCTGAAAATATTGCACCTTAATATACGAAGCGTTAATCATAACTTTGAGAGCTTTAGAGTATTTTTATTTAGTTTAAAACTACAATGCGATATAGTTATTCTTTCTGAATGCTGGCTAAAAAAGGACCTGATACTTCCATCACTCGAGGGATATTTAAGCTACTCCACCAAGAGACTTCAAAACCAAAATGACGGTGTGATATTGTTTATAAAAAAAGAATTACAACATGAGGTCGCAGAGCTAGTCCTATCTGGTTCTAGCGCACTAATATGTAATTTAAAAACAAATAATCTTTCCGTAATAGGAATGTACAGATCACCATCAATTCATAATATTGACGAATTTATAAACAGCCTTGACACTGGTTTAAAATCTGTCTCAAAATTTAAAAATGTGATACTCATGGGTGACCTTAACATTAACATCACATCGTTGGATCTCACCTCCCAAAGTAGTGAATACCTCAATCTACTTGCCTCACATGGACTTCTTCCAACACATCTATTTCCAACCCGTGAAGGCAACTGTATTGATCATGTTATGGCGAAATCAGACCTTAAAATAACCACGCTAATCTTTGACACTGCAATCACAGATCACCGCCCAGTTCTAGCAAGCCTAAAAAGTTCGGCTACAATATCTAAATCCAAAGTGAAGCGCACAGTTGTTAATCACACAGCTGTTATCGCAGAAATTAATGAAACTGATTTTAGCTCTGTAACTAGATTATCGGAAGTAGATGAAGCTGCGGAACTCCTGGTGTCCACGTTAAAGAAAGTCGTCGATAAACATACCAAAATTGTAACTTGCTCATCAAAACATAGGATCCTTAAGCCCTGGATTACTCCGGGTCTCTTGCGGTGCATTAGAAATCGAGACCAAATGAATCACCAAGTGAATAAGGAACCCGATAATTACATCTTAAAAATAACGTACAGTAGATATCGCAACTTTTGCAATAAATTATTGAAAAACCTAAAGATAGCCTATGAAAAATCTGAATTTGAACGTACCAAAAATAGTCCCAAAGCTACCTGGAACATTATCAAACAATTAACAAACAGTAATCACTCAGTGTCCACTGCCAGCGAGCTCCTTACCGTGGCTCCCGACGATCTCTCGGCTGTAAATAGTGTTAATGACTTCTTCTCAAATATTGGCAAAAGTCTGGCGGAAAAACTAACGGCTCTCACACCACACAATATGCCACAGACTGAGGTTACACAGTCACCTCATTCATTCGCCCTGCTACCTACTGATGAAGCCGAGGTTAAACGTATAATTATGGGACTGCGTTCGGATTGTGCGGTTGGCTGGGACGGCATATCTTCTAATATATTAAAATCTTGCTCCTTCGTGTTAGCTCCAGTCATCGCATACATCTGTAATTGTTCGATCTCATCGGGATGTTTTCCTAAAGTGTTTAAAAAAGCAGTGGTACATCCAATATACAAAACCGGAGACAAACATGACGTTAACAATTATAGGCCTATCTCAGTACTACCTTCCATCTCTAAAATCCTAGAAAAAGTATTAAATAATCGCCTAACTAAATTTCTTGAATCCCGCAAAATTCTCGCTGCAAACCAGTATGGATTTAGAGCTGGAAAGTCAGCCGAAGATGCTGTTGCTTGCTTTGTGGATCAAACAGTTGGATTCCTTGACTCAGGGAAAAAATGCCTCGGTATTTTCCTGGACCTCTCCAAAGCCTTCGACACCGTATCTGTTCCTCACCTCCTGCGGAAGTTGGAAGGTCTAGGAATCCGTGGACATGCCCTTAAAATTTTTCATGATTACCTTTCTGATCGAACCCAGTGCGTAAAAATTGATCAAGTTATCAGCAACAGCAATTTTATAATGTATGGCGTGCCCCAGGGCTCAGTGATTGGACCGACACTTTTCCTGATATATATCAATGCGCTCTGCAAACTCTCCCTTCCCAATTGCTCAATCTTCACCTACGCTGATGATACTGCATTGCTCGTTCATGGAGACAGCTGGGCTCATACTTTCGCCTACGCTGAGCAGAATTTACGCTCCGTCATGAGCTGGCTAACTAGCAACCTTTTAACATTTAATCCAAACAAGACCCTGTACATGCCATTTGCCCTAAAAGCCTCATCACAACCAAATCCAGATTTATTCACTCTCAAAGCCCACACCTGCCCTATAGATGTCTCTCCCTCTCTATGCCTATGTCCCCACATAAACCGTTCGTCTAATGTTAAGTATCTCGGGGTACAAATCGACTATCAGTTAAATTGGAAAGCTCATCTTAAAACTTTGGCTGCACGAGTGCGTAAACTTATTTCTATAATGAAAAGACTCAGACATTCTGCTGCCATTGATACACTGAAAAATATTTATTATGCACTTGGACAGTCAATCTTAACATACTGCATTACCACCTGGGGTGGGGCGGTCAAAACTTATTTCCTACAAGTGGAAAGAGCACAAAGGGCCGTTCTAAAGGTCATGACCCTCAAACCTTATAAATATCCGACGGCCCAGCTTTATTCAGATTGTCAAATTCTTACAGTCCGACAACTATTTATTCTACAAACAGTTCTACGCAAACACTCAACACTCCCATTTGCAGCAAGCCACACTGAAAAACGTAGAAAATACCAGATTTGTTCCACCCAGTACTGCAGAACGTCTCTTGCCCAACGTCATTACACTATAATTAGCAGCCACCTATACAACATCATAAATAAAAACTGCAACATCTATCCAATGACCAGGTTCGAATGTAAGAAACATGTACAAGCATGGATACAAAAATTCAATCACGACGACACTGAACGTTTGCTCAAAATAACTTCTTAGTCACTCACTCAAACAGATACACACACACACAGACACTGAAACACACACACACACACACACACACACACACACACACACACACATTTATTCATCATATAATACATATACCTACCCACACAAACTCAAACAGACACACTAACACCCCCACACTCACTTTGTTCCCTCTATTTTCTATTTTATTTTTGATTTGTTTTGTGACACCTAAATTGCACTACCGCGCCTACCACCTCTCGTGGTTATAAGTGTACCTTTTCTGCGTTTACCTCTGTCAGAACACTGGTACTCATAACACAAGTTAGATCTTACTTTGAGTACCGGAGTTCAAAATACGCTAGTTTTAATTATATTGGTAACACAACTTGTAGTGAAATATTACTAGTGTTAATTGTTCACCTTATGCACAATAAATTATTATTATTATTCCCTTTATTCACTTATAAAACATAAAAAATACATTTTTAAATATTAATTTATAAAAAAAAAACATTTAAAAATATAAAATTTAGTAGCCCACTGGTATCGGGAACAGGGTCCAAGCTACCGGTGGTCAGGGCTCCAGAGAAAGGAACCTCCTGACAATGCGTGCCGTGTCCAGTAATACTGCCTTCTGAATCAAGCGCTTGATCCAGCCACCTAACGAGAGCCTCTTTAGATGTTGATCGAGGCTCTTGGCTATTAAGCCATTGGCAGAAACAACTATCGGCACAATGATCGCTGAGTCCACATCCCACATGTCGACAACCTCGCGAGCCAAGTCGATATACTTAATTTGTTTATCTTTCTCGGCCTTCACGAGGTTCCCGTCATGCGGGACCGTAACGTCAACGAGCATTGCGCGCCGCTCCAATCGATCCACCACCACTATATCAGGCTTGTTTGCTACAACAGTCCTGTCAGTGATGATGGATCGATCCCAGTACAATGTGACATTGCCATCTTCGAGAACTGGGTCGGGCACATACCTATAGTACGGTACTTCAGATTCTACGAGGCCGTATCTCAGAGCAAGTTGCTGATGGATAATCCTGGCCACGAGGTTATGCCTATGCAAGTACTCTTCGTTAGCTAGACGAGAACAACCAGAGATAATGTGTCGTATTGATTCTCCCGGCAGGTGACACGCCCGACATATGTCAACCGTACCATCCTTCACAATAAATCTCCGATAATTCTTCGTCATGATAACTTCGTCCATAATTGCACAGACAAAACCTTCGGTTTCCCCAAATAGGTCACCGAATCGCAGCCAGGATACGGACGCTAAAAAGTCTACATCAGGCCCATGTAGGGCCCGGAAAAACCGTCCGTGTAGCTCCTTACTCTGCCATACCTCCTCGCGATCTTTCGTCTCAAGTACTACAGGTTTGCGCCAGTTCTCTTTACCTAAGGAGAGCGGAGTGAGGTCCTTGTCCACAGTGACCACATCTCGGTGCATCCCCACGTCAGCTTTAAGGAAATAATCCCTGAGGCTGTATATCTCGCGGTTGTGGAGAGACTTAGCATTAAGAAAGCCTCGTCCTCCACATTTCCGCGGGATATACAGTCTCATCACTGATGATCGCGGGTGATGCATCCGATATGCCGTCAACAATGTACGGACCTTCCTATCCAGGGCGTCGAGTTCTGTTTGAGTCCATTTGAGTATGCCGAAAGAGTACATCAACACCGGCATGACCCAACCATTAAAGGCGCGCACCTTATTTCCGCCTGACAAAAGACTATTTAAAACTTTGTTCAGGCGGCCGAAGAAGCGCTCCTTCAATGATTGCTTCACGCCAGCGACATTAATGCCTAACGCTTCCGACATACCCAAATATTTGTATGTCTCAGTTGAAGAAAGGGATCTAAGGTTTATGGAATCTGAGAGTTGAACTCCCGCAGATTCCATAATCTTCCCTCGCTTGACATGCATGACCGCACATTTGTCCACACCGAATTCCATCCTGATGGCACTACTAAAAGTTTCTGTTACCTTCAGTAGCTCCATCAGTTGCAAATCATTGGGGGCAAACAGTTTAAGGTCATCCATGTAAAGAAGGTGAGATATTACCTGACCTCCTCTCTTCAACCGATAGCCTAGACCTGAATCCTCCAGCAATGTGCTTAGCGGATTCAAGGCTAGGCAGAACCAAAGCGGACTCAAGCTATCACCCTGGAATATGCCCCGCTCAATCCTTATCGGTTCGCTATTCCTCTGGAAGTGTCGACATCCTGGATAGCGAAGCACCGTCCTCCATTGCCCCATGCACGACTTCAAGAAGGTGCACAGAGTTGCATCAATCTTATACAACTCCAGCACCCTCGTGAGCCATGCATGTGGCACAGAGTCATAGGCCTTCTTGTAGTCTATCCAACATGTCGACAAGTCCTTTCGGGATCGGCGAACCTGTTGGTTGATGGCCATATCAATCAGGAGTAGCTCCTTAGTACCGCGGGACCCATTCCTACATCCATTTTGAGAGGGAGACATGATACTATTAATCTCTATATGTTTGTTGATTTTGGCTCTCAAAATAGATGTAAGAACTTTATAGACCGTCGGTAAACAAGTGATCGGTCTATAGTTTTTGGGTTCCGCTGTACTACCTGACTTATGGAGCAGGTGGGTTATACCTGTTGTTAAAAACTGGGGCAGCGATCCTGATTCCAAGGCCGACTGGAACCGGGACGCCAAGCAAGCATGCGAACCTCTAAACCATTTTATCCAGAAGTTGTGCAGTCCGTCCGGCCCTGGAGATTTCCAATTAGGCAACGGACGAACCGCACAAGCTACATCTTGGGGGCTGATTGTAATTGCCCCCATTTCTGGTATCGGTTCGCACGCTCGCTCAATTCCCCGAATCCAATCGCCCTCAGTATGTCGGACAGGCACCGACCAGATGCTGCGCCAGAATGAGCACATGGCGTCATCATCCGGCAGGCGCGTATCAGACACACTTTGAATCGGTCGCTCCCAAGCTCTGTACACCCACCTTTCATCACTCTGGAACGTACGATTCAGAGCATATCGATCCGCCCGTCGCTTATACCTACGAATACGGCTTGCCCATGCATACACCTTCTGCTTCAAAAAGTCGATGCGCTCTGTGACCCGAGACATATAGTCTCGAGGATCAGTATTAGTCCCCGAGAATGCCCGTCTCACAAAGCGCATCACTCTTGGGCGAGTATTGCCCTCTCTAAAGCAGTTAAGTTTGCCGATGAGCACTCTGGCCTCGTCGATGCGCCTCTCAATTCTGTACTGCCACGCCGGTACGGTCGGCTTCGGTCGTGTAGCTCTGTCATCATTAGGAAATTTGACATGAGCTACACGACATACCGCAACAGCCGCACAATACAGAATCGAATGCACATCAACGAGGTCTTCGCAGTCATCAAAATAATTTGATAACTGCGAATCCAGAGCACACACCAGCGCCCTATTTTTGTTATGCATAGGCAAGCGAGGTAAGCGTGGTCTAAGTTCGGGGGTAACAGATCGATACTCCCGAATCGCACCTTCCAAAGCGCTCCTTAACTCGTCATTGCACTGGGTACTTACTTGAGAAACCATGTCATCACTCCCCTCATCATTATGACTGGATGTTGGCATTACAGGCTCAACACTCACAGTCTGTGACGGAGGGGCAATGACACGGCTTCCCTGCATTTCCGTTCGCAGGCGATCAAGCACAGTGTCATCCAACATATGATTACGCTGGATAACACGCACCTGATCCGACAGTCGTTGCGCCGAAACGTTGATAGCTGGCTCAAGCACCTGAAACAGAGAGAGCATCCGAACACGGTACGCGGTCAGATTATTTCCCCCCTCTGTAGCCCCATAATATGCGCGCATGACGTTCTCGTTGATTGATTGCGTCCATCGCATGCGCGCACTTCCACCGGGAGCGGGGACCCTATCAGAGACCGGTGGGTCTCGAAGTCCCAAGCAATCCAGTGGCCGGCGACCTCCCCGCCGACGTACAGGTGGTGGCGACGTCGGCGGAGAGAAGTACTCGTCACTCGAGCTCGACGCAACTGCCACGGCCGGTGTCACAGCACTCACGGTGGGGCTGGATTCCGGCGGCGGCGAGGCGGAGCTGAGCGACGGGTCCGGGGATGGTGGGCGTGCTTTACGTGCAGCGGCTCTAGTTATCATCATGAGTCATCTTGGTTCCATTTATTTAATTTTAGTATATTGATATTCTGATATTCATAGTGACATATGTCACCGATGCCTTTTTTGATTTTCACAAGGAAATTCATCATAAATAACTTGTTGAGGTTTAATTTCAAATGCAAATGTAAATTATTGTAAAATACGGCTATAAAAGAACAAATTATACGTTGTTGTAATGATTTTGCTATTAATTATTGATATTAAATATACTTTCAGGAAAAACCAGATGTGATGACGTTCGGTGTTGCCACTTTTATTATTATTATTATTATTATTATTATTATTATTATATTCCCACATAAATCTTGAGACATTAATACTTCTACTAAGCCTTAATGTTGCTGGATTATGTTAACCAAAGCGATTATTTCTTTATGAAGCATTAAGTACTTATCCGATTTTCTTTTTCTATTTTTTTTTTCATAATATGCGCGCATGACGTTCTCGTTGATTGATTGCGTCCATCGCATGCGCGCACTTCCACCGGGAGCGGGGACCCTATCAGAGACCGGTGGGTCTCGAAGTCCCAAGCAATCCAGTGGCCGGCGACCTCCCCGCCGACGTACAGGTGGTGGCGACGTCGGCGGAGAGAAGTACTCGTCACTCGAGCTCGACGCAACTGCCACGGCCGGTGTCACAGCACTCACGGTGGGGCTGGATTCCGGCGGCGGCGAGGCGGAGCTGAGCGACGGGTCCGGGGATGGTGGGCGTGCTTTACGTGCAGCGGCTCTAGTTATCATCATGAGTCATCTTGGTTCCATTTATTTAATTTTAGTATATTGATATTCTGATATTCATAGTGACATATGTCACCGATGCCTTTTTTGATTTTCACAAGGAAATTCATCATAAATAACTTGTTGAGGTTTAATTTCAAATGCAAATGTAAATTATTGTAAAATACGGCTATAAAAGAACAAATTATACGTTGTTGTAATGATTTTGCTATTAATTATTGATATTAAATATACTTTCAGGAAAAACCAGATGTGATGACGTTCGGTGTTGCCACTTTTATTATTATTATTATTATTATTATTATTATATTCCCACATAAATCTTGAGACATTAATACTTCTACTAAGCCTTAATGTTGCTGGATTATGTTAACCAAAGCGATTATTTCTTTATGAAGCATTAAGTACTTATCCGATTTTCTTTTTCTATGCTCATTCATAATATCTTCTTTTGATATTACTGAGATATTTCTGTGTATCACGGGTATTATTTATTTTTGGAGAGTTTTATTAAACGAGTGATATATTCAAGGACGTGGTAATTATATGCTCAAATAAACTCAAATACAAATGTAAATAATAACAAATCGTAAAGAAAACCGTAATGAATGAAACATTTTTTTAATTATATCATTATTTCTGGAAATCTTCCTACAAATAAAACAAGAAAAAAATACTTAAACCTTTTATATAAAGTAACAACTTACAACTTAGCACAGCTTATACAGTGGTAACCAGGCAATTGCTACTTATATAAATTATAAATACAATAGATTAATTATATCCAGACACAGAACAAGCAATCAAGCTCATCACACAAAGTTTGTCCTTGGTGGGAATCGAACCACACGACCTCCTGCTTAGTAGTCAGGCTAACAAACCACTAGACCAACAGACCCGTTAAAATATTACTAGTAGGAAACGCATAAGTTTTTGAGTTTGGTACTTTTTTGCTTGAGTTTGGTACTTTTTTGCTGTGATGAACATTTTAGATTCAGTAATTCGTTAATGAACCTTCAAGATTCCGTACTTCGCAATGACGAATATATAAAGACACTTATTTCGAAATACCGTACTTTATAAGTCACGTAATTCGCAGTTATAAACTTTATAAATACCGTACATTGACATTTCAATCTTTGATATTCCGTGATACGATCTTGTGTTACTTTTAAACTTTTCATCCATACTAATATTATAAATGCGAAAGTAACTCTGTCTGCCTGTATCTTCTTCACGCCTGAACCACTGAACCGATTGGAATGAAATTTAGCACAGATATAGTATGGGCCCCAAGAAAGGCCATAGGATAGTTTTTATCCCGGAAATCCTCCGGAAACGGGACGAAGTCGCGGGCAAAAGCTAGTAAACAAGTAAATGCCCCTTTATACCAGTCAATATATACCAGGTACTATACACATGTGTAATCCGACCACGGCAGGCTTTGTTCAGCGCTAAAGCATTTAATTTGAGCATTCTCAAAGCCCCGAATTGAAATGTTCCTCATTTTAGCTGCTTTTACCAACGAACAACGTTCTGAACACATTTGTACGTAAATCTGTATACTTGGTATATGATGGTAATTAGTGAACAATGTATGAACCATGTGGAAGCTAATGATAGCAATTAAATCACTTGAGTTGTAGGGAGTAAGCACACCTATCCAGCTCCATATGCATTTATTAGAACAAAAATAGGTCGTCTACTCATCATCATCTCCCCAGCCTTTTTCCCAGCTACCCTGGGGCCGACTTCCAGTGTAACCGGATTCAGCTGGACATCAGTGTTTCAAGTTTAGCCACTGCCTGGGCGACACAATGTGCCTGTTTAGACAGTTCAGACTTTCTGGCGTCTGACTGCCCGTAACGACTGTCAAAGTTCGATAACCGGGATCAATGGCTTTACATGCTTTGCGGTGCACGAGATGTTAGTCTGGTGATGTCCACGATAAACTTTAGAAAGTACATAATTATGAATTGAAAATATCACATTGGACTTGCCCGAATTCGAACCTACAACTTTTTTACTCCAGAAGCGGGTGCTATATCCACTGAGCCAGCACGACATTCCCATACAAATTAGTTCGTCTACAAAGTACGAAAATATAACGTTTCTTGTAAGGGATCCCTTTTCATTTTTACATTTATTTCATTTTTATTACGTGTTGATATTGCCACAATTGGAAAACGGAGCTTGAGCACCTTTTTTTTCGGTATCTTGGCATTGAGAAACTTTGATTGATTGAAAAACTTTGTAACACGATTATTTTTAAAAGAGTAAGTATGGAGTTTCTTGCCCAATGGGCAACTAGAATCACTTTTGTAAATGACGTTTCAAAGTGCCGCTTTTTGGCCTAATGAACATAAACGATTTGACTATTGACTATTGAGCATCATTCAACCATATTTTTATTGATGAATATCAAAAATAGGTGTTCAAAAGAAAATGCTCTAAAAACCTGCTGTGTGAATATATTTCAATATACTCTGTGAAAATTTGAATACCCGAAGCATAACGTATCGGTTAAAATTCATCGATTTCTTTTTTAAAAACATACAAAAAAAATCATACAGACGAATTGAGAACCTCCTCCTTTTTTGAAGTCGGTTAAAATTAGATTCAATTTGACGCCTCGGTGGAATATAAACATAGTCTGTTAAAATCGCCTTTTATTTTAATTTGCATCCACCCAGCTTACACTAAAGTTAGAAATATTTAATAAAATATCCAATCTTTACCAGAATCCAAAAGAGAGTCTTTTTTCAGTGCCCCGTTTTACATATTTTAATGTTCAGGAATACATACATAAATAAAACAATAATGCTAATATTGTGACACCGACCCCACCACGAGCGCGGGCGTCGCCATCTTTTCACGCCGGGGACCTCTCGCCCCGCACCCTGGACTTAGAGTGCCTATTTAAGCTGAAGCGGACGCACGCTCGGCCTTTTTCCTGCGCCGGCGACACACAAGTTAAGTGGCTCCACTCATCATAACGGGAGTCACGTCGATCAGTTCCTTGTAACCCACTTCTAACCCTGAGTCTCTGTAATTCTAAATTCTTGTATTTTTCTTGTTACAATAAACCTTTGTAAACTTTTGTCGTCGAGTGTGAATTTATCTCCACTACACATTACCCCCTTTCACGCCACTATATTAAATATTTTTATTGAAACTATTTATGTCAACACTATTATTATAAAATCAACACACTCAACTATGGGTTAAGTTTCAAAGTTTTACGCCGACCAAAAATACAGCAGTTACCAACCACTAGACCAACAGAACCTTTAAAAGTAGTTTGTGTTAACAAAACTAAACCTAATTCTACATTACAGGCGTATATGAAATATTATATTGATATAACCACATTTACCCTTTTAGGGAAAGTTCGCTTATAACCCTTATTAAATATTTATATCACTCTTCGCAGGTAGCAACTTGTATTTTTAGGTACCGTATTTATCCCTCCGCAGCACTTATTGCCTAGGTGAGATGTGTTAAAGTTATATAATATTTTCTAGGCCGAATATTTAAGCGGCGGTCAATTTTGATGGAGACCAGCTATTTTCTACTAACTTAAAGGAATAAGGGTTAGTTTTTATCAGTAAAAGTCTGACATTCCCTCACTCCCTCAAATCCTTAGAAAAAAAAACATCCCAAGTTTTAAAAAACTGTAAAGATTCGGGTTTGAATCCCACATGGGACAAATATTCATATAGCCTATAAGTATGATTCTTATAATTTGCCAAAATACAAAATAACATCTTTAGTTCACAGTAAAGATTTTGAAAAAGTTAAGCCCCGTATTCATGGTAAACATTTTGTTTAGCAGCATGGTTGCATAAACATGTTGACGAGTTGCTGTCATCATATTACGGGCAACACTTGTGTTGCGGTGTTGATCACGCCATACTGCAGAGTTGACGCCCGGCGAGCGACAACATCAGTTGATCAACAGTTGCTAAACAAATGTTTACCATGAATACGGGGCTTTAAACCTTCAAACTCGTGATCCGAGACATAATAGAAAAACAATAGCAGCCCAAAAGCCGACTGTCGCTTGGTCGTTGAAAAGTTAAAAACGAGGCAAATCAAAATCGGTATGAACATTGATAAATATCTTCAATGCAACGTGACCTCCAAAAACCGTGGCAGTTGTAATAAAACCCTAAAGTATGTTTATGTTAAATTGAAAGTCTTTAGGGTTTTCTTTGAACCATTCAGATCTGTTACTATACGGCTTGAGGTAAAAAACCCTTTAAGCAGATACTGAAAATAAATTTCAAAACTTACGTGTATTCGAAAACACAGGGCATTTATAGGAATCAGTTCTTTCAAGTTTTCAGTCCTTCCTACGAGGCACAAGTAGTGTTTTGATAACATTTAAAGTTTTCAATGACAATACATTCTATAATATATTAGGACTTAGTAAGTTAATGAATTTCAACAGGCAATCTGCTAATCGGCCTATTTCAGCCCCCCCAGACAAGTGGCATTGTAGAATAGATAGCGAAAACGAATAGATTGACAAATGTATGGAGATGTCAAATTGTTTAGCGAAAGCTTATGTCAATTCCATACTTTTGACAATCGTTTTCGTTTTCTATTCTACATTGCCACTTTTCTAGGCCCTCTATTCTGTCTTCTGCTTGATATGAAGTGGAACACATATTTTTTGTACTGCTCCGCGGTTTTTTTCTGATTTTCTGTCCAATAGTTAAACCGTTTCTCCGGGAGTCGTCGAGCTTCACTGCATCGGCGCTTTTCTGGTGGACTCCACTGTTGATTCTGTCTTATAAGAGTTGCAGTGGTTGAGAATGATGTATAAAATAGTGCGTGTGTAATAGGGATTGTCCCAAAAAAAGCAATGCATTACAGCATCCTTGGCATGATCGCTGTCGGCTGGACTGTAATTGCACCAATCATTACTGCACCATTTCTCATGGAATGGCGCAGTAGTGATTGTTGTAATGATGCGTCATGTTCTTTTGTCTTATTGTACGTGTTTTTGTAAGTAGTCTTAAGTTTTACTAACACTAGTCTAAAAGAACATTGTTACTAACAAAATTGACACCTTGCTCTGAAATATACGTATTATTATTATTAACCATGTCTCCTTCTGTTCCAGATAATCCTGCTAGTGAAGGCGCTGGATGCGTACAACATAACGTACTTCACGGTGACGGCACAGATAGTGTCTCACGTGCTCGCCTACATGAACAGCTGCGTCAACCCCGTGCTGTACGCCTTCCTCTCCGAGAACTTCAGGGTCGCGTTTAGGAAGGTGAGGAGCTTTACCATTATAATTAAAAAAAAAGCTGGTTACTATTATAGTGACCATCTAATCTCGCCAGCCTTAACTATGTTGAGGTCGGCTTCCAGCCTGAACAGATTCAGCGGAATACCAGTGTTTTTCGTGAAACGACTGCCTCTCAGAATCTTCCAAACGATACTCCTTGGTTACACTGGTCAGACTTTCTGGCTTCTGATTGCCCATATAGACTGTTATAGATTTTGCAACAACTAGGACCAACGGTTTTACTTGTTTTTTATTTAAAGTGGGGTTGTCATTAATGTCCAACGTAACATTAGATAATGAGACTGGGATTAGGTAACTAATCTATAAAAACTTTATTATACTCGTGATAACCAACAACTTTTATGTCAAAAATCAAAGGGCGACTTTCGCATTTTATTGACTTTGTTACGAGCACCGAAGTCAAAAATACAGCTGATAGCTACTGCAGAAATGTGTATTTTGCCTCTGTAACAAAAAATAATATAACAATAAAAAATAATAATAGTTAAAAATTTATCGAGGTTTGGAAAATTGTGCAATGGTTTTGGAATAAAAAACTCATGTTCAATATTTATAAAAGGTGTTCTTTGACCGGCTCACGCACCGATCGATTTCCATCTGCTTGCCAAACTCGTCCTAAAAACAGGAAACACTCTGCTAAATATAATCCAGATTATAACTGATATATTGCTTTTCCCACTTTCTGTTTTACCAAGCGATCAGCGTCGCAAGCCATTAAGCACAATCACATTTTGAATATTAATGATGTACGTGGACTGAATACTGTGAATTATTATATTAAAATATTTCAATAATATATTGCGAATACCTAATGCCGTATTTCAACATCCATATTCATTAGTGGGTGGGATTTTACAGTTCATTTATTAATTAGAGGCAGCTGTACGTGTCCAGATTGCATCGCTGTAGGGTTGAGGGGATTGTGTTCCAATCAACCTTGTACCTTAAACTTTAGCAATAAAGTTAGAAATCTATTAAAGGCATTTGACAGATTGTAGTAGATTGAGTGCTGGTTTTGTATTTGACTTTGAGGGTTGTGCATTTGGAGTCGCATCTTAATACTAATTTCATGTCGTTTGTTTAGTGCGGGTGACGTGTTATCAAGTCAAAGTTTTGGGTGAAGGGTGAAGATTTCCCGGGGTCGCGGAATGTTTGTAATAGTAACCGTGACCCTGGAACATAAAGGGCAATCGAAGGAACATGAGTGGAATTTAGTCAGTAAAAGTCTGACACGCCCTCCCGCCGCACCCAGGACGGAAGCCAGTCATTTGATGATTTCCCACTCCCCAAAAAAAAGGGTGAAGATTTATAAATTAACTTTCCACCACGTTAATGATTACTGCTCTCCCATAGGTCGTAGCTGATGTTAAAAACCTTCATATATGCCTATAGCCTTCCTCGATAAATGGACTACCCAAAACCAAAAGATATTCTTAAATTCGGACCAGTTGATTCAGAAATTTCCAAAATACAAAAGTCTTCTAGGTTCTTCTTCAAAAAAAATTGCTTGCTAGCTTCAGAACTTTTGCATATAGGTTATTATAATAATAATATACTGGGACAACTCACACACGGTCATCTGATCCCAAGTTCAGCTTTGCTTAGAGCTTGTGTTATGGTAATCCGACAACTGATATACATACTTATATATTTTATAAATGCATACATAATATTATAGATAAATTACACCCAGACTCAGAACAAACAATCATGCTCATCACACAAAGTTTGTTCTGAGTGGGAATCGAACCCACGAGCTCCGGCTTAGCAGTCAGGGCTACTAACCACTACACCAACAGACCCGTCAAAGTCATTATCACCAAGAACACTGTCTCTTTCAATAAAAAACAAATCTGAAATCGCCAATTCTTTAAGCAAGCATGGTGATCAATACTCCTGCCTGTATATGTAGAGGCCTTTACCCTGCACCGAGATCATAATACACTGATATCATACAAGTATCAAAATAAACAATATAATCCCAGCAACAAGAGCGTTGAGGTGACTGGCAAGGTCACTCTGACGCCAGCTTGTTATCAAGGCATAAATATTGATGGGGTTCCGGCGGTTATTTATGATACGTGGTCCGATTCATGATGACAGGCTGTTTGTTGTTCGGCCTAAAGAAAAATGTGTGTGACCCCTGCATCGAAAACCTGGTGTGGATTTACTTTAAACATAATCCCTTGGATGTTCATAATGGTGAAAAAAAATTTGGGTTCTAATTAGAGCGGTTGCTGTGGTTAAAGGGTGATGAAGAGTTCTATTTGATGAAGAGTTTCATTGCATATAATAATTCATATTTGTACACCAGTCGTGGTAAAACATGTTGATACAATCGATAAGTAATGTACCATCTATAGTGAACATCAATTTTTGCTTGATTTTTGCATTATGACCTACACATGTTTTGACAAATAAAATGATCTTTATCTTTATGAAATGGGATGTTGGAGACTTAAAGTTAAAGTTAAGTCATTATTGCCATTAGACCAAAAAAGACACTATGGAACGTCGTTTACAAAACAAATTGATGATACATTGAAAAAGTACCTTTTTTGTAATTTAGTTTAAAGTTTAAAAAAAATGTGTAACGGCAAACCTTTTATAAAGACAAAAGGAAAGATATAATAACATCATTATTTATTTTGTATCTTACTTTATAGGCATCTGGATAGCTTATCTTTTTCATTTTAAATTACGTATAACTTTTTAACCTTACATGGCTTATATTTCATAGCAATTAACGCTATGAAAAATAAGCCATTATTATCCCTGCCCTGTCAGACTGTCTATAACCTCACATCGGCTTTAATTACACATATAAACAAAATTAGACAAAATTACTTTAACATGGAGCGCTCGGAGGAACGCCCTCTTCCCTCCCTCCAAAGCGACATCTGCACAAGCGATAGTCACGTAGAGGCATCAAAATTCTAAATAAACTTTGTGAACACTGTTATCAACGCCGCAACAATTTTCGGCGTTTCTCGTCCTTGGAGATAACTACTACTATGATACTAAGAAAATCATGAATAGGGATGACGACAACTTAAAAAAAAATGGCATTCTGTTTAGTCCGTCTTGTAGATCGGCCAAAAATACGGGACACGTATTTTTTTGCTTGATCAAATTAATAAAAAATACAAAGATGCTTTTGGCATTAAGTCCGCCTGTGTACCGTTGTGCATAAAGTGTAAATAAATAAATAAATAAAGATAAAGAGCAACAAAGTTCTGGAGTGGGGGGATAGTGGGGGCTTTTGACGCCACCGTAATGCAAAAATTGTATCTGATCGTGACGTCACGCACAACTTCAACGCACTGTATCGTGGTCATTTTTCGTTTACGAGAAAAAAGAAAAAATACGTGTCCAAAATTTTTTAATTATCTCTATGACGGACTAATTATTTTTTTTTTCGTCGTATCGCCTATTGTCAAGACAGATTGTGTAAAAAAAATGTCAATAAATAAATAAAATGGTAAACTAGCTGACTGACTGACTGTTGTTATATCCACGCACCTCCGAAACGGCTGGTCCTAGTGACTTTGTTGTTTTTGATTACTGCTCCGCTTCCGCAAGGCATAGCGTGATGTTATGTAGCCTATTCTTATTTGATGTATAATCTATATTACCGTAAAGTTTCATCAAAACCAGTAGTTTTTACGTGAAAGAGTAACACACATCCACACACACACACACACACACGTACAAACTTTGTCAATTTTATAATATTACTAGGATAATTTATTTCTTCATAAGGCATGTGAGATTTGCCACAGTTAAAGTTTACATAATACAAGAAAACGTACCTGACTAATGACAAAAATCTAAAAAAACAACGGAGTTATATCGACTATTGAAAGATTTACGAAAAATCATTTTCGCGCAAACAATAATCCAGGAGTCTAAAAAACTTTCATCTCATTTGTCGACCAAAATCGGATAAGAACTGAAACGATTTAATACCAAGATTTAATTATAAAATCCACTTTACTAAGCTTATCTTGGGGCGCCAGGATTATAACCGAATCGTCTAGGTAAGACAAATTTTTACTATGGTACTTCTACCACTTTGCCTGACTTGAATTTTATATGACAAACAGCTGACGCTTGAACATTTATTGAAATTGCAAAGAAAAGCTATTTTTCTTTATGTTAAAAATATGAAGTTGTTAATCGTAAGATATATACTACTGCACAGATACGAAAATACCTGAGAATATGTCTTGCAAAAAATATTTTTATTGAATAGGGACTAGGCCCACATCGGATTTTCACCGCTGATTTATATATAACTAGCTTTTGCCCGCGACTTCGTCTACGTGGATTAATAGCTCCCGTTCCTGGGGGGTTACCGGGATGAAAACTATCCCATGTACTTTCTCTTGTCCCAGAATATATCTATACCAAATTTCATTCAAACCGGTTCAGTGGTTTAGGCGTGAAGAAGAGACAGACAGACAGAAAGAAAGACAGACAGACAGAGTTACTTTCGCATTTATAATATTAGTACGGACTAGCTGCTGCCCGCGACGTTGTCCGCGTGGAATAGTTCCCGTTCCCGCGGGATTTCCGGGATGAAAACTATCCTATGTCCTTTCTCGGGTCCCAAACTATATGTGTACCAAATTTCATTCAAATCGGTTCAGCGGTTTAAGCGAGAAAGCGTAACAGACAGACAGACAGAGTTACTTTCGCATTTATAATATTACTAGCTTTTGCCCGCGGCTTCGCTCGCGTTAGAAAGAGACAAAAAGTAGCCTATGTTACTCTCCATCCCTTCAACTATCTCCACTTAAAAAATCACGTCAATTCGTCGCTCCGTTTTACCGTGAAAGAAAGACAAACATACAGACAGACAGACAGACACACTCTCCCATTTATAATATTAGTATGGATATAGTATAGTACATAGTATGGATAGTACGGATAGGAAGAGTAATATATATAACTAGCTTTTAGTGAATATCGAAACTTCCACTATTTTACCTTTAGGGTAGGAATTTCTAAACATCCTTTCTTAGTGGTTACCTACTCTTCACAAAGAACACAACCTGCAAGTTACATGTCTCTAGGACCAGCGGTTTGGGCTGTGCGTTGATATATTAACTGCCAGCCAATCAGCCAGTCAATTTACCATTATGATATTAGGTTTATATACGGAGAGTAGAAGGCATAGTAGTTATCATATTTTTTGCCGAGCCTTATCATCATCATCTCCCTAGCCTTTTCCCAACCGTGTTGGGGTCGGCTGCCAGCCTAACCGGATTCAGCTAGATACTGGTGTTTTACGTGGAGCGACTGCCTATCTGACCTCCACAACCCAGTTACTGGGCGACACGATACCTCTTGGTTAGACTGGTCAAAGTTTCTGGCTAAACAGTAACGACTGTCAAAGTTCTACGAATGACAACCGGGACCAACGGCTTTACGTGCTTTCCGAGGCACGGGATGTCAGTGATGTCCAAGATAAACTTTAGAAAGTACATATGAATTGAAAAAGTCACATTGGTACTTGCCCACACACGAGGCGGGCGCCTTATCCACTGGGCCATCACGACATTTTCATTTTCTTGCCGAGCCTTAAACGTTTGTGATTATGTTTTTTTAGGATATCGCGGAAAACTAACTTTTTTGACCTTTGACCTTGAATATTTTTTTTCCATACACGGGAATGATGGGGAACTTTTAGATATCCATACTAATATTATAAATGGGAAAGTGTGTCTGTCTGTCTGTCTGTATGTTTGTCTTTCTTTCACGGCAAAACGGAGCGACGAATTGACGTGATTTTTTTAAGTGGAGATAGTTGAAGGAATGAAGAGTAACATAATTAGGCTACTTTTTGTCTCTTTCTAATGCGAGCGAAGCCGCGGGCAAAAGCTAGTTCAAAATAATTATGCAGTAACGTAATCACAGAACGATGTGGACAAAATTTACAATGGCTAAAATCATCAATTCTGTTCTTCTTTTTACACGACTGCCCAAAAAAAGGAGTGTTATGTTTTCAAGATTCATGTATGTATGTAAGTATGTATGTATGTGAGTTTCTTTATTCCACCATAACTTCTTAATGCCTGACCCGATTTAGATGTATGATGTATCGTTACAATCCGTACATAGTTCCGAGTAACATAGGCTAGTAAAAATTTGGAAATTCAACCCCTGTGTGTGTGAAATAGGGGATGAAAGTTTGAACGAAAATCTGTCGTTATTGATTGAAGTAAGTTACTGGAAACTTGGTGTTTACCATTTTGGACGGAGATAAAAATTTAGTAATTCAACCCCTATGTGTGTAAAATAGGGGATGAAAATTTGAATGAAAATCTGTCGTTATTGAAGTTAGTGACTGGAAACTTGGTGTTTACCATTTTGGACGGAGATACAAATTTAGAAATTCAATCCTATGTGTGTGAAATATGTTCTTTTTCGGGTACTAGACTATATCTGTCATTCAAATCGGTTCAGTGGTTTAGGCGTGAAGAAGAGACAGACAGACAGAAAAACAGACAAACAGACAGACAGAGTTACTATCGCATTTATAATATTAGTATGGATGAAACCGTTATTTCAGACTGAATAGGCCCATAGATAAATACCTTAACCTAACACACACAAGTAATACACTTGTGTTAGTAATAAAACTTAAATCTATGTTAGTAGGTAGCACTTTACTACGTTGCACTAGTCTTTGTGCACTCCGGTGGAACTTGTCCGCAGAAGCGTGGGAACACCACGTTCTGTGGTCAAAAGCTACTTTAGAACCCTATGAAGCGACTACATTGATCTAGAAACGTCTTTCTCGGGAATATTCCTGGCTCAGAGTAAAAAAGCATTGCCCCGATGGGAAGAAACTCAATTGTCTGGTTAAGCAGCAATAAACAGCGGTAGTGCTGAACTGCGAGATAAAAAAGTCATAAAAAGAAAGTGTGGTTTTGATACCGACACAAATGAAACGAGAAACATGTGATAATTATTGTGATTTTTAATAATAATAAAATACACAACTCACACACGGTCCCAAACTAAGCAGAGCTTGTACTATGGTAACCAGACAACTGATATACATACTTATATAATTTATAAATACATACTTATTATAGATAAATTACACCCAGACACAGAACAAACAATCATGCTCATCACACAAAGTTTGTTCTGGGTGGGAATCGAACCCACGACCTCTGGCTTAGCAGTCAGGGTCACTAACCACTAGACCAACAGGCCCGTCGTCGTGATAAGCGACATAGGTACTCTGACAACCTTTGCAAAATTTTAACGGATTTTATTATGTAAGATACATCATGATTGGTTTCTGTCGTGGTGCTAAATTGTTATTGTTTGTAGTTAATGAAAACATCTACTTGTAAACCGACATTTCATTATCCACGAAGTAACAATATTAAAGGAACGTATCACTAAAAGGTACAAAATAAAAATAAATAATTAAAATAATTAAATAACACGACTGGCATGACAAAAAAGAAATAAAAGGCAAAAAACAAGGTTTTTCATAGAAAATTATAATATTACTGTTTACATAAAAAGTGAAAGGTCGCTCATTCAGTCACGGGCTCTATAATTATGAAAAATCGAAAACTACTTTATTAACAAAACTAAAATTTTTGTAGCAGTCGGGGGACCTTTCCGCAGTATTTGAGTATTCCGCAAGGCGGTCCCCCGACTGCGACGAAAATTTTAGTTTTGTTAATAAAGTAGTTTTCGATTTTTCATAATTATAGAGCCCGTGACTGAATGAGCGACCTTTCACTTTTTATGTAAACAGTAATATTATAATTTTCTATGAAAAACCTTGTTTTTTGCCTTTTATTTCTTTTTTGTCATGTCAGTCGTGTTTTTTTATTATTTTAATTATTTATTTTTATTAACCATCACTTTTTGTATCTCGATATACAGAATCTTAAAGTTTTAACACGTAAAAATAATATTTATTTTTATATGAAATGAAATGAAATTGTTTATTATGAAGGTAGGGTATTACTTCACTTATACATGTAATTTTTTTTTTTAAACTAGATGGAGTCGGCATTTCTTGGCTGACTACCTCTGAGAAGCAATGCGAAACAAACTCAAAAAATACGCATAATATACATATCAATTTCATGGTCAAATGATGTAATTACATATTAAAAAGCTTACAAAACACCCTACATTTATTTACCAGATACAACATACAGTATATCCAATCGTCACAATATATCGCTGTCCCGAAACATCGTATTTAATGTTATATCTGCCCTAAACCCATCGTGCCGAGGAAACTCCCTCAACAAAAACACGATAGGCCATCTCTACCACGTTTCAAATCCTTTACGTTTATTGGTACATTCACAGCCCATTTTCTTTTAGCGTGAGAACAGATATCCTATCATAAATGGTACTTACACCCTTTATTCAATACAACCACTAGACAAACAGCTGCAGAAGTTTTAGTCAGTTAGCATGTAAAATAGTATTTTTTGTTTCTCTTTTTCACTTCACAAAGTCTTTCATATCAAAATAAATAAATAAATATCTTAGAACAACTGAACTCACACACGGCTATCTAATCCCAAGCTAAGCAGAGCTTGTGTTATGGTAACCAGACAACTGATATACATACTTATATAATTTGTAAATACATAGACATTATAGATAAATTACACCCAGACACAGAACAAACAATCTAGCTCATCACACAAAGTTTGTCCTGGGTGGGAATCGAACCCACAATCTCCGGTATAGCAGTCAGGGTCACTAACCACTAGACCAACAGGCCCGTCTTTCATGACTATCTGCCATGATTTTCATGCCGTCTTACAAATAGATAGGGTGAATAGAAAGAAGGGTTTCAGCGCTTAGCATTTATTATTATTTGACTTAAGTAGCTAAGTGGCGTAGATTTCTTTTTTTTTACTGCAAATCTGGGGCGACTTCTTACATAAATTAAAATTTCCTTTTTTCTATTCTCTCTGACGATCTGTTAATAATAGAGAAAAAAAAATTTTTATCGAATCTCTAGACTGCTTATTTTACGCACTAATATTATAAAGAGTTAAAATATGTTCTTGATTACTACTCCACTACCATGTGTCGTAGTGAGACGTTATTTAAGGCAATCTATATTTATATTAAGGGGAAAGATTTAGTTCTTTGTAATAAAAAAACTTTAAAATTGTTAAACCGGCTTGGTTTTTTTTCCATCAATCCATATCCATACTAATATTATAAATGGGAAAGTGTGTCTGTCTGTCTGTCTGTTTGTTTTTCTTTCACGGCAAAACGGAGCGATGAATTGACGTGATTTTTTGAGTGGAGATAGATGAAGGGATGGAGAGTAACATAGGCTACTTTTTGTCTCTTTCTAACGCGAGCGAAGCCGCGGGCAAAAGCTAGTAGGTAATAAATTACACTTTTACACATCATTTTTTTTTTCTTTTTTTTATATATCGAACGATGGGGCCGGTGTTTCCTAGCTGGACTACTCTGAGAAGAAACATCCGAAACAAACTCAGAGGTCAAAGTCTCTTTTAAAGTCCATACAATATTGTATTGGTCAAAATATGCGAGAACCATGAAGGTAAACTGAAGGGATCTCTTGATGAGAGAAGCACACAGATTTGAGTGGACCTGTCTAAACATTGCAAGCATTTGTTACAAGTCGTTAAGCTCAACTAATAAACTCAAAAACTACTGGACCGATTTCAAAAATTATTTTTTCATTACAAAGCTACGTTATCCCTGAGTAATATAGGTTATACTTTTAATATCACGCTATGTCCCACGGAACAAAGAGCGGCTAACGTAACGCGGGTGAAACCGTGAGGTACAGCTAGTCGTTTATAAACTAGGTTTTCTTTCATTCCTACTATTTGTCTTACCTTAATCTCATTGGTCGTTAACCATAAAACCCGCAATATTGACCTCCTTTCTTCAATTGCAAGCAATTTCCTGCAGAGGTTTAAGAATGTCCTTAAATCATTCCTTATTATTTTAAGAGAGGCATTAAGGGAATTATTGTCATTTGGGGCAAAATGCAATGGTTTTTAGATTGGTGTTTATGGTGGCTTTGTCGCCTCTGCTTAAGCTATATTATCTTATACTTATTTTCGGCTAGCATTTTTTTACGGTTTATCCCAAAAATTGTGATTTAAAATAAAAAATATTCCGCCTCCGATGTTATTAAAAGCAGCCAACAAAAATGTTGATAACTTTAAAACGGCTCAAACGATTTTGATGAAACAAGTGTAACAGTTTCTAGACGTTTTCAAATAAAAAAATGTATACAAATAAGTTTAGCCGTTTATAAGCTATAGTGCCACAGACAGACAGACTCACAAATAGCGGGCAAACTTAAAACATCCCTCTTTTTGCCTCAAGGGACCATAAAAAATTTAATACTTTGTACAAAATTTCGTGTTTCTAAAATCCTTTAGCTGCGCTACAATTACCACCAAAAGTCTATTCCTTTATATACAAAACATGGAATTCATAGAGCATGTTTCAGTTTCAAGACGCTTAAAAACATCTATTATTGTTTAGAAAATAAAGCCGATTTCGCAACAACAAAACAATTCTTAAGTCGCACAAAATAATGTGTTTCTTGAAACAACTTAGTCACAATGGAAAGTTATATTTGTCTGTTCAATGAACACTGAACTTTAGTACATTGTTGGTTCATACTTGTAATATTTAAATATTATTAAACCTCCCATACTTATTATTGAAATGAATTGTAACCGCCGTGATAGCAATTAGCAAATCCTGGTATTCAGCAAGATCCAGTTAAAATGACATGCGTCCCTAAAACAGTCGGAATAAAGACATCTCCTTAGAATGAGATGACACTTTTTATTGGACTTATGACCACCTAAAAACAAACAGCATACCTCAACAAAACTCCCCTTGGTGCTAAGCAGTTTATATTTCGCCACAGTTGGAATGCACATGACACTGGAGCCAGCAATGGCCCAGCCGAAGTGAAGTCTTATTAGTTGCAGTGAGTCGCTTATTGGTGCCGATTCTCTTATTCACAAACTTAAATAAATTTAAGTTAAATGCATCTTTCTCCTTCCATTTCATAAAGAAAAGGACAGAAGATAAAATATAGTCCTTTCAAATTTAGACACTCCATAGATAATTTAGACGCTATTAAAAATATGGCGAACTAAAAATACGTCGACTTACTTCAGGCGCTGTCTAATTTGACAGGATTAAAGTAAAATGTATCTTCTGTCCTTTTCTTTAAGAAATGGAAAGAGAAAGATGCATTTAAATTAAATTTAGTTAAGTTTATGAACAAGGAAATCAGCACTAATATGTAAGTATAAAACATAAAGTTTTTAGTGAGACTGGAAGCCGACCCTAACATAGTTGGAGAGAAGTAGATGAAGACGCTTTCCGCAGTCTAAGAGTACAATTTTACGACAGTTTTTTTGTAATAGGAATTGAACCCACGACCTCCGTTTTAGAAGTCAGGGTTACTTACCGTGAAGTAAAGAGGTATAGTTTATTTTGTTGTTTTTTACGGAATAATCTACGCGCTATACACATGCAGAAGCAGTAAATAAAGTTCAACTAGCCACTCAAAGCTAACACTCGACACGTGTATCGCTCGACCACAGAGCAACCTCAGGAGATATGAAATGTTGACTTGTCCATCGTTCGTACACGTGTTCGAGCGGTCGACGAGTCAACATTTTATATTTACTATGTCTTCTGTGTGTATATTTTTCACAACGCTTTTCTAGTTACTCAATTCTCCCAGCCCTCCTAAGGTAAGACCTTATGTCCCATTTTCAATATTTGTGTTCTTCGCATGCCAGAAATCTGCGCTCGTCTAACAATCTTCTTTTACTTTGCCCTTCTCATACTTCTGATATAGTTCATTCTTACTTTCATATTCAGTCCATTCTTCTCTGGAACGCCTTACCTCTCGATATCAGGACGGCCACTAGTCGATATGCATTTAAGCGAAAGCTGAGGATCTATTTTCATATCAAATGAGCAGAGTTTGTTCACCATTTTCTTTATATATTACGTATATGTATTATGTATGCATATGTATTAGGCTTACATTATGTTAGTTTGAAGACTACCTACTTAATTATGTGTTCTTAATTTTTTTTTGTTTCTGTTAGTTGTGTCTTTTTATTGTTTTTTAATTACGCACCTGCCATGTTATATCTCCTCTACTCTGGGTTGACTAGTAGAGAATGCCTAAGGCATTAGGTCCGCCCTTGTACACTGGTGCATGAAGTTTAAATAAATAATTTTTCGCAGGCATGTGTATCTTGCATAAATAAATAGATATCCTGGGAGAACACACAAGGTCATCCGATCCTAAACTTAGAAAATCTTGTACTATGTAACCAAAAAACCGATAAACATACTTATATCTATACTAATATTATAAAAAGAAAAGATTTTGTATTTTTGTATGTACCGAATAAACTTAAAAACTACTAGACCGAATTCATTTTTTTTTATTAAAAAGCTGCATTATCCTTGAGTAACATAGGCTATATAATATCACGCTATGTCCCACGGGAGCGAAGCAGTAACAAAAACTTAACGTTACGCGGGTGAAACCGCGAGGAACAGCTAGTAATTTAAGGCTCGTATTAATAGACGTTACTCAATTCTGAGACGCTCTCAAGTTTATTGCTGTCCTTATTTTTTCCCTTTAGAATGACAAGGACAGCAAGAGACTTGAGAGCGTCTCGGAGTTGAGTAGCGTCTATTAATACGGGCCTTAGTATACCTTTCCACTCAAAGCTAACACTCGACACGTGTATCGCTCGACCACAGAGCAACCTCAGGAGGTTATGAATGTTGACTTGTCCATAGTTCGTACACGTGTTCGAGTGGTCGACAAGTCAACATTTTATATTTACTGCGTCATCGGCATGTGTAAATTTTGGCGGGCATGTGTATCTTGCATACATAAATTAAATATTCTGCGATAACTCACTAACGGCCATTTGAGCCAAAACTGAGTAAATCTTGTACTATGTAACTAGTCAACTGATATACACACTTATGTAATTTATAAATACATACATATTATAGATAAATTACACTCAGATTCAGAACAAACAATCATGCTCAATGCTCATCACATTAAGTTTGTCCTAGGTGGGAATTGGCCCACGACCATCGGCTTAGCAGTCAGGGTCACTCACTACTTAACCAACAGGCCCATCGTCATGCAAGACTTAATTGATTTTCAGGTGGAATTGTAGTATATTAACCACCTTTTCTTAATTATCTTAGGCTCGGCTTTCAGACTAACTGAATACCAGTGTTTTACGCAAACGCGACTGCTTATCAGGCCCCCACCCTATTACTGGGCAAAACGATACCCCTTGGTTACACTGATCAGGGGGCCTACCACAAGCCCTTATAGCAGTATTACTTCGATATTACTTTCAGTGGGAAAGAGACGGCGCTAGACAACGTGTCTAACGCTGTCACTTGCACACTCTGGAACAGGAATAAAACAATCTTACTTTAAACGTCATGGTAAGGTGGCAGTCTGTCGAAGTTTTACGAATGACAACCGGGCCCAACGGCTTTACGTGCATTCTCGAAATGTCTATATATTATACACGCAAAACAAAAATAACGCCTGATTATACATAATATAATATAAATAAATTTCAATTCAAAAATTAAACCCACTGAATAAAATCTACTTTTTTTCTGCAGACTAATTAACGAAACAATCCAAAAACCATAATACAATATTTTTTACATTTAACATCGTTGGTCGTAAGCCAGATTGTACATTACATATACATAGGTACATAACTCTTCGTTAAAATAAATTATACAGGGAGCAGGAGCTACAAAACTCATCAATTCCATTCAAAAAACCACAAAAGAGCTTCAATTGAATAACTAAAAAACAAGCACACAAAGCCTTAAACGTATTCACAAAATTCCTAAAACCTCAATACCCTAGCGTAATAAAAGCGTGAATATAAGCGTGAATATGAGCGTGAATTAATTCAGCAGCTTCACGCTGTCAAAAGTTGTTTCATCGCGACGTGAATTAAACAAGCTTGCGTGTATGCTGTGACCCAATTCATCTTGTCCGACTGGAGCTTAGCGAATATAAAAGACACAAACGTCGCGACGTAAAGAGTTCTTTTAAAGAAACTCTTTAAATGACGTCGGTTTTTATGATGTGAAGTGATACTACACGGTATGTTGCGGAATGTTTATAATAGTTACCGTGACCCCGGAACATAAAGGGCAACCGAGAGCGATGGGTAGCTCGCCGCCCGGCTAGGACCAGGACCGCGTCGACGGCGCGTTAGTGTTCCACGCGCGCCTCAAAGAGAAGGAGTCAGCACAGGAAGGGGCCCAACAGGGCCAACGCCTGCCGGGGTTGCGGAATGTTTTTAATAGTTACCGTGACCCTGGAACATAAATGGCAATCGAAGGAACATGAGTGGGTTTTAGTCAGTAAAAGTCTGACACGCCCTCCCGCCGCACCCAGGACGGGAGCAGTCATTGGATGATTTCCCACTCACAAAAAAAAAAGGAACATGAGTGGGTTAGTCAGTAATAGTCTGACACGCCCTCCCGTCCCGCCCAGGACGGGAGCAGTCAATTGATGATTTCCCACTCCCAAAAAAAATACTACACGGTATAAATTCTAAGTATAAAAATATTCAATAACTTGAAATAATTTCTTAGCAATAAAACTTCTCCAAAGTAAATTTGTAAGTATTTTTACAAATTGACAGTTCAACCTAACTTAATAGGAATAAATTTTCTCCCTATAAAATGGGTTCGCAGAGACTCACGATGAATAAAAACACGGGCATGTTTTCTATTGGTAATAGATATTGTTTTAATTCTCGTCAGCTGTCTTGTTTCAATATAATTTGTATTTTATACCTTTGTAAGAAATAATCGAGACGTCCGCGTCGGGCGTCAGTAGTAAAAATTGACTACAGACACAAATCATCATCATCTCCCTAGCCTTTTTCCCAACCGTGTTGGGGTCGGCTGCCAGCCTAACCGGATTCAGCTGGATACCGGTGTTTTACGTGGAGCGACTGCCTATCTGACCTGACCACAACCCAGTAACTGGGCGACACGATACCTCTTGGTTAGACTGGTCAGAGTTTCTGGCTAACCAGTAACGACTGTCAAAGTTCTACGAATGACAACCGGGACCAACAGCTTTACGTGCTACTACAGACACAAATCAGCTTAACAAAACTAAAGTTTATCAAAAACATGCTAAAGTTAAATATGACATTCAAATACTATAACAAGCTCTAATTGCCTTCCATCCCAGTCTTCTCTCGTGTATCAGAAAGAGACAAGTACATTTATTCCATAGTTTATCGAGCACCAATAACATGGAAGAGCATGTTACTAAGAAACTAATCACGGTTTTTCTTGTGCGTCCGTTTTCCTTATTAGATGCAATTACTTGTGTTTATTGCGTCCGAATGTACAAGGAAAAATACCCATGTTACACTTAATCAACTCTATCCTAGTAATTGAAGAAATATCCGAAGCGTCTAATTACTAAGTTTTTGTTATGATCCTGCATTTTTTTTTATTGACAGTTCCGCCGCACTTTCCAACTATTGCAATTCCTGGAAGCCATAATTAAAGATCACCAAACGACTTTACATGTAACTAAATATCATCATCTAAAAGTCTACAGATTTGGACTTTTGTACATGAAAGTAGGTATTAATTTCTTACCAAAAACGGCACAAAATTAAAATTAGAAAGTATTAATTTCTAATGGCTTCCCAAAACCGTCAATGTAGGCTTTTATAAAGGCAGACACATAAAACCGGTATTTTTGAAACATGTTTTGTCACAAATATAACAAAACCATTCGGATTTTTAGCACAGGTTATTCTAGATAATAGAAAAATGAAATTTTGAAAGTTCACAACGGTCATTATTTTGTCAAATAAATACTAGGTGTATTTTTGGTCTTGCTCAACCCGCTAGGAGATGATTCTACTCATAAAAACAAACAACTTTTACTAAGGAACCTACTCTGAAATCTCGAAAAAAATATCAGCTGTTTCATACTATATGGGTAGAATCATCTCCTAGCGGGTTGTGCTTGAGCACGACCAAAAATACACCTAGTATAATGCAGTCACATAAAATAAATAGCACTCGACAATAGTGTAGCAACATCATCATCTCCCTATCCTTTTCCCAACTATGTTAGGGTCGGCTTCCAGCCTAACCAAATTCAGCAGGGTACCAGTGTTTTACGTGAAGCGACTGCCTATCAGAATTTTAGACCCAGTTACTGGGCGACACGATAACCCTTGTCAAACCAAAAAAAAAACAACTTTAAATAATTTTTCGATGATATTCTTTAAGCGGTCTTTTTATCAGATGGGCCCACCTAATCAATCACATAAAACCAATATCCTTTTAAGTGTCAATATATTTGAAATATATTACAAAATTTATCCTTTCAAGCCTTCAGTTACGCTTTGAAAAACTTCGATCAATAGAGGTTAAGTAAAGTTTACCGCGGCCGGTTGACAGATGGGTGACCGATCGTATTTGGTTCAACATACCCTTGATTGAATGTTATTTGACTGGACAAGCGTATGGGATTTTTTGTTTACTGACGTTTTTTATGAATGTTAAGAATCGTTGACCTGTGAACTTAGTGGAAGGTCGTTGGCCGATTGTGTTTTGATTGGGAATGTGAGTTTAGGTTCAAAGATAAAGACTTATAAATGTTCACTGTCTGGTCATTGATATTTTAGCAGGGTGATAGCGTCCGTTATGGTTCGAGAGCATCAATTCTTACATTATGATGCAAATAAATAAAAATTAAATAATTTAAGAACAAAATAAGAGTGAATACAAAAGTAATCACTTTCTCGCTCTTTAACTGACTCTTCAGTCTCGTTGTCGCAATCGCGAATGCTGAATATCTGATAGGTTCGATTATCGGGTCAAGCAAATGGCTTTAGTTTTTTTCTATTAGCAATTTCTCAATAGTAACTCGGATTAAGGACTCTTAAAGGAGTATTTATTTGACCAGTTATAACCATTAATTTACTGATCTGAGTGATTAAGCCAGTAACTCCATAGATACTCTGACAGATGACTAAATCATACACTTCTAAGCCAAAAATAACCTACTTTTAACTCCCACCATCATACATCTACACTCACAAAGAAATAAATAACTCAACGAGCTTTAAAAACTAACAGTTTATTTAACAAAACACAAACAATTACAAGAATATTTATCGGAGGCTGATCACTCATCTTCCAAAGATTAAAGGGAGTATGGTAATGGTTCATTCGATCTGGCTCCTGGCACAGAGCCAGTAGGTGTTGATAATGCAAGTTGTTTAATAGCGGTTAAACTGTACAGCTTATTTAAAGTGCCTAATGTAGTTGGTTTTATTGTCTATAAAATGTGATGAGTTTTGTATGATAATTAAATAATTATATAAGTGTTAATTATGGTGCCGGGTGTCTCTAATGAGCTATGACCTTAAATGCTCTGCTTGTTTCCTTTTGGCAGCGTCTACGCTAAAGTCACTGTTTCCTGTTAATAATTCGTGTCGTCTGTACTCACACTCTGAATACTTGATATAATTTTAATAGGCTTTGTTTGAACTCTAGTTCAAATATTAAAACAGTCAAGAAAACTCAGGGAAATTCCACTCTAAGTTAATATTTACTCGCTTAATCAAACAATGTGAGAGTTTTGGTAAAACAACCCGCGGGGTATTACCGATGAAACAGCAATCAGCAATATTTGCGCAGGGATCGCGCGGTCGCCGCGCGATTAATCGCTTAACGTAAAAAAAATCGTATTATGTATGAACTGCGCGATTGCTAATCGCTCGCTGATTGTTTTAATGCGCTTATTGCTACGATGACGATAAAGTAGCAATCGCTGAAACTAATTAAATATCACCTTTAACAAAAAAAAACTTAACTTTGCTCTTAAAAACCATACTAAATACGAAACCACCAAACGAAAAATGCATATTTTAGTTAACTGATTGCTCCACAGAGGTAGCACTATCTCTAGATTGCTATTTGACATGACGTATTTTGAATTAACGTTTATATTGCTAAATTATCGCGATCGCTCGGCTTCTGCAAGATACGTAATCTCAGTGCGGTTCTGTGGCTAATGTATACTTGAACGAAATTCAGAGAAAAATCCTACAAATATTTTAAACTATTTGACCCTGCGCTTCACACTCATCTTGGGTTACCACGTGGGACAGTTTAAAATAAACATAAATTAATCTTTTCTAAATGTCGTGATGGCCTAGTGGTTAAGGAGAGAGGCGGGTGGCCTCTCATGCAAGTGGTTGTGGGTTCGAATCCGGGCAAGTACCAATGTGACTTATTCAATTCATATGTACTTTCTAAAGATTATCTTAGACATCGCAGACATCGGTGAAGGAAAACATCGTGAGGAAACCTGGACTTGTTGTTAATATAAGTCCGAAATTGCCAACCCGTCTTGAGCAAGCGTGGTGATCAATGCTCGTGCCTTCTCTGTATGAGAAGAGGCCTTTGCCCTGCAGTGGGACAGTTATAGGCTGGTATTATATTATATCATCTTTTCTAAAAGCTGGTAAACACAATAACAGTTTAATAAACAGACTGCTGATCAAATTCGGTTAACCTTTGGACTTGTTTTTGTAAAAGTTCGACGAGTCTTCATTGTCTAGGATATTTATTATTTTCTACTGACCGGCCTGAGATTATTCACACCTGATTCATTGAGATTATTGACCGTTATAAACTAACTAGCTATTCCTCGCGGTTTCACCCACGTTACATTAGGTTTTTGGTTACTGCTTCGCTCCCGTGGGACTTAGCGTGATATTTTATAGCCTATGTTACTCGTTGACAATGTAGCTTTCGAATGGTGAAAGAATTTTTAAAATTGGTCCATTAGTTTTTGAGCCTATTCATTGCAATCAAACAAACATACTAAGTTTTTCTCTTTATAATATTAGTATAGAAATATAGATGAACTTCTATATTTAGTAGATAAACTCCGTGGTAGGTGAGTCGAGGGACATATTCAAGGACGCGTTAATATATACTCACATAATGACTATTAATAAAGTAAATAATAATAAAATTACATAGATAGTGCAGTAAACTGTGGTTAAATTATCGCAATAATACTCTCAAAGACTTAAAAAAGGACTCCCTTGGTTTGTTCGGGTGTTCAGGTTGCATAGGGTCACGCACATAATAGGGAAGTGAAGTAAGTATAATTCGTTCTTCTTTCGATGGGTATAAAGCAACAATTTATTAATTTTACTAGCTTCTGCCCGCGGCTTCGCTCGCGTTTGAAAGAGACAAAAAGTAGCCTATGTTACTTTCCATCCCTTCAACTATCTCCACTTAAAAAATTACGTCAATCCGTCGCTCCGTTTTGCCGTGAAAGAAAGACAAACAGACAGACAGACAGACACACTTTCCCATTTATAATATTAGTATGGATGAAAGATTCAGTAAAAAAAATAAGGTATACCTAATGTTTTTTTACTCATTTGGAAAGAAAATTGAGTACTGATTAGCCTTATTCAATTCCCTTATCTGCCACGGTGTATATTTTTCATGGATTTCAGTTGAATTCTTTGTTATTTGTAACTGCTGTACAGTATTTCCTAAAGTTTATCTTGGACATAACAGACATCCTGTGCCTCGGAAAACACGTAAATCCGTTAGTCATTTGTAGAACTTTGACAGTAGCTACGGGTAGTCAGAAGCCAGAAAGTCTGACCAGTCTACCAAGAGATATCGAATCGCCCGGAGAATGGGTTGTAGATGTCTGATAGGCAGTCACTTCAAGTAAAAGTATAAAAGTGTTATGTAACGGTCCATACGAACGGTAATACGATTTTAAATAAAAAATATATACGTAAATTTCAATTATGATTTTTTTTTTATTACATATGGGCTTGCTCTTGGTCCCAGACTAGCCCGAGGGCATAGACGGGGCCTACGATGGAGCGAGCTCACCCAAAAGATGCCTATGCACTCGTCTCTTGAATACATCCGGGTAATATGCTTTTGGAAACACAGACGCCCGGCAGGGAATTCCATTCTTTTGCGGTGGGCATAATAAAGGAATTCGAGAAACGCTGCGTGCGGATTCGAGGAATATCGACCAAGAAAGGGTGGTATCCCGCCGTACGTCTGGATGTCCGGTGGTAAAACGGGGACGGGGGAATGAAATAATAATTACTTACGAAAATTTTTACTTTCTTATTTTGCTTTGCTTTTTATTTATTGCGGACTGACTACATTTTTAATTTGAGTGGAAAGAATTAATTATGACCATCTCTCCCAGAAAAAATCCTAACCAAAATTCAACCAAGATTTAAATGGTCAAACTTTAATCCGCAATGCGACTTTTGAACCGTTAACCATATTTATCTACATAAAAAATAATCGCTATTTGCCTCGGTCGCTCCAAAACTTGAAAAGAACTGGACCGATTTCATTCAACTTTTAAAAATCTTTTCCGATACTTCGTACAGGTCCTTATGAAAAATTAAGAAAATTGTGAAGTTTAAAAAATCTTTGCTATATTTTTTTTCATGCTTAATTTCACGGCCTTATCAAGTAGAAGTTTTTGAAATATGAGCAAATAAAACCTACGCATGTAATGTATATATTATATATAATGTAATTTTGTGGATTATTTTGACTTTTCCGCCCTAAAATGGGAAAAATTGAATTAAAAAAATAAAGTCTCAGATCCCCCCTAAAAATCCACTTTACTTACTTATTTTACAAGTGTTTCCAGGGGTAACCACAAAAGAAGATCAAAGCAGAATATAAAGCCATTATTACTTGCAATTTGATCACTTACGTGTCTTGATTTTAGAGGAAATACGCACACAAACGAACAACTTGCCTAAAGCGTATCTTTGAGGATATGACTTAAGCTGAAACAATGTAAACAAAAATGTCATTGACATCTCTGTTTTAATGAAAGTAACTCGGTCTGTTTGATCGACTGAACCTCTAAAACAATGTTTCTTTTCGAGTAAACTTGAACCCAAAAAAAGGTTAATTAAAGCTTAAAAGTTTAAGGTTTCGTACGACCTTAAAATGCAAAACTATTAAATACTAGCTTTTGCCCGCGACTTCATCCGCGTGGATTAGTTCCCGTTCCCGGGGAATTTCTGGGATGAAAACTATCCTATCGGACGACATTGCCGCGACATTTTTGAACCTGTTCCTTGTCGCACAGTCGATGAACAGTTTCAACAATGTCGCGGCGATCTCGTCCGACGTCGCCCGACATCGCTTGATGTCACCGGGGCGCCGTCATGTTCAACATTTGTCGAGCGACATGTGTATGTCGCTCGACAAACGTTCCTAGTGGGGACGAGGCTTTACTATGTAAAGATAGGGTTCTAGCTTTACATAGCATACAATGAAAACAAACGTTAAAGCAATGTTAACCCTTAAGATAATTGTTTAATTTATTTATTGTTCTCGAGTTGAGTAGTCTCAGCCCATTCTTCTTTGTCTTAATTTCAATTTACACGAGGCAATTAAAACCCTGTCTTGAGAACAATACAGTCATTTTCAGATTGTACGCCTTAATGACGGTTCTATTTTATTGCATTCAACAGGCGAATAAATCTGTTAGCGTTTATGTGGCTTGAAATATTTTCATCAGGTGTAAATGGAGTACAATGTTAACATTTGGAAATTAACGTGTTTTGTTATCATAATTTAATGCTAAAATTTATGTCAAAAAATTTATGTAAATGTAGAATTTATGTCAGAGAAAAATGATATATTTCATATTATAACATGAAATTGTGATATTTGTAAAATAAATTTTATGAAGTATTTTTTTATTCTTTTACATGTTGTAATATTTATTTTACATTTTATATAAATATTTTACACTATTTTTAATAATTTGAATTTGAAAATTTATTTATTGTTGAAAAACTAAAACTACACTATTTTGTATGCCTTTCAGCGGAATATAGCATAGGCCTAATTTTCTAAACAACTTAATGATATTATAATTATTATTACTTGTTGATTTACAAAATGTTTATCCCCTAGGCTGATATTTCTCTAACAAACGTGATAATAAATGGTAAAGAAAATATAATTGTTATGTTAACAGTCGCTTTGTAAACCTTAACAAATGTTCCACAATCTTTGACTCAGCCCACAAGGCCATCTGAAAAGCAAAAAGAAAAATGACGCCAACATTTCATTTTCTCCCCCACAAATTGTAACATATTAAATAAATCCCCATTTGTTCACAGGTAATGTACTGCCCGCCTCCTTATAATGACGGGATGTCGGGGCGGCCCCAGCCTACGAAGACGACTCGTACAGGCAACGGCAACTCTTGTCACGACATCGTCTGAGGCTCAGTGAAAAGTAGGTCTCGTTTTCTCGCCAAGGACCAAGCTACGGTAGTGTGAACGATACCTTACGACCCGAAACATGGACTGTGAATAGCTTATAACCGATGTACATATTCCTGCTAGCTGTAATAAATGTACATCTAAAATTGTTATGTAGAAAAATGTAATATTAGAATTGTAATATCATATTTTTTATAGTGATTCCTTTGAATTTTTTTGATGTCTCCCACACATTTCTATATTCCGAGCCCCAATATGGAAGTGAGTGTGATTTATCGAAAAATAATGTAAATATTATTTGTAATGGTTACGATTTTTATGTCTAAAAATTTACGAAATAAAATTTTAGTCAAACTAAAATGTACGAATTAGATATTAAAAAAATATTAGATAACACATCGAATTATACGATAGATGATAAAAGTATATAAATTAAATGTATATAAAATTTTAAAACTTTTTGTGTTTAAAGAACTATCTTGATAGAAGTTGTAATCTTTTAGAGTAATTCATTATATAAAATTGAACTTTGTAATTAATAAAAAATATAGTTGAAAAAAAATAGTTCAAAATTACAAAATGTTATAAATGTATATAAATATTTACGTGGAAATTACATAAATGTTATGTTGTATTAATTTTTAAGTAATTTTATGTAAAACGCTTTAAAATAAGTTATAAATAAATAAATGTTTTGATAAAATTGGCGTTTATATTGTTGGGAGAAAATCCTTACATTCAATTTCTATAGTTTCTAAGAATTTATGTTATAAACAGTTAATATAGTAGTCTTCTGCGTAGTTTGTAATGAAAATCAAAGGAAGAAAATTAGTTGCGAATATTTTTGTACTATGAAAGTTAATTTGAAATTTCTAGGACAAAACAAGGTCTTTACATAGAAAATAATCATATGAAGTCTTATAAGAGGGGACTACAAAAGAAGCACTATGTATTATTTAGGATTTTATACGTCGAAACATATAACGAACCACTGTATACTTAATATTTGTTGGCCCAACCAAGTTTGTTTTTGAAATGTGACCCTTAAGGTCATAGCCCACTTACACGACTCTGCTCCCACCCGGCAAAAAGAATATGATTTAAATATGGGCTTTAAATATTGCTCTTAAGATATATTTTAAATTAGGAAGCATCATAAATTAGCAGAGAGCTCGCTATCAGCGAGCTTATCGCCGTCAGACTGCTCGGTAGTTGACGCCTCGCTGGCCGCACGTCGTAGACGAGCGGTCGGTGCGGTGTCCGCGCGCTGTCGCCGCTCAGTCCAGGGGGGGTCAGCTTCCGTAGTGCTTAGCGGTTGGCGGGTGGATAGCTGGCCGTCTGCTAGCTGTCGCCGCGTGGACTGCTGGGTGCCTGCTAGCTGTCACCGCGTGGACTGCGAGTAGTCGTCTTAGTTTAGGGCGGTGTTGGGTGGGAGCGGTGTTGGAGCAGAGTCGTTTAAGTGTGCTATGACCTTACCGTAACACTGGGCCATCACTGGACCACGTCACAAGTAAGAGGTAAATCCAGGTAAGTACCAAAGTGGCTTTTACTGTTTTTTGTGCCTTCTCTGTCTGAGAAGTGGCGCATTAGGTCTGTAACATGCTGATATTTTTTACACCACGCATCAGTTTTGTTCTGTATTTGCCCTGACTCCTAAACCGGCGGTCATGGGTTCGATTCCCACCCAGGACAAGCTTTGTGTGATGAGCATGGATGTTTGTTCTGCGTCTGGGTGTGATTTATCTATAATATGTATGTATTTAAAAATTATATAAGTATGTTTATCAGTTGTCTGGTTACCGTAACACAAGCTCTGCTTAGCTTGGGATCAGATGGCCGTGTGTGAGTTGTCCCAAGATATTTATTTATTATTTTTATTTTAACGGACAATAGAGCTGTTTCTTTCTAGCTGACTGCTCAAAGAAGACCCGACGTCGATGTTTCTTGAAAAGTGTATGAAGTAAGTAAGTATAAGTAAGTAAGGGTAAGGTGTTCTTGCTGCTGGTGGTTCGAAAGAGATACCGCGGCTCTGGGCTAAGAAGAGTTTTAGTCAGTAGAAGTCTGACACTCCCTTCCACTCCGCCCAGAGCGGGAGAAGTCATTAGATGATTTTGTACCTCAAAAACATTGAAAAGCATATAAGGTGCTCTTTAGATGAAAGGAGCACATATATATTTGTGGGCATGTCCAGGCAATTCAAAAACTTGAATAAAAAAACTTCAGAATATTAAAATCATGTTGTTGCGGAATGTTTATAATAGTTACCGTGACCTCGGAACATAAAGGGCAATCGAAGGAACATGAGTGGGTTTTAGTCAGTAAAAGTCTGACACGCCCTCCCGTCGCACCCAGGACGGGAGCAGTCATTGGATGATTTCCCACTCAGCAAAATAAAAATAAAAATTAAAAAAAATAAAAATAAATAAAATTATGTTTATCGTAACCAAGTCGTTCCCAGTCCAGAAAAATATCACAACGTTGAGAATAATAAACAACTTTCGATTTCGCTACGTAAATATTTGTTCGACATTCTCTTACCCAAATAATGTTTTTCTGCATGACCGTTTGATCGAAGTTCATTCGCTCGAAAGAACAATTGAACGAAGTTCATTCGACTGAAAGACAATTGGACAAAGAACACAATATTATAGACGACCGATGTAAACTGTCCCACGTGTAAGAGGGTATTTAGCATACAGGTGGGAATAAAATAAATATTGACGAACCTTTTAGTTTCGTGTTTTATAGCCCAGACTGCTAAACTCAAGGTCAAACTCAAATCATTTAATTCTAATAGACCATTTAAAAGGCAGTTCAGAACGTCAAAAACAAAGAAAAAAAGGAGGAGAATAGGCAATGTGGGTCGTCGGACAAACTTTGTGTGATGAGCATGATTATTTGTTATGTGCCTGGGTTTAATTTAAAAATTATATCCAAACTAATATTATAAATGCGAAAGTAACTCTGTCTGTCTGTCTGTCTGTCTGTCTTTGCTTCACGCCTAAACTACTGAACCGATTTGTGTGAAATTTGGTACAGACATAGTTTGGAACTTGAGAAAGGACATAGGATAGTTTTTATTCCAAAAAATAAAATAAAAAATAAAATTTATTCCGGACATACAGCGCCATCTATTGGTCAAGAGTCGGCATCAATTCAGTACTGAAAATTCATCGGAAAAATGTAAATAAAGAGTAAAAATCTGCCGAAAGTCGCTATTCCACGCGAACGAAGTCGCGGGCAAAAGCTAGTAAGTATATATATGTATGACACCGGCGCTGCTTAGCTTGGGATCAGATGACCGTGTGTAAGTTCTTTCAGGATTTTTATTTAATTACATCAACTTAAGCCGTGATGGCCTAGTGGTTACGGCGCCCGGCTCTCATGCAAGAGGTCGCGGGTTCGAATCCGGGCAAGTACTAATGTGACTTTTTCAATTCATATGTACTTTCTAAAGTTTATCTTAGACATCACAGACATCGGCGAAGGAAAACATCGTGAGGAAACCTGGACTTGTAGTTAATATAAGTCCGAAATCGCCAACCCGTCTTGAGCAAGCGTGGTGATCATTGCTCGTGCCTTCTCTGTATGAGAAGAGGCCTTTGCCCTGCAGTGGGACAGTTATAGGCTCGTATTACTATTATAACATCAACTTACCTCAGTTTCACAAGAAACGCCACGGATGTTGTGACCTTGGAGAACTTGACAAATAAGGTAGGCTGTTGTCTCTTCACGCTCCGCATAGGTTCTCACAGGGGGCTGTCTGTAACTTCTCTAATAATAAATAACTAAAATAGTTTATTTCTCACCAGCAAAGCAACGAAAATTACATTATTTATCGTACTTATAAAGGTTAAGTAAAATATGGAACAGTAGAAGGCTTTGAAGGAGACCTTTGCCCAGCAGTGGGTCAACATGGGTTTATAAAAAGTTTAACCCGTACTAATATTATAAATGCGAAAGTAACTCTGTCTGTCTGTCTGTCTCTTCTTCACGCCTAAACCTCTGAACCGATTTGAATGAAATTTGGTTCAGATATAGTCTGGGACCCGAGAAAGGACATTGGATAGTTATCATCTCGGGAATCTTCCGGGAACAAGAACTATTTTTCCACGCGGACAAAGTCGCGGGCAAAAGCAAGTAAGTTTAAAATCCAGCAGCATACACAGTGGAAAAATAAGTTTTTTTTTTTTCAAATTTTAAGTCACTTTTCCTTTCTAAATTACAACCGATCGATACCAGCAAATAGCCGTAATAACACGTTCATACCCCAAGACACAGCTGACCAATCACGGAAGAGCTTGTCCAAAAACATATAAACTTATCACGGCGACAGTGAAAGCATTGTCCACTCAAGATTTATTGCAGTAATAAATTAGAGTAAAATACGGCCTTATTTTACTACTACTTAATTTATTACTAGTAATGACTCAGGAAGCACTTAGTTTCACGGCTTTCCGTGAATAAAGAACTTATTTGAGTATTGTGTAGTTGTTTTTTTTTTGTCCTAATGAAGTATGATTTGAATAGTTATTTTTAGATTTTTTTATTTTATTTCAGTTCGAAAATTTAAAAGACTTTTTAATATCGGTTTTGATTTTTGATAGGAGCAGTTATACTTTTTTAATTGTATTTGCTTAAGAATATATCTATTTATACATTTTATATACGGACTGTGTTAGATAACGTCGTATCCTACGAATAGGGGCGTAACTGCAAAACAGCTACTTTTCAGGAGACACTTTTTTGTGTTTAATGAAATTAAATGTGAACAAATATGTATTAGTGGTTTTATATAATGTGTATTAATATTTTATGGTTGTGTTAGCATTATTTTTAATAAATTATCTTTACATTTTATACGCATTTTGTCCCTTAATTCTTTATTCTCCGTTGTGTTAAGGCTTAGGTAGACTAAATTTGAGCAATAAGTTACATTATGCCTTTTATCTGCGGAAATGTCGAGGCCACAATTGCCTTTACGCCCTATTTTTATTTATCTGATGCGGGTTTTCTTTGGTTTTCATAGAAATTTGTGTATAACAACTATTTTACCATAAAAGGTAACACGTGAATGTAATAGAATCATAAAAAATAATTCGAAATAAAATACGAATTTTGTTAACATAATTATTTGCTTTGGTAAAAAATATAATATATGTTTTAAAATAATTCGGTTATTTAAATAACCGTAATGTTTAATTTAATATATATATGTGATTTTATATGTAAAATAGTATAGAATCACAATCGGACCCTCCTTAAATTAATACTGTAAATAATCAAAATCAGTTCTTAAAATCAAATTGCACGTTATAAAACCCAGTAATGTAGTATGAAAATTTGTGTTTGAAATCAAATTTCACGTTATCAAAATCGTAACTAAATCAAATAAAACGTAACCGAAATCAGGAAAATTCTAATTCAACGAAGAAGACAACTGTCTTCTTCGTTGATACTGCCAGAAATATTAGCATTACCAGCTCATAAGGCAATGTACTAAAGAATGTGTAGTTTTGGCTAAAAACAAAATTAAATTTTAAATTGTTGTCAAAGAAAACTGCCGGAATCCCGTAAGCACCTACACACATCAGAAAAGTTTAAAATCACTTTGATACTTTTTTTTTTTTTTTTTTGGTGAGTGGGAAATCATCCAATGACTGCTCCCGTCCTGGGTGCGGCGGGAGGGCGTGTCAGACTCTTACTGACTAAAACCCACTCATGTTCCTTCGATTGCCCTTTATGTTCCAGGGTCACGGTGACTACTATACACATTCCGCAACCCCGGCAGGCGTTGGCCCTGTTAGGCCCCTTCCTGTGCTGACTCCTTCTCTTTGAGGCGCGCGTGGAACACTAACGCGCCGTCGACGCGGTCCTGGTCCTAGCCGGGCGGCGAGCTACCCATCGCTCGCCATCCGCAGAACAGAATAATATCTAATTACAATAAAATAATATCTACTTGCAATACTGACATTAAGATCTAATAACAAGTCTTTTTTTATTTTGCCTTTACTTCGATATTTTTTTTTTGTATTTGAACAAAGAGCGCTCTTCATCCTCTCCTCTAAAAAAACTAACTTGCTGTGCCCGACAGGGTCCATAATTGTTTCTTTTAATTTACCTACCAGCCTTGTATACATTATGGGATGCAATAAAGTTATTGAGTATTGAGTAACCGCGCCTACGGTGGCCGGTAGTCGTCTTGCGACTCTCGACGTCTTCGCCTGGGTCTTTGTCCGGGGCGAGAGGCTCGTCGTTGCCTCTCGCGCGCCGCCGCTTCCTTCACTAGCATAACTGCTTCGCAGAAGGAGGCGACGGCATCCCATTCCGTCTCGCCCCGCAGCATGGCCTGAACCAGCGCTGGGCGCGAGAGGTCACCGCCGCCGATCGCCTCTACGAGGACACGTCTATGGTCCGCCCATGCGCGGCACACCTCCACCGTGTGCTCGACCGTGTCCTCCAGGCGACCGTTGCTGCAGTGGTGACACCCAGGCGTCGCTTCCGCCTAAATCCGACACAGGAACCTCCCGAACTGACCGTGTCCGGTGAGGACCTGTGTCAGGCGAAACGTGAGAGCGCCGTGGCGCCTTTCCAGCCACTCCTCAAAGAGGGGTCTTACCGCCGCTATTACGGCGTGCCCAGCACTAGGTTGCGACAGTCGCTGTCTCCACTCCGCCATGAGATCCCGCCGGAGCTCCGTGATCCGTGCCGCGATAACCCGCGGCAGCGGGACTTCGCCCCGGCGTTGCACTTCCACGCGCCACTCGTACGTGTGTGCAAGGACTGTTGCCTCCAGATCCCACGGCGGGGTGCCGGCAAGGAGGCACGCCGCCTCGCAGGAGATCGTGCGGTATCCCCGCACCATGCGAATCGCCATGTCACTTTGATACTACGGTTTTTGTTTGTTAATAATCTCCATACTTTTAATAACAAAAGAATTTGAAGTATTAATTGTTTTTCTGCATAAAAAGAGATGAAATCCTTGATTACATTTATTCAGAAATCTAACAAACTTGAAGCGTTTTGTCTGAGTTTTAGAGAATTATTAGAAGTTTTGCATTCAAGAATTGTTACTTTTGATGAAGAAGGACATTCTACGAGAGGAATATCACGCAGAATGGCTGTATCCATATCCTGTGTCGTGAACACGCTTCGCAAGTTTTTCCTCTTCTGGTAAATTTTCTTTTATTTAACTTTATCTAAAAGTTTTTTGTCAGATTAGGTAGGCTATTAAACAAGGTTTATTTTAATCTGCTGTTGGTGTCTTAACAAAAAGTTAATGGAATATTAGTTCTTTAGGTTTAATTGAAATATCCCTAGACCCTGTTGATGTGTGTAGTTACCTCGACCCCGGAACATAAAGAGCCACCAAAGGAACAAGGGTGGGCTTAAAAGTCTGACTCTAAAGCCGGGAGAACTCATTTGATGATTTCCCTTTCATAAAAAAGGAGTGGAATTATCCTATAATAAATAAAAACAATTTCATAATAAATGTTGACAATATTTAGTTAAATCCGCTTTTGCTTTCAATTATTTGTTAGTCGAAAATTGGATCAGGACTTGGTTTTTGTTTTAAAAGTAACTTATATTTTTAGTTTTAGTAGGAATATTTTTATTAAAAAAAATGATGCTTAAGAAACATTCTTTTAAAAACAGAAATTTAAAAAATATTCCACCTTATGCTAGTGATCTCTAACTTTTTTGATGTGTGTATAATATGAATTAGATCGAACAAATAACATCAATAACCGTTAACCGTAACATATAATTACATTTTTAAAAAAGCGTAATTGTAATTTTCTTGCGGAATGCTTATAATGCGGCCACAAATGCTTTTATATCAATTTTCAAGCAATAGAAAAAAGACCTAAGTGTACTTAAGTCCCAAATCAGAAAAAGCACGTAATTGTGAAATCAGTGTTTGAATTATAAAAAAGGGTTAATATCATGTCAGCGTAAAATATATTGTACTTTAAATAGCAATGTGAATATTTCAAATGCACCAAAGAGGTAATAAAATACAAAAACATAATTTGAACTTAGAAGAAAGACACAAACGTAATTAGGGCTTCGTCTCTTCTATACATACGCAATATAGTCATTCCATAGAAAACGGTCACAATCATCATAAGGGTTTTTTTCTATGTACCCTATATTGAAAACGAACAAGTAATTAAAATACAAGCTGATAGGTTAGATATTTATTTAACAATCAGATTACGCTCGCCGTTACAAACACTCTCCGCGTTCCGCTTCCGCCGAATAGTAGCCGAACGGCGCTAGCACCCACTCCCCGCGCCCGCACACCTCCACTACTCGCGAAAAACGAAGGCGCGTCGGCCGTTGTGACTTTATTCTTCGTTGAAAACCTAGTGCTTAAAATTGTGGCTTTTTAGAAAACCTAATTAATAGATAACCTGTACTGTTTTTAATTGTTTTGTCAAACTGGTATGATGTGGTATGATGAGCAGAATTGAATTATGCAATAAAAGAAAAAAGCCCCTATGTTCGTTAGGGCACTATTCGTAGGATACGACGATAAGAGAACTAATATAATAAAGGGTCAGAGCCCGTACGTCCCCTAAGATTTGTCCCCCAGCATAAAAGTTGTGGATTCGGCCCCTATATAGGTGCCCGTTGGTCTCCTGGTAGGGGACCAATTAATATTTTAATAAAAATATTATTTTTAAGGTACCCATTCGTCTCCTCTAATATATACACAATATAAGTTAAAGATTCGGCACCTATTCAGGTGCCTATTGGTCCCCTGAGATATAATCACCTATATTTTACCTAAAAACGGTTAACATAGTACACTTGTGAACAGTTTATTAACGCAATTAATTTAATAAATCATAACAGATCATTGAAAAAAGAGCTACGATGAATGATAATCCGTCATGATAATAATGTAACCTGTCGATAGGCTTACGATGTAATATTGTCTCTTTACGAATGGCTTGTTAAAAAACGGGTATTAATGATTGAAAACTTAAGAGAACAAAAGTACTAGGCGCGCAGTAACGTGAAGTAGTCATGTACGAAAATTTAAAATTCACTGTATTCCTTAATTTTCTCACAAGATCACCTTAATCAAGGAAAGTACTAGGCGCGCAGTAACGTGAAGTGGTAAATAGAAAACGATCGATCGACGAATCGATTAATTATTTTGAAGACTGACTTTATGCCTAGAGCCTAGAGGCATTTTATTAAACTTAATCTTATTTGAAATACTTAAACATGATATTTAAGGAATTATTATATTTTTATTTTACCCTTTTCTGCGCGACTGTACCAGGACTATATACATGTACTTATATTAGAAGAATGAATTAAAATAAATATTCTTCAGGGGGCGAATAGGCCCCTCAAAAGTTCCAGGGGACGAATGGGCACAGGGTGCGAATCTTAGGGGACGTACGGGCTCTGACCCATAATAAAAGTAAAAGTTTATGAGCATATTATAAAAGACAAAAAACTTAAATGTCAACAACAAGCATCTACAAATGTTTGTTGCTTCTACATGCAAAAACCACTAAACGGATTTTGATGAAACTTTACAGCAGGTAATACAAGTCAATACAAGAATGTTAACATGATGTATGTACTACAAAAAGGGTTGCGGAATGTTTATAATAGTTATCGTGACCCCGGAACATAAAGGGCAACCGAAGGAACATGAGTGGGTTTTAGTCAGTAAAAGTCTGACACGCCCTCCCACCGCACCCAGGACGGGAGCATTCATTCGATGATTTACCACTCCCCAAAAAAATATGTACCACATTTTTCTAGATAGCAGGAAAAAAATATTATTTATTGGAACTATGTCATAAGTGATTAGGCAGTACACAGCGAACATGCCCAAAGAAATTACTAGATATGATATATCGTTGTTCTAACCTAATTAGGAATCGAGAAATACAGGGTATGTTTTTGAGATAGGAAAATAGGACAAACACAACAAGAAATTATATGTCTGGTGACTGGTAACTAGAGCTCCTTACTTAATAAATATAAATAAAATAAATAATAAATATCTTGGGACAACTCACACACGGCCATCTGATTCCAAACTAAGCAGAGCTTGTACTATGGTAACCAGACAACTGAAATTGAAATTGTTTATTATGCAAGGAGGATATTACATCACTTTTACATGTCATTTTCAACTGATAAACATACTTATATAATTTTTAAATACACACATATTATAAATAAATTACACCCAGACACACAACAAACAATCGTGCTCGTCACACAAAGCTTGTCCTGGGTGGGAATCGAACCCACGATCTCCGGCTTAGGAGTCAGGGCTACTAAACCAACAGGCCCGTCGTCGGCCTGTTGGTTTAGTAGCCCTGACTCCTAAGCCGTCGGGTATAATTATATGATTACGGGCCGACGACGGGCGTCGGCCCGTAATCATATAATTATATCCTAGTGAAATCGGATAGATTAGAGCGGAAATGTGAACTCAATTAAGAATGAATTAGATAATTATAATTTAGTAATACGTCAGATCATATACACAAACACGCTAAAACTACTTAATCATTTTAAATGAAATTCGTTACAGAGATAGTCTGAGACAGTATAAAGGAAAGTTTTACCTAAAAAAACATACGGGAACGGGAACTACACGGGTAAAACCACAGGGGGATAACTAGCTTTAGATAAATTATAAACATTTAATTAGAGTCACATTGGTATTTGCTTTTTCGTATTTGCTACCAACACGACTGCTTTGAAAATAAATGCATTGCAATATTTCGTATGCATGACATATCAAAACCAGAATCTAAATATCCAATTTCAATTTCAGTTCCAAAAACCCCAAACTAAATATTAATCCCAGATTCGTTCAACGATCACGTACAACAAAGCTGTCGGACTGTAGCCGATAAAATTTTAAGCTCCACATATATTTAATTAACGTACTCGTACATACCTACTGAAAAAAGTGGCGTTTTCCAGCGACGTTTGGAAATTCGCCAAAAGCTGCATGTTCAATAAAAACTAACGACTTCGTATCGTTTCTGGAATTCAATGAACTTGTGTTTTGGTCATTTGTGAATTCAAAAAGTTCGACTAGAATCCATTGGTCCAATTTTCGAAGTACTAAAAGACAGTATGAACGTGTAGATAGGAAAAGTCACAAGCTTACAATGCTACAGTCGTACGAAATAGAAAAGAGGTTGTCTATAAAAGTTTTGATCAGAACTTTTTAATGTTAAGAATCATGTTGAATTTGAAATGATGGTAATATGAAATAGGTAGGTATTTTATTTTCTATTTGATAATAATTTTGCAAAGGAATGGAACTGCGCACACTCTATACATATTCAATGTTTAGAAGTCTTATTTAATTCTGATTGACTGCTTCATTCACTTAAAAACAAGATAGTTGATTTTTTTTAGGTATCTACTAAGGATGTTTAATAACAAAATAATATGTGATCGACTGTGTATTTTTAAAGCAAATTGCGAGTAAAATTCTGTATACAAGTTAGTTAGAATGAACTATACTATGGACAGGTAGAGAGCAGTTTTACATTGTTATATATTACAAGCTTTTGCCCGCGACTTCGTCTGAATGGATTAAAAGTTTCCGGTCCCGGGGATTTTACGGGATGAAAATTATCCTATGTCCTTTCTCGGGTCACAGACTATATCTATACCAAATTGCATTCAAATCGGTTTAGTGGTTTAGGAGTGAAGAAGAGACAGACAGACAGAAAGACAGACAGAGTTACTTTCGCATTTATAGTATTAGTATGGAAGTATGGATTTAAAGAGATACGAAATACCAGACTTAGCTTTTCAGTATTTACTTGCATCACATTATTTCCATTCCGTATTTTTTTAATATTGTGCACATTAATAAATGAAGTAAACAATCTGAAAAAACGTTCAATAATAATAAAATTATACCGTTGTACAATCAAATTCATCATAATAAACCACACTAGTCATCACAAAAGCACTTACAACAATTAATAAAAGGCGACACTATCGTGGCTAATTACGTTATTAGCTGATTGATATCACACGCCAATTAAATATTACAACACTTTCTTTTGTTTTATCGCCACCATGAAATCAGTGAACAAAGTATGGGGTAAGTTGTGACACGCGATGGCTTGAACGTAAATGTCAAGCAGCTAACTTTAAGTTTTTATTGAATCCGTGCCAAATGGGGAAAATTTACCTACAAATTGTAAGGTTTATAGCGGGATTGCGGAATGGTTATAATAGTTGCCGTGATCCCGGAACATAAAGAGCAACCGAAGAAACATGAGTGGGTTTTAGTCAGTAAAAGTCTGACACGCCTAAAAAAATAAAGGTTTATAACAAATTCTGTCAAAGGTTTATAAAATCAGACAATGAAATGATCGGTATGGAGAATCGATTGAATGTAACACTCGGAGAACAATTCAAATGTGGAAGGAATTGACAACACCAGAAAATGACGGGACTGAAAAAAGGGACAGCGTGACGGCAGTCGTTCGCCACGAGGTAAAACCAGGCGTCCGTCACTCGCTCAGGGCCACGCGTTTTATGCCTACCGCTTCGCGTATCGTCGACGATACAACGAACACCGGGCTGTCGCGCGCCCGGCTGAGTGCTCGCGCGTCACGGGTACAGCGCTGACTATCAAAATGCCGAAACCACGTAATTATTGCCTGATTATTGTGCAATTCCCCTGTTTCCCAATTCTCTTGTTTCCCTTTTGATTATTTATTAAAATTATTCACGCGGTTTTGGATATTTTTGACACTAAAATATATTAGTCAGGAATTCAAGGAACGAAAAATATGCATCAGTCAATTTATCAAACTAAAAAATATTCGATCAACAAATAAAATAATAATTGTTTTTCTAAAACATTCGTTTTATTACCATTGTCATCATAGATTTGCTGGACGACACGCACACACGTTAGTCGCGCGGCGGGCAAAAGAATCTCAACTCTCTTTGTGCGTACTTATGGTACATTTCTCCTTGCTGCAAACAACTGGTATTATTATTATGATTTTGTAGGCTATTATAGCGTAGGTATTTTGGTTTTTGTATTGGAGTGAAGTATCTGTTACGTAGTAACTATTTATTAATCTGTGGTAAAACTATTGATACTTGGAATTTTATAATTTATAAGAAGAATAAAATGTTAACAAAGTACATACCTATTTGTGAACGAAGTTTTTATTTATAACAATATAAAATGGTAAACAGACTGACTGCGAGGTATATAAACGCTCAGCCTAAACAGCTGGTCCTAGAGACATGAAAATTGAAAGATACGTTGTGTTTTGTTTCTGTTCTGATTCATAGAAAGTTGAATTGTAAATTAAATTTTCTTCAATATTAGAACTTAATTTTTTGGTGAGTTTGAAATCTTCAAATGACTCCTTCCAGCTTGGGCAGGGCGGGAGGGCTTACGACTTTTACTGACTAAAACCCACTCAGGTTTCTTCGGTTGCCTTTTATGTTCCGAGACACCGGTAACTGTTAATAGCTATTCCGCAACCCCGGCAGGCATTGGCCATGTTGGGCCCCGTCTCGTGCTGAATGCTCTTTGAGGCGCGCGTGGAACAAAACGCGCCGTCGGCGTCGGCGTGGGCCTAACCCGAGCCGGGCGGCGAGCTACCCATCGCTCGCCGTCCGCAGACCCGCGCCTACACTGGCCGGTAGTCGTTCTACGAATCATTGAAACATTAAGAATCAACCTTTCTCGAGTTATAAATGTTGTAAATTACAGTGAACCTCTTAAATGTTGACTGGTAACCCACTCGACTTTGAGTTTATAAAGCTGGTTGTCCAACCCTCGTCAACAACTAAAAGGTACGTCAAAATGAACTAATCGAGTCCAAACTCGAAAGATTACAAGTAACAATTAAAGGTTCGTTCGTTTGATCAACTGAATCTTTGTTTTAGTTGATCAAAAGTCTCTCTATTTTAACAACAATTCGACAAGATTTTGACATTGGTCATGGCATAAACACAACGTTGTAATGGTCCTTTTAGTTATGATGGCCGCCTCTTAATCGCAGGATAGAATCTGAGCAAGTACCAATGTGAATGATCGTAGATGGGAATTCGGGATATTGAATTTAAAAATTCCACTCTTGCCCTCATAGGGATATTTTTTTCGATTTTATTACACATCTTAGGGTGGATTATTAAAGGGGATTTGTAGACTTCATTTTTTCGATTCCACTTTTCCCCCCTATGGGTGGATTTCAGTGTGTAAAAGTGGAATAAGCCTACAATTCAATGTACTTTCTAAGGTCAATTGTGTACATCACAGACATCGGTAAAAGAAAACATCGTAAGCAAACGTGAACATTTGCTGAAAACTGAGATTTTCAAATCAGCAGTGCTATTCTGTAAGATCTCACTTCAGTGCTCACTATTCTGTAAACCAATGAAAACTACGCTAGCGTCACTCAATGAGAACGTAGTTGAAGGGAACTAACTAGTTTTAGTGAAAAGTTGTCTCATTTGACATTGAATACCAAATACTTTTCACTTCAGGTGAGTTAGGAAATGAGATCGATATCGTATTCGCACGCGATTTCTTACGGAATCGCACTGCAGCAATCCGCCTTGAGTGATCGTGGTGATCAATGCTCGTGCCTTCTCTGTATGAGAAGAGGCCTTGACCCTGCAGTGGGACAGAAATAAACCGGTATTTATTTATTTAAGAACTCGCGATGTATGTTAAACGAAACGCAATTCACGGAACATGCCTAGCCTCTGCAATCAAATTAGTTGTGGTTTAAAAAAAAATACATTTATCAATTGATGAGGTACAATTTTTAAGTTTGTATATTTTTAAACTTTCAAATTAAAAGTGCCAACAATGTTAACTTTCCTTGAAAAATGTACAATAATCAAATTATATCATTTCACCGAAGGTCGCAGCTTGAATGCAAAAAAAAATTACCTCATTATTAGTTAAACTACAATAGAAAATTTAATTTGTAGCTCAGATAAACCGAAAATGCTTAAGAAAATTCGCGATTGTCTCCCCTTCTTTGAAAAATATCAAGAAACATTTCTTATTTTTTTTATGATTGTAGTCATATGTGTTCGGTATACAAAAATATTGTTGTTCGGCATTGTTACGCGGACCCTAGGTGATCAATCACATTGCCATTATGTTATTAATCGCCAGAAGGCACCTATGGCCAACCACGGGGCCAAGAGGCCGTCAAGGTTCGATGAATTAGGAAATTCTCATTTTCACAAATCTTTTAACTGTGCAAGAAACAAGTATGCAATGTATGTAATGCATATAACCCGGATGTATTCAAGCGACGAGTGCATAGGCATCTTTGGGTGAGCTCGCTCCATCGTAGGCCCCGTCTATGCCATCGGGCTAGTCTGGGAACAAGAGCAAGCTCATAATATTGTAAAAAAAAAAGTATCGTATATAACTTTTCCTTGCAAAGTGTGTTGAATAATTGAGTGAGTATATTTTTACAAACTTACCTCACACAGCATAACGTACTAAACATTAAAGAAGTTTAAAGGTTGAAAAATAGGATGGGAAGCCAATCGATCATTTTGGGCCCATTGGTTTATGTCAAGATTTTGTATGCTAATGTCTAAAACTTTGATACGATAAATGTCACCACAAACTCTAATATGAAGTAGAAACTTTATTAGGTTATCGAGCAAACCTAAATAGAGACGAAACTTAAAACGGATTTTGGAATCATATAATTTATTGGTAACAAATACACTAAAATCTATCTAAGTTATAATTTATTTATCTGGAGTCATGCTCTCAACTATTAGATGAAATAGTTTCACTTGGAGAATTATGGCAAAGTAATCAATACTTTAAATAAATAAATAAATATCCTGGGACATCTTACACACAGCCATCTGATCCCAAGCTAAGCAGAGCTTGTGTTACTTTTATCGTAAAACTGGGCTCTACTAAAGCAAATCCTTCGTCCACACGTAATTCGAGACACAATAGAAAGACAAAAGCAGCGCGACAGCCGGCTGTCGCTGGGTCGTCGAAAGGTTAAAAACACACGTAAAAAAAGAATTAATAAACAAACTAAGTAAGAAAATCTAGCAAGTTGAATTTAACCAGCTTCTAATAGTCGTATGGTTTTGAAATCCTTGGAGACACGAAGCGCTATAATTTTAAGCTTATGTCAAAAAACTACTTTTCCTTTTACTCTTTTATTCATGAAACCCCTTTAGAAGTACCTGCGCTTTGCACACGACTGCACCATTTGAACTTCTGAGACAATAAAAAAAATCACACTTTTGCCAAGTAACTATTATGTTGGAACCTGTTATTAAGCTTGGCCTCACCATTTCCACTATAAAAATTACCGGACCTTTCAGTCTTTTTTCAACTATTTTTTTTTGTGAGTGGGAAATCATCATATTACTTCTCCCGTCCTGGGCGGGGCTGGAGGGCGTGTCAGACTTTTACAGATTAAAACCCACGCATGTCCCTTCGGTTGCCCTTTGTGTTCCGGGGCCACGGTAACTATTATAACTATTCCGCAACCCCGGTCAACTAAGTTAAGATCAGCTTCCAGTCTGACCGAATTTAGCTATCAGACGTCTACAGCCCATGCAGTTACTGGGCGACACAATACTCGGTTAGACAGACTCGGTCAGACTTTCTGGGTTATGATTGTAAGAACATGAAAACAATTATAAAAACCCATAAAGATGACAGAAATACTGAGAAAAATAACTCTACTTACATGGATACATGGATATTGTAGTGACGGATGATGATGATGATGATGATGATGATGATGTGAAGGAAAACATTGTAAGAAAACCAGGACTAATGAACATATTTCCCAATTCGCTAATCCGCCTTGATAGTGGTGATCAAAGCTCGTGCCTTCTTTGTATGAGAAGAGGCAGATGACTTTACGTAATATCTTGGGACAACTCACACGCGGTCATCTGATCCCAAGCTAAGCAGAGTTTGTGATATGGTGATCAGACAACTGATATACATACTTATATAGTTTATAAATACATACATATTATAGATAAATTACACCCAGACACAGAACAAACAATCATACTCATCACACAGTTCATTCACAGTTTAACAAAGTTTGTTCTGTGCGGGAATTGAAACCACGACCTCCGGCTTAGCAGTCAGGGTCACTAACCACTACACCTACAGGCCCGTCAAATAATTACCGACCACTAGTTTCTAGTAAGAATTATCCCTTACAACTCTGTCCACTGACCATTAAAACAAATTATTCAAGATAAGGCATGTATTACACAAGTCCGTTATATAAAAATAGAGTGTTTTTCTAAGCAATCGCGTGCCTGATGATTTTCGATAAGCTAGTAAATGAAGTAACGTTTCAAAGTAATGTATTCGGTTTACATGCTATTATGTCATTTATTGTAAGGTTTTTTTCTGGTTTGCAATTTATTTAGTGGTCGACACGTTTTTCATGTAAAAGTTGTAGTAATTACCTGAGGTACAGTTTCCTCTTTTTGTTAATACACTTTGATAATAATTGATGTTGTACCTACAATCTAATAAAAACTTAGCTCTACAAGAAGGTACAATTTTTAAGTTTGTACATTTTTAAACTTTCAAATTAAAAGTGCCAACAATGGTAACTTCCCTTGAAAAATGTATAATAATCAAATTATGTCATTACACCGAAGATCGCAGCTCAGATGCAAAAAAAAATACCTCATTATTAGTTAAACTACAATAGAAAATATAATTTGTAGCTCAGATAAACCGAAAATGCTCAAGAAAATTCGCGATTGTCTCCCCATGAATCTTTTAAAAATATCATAAAGAAACATTTTTTTTATGATTTGCTATGTGTTCGGTATACAAAAATATTATTGTTCGGCTTTGTCACGCGGACTCTAGATGATCAATCATATTGCCATTATGTTATTAATCGTCTGAAGGCACACATGGCCAACCACGGGGCCAAGAGGCCGTCAAGGTTCGATGAATTAGGAAAATCCCATTGTCAAAAATCATTGTAAAGAAACAAGTATGGGCAAGCTTTAACGTTTACAAACTAACAAGTTTTTAAGTTATATTTATAACAAACAAAATATGGACTTTGTCTGAAATAAAAGAATTTTCTTTTTTTATTTTATTTTATTCATTTAACTTTACCTCGCATAGTGTGTGTTGAATTACGACGTTTGACTTGAGTATTTTATTACAAACTTACCTCACACAGCATAACGTACTAAACATTAAAGAAGTTTAAAAAGGCGAAAAATAGGATGGGCCGATCAATCATTTTAGGCCCATTGGTTTATGTCAAGATTTTGTCTAAAACTTTGATACGATAAATGTCACCACAAACTCTAATATGAAGTAAAAACTTTATTAGGTTATCGAGCAAACCTAAATAGAGACGAACCTAAAATGGATTCTGGAATCATATAATTTGTTGGTAACAACTACACTAAAATCTATCTAAGTTATAATTAATTCAACTATCTGGAGTCATGCTATTAAATATTAAATCAAATAGTTTCACTTGGAGAATTATAGCAAAGTAATCAATACTTTTTCCGTAAAACTGGGCTCTACTAAAGCAAATCCTTCGTCCACACGTAATTCGAGACACAATAGAAAGACAAAAGCAGCGCGACAGCCGGCTGTCGCTTGGTTGTCGAAAAAAGAAAACACACGAAAACAGAATTAAATTAATAAACAAACTAAGGAAGAAAATCTAGCAAGTTGAATTCAACCAGCTTCTAATAGTCGTATGGTTTTGAAACCCTTGGAGGCACGAAGCGCTATAATTTTAAGCTTATGTCAAGAACTACTTTGGATTGTTCTACACAATCCCTGTTCTCCTTCTTATCTTACTTCTCATTTTCAATATTTATGCTCTGCGCATAATAAAAATCTTCGTTCTTTCAATAATTGTCTTCTACGATGTCCTTCTCACCGCTCTGGTTTTCTTAAGTCTTCATTTCTTGTCCAGGCGGTTTTCCTTTGGAATGATCTTCCTCAGGATATCAGGACGTTGACCAGTCAATACACATTCAAAGTTAAAGCTCGTGAATACTTACGCTTAGAAATTGGCAGATTCATCCCACATGTAATTTATTCTTTTTCTCTATCTATAACTTTTATCTCTCTCTCTTCTGTGATGTATGTATTTATTTCATTTGTATGTATGTATTTATGTATTTATTATAAAAAATAATCTTTTTTTTCTCTTTAATATCTTTGCACCTACCATGTTTTGTCTCTGCATCACCTTAAGGTAGACAGTAGACTGGTAGAAAATGCCTAAGGCATTAAGTCAATGTTTTTCTTTATGCATAAAGTTTTAATAAATAAATAAACTACTTTTCCTTTTACTCTTTTATTCATGAAACCCCTTTAGAAGTACGGCTTTGCGCTAGACAGCACCATTTAAACTTCTGAGACAATTAATAAAATCTCACGTTTGTCAAGTAACCCTTGTGTTGGAACCTGTTATTAAGCTTGGTCTTACCATATCCACTATAAAATTACCGGACCTTTCAGTCTTTTTACAACTATTTTTTTTTGGTGAGTGGGAAATGATCAAATGACTTCTCCCGTCCTGCGTGCGGCGGGAGGGCGTGACAGACTTTTACTTATTAAAACCCACTCATGTTCCGTCGGTTGCCCTTTGTGTTCCGGGGTCACGGTAACTATTATAACCATTCCGCAACCCCGGTCAACTATGTTTAGGTTAGCTTCCAGTCTGACCGGATTTAGCTATCAGACGTCTACAGCCCAGTTACTGGGCGAAACGATACTCGATTAGACAGGTCAGACTTTCTGGCTTATAATTACCCGTAAGGACATGAAAGTAATTATAAAGACCCATAAAGATGACTGAAAAAAAAAACTATACTTACATGGATATTGTAGTGACGGATGTTGGATGTTGATGATGATATAATTATGATGACGGTGAAGAAAAACATTGTGAGGAAACCAGGACTAATGAACATATTTCCGAATTCGCTAATCCGCCTTGAGCAAGCGTGGTGATCAATGCTCGTGCCTTCTCTGTATGAGAAGGGGCAGCTGCCTTTTAAGTTGATAATATCTTGGGACAACTCACACGCGGTCATCTGATCCCAAGCTAAGCAGAGTTTGTGTTATGGTGACTAGACAACTGATACACATACCTATGTAGTTTATAAATACATATTATATCTATATATATAAAACAAAGACGGGTTTGTTACAACACCTATAACTCGAGATCGGCTAGACCAATTTTCATGGTTTTTGGTTCGTTGGATTTGTCCCCGCCCCGAATAGCAGAATACATCTATACTAATATTATAAAGAGGTAAAATTTGTAAGTTTGTAAGTTTGTAGGTTTGTAAGTTTGTATGTTTGGGGTAATCTCTGGAACTAATGAACCAATTCCAAAAATTTTTTCACTGGCAGAAAGCTACATTATTCCTGAGTGCTATAGGCTATAAATTATTTTTACAAAATGTATATTAACTGAGCTATCGCAACTTTTGTCTAGCAAGTCGGAAAAAATTTCCTCATAAAACAGAATTATTTGCGTGCGCTGCCTAAACAGTTGCTTAAAATTAAAAACAATGTATGGCAACTTGGTTTGTCTTAATTATTTCTACAAAAAAGTTCGCGATACCATATCTCTATCTTTTATATTTTATCTTTTATTCTTCTTTTATTGCATTAAAAAAATGTTTTACGGCATACTTACGTTTGGTTGATTATTTGAGCAACAAAATATTAATTCTTATGACAATAAATTATTTCAGTATCACAAGGACATCATACAGATAAGATTTGCCATTTACAGCATGTCAATTGGTCATATAGTTCCCCTAGCGTAATTTGCATTGTGCGGAAGTCATAATTTCAACGTGTCCTCGTAGAGGCGATCGGCGGCGGTGACCTCTCGCGCCCAGCGCTGGTTCAGGCCATGCTGCGGGGCGAGACGGAATGGGATGCCGTCGCTTCCTTCTGCGAAGCAGTTATGCTAGTGAAGGAAGCGGCGGCGCGCGAGAGGCAACGACGAGCCTCTCGCCCCGGACTAAGACCCAGGCGAAGACGTCGAGAGTCGCAAGACGACTACCGGCCACCGTAGGCGCGGTTCTGCGGATGGCGAGCGATGGGTAGCTCGCCGCCCGGCTAGGACCAGGACCGCGTCGACGGCGCGTTAGTGTTCCACGCGCGCCTCAAAGAGAAGGAGTCAGCACAGGAAGGGGCCTAACAGGGCCAACGCCTGCCGGGGTTGCGGAATGTGTATAGTAGTCACCGTGACCCTGGAACGTAAAGGGCAATCGAAGGAACATGAGTGGGTTTTAGTCAGTAAGAGTCTGACACGCCCTCCCGCCGCACCCAGGACGGGAGCAGTCATTGGATGATTTCCCACTAACCAAAAAAAAAAAAAATTAATAATTTCAAAAAATACCTTTGGAGATATTCACAGTTTTAAAATTACTCCGCAGCAAGCAATATTAAATGATAGTATGTAATAGAAACTGCTTTTTTGCGAAAAAAGGCCGCCTACTGTACTCTTGCATATTTGTTTGTATTGTCCTTTACTGTTTTTGTCCTATTGGTGTACAATAAAGAATATTGGCCGATGGCTATGCAAGATATTCATAGCTTATACATCAGAATAACACATCTGGGTCGTCATAAAGGCGCGTGTGAGAGGTTACGGGTTCGAATCCGGGCAAGTACCAATGTGACTTTTTCAATTCATATGTACTTTCTATAGTTTATCTTGGACATCACTGACATCCCGTGCCTCGGAAAGCATGTTAAGCCCCGGTTGTCATTCGTAGAACTTTGACGTTACGGGTATTCAGAAGCCAGAAAGTCTGACCAGTTGAACTAAAGGGTATCGTCGCCCAGTTACTGGGTTGTGGAGGTCTGATAGGCAGACGCTTCACGTAAAACACTGGTATCCAGCTGAATCCGGTTCGGCTGTAAGCCGACCCCAACATAGTTGGGAAAAGGCTAGGGAGATGACCTCCTCACCGCACACGGGCATTTCGGGAGGTTCCTATGTCGGGTTCGGGCGGAAGTGTAGCATACGGTAGAGGTAGGCCCCGCTTGGGCGAACCACCACCGTGTCGTTGCAGAGGCGATCGGCGCTGGTTCAGGCCATGCTTCGGGGCGAGACTGAATAGGAAGCCGTCGCCTCCTGCGAAGCAGACACGCTGGAGACGAAAGCGGCGGGGCGCGTGAGGCAGCGTCAAACTTCACGCCCCGGACAGAGACCCAGGCTTAGTTGTCGAGGGTCGCAAGATGAATGGCGTGGGCCTGCGGAAGGCGACCGGTAGGTAGCTCGCCGCCCGACTAGGACCAGACCCGTGTCGACACCGTGTCGATGCTTCTAATAGTTACCGCGGCCCCGGAATATATAAGAGTAACCGAAGGGACATTATTGGATTTTATTCAGTAAAAGTCTGACCCTCCTTCCCTCTTCAGGGGCGGGAGAAGTCATTTGATAATTTCCTATCCATCAACAAAAAAAAAACGCCATTGGATATGTTTTGGATGCTTTTACCATGGTCAATGTAGCTCTTTCACGCTTATACAACCCCAATAATCTTTTTGTGTACGCTCAAGATAGTTCCACAATTAATCCGTACTAATCTTATAAATGCGAAAGTAACTCTGCCAGTCTGTCTGTCTATCTCTCTTCTTCACGCCTAAACAACTAATTTTGAATGAAATTTGGTACAGACATATCTGGGACCCGAGAAAGGACATAGAAAAGTTTTCATCCCGGAAATCCCCCGGAAACGGGAACTATTATTCCACGCGGACAAAGTCGCGGGCAAAAGCTAGTCTTAAATATAATGAAAACTCCATGAGATCATAACTATAAAAGATGAATCATTTTCCCTTAATGTTACTTGGTTTCGTACCTGTCAAACATTTGTTGTCCATCCTGTCAAATACTATAAGTAATGGTTGACATGCGTTCAGAAATAATGTCAAAATGCATTCTTTACCACCTTCTATCCAATTAAATTTTTAAACTCTTTGGATGTGCCATGCTTACCACCGCACAATTTACGACTAAAGGTTGGTTCCGTAGTAATCATGCTTCGAAACTTAAACCAACCAAAACTGTGCAACGGAACACGTTTGGTGGTAAGTAAATTAATGAACAATTTGATTTACGCCACAATACTTAAAGAAAAATTCAAAGGTGAGGAAGTTCTCATTCCGAGAATCCCCATGATCCCAACCGACATGCCATTCGAGTTTAAACGACTTCAATTTCCAATCCGTCTTGCATTCGCCATGACTGTAAATAAATCACAAGGCCAGTCCTTGAAAGTTTGTGGTCTTAATTTAGAACATCCATGGTTTTCCCATGGTCAATTATATGTGGCATGTTCACGGGTCGGAAAACCTTCTGCATTATTATAGTCAATTTTTTAAAATTATCCTAATTTAAAAAGTAAAAGATGTGATCATTTGTTGCCTATAGGGCGGAACAAAGTTCGCGGGGTCAGCTAGTTATAGATAAATTACACCCAGACACAGAACAAACAATCATGCTCATCACGCAAGTTTGTCCTGTGTGGGAATTGAAACCACGACCTCCGGCTTAGCAGTCAGGGCTACAAACCACTACACCAACAGGCTCGTCAAATAATTACCGACCACTAGTTTCTAGTAAGAATTATCCGTTACAACTCTGCCCACTGACCATTAAAACAAATTATTCAAGATAAAGAATGTATTACACAAGTCCGTTATATAAAAATGGAGTGTTTTTCTAAGCAATCGCGTGCCTGATGATTTCCGATAAATGAAGTACCGTTTCAAAGTAATAAGTATTTGGTTTACATGATATTATGTCATTTATTGTAAGGTTTTTTTCTGGTTTGCAATTTATTTAGTGGTCGACACGTTTTTCATGTAATGGTTGTAGTAATTACTAATTGAGGTACAGTTTTCTCTTTTTATTAAAACACTTTGATAGTCGTGATGGCCCAGTGGATAAGGCGCCCGCCTCTCGTGTAAGAGGTTGTGGGTTCGAATCCGGGCAAGTACCAATGTGACTTTTTCAATTCATATGTACTTTCTAAAGTTTATCTTAGACATCACTGACATTCCGTGCCTCGGAAAGCACGTAAAGCCGTTGGTCCCGGTTGTCATTCGTAGAACTTTGACAGTCGTTACTGGTTAGCCAGAAACTATGACCAGTCTAACCAAGAGGTATCGTGTCGCCCAGTTACTGGGTTGTGGAGGTCAGGTAGGCAGTCGCTCCACGTAAAACACCGGTATCCAGCTGAATCCGGTTAGGCTGGCAGCCGACCCCAATACGATTGGGAAAAGGCTAGGGAGATGATGATTAAAACACTTTGATAATAATTGATGTTGTACCTACAATCCAATAAAAACTTAGCTCTACACTATGAATTCCTTATATTTCGTGTGTTCTTTTTGACGTGACCACTCGCATTTCAGCTCTCCATGGGCTGTTTGTTTACTATCGTATCGTTGATGTGCATAAAATAAACTATAGACCCACATAAAGAAAGAAAGAAACAAAGACAGACATAAAGAAAGAAAGACAGACAGACAGACAGAAAGAAGAAAGAAAGAAAGTAAGTAAGAAAGAAGGACAGAAAGAAATAAAGAAAGGTAGAAAGACAGAAAGAAAGGTAGAAAGAAAGAAAGAAAGAAAGACAGAAAGATAATTATTTGCAAACATAGACACACAAAGTGCAGAAAACCTCATGTTGAACAAAAAATAAAATAAATAATCAAGAAAATTAACACGGCGTGTAGTAGTTATTTTTGTTAAGAGTAAGATAAGTAATATTTTTTTTTATTAAGAAGACACATTAACATTATTTATTATGCAGCGTGGGTAATACTGAATGCTAAGTTTTTGTATCTATCTACAACGCCAATAATAATAAACTTGTGTGACATTATAAGCGTCTCCTAAAATATCTGAGTTACATCGATCTCAGTCATTGTACGTGCCTTAGATGGAAAAAAAGAAAAGCTAGGTTTCTCAAAAATATGTGGAACGTCTCACAAAATCTGGCGGCTTTGTCATACCTCAATGATGAAGAATCTGTCAATCGCTATCGGTGGAACAGGTACCAGCGGTTTATTCCATTTTATTCGACAGCCCTAGATAATTTATAACAAAGCTTTTGCTGTCAATATTTCATCAAAAGAAAAACCTCAAAATAAAAAACCGGCCAAGAGCGTGTTGGGCCACGCTCAATGTAGGGTTCCGTAGTTTCCCGTCCGTCGCAATAAGTGTTCCCACAAATAAGTTAAAAAAAAAACCGGCCAAGAGCGTGTCGGGCCACGCTCAATGTAGGGTTCCGTAGTTTCCCGTCCGTCACAATAAGTGTTCCCAATTATAAGTTTAAAAAAAAGGCTATTTGTTACGTTGACATACTAAGTACGCAGAAAATATTTTGTACAACCTTTTTGTCTTTTTTGTACAAAAACTGTTCTTTCTATCAAGTTCAAAATAATTTTCCTAGAAAGTACTTATAAAGTTTTACTTTCCAGATTTTTTTCATATTTTTTAAACCTACGGGTCAAAAGTTAGAAGGGGGGGGGGGGGACGCTTTAATTTTTCCTTTTGGAGCGGTTATTTCCGATATTATTGACATTATCAAAAATTGATTTTTGTAAACCCCTTATCATTTTTAAATACCTATCCAACAATATATCACAGGTCATGATTGAAATTAAAAAAAAAAAACACTTCCCTCTTTACATATAGGGGGGCTACCCTAATAAAACATTTTTTTCCAATTTTTGTTTTACCACTTTGTCGGCGTGGTTGATATACATATTGGTTCCAAATTACAGCTTTCTAGTGCTAACGGTCACAGAGATTACGCGAGGGCGGCCGGACAGACAGACAGACATGGCGAAACTATAAGGGTTCCTAGTTGACTACGGAACCCTAAAAAGGCTATTTGTTACGTTGACATACTAAGTACGCAGAAATTATTTTGTACGATCCTTTTTTGTACAGAAACTGTTCTTTCTATCAAGTTCAAAATAATTTTCCTAGAAAGTCCTTATAAAGTTCTACTTTCCAGATTTTTTTCATATTTTTTAAACCTACGGGTCAAAAGTTAGAGGGGGGGGGGGACGCTTAGATTTTTACTTTTGGAGCGATTTTTTCCGAAGTTATTGACATTATCAAAAAATGAGCTTAGTAAACCCCTATTCATTTTTAAATACCTATCCAACAATATATCATAGGTTGGGGTTGATTTAAAAAAAAATCACTTCCCACTTTACATATTTATTAGTAATTTTTATTTTACCACTTTGTCGGCGGGATTGATATACATATTGGTACCAAATTTCAGCTTTCTAGTGCTAACGGTCTCAGAGATTAAGCGAGGACGGACGGACAGACAGACAGACATGGCGAAACTATAAGGGTTCCTAGTTGACTACGGAACCCTAAAAAGGTTAATCTCACAGGCCCACGATTCAGGTAAGCGTCTTAGACGATAATATTTTGCTCAGAAAAGGTTGAAGTTTTTGGAAAATAATGGCCAATTGTGAAGCCTCGTATTTTAAGATCAAATGGACCTCAAAGCTACAACATCTATAAAATTGTCGACAAGTTTATCTTTTTTTCAGAAGTCCTTATTACGAATCAATACATATTTTGGGACATTGGGTCAGAGCCTGTGTAAACAGACAGCTAATATACTTATAAAATTTATAAATGCATAAATATTATACTAATCTAAATTACACTTAGGCATAGAATAAACGATCAAGCATACCACGCAAAGTTTGTCTTGGGTGGGAATCGAATCCACGATCTCCGATTTAACGCTAGACCAAACAGGTACGTTTAAATCAATAAGCAGTATTGAAAAAAAAGTTGTACATTTAAAGGTTTTTAGCAGATCTAACACACGAGTGTCACAATTATTTTCAACTTCACAAATATTATAAATACTAGCTTCTGCTCGCGGCTTCGCTCGCGTTAGAAAGAGACAAAAAGTAGCCTATGTTACTCTCCATCCCTTCAACTATCTCCACTTAAAAAATCACGTCAATCCGTCGCTCCGTTTTGCTGTGAAAGAAAGACAAACAGACAGACAGACAGACACACTTTCCCATTTATAATATTAGTATGGATATGGATTTTAGAAAAGCCATACATACATACATTTTGCCATCATCTAATCATTTTCTATTAAGCGACACCAGACGATTAATAGACGTGAAAATACGGGAAAGTTCAATTAAATTGAAAGGTGAGCAGATGCCTGGGCATAGAGCGAGCGACATGTCAGAATGATTAATTGAACTCAGTAATACGAGTCCAAATGTCAATTAGTTTCGCTTCAGTAGCCGAAAAAAATAAAACTCTTACATAGGGCACGTGAAATAATTTCAGTAGAAAATTAACTTCATAATTTTATGCTTAGTCATTGTCGGGGATTAATTTTTGACTTGAGTGATGAAAGTAATTATTTCAGTGTTGTTGTTTTGGTTCTTGGGTAAGAGCAAGACAGCTATATAGTTCGCATTTTGTTTCTTATTTTTGCGTAGTATCATGCGTCTATTTTCTAAGGGGTAGGCAGGTAGTTTGCTTGATACGGCTGTAGAACCATACACTATTAATATTAGAAATGAGATGGTTTGTAAGTATGGATGATGTTTGCTAATCTTTCTCGCATAAACTACAGATCGAATTTTGTTAATACTTCACAATTATGGTACAGCTTATGCATCAGAATAATATATAAGCTACATATCATCACGCTGTGACCTATTATTATATGAGTTTATGTAATTAAAGACATAATACTTAAGAACATAAAGCATAACTTAACATTAATACTTATTCGATTCGCCTGGAGACACGGTCGAGCACACGGTGGAGGTGTGCCCCGCATGGGCGAGCCATCGACGTGTCCTCGCAGAGACGATCGGCGGCGATGACCTCTCGCGCCCGGCGCTGGTTCAGGCCATGCTCCGGGGCAAGACTGAATGGGAAGCCGTCGCCTCCTTCTGCGAAACAGTTATGCTGGCGAGGGAAGCGGGGCGGCGCGCGAAAGTCAACGACGAGGCTCGCGCCTCGCCACTCCGCTTAAGACGACTACCGGCCACCTTAGGCGCGGGTCTGAGGACGGCTAGCGATGGGAGGAAGTCTGGCACGCCCTCCCGCCCCGCCCAGGACGGGAGAAGTCATTTGATGATTTCCCGCTCCCAAAAAAAAAAACTTATTCGATAGTGTTTTTGACGATTAAACTATGTTTTTTTTTAATGACCTTAATTTTATAAATACCGAAAGGACTAATAATAATTTGTCGAAAAATAAAGCTACCAAGACTTTTCCACTGGTTTCACAGTTCTAAATGTCACGTTATTTTGAACTTAAAGGTCCCGAAATATTTAGTATTCTGAGTACGAAGTAGACTTATAACGACGTTATAATTTCTGTCATAAATATTTTTCTCCAAGAATAAAAACTTGACGGTCTTATTTTCAAATCATTGCCAAGAAACAATTTAACAATATGTAGGACTGGGACCCCAGGGCTACTAGGGTTACGTCATTTTGATTTCACTTAAAATAAAGTTTATTAGGTAATTTTTCGGACAATAACAATTAATACACGTGATTCGAGACACAATAGAAAGACAATAGCAGCGCGAAAGCCAGCTGTCGCTTGGTCGTTCAAAGGTTAAGCTTCTTTTTCTTAAGCCATTGTCTACTTACAGTGATTGGCAAACTCGTATTTTAATAGGCAATGATATTATAAGTAAATAGGTGTAGATAGGTTACCCAAACGAAATTCTATGTTCTAAAACGGCACACTAACGCACACATACATTAAACGTCAAAGTAGGATGACATGATTGAAGTAGTGCGAGTGAAAAAGAGATATGTCAACGCGATACTCAGTATCATGTTGGTCAATTGGCAAACTTTTAATGTGCCACTTTTTGACTGCATATAACCTATCTACACTTTTTTACTTTTATCATCATTGTTAGTAGGTATTTGTTTAATTGATTCAATTTAATTTATATAAGTAAGATAAAGTAAAAGATATCACTTTCTTTGTGTATTTGCTTAAACTATTTAAACTTCATGTTTTTTGAAAGTACCATACTATACTAAACAAGTAGTATAATAATGACCAGATGTTACGCGCGTATACGAGCCACGGGAGCGAATCTTCAAAATCTTCTAAATATTAATGACGTGATTCTAGCTACGTCGTTATCTTGGACTATTATAAAAAATACTTCACTTGTAAGTCCATAAAACAGATGAAGCTTCACTCTAACTCCGTCTGATAAGGTATTATTTATTAGGTAGGTATCTACTATTTTTATAATAGGGTTTCGTACCCAAATAATAACAAACTCGGCCCTATTAGTAGACTGCTATCTTATATGTTTGAACAAAATAATATTTTATTTATAAAAAACTGGCTACAGAAATAATGAGAGAATTCTGATCTTAAAATAAGTACTTGTTTCTTAGGAACCGGTGACATCTGTGAAAATTCTGATCTTTTATTCTCTGACCTGTTTTCAGGAACCAGTGACTTCTTCATAAGTTTATGCAAAATCCTTAAAATGAGATTTGAAATAATTAAACTTTGATAAGCAAAGTATCTGTCAGTCGTTTCAACCATGCTAAGTGACACTGAGTTTGTTATGCGATGTTTGTATGTATGGCAACTCACAATAGGCGAGATGACAAAAAAAAAGTAATTAGTCCGTCAGATAGATTATCAAAAAACTTTGGACAGGTTTTTTTTCTTTTTTTTTTCTACAACGAAGAATGACGAAGATACAGTGCGTTAAAGTTGCGCATGACGTCACGATTAGATACATATTTTGCAGGACGGTGACGTCAAAAGCCCCCACTCTGGAAATTTGTTGCTCTATATCTTTGTATTTTTTTATTAACCCGGCGTCATGGGGGTGGAAAAGTGTTACACGGACGTTGGGGTGGGTCTCACCGACCCGTTTTTGAATGTCAAAATTATTCCAATACTGTATAAATAATAAAGTTAATATTATTCATGTTTAGTTATTTAGGTATCTAATTAAATAAATGAAACAGAAATATCATGTTATATTTATGTTTTAATCACATAAATGGAACTTTAAAAACAACGACAAATGTCAACAAAATTTTCCTCTTCTATTAAAATCTAATTTTATTATTAATTAACAATCAGTTTCCATGTTTTAATGGCCCTTTTTTGTAGGAAACGAAATTGTCTTAAGAAAAAAACAAAAATCACTTTATATCTTTGGTACAGTCAGCACAAAAAGGTACTATATGTTCTCCACAAATATATTAGTTGCAACTCTCGCAGATGTAGTTTGTCTTACGGTCTTTTTTGGCTAAACACACTTGGCACCTTTTGCGATCTTCTTCGTCACACAAATCCTGGTCTGACAACTCAGAATCAGAGTCAGATTCTTGTAAAATTGCAAGAATACGCTGTCGTTCTCCCTCTTTTTGATCCATTTTTTACTAAGTAAGTACCTACAAAAATACAAATAAAATACTTTAAACCATAAAAAAGCAAATACAATTATAAACAACAACAAAAAATCAATTACAAAAGGATAAAAACACAGATAATAAGTAAAACAATATGGCGCGAAATTGTTACACCGACTGCGGGGATGGGTCTCACATACCTTTTTCAATTTTGTGCACTTGTAACTTCCGCTGCGGATGTGCCACGACCAACATGTTGCTTGAGTTGCATAGAACAACTCAACAGCTCCAGCTACTGAGAAGATAGGCAATGTCGCACTCCTAGTAACCGAACTATAAGCGCAATAAAATGTGACGGGTCCCACAGACCCAACCCCCATGACGCCGGGTTAATTTGATCCAGCAAAAAACACGTGTCCCGTATTTTTGGCCGATCTATCAGACGGACTAAACAGAATGCCATTTTTTAATGTTGTCGACATCCCTATTAAAACTAGTGGCTCATTTATTGGTCGACACTTGACTGAATTAATTATTTTTTTATTCTCAGGTCTGATTTACTTTGCAACAGAAGCTGGCGCTAGCGTCACTGGAATTCGGCACTGAATCTTAAACTTTATCAAAGTAAACAGTCTAACAAGACTTTTTGCTCAGAAACGTGACAATATCAAGTTGAAAACTCAGATCTATAATAATTATTGAAAAAACTTTTTCCAAAAAAAAGATAACCGACTTCTAAAACTAAAAGCTCAAAAATAACTATTTCGGAAGTCGGTGGCTTCTCTTCTGCCGGTCGATTTGTGTTGCTTTGCCACCGACTTCCGAAATAGTTATTTTTGAGCTTTTAGTTTTTAAAGTCGGTTATTTTTTTTTCGAAAAAGTTTTTTATTATTTACTTTTTAGTTAGAGTCCCAACTACGTTTTAGAGTAACTTTAAAAAAAATGTACGTTTTTCTATAAAAATTGAGAAGTTCCCTCGATTTCGGCATGATACCATCATCAGATCCTGGACCTGATGACAATGGGACCATTTGGGAAGTCAACCCTTTCAAACAAAAAAAGAATTGTTCAAATCGGTTGGCAAACGACGGAGATATACGTGAACAAACATAAAAAAACATCCGAATTGAGAACCTCCTCCTTTTTTTTTTTAGAAGTCGGTTAAAAACTGTAAAAAATAAAAATAAATAGATTCCGGTGTTTATTCCAACATTTTGATTTGGAAAATATTAAACTCTTACAAGATACTTTCCGTTGACTTATAATCGTTTAATTTATCAAGATGCAATTTCTGCAATATATTAATATAGCACAGGTAAAAAAAAAACCTTTCATTTGCAATTACAACACAAAATAATTACATTTAAACAGTACCTAACAGTGGTAGGTATTTTATTACGTTCAAGAAATACTTAATTTATAGGGGTAACCGATTACAACGCGTAATTAGGCAAGTAATAGCGACATTTCCTCCAATCCGGAATAGTGGGCGGGTCACATCTGTTACAGCATTAATAACTGTGGTTTTAGCGAACGTATTATCCACTCTAAATAAAAAACTCAAAACTCTCTAAAGTTCATTCGAAATAGTAATAATTCCAGCTTATTTCTGATAACAGGTCAAAAACTTCTTCTCATGGGCTTTGAACTTATACAATGTGTTAATAAAATAACTCAAAACCTCGTACACCCCTACCGACTTTATTACTAATAAATTGATATGACGTATGTATAATTATTTATTTTCATAAATTATAGTAATAGATATTTGAAAATGTTGATGTCGCGCTACTTCTTACAGACTCGTAGCTCTATCGCCGCGCCGCTGTCAACGAACACGGGAGCACTATCGTTTGAATAGTAGTGTACAGCGTCGTTAAAAAATATTAGAGGCGGCATGACAAATTATATTTTTTTGGAAAAATATAACCTATAATAAAAATTATTATATTCGATTTTGCTGCCGATTCTAAACAAACTAGTTTCAGGTTTTGAGTTATTTCATTAACACATTGTTTACAATTTAAGTCCAGGTCAGGTACGGAATCAATAATAAACCACAACGAAATCCGCGGCCACGGCTTGTATACGTTGACCACAAACTTTGATCACGAAATCACATCGATCATGAAATTTAAATTTTCCTAGGTGATCAATTTATTAGCGTCTGGAATTTTTGACTGTCTTCCAATTGTAAAAATATAGCTCTATACCGAATTACGAAATTAGACGAAGTATTTTATTCTTTTACATCAGATATCACAAATTACTTATAGTTAACTAGCTTCTGCCCGCGGCTTCGCTCGCGTTAGAAAGAGACAAAAAATAGCCTGTTACTCTCCATCCCTTCAACTATCTCCACTTAAAAAATCACGTCAATCCGTGGCTCCGTTTTGCCGTGAAAGAAAGACAAACAAACAGACAGACAGACAGACACACTTTCCCATTTATAATATTAGTATGGATGTTACTCTCCATCCCTTCAACTATCTCCACTTAAAAAATCACGTCAATCCGTCGCTCCGTTTTGCCGTGAAAGAAAGACAAACAGACAGACAGACAGACAGACAGACAGACAGACAGACAGACAGACACACTTTCCCATTTATAATATTAGTATGGATTTAGAACGAAATATTGATATTTGTTTGAACAATAGTCTAATGTAATGCTATACCCGTTCACCAGCATGATAGCTAGCTCGTGAACGTAAGTTGAAATAGATATATTTTTTACCACCATTCTTAACCTTTCAACGACCAACCGGCAGCCGGCTGTCGGGCTGCTATTGTCTTTCTATTGTGTCTCAAATCACGTGTGTTCGAAGAATTCATATTTATTACTCTGGATTATTTATTTTGATCTGTAAGTAACTACATTGTTTTTATTTACAGAAACAACAATATAATGAAACCAAGAAAATAGTTAACGCAAAGTTTCTTGCTTAATTCTCTGCTTAAAGACCTACCTTTGTTTTAGAATTGGTCATTAGCGTCCTACTATATGTAAATGGTGTGAAATAAATGCCTCGAATTTTGAATTTTGAATGTCTGGTGTTGACGGTCATGTTAAGTCCAATATGGGCATATATTATGATATCGATACAACTGACATACAAGCTTATCTAATTTACTAGCTTCTGCCCGCGGCTTCGCCCGCGTTAGAAAGAGACAAAAAGTAGACTATGTTACTCGCCACCCTTTCAACTATCTCCACTTAAAAAATCACGTCAATTCGTCGCTCTCTTTTGCCGTGAAAGAAAAACAAACATACAGACAGACAGACAGACAGACACACTTTCTCATTTATAATATTAGTATGGATAAACACATACATGTCATAGATAAGTTACATCCAGACGCAGTGCAAATTAACAATCATGCATCCACGAAATTTGTTCTGGTTGAAATTCGTACCCACGAACTCCGGCTTAGCAGTCAGGGCCACTAACCACCAAACCAACAGGCCCGTTTTAAAATAATCTTTGCGCACCATTGTCCTTTAACTAAATATTGATTAGTACAAAAAATATAAATAATCTTGAGCACATAAACCCGCAGATTCACCTTTATAAATTTTTTTTTTTGGTGAGTGGGAAATCATCAAATGACTGCTCCCGTCCTGGGTGCGGTGGGAGGGCGTGTCAGACTTTTACTGACTAAAACCCACTCATGTTCCTTCGATTGCCCTTTATGTTCCAGGGTCACGGTAACTATTATAAACATTCCGCAACCCCGGCAGGCGTGGCCCTGTTGGGCCCCTTCTTGTGCTGACTTCTTCTCTTTGAGGCGCGCGTGGAACAGAACACGCCGTCGACGCGGTCCTGGTCCTAGCCGGGCGGCGAGCTACCCATCGCTCGCCATCCTCAGAACCGCGCCTACGGTGGCCGGTAGTCGTCTTGCGACTCTCGACGTCTTCGCCTGGGTCTTAGTCCGGGGCGAGAGGCCCGTCGTTGCCTCTCGCGCGCCGCCGCTTCCTTCACTAGCATAACTGCTTCGCAGAAGGAGGCGACGGCATCCCATTCCGTCTCGCCCCGAAGCATGGCCTGAACCAGCGCCGGGCGCAAGAGGTCACCGCCGCCGATCGCCTCTACGAGGACACGTCGATGCTCCCACCTTTATAACTTCATTGACTCCCATCGTATCAAACAAACAGTTATTTCCTTATATAAGAAACATACTTGCACTCTAGCATTCCAATAACAAATAATAAACTCAACCCTACCCCGTTCAACAAAGCTACAGGTGAATCCAACATATCCAGTATCAGAACGAACAATAAAAATAATCCAATAAGTCTGCCGTAGTTTGAACGCAAAGTTTTTTAATATCCGAGTTCCACCGGCTGAGGAGTCAACTTACAGACATGCCATTACCTATATAAGATAAGTTAAACCAATAAAATCTTTGTTGGGTTTATTGATTAAAGTTGTGAGGTTTTCAGAAGGCCAACTCTACTATTCACACGAGGTTCAGTTGCAATCTCACTTCAGACATATTTTCTCGTATATTCTAAACTTGTCACTGTGTGGGTAAATTATTGTGAGTTTTACTAAACTTTTAAGCAACGACTAAGACATCGTACACTAAATGTGTATTTTGTAGCCTTGAAATTGGATCTTTGTGATCTTAAAATTGAATGATTTGATAAGAAGTAAGTGGAATTTTAAATTTAGTTTTGAAGAAAAAGACATTGCTATCGATTTCATTCAAATAAAAGAAAAATAATCACATCCATCATAATTCCTTTAATTTGGTCTTTTTAAGTATATTTATAGGATCACTAAAATTTCATGCATACTGCTCGGCTCCCGGGTTTCATTCGTAGATATTTGAAGGCCAGGAAATCCTAGTAACAGGGTTGTGGAGATCTGATAGCGTCACTCCCTGTAAAACACTCTTAGATATTTTATTTAACTGCATCTTAATAAAAAAAAATTGGTCGATATTGATTACTGTTATCAGGAAAATTGCAAGTTAGCTTGCTGTGATTGAAAGGCCAAAATAACAGCAATCAATCATAACAGCTGACGGTAGCTTTCACATCAAATTAATTAGAGTAGGTACTTGCCAAAAGTAGGGCATTTAGGATGCAGGCCCTCTTTTTAAGAAACAGAAACTAAATAAAGTTTATCGATATGCAAAACATCTTAACCTTAAATAATGTTTATATTGTTGTCATCAAATGTATTTAAAAGTAAGACATTTGAAAAAGGCTTAAAAGTCTTAAACTGGTAAATAAATCTTAAGGCACATTTGGCCAACACATTCAGCGATTAAATTTTTGTATTGCAAGTGACCTTTAGATTATAAATCTTATAAATAACTAGCATTCGCTCGCGGCTTTACTCACGTGGACGTCGAACTTTAATCCACTATTTTACTACTATTGTGGTCGTTTTTTAAAAAATCCTTTCTTAGTTAGGCTACCATTTCTCACAAAAAAAAAAAAGACGGGTTGCACTCCGGGAGTGCCGGCAGAAGTGAAAACTTGATTATAGCTGTCGACTATCCATCCGTCCTACGCTTTTTCGATCAGGTCACGTGTCCTGACGCGAGTTTAAGATTTTATACCCATTACAGAAAAAGTGCTCAACGCCGCTAAAGAAGTTTTCACTTCAAAAACACATTCGCTCATTTATTTACGAGTGTGCCTTTGGCTCGCCTGCCCCAAGCCATTAGCAGGACCACTATATCTCTCTCTCTCTATCTACAGCAAGCTTATATTAAGCTGTTTCGCCAAGATTTTCCAACACTATTACTCCACGGGTTAAAATATAAACAAAGGACATTGCCATGCGTCCATACATTGTTTGCCTAAGAACCGATAGGGATGTGTTTTTTCATTTTTGGTTCTAAATAATATATGTTTTCGATTGAAACTAAATTAAAACTACGGACACTTGAGACTTCTAAAAGCCATCAAAATACTTAAATAACAACATCATGTCACATCAAAAGTATCATCTATATTTTCGACCAATATATTTGCAGCGGCAGAAGTCTTTCCAAGACACTTATTGATGTTCCCTTTCTCTTTTATATGGAGCCAGAAGCTGATCCGCAATTTACACAAAATATAGGATAATTTTGGGAATCCATGTTAAATCTGCAATGTCCGTTTAATCTCTTGACACCCACCGCCATGCCAGGTCGTCGTTCTTAGTAGGTCCGTACATCAGTCAATCACAGCCGGAGGTCGCTATTTCAAGAGGAAATCACAGTCCGTAGTTTAAGCGAAGTGGGTAGATAAAATCGGAAAGGAATGATAATAAAATGCAAACAACCAGATTACACAGAACCTGGTCAAATGTTGGCATCTGTCAATTCAATTGACGAAAAACAATAGACTAATATGTTGATCTTTTTTTCTAAACAAATGGCTTGTTCATTTGACACAGCGCTTTCAATCGCTTTAATGCCCATTTCACACGAGGGCAGAACAGTGGGCAGAACAGTACTGCTACTGTGTGAACGCACAAAACAGTACTGTTCTGTGCCAGCTTCTTAAAACGATGACTCGTAAATATTATATGTTTCCCACAACCAAACTATATGACGAATGTAAAGTTTTAACCGTGAGGCAACTCTTTATCCTCCTACCTTTCTACAGAAAACCTTCTCATATATGGCTATTAAGCTGTACACATGCAATGGATTACTGTTACTTACCAATTTTTACATATATAACACCTAATATACACACACTGACAATCACAAACATGCACACAACACACATACACACACATGCACGCACTCATGACTCGAGAGTTTATATGAATATAATAATTCAAATCGACACTGTTCTCACTTGTTAAATCTTATTATAATATAATCAATTTAGTTTAAACCAATGGCTGAACCCTGTCTCTTAAGATACAGGCTAGACCTAGTTTAAGGGATAGAGTCCAATAATGTAGTTCTACATAATTATACAATACTAGCTTTTGCCCGCGGCTTCGCTCGCGTTAGAAAGAGACAAAAAGTAGCCTATGTTACTCTCCATCCCTTCAACTATCTCCACTCAAAAAATCACGTCAATTCATCGCTCCGTTTTGCCGTGAAAGAAAGACAGACAGACAGACAGACAGGCACACTTTCCCATTTATAATATTAGTATGGATAGTAGGATAGGATATTTTCATACCTTTTTACTATTTATTTACATTTTTCCGATGAATTTTCAATACTGAATTGATGCCGACTCTTGACCAATAGATGGCGCTGTATGTCCGGAATAAATATTATTTTTTATTTTATTTTTTGTAATATTTTTGTAATAAAAACTATTCTATGTCCTTTCTCAAGTTCCAAAATATGTCTGTACCAAATTTCACACAAATCGATTCAGTGGTTTAGGCGTGAAGCAAAGACAGACAGACAGACAGACAGACAGACAGACAGAAAGACAGACAGACAGACAGACAGAGTTACTTTCGCATTTATAATATTAGTTTGGATAATTCTAAACTGTTTAGTGTAAGCCTTTATGTATAGGTGCACTGTTCCATGTTTTTATGAAATAAATACTTATTATTATTATAACTGTTCTGCCTCACTGTTCTGCCCTCGTGTGAAATGGGCATTATATATTCGACCTTATTCATAGATCAAGCGCTGAGAATATTGAGTTTTTCAATTTCGGTATACATACTTATTTTAATACTTGGCTGCATGAGCTACGATACCTTAGTCTACTACTAACTTCAAATTAAATCAAAATATCTGACACCGGAGATTGAAACGAAATTGAGTTACTTTTTATAATGTTTCTGAAATTAACACCTGTCCATTGTATTGTAATAGTCGTAAAGTACTTTAAAAAAAAAAAACTACTATGACTATGACTACGACTACGACTACGACTACAACTACGACTACGACTACGACTACGACTACGACTACGACTACGACCACGACCACGACCACGACTACGACTACGACTACGACTACGACTACGACTACGACTACGACTACGACTACTACTACGACTACGACTACGACTACGACTACGACTACGACTACGACTACGACTACGACTACGACTACGACTACGACTACGACTACGACAACGACTACGACTACGACTACGACTACGACTACGACTACGACTACGACTACGACTACGACTACGACTACGACTACGACTACGACTACGACTACGACTACGACTACGACCACGACCACGACCACGACTACGACTACGACTACGACTACGACTACGACTACGACTACGACTAGGACTACGACTACGACTACGACTACGACTACGACTACGTAGACACGATAAAAATCTCACACACACTGATACAAGGTACAATTTTCGTGAAAATTGTACCTTGTATCAGTGTGTGTGAGATTTTTATCGCGCGTTCAATTGTTATCCGTCCTACGCTTTTTCGATCAGGGTCACGTGTCCTGACGCGAGTTTAAGATTTTATACCCATTACAGAAAAAGTGCTCAACGCCGCTAAAGAAGTTTTCACTTCAAAAACTCCCTTTAAGTTTCATGTCTCTAGGACCAGCATTTTGGGATGTGCGTTGGTACCAACGATCAGACAGCCAGTCTACCATTTTGTATAGATACGGACTTACTTGAGAATATAATTATTATGTTAATTTACGAAAATAAAGTTGACCAAAATATATTAGGTAATGTTGTGATAACGCACTGAAACCCAAAAAATTACCGCACCAGAAACAAACCCGGCCCATTTTTTACCACGGTACAGATTAATTTACTTTTACCAAAATTACATTTACATACGGCCCGTTAAATCACGACCCGTGTCAAGTATTAGCCGAATCATTCAGTAAAAACCTTTACGTTGTTCAGTGATTTGCAGGAAAATCAACGCCAATCAAAAGTGTCAGAACGAACCACAGTGTTAATTACACGTTCTGCAAGTCTCGGGTATTGAATTGTCGCAAAAACCTTTTTTTTTGCGGTTGTTTCGGTAAACCTGCTTAGACTTTATAGCTTCATCATCTCCGTAGCCTTTTTCGAATATATGGGGGTCGGCTTCCAGCCTAACCGGATTCAGCTGGATACCAGTGTTTTACGTGAAGCAACTGCCTATCAGACCTCCTCAGCTCAGTTACTGGTCGATGCGGTACCCCTTCCCTTTCCTCTGACAAGCAATGAAGTCTGACCAGTCCAATCATTGGTCAGCTTTGATGCTTGTTTTACGAATGACAGCCGGGACCAACATCTTTCCGAGGCTCAGGATGTCTGTGATGTCCAAGATAATCTTTAAAAAGTACGTATGAATTAAAAAAGTCTCACTGGTAAGTTTTTTTGCATAGTATTTACGACATTATTGATCTTTTTTTAAAAGTTCGTAACAAAATCGATAACTAAAACTGATTGTAACCAACACGCTATTGACCAAATAAAATTAATCATCAGATCTTACAGAAATATCAAGGAGTAGTTAATTGATTTGGTAAATTTGACCTTTACGTAAGGTTTCACGTCTTAGCCAGACAGTAACAGATCCTTTGAGTCGGGGGATCACTGAAATAATTTTGTTAAACATTGCATTAAGATATGGAAAGTATTCCGAGAACAATGATAATAAATGTCATGAAACGTAAATACTCTTCGTACCGAAAACACAGCGTGGGCAGGCCTTTCGCAAGATGGACCGACGATATTCAAGGTCACCGAGTCCCGTTGGATGCGGTTGGCGCAGGACCGATGTATCTGGAAATGTTTGGGAGAGCTTTTGCCTAGCAGTGGACGTCTTTCGGCTGCTGATGATGATGACGATGATGATTGTTAATACTGGTCTTTTATGTATAGGTTTTTAATAGGCATTTCGTATAGACAAGGTAGAAGCATTGTTTACCAAGTGAAGGCGCTTTGTGTCGGGTTGTCTATTTCAAAATTATAGTAGGTATATATATATATATAAAAGTCTATGTTTCTTCAAGGCGTTTCCATTCATTTTGTGAATGAGAAATATAAGAGTCAATTGTGTATTGACTTATGTTTTTGATGGGCCTGTTGGTCTAGTGTTCGGGAATCGGAGGACCCAGGACAAGCATTGTGTGATGAGCCTGATTGTTTGTTCTATGTCTTGGTCTGAATGTAATTAATCCGAGTATAATTAATGTAAATTATATTAGTATGTTTATCAGTCAGTTGTCTGGTGTGGGATCAATTCAATTGAATTTAATTTAATAAATCCCATTAGTCACCAGCTTCAATGATCGATTTTGGTCATCCATACAAAACATACGCATACGTATCTACTGGGCCTGGCATAACTATAACTGCCTATCAAAATGAACAGTCACATTAATTGCAAACTATTTTTATTGTTTTTATGAAAAAATACTATTGATGGAACCTGGAGCGCAATACAACGCAAAAATATTTGCTTACTTTTGAATTTTGAATCCTGTGTACTGCAACTAACTACTACAATATATAATACTACAATACTATGTATTTATATAATACTACAACTTTTTTGAAGTACCTATGGCCCCTTTGAGCGCTTGTTTTTAGGGCACCAGTGCTTTGAGCATAGTCTTATTTTAATTGATGAATATTGCTGCTCAAAAAATAGAAGTTCAAACGGAAATACTCCATATTTGTTTTTACCATAAATCACTATTTGACGGACATGTAAGTTGGTCCAGTGGTTAGTGAACCTGACTACTAATCCGAAAGTCGTAGATTTAATTCCCGCCCAGGACAATCATTGTGTAATAAGCATGATTGCTTGTTCTGTGTCTGGGTGTAATTTATCACCCAATATATTCATGTATCATAAATTAAATAAGTATGTATATTAGTTGTCTGGTTAGCATAACACTAGCTCTGATAAGCTTGCAATTGTGTGTGAATTGTCCTAAGATATTTTTTTTTACGGTACGGTATTTGTCGTTTACTGATCGCATCTAAAAGTGGTATCCGCACAAAAATAGTTGTATCTTTGCCCTTTTATCCGTACTCAGAAGATTCCCGAAAAAAGGTTTTCAATAATAATGGGAAGACTATGTAACTTTCAGCCTCGTTAACTGTCTGTTTTGTACGTTATTTTTACGTTATGTTATCCGAGGGAATAAGGCGAGAATGAATAAACGTGTGGGATGTTATGAGGCTTCGTAAAGTTTACTGAAAGAATCGGGTTTGTGAGTTTAAAAGATTCGGATATATTCAGTAGGGCAGTTGAGATATATATGAGGCTTTGTTGGTGTAGTGGTTGAATGATAAGCTGTTTATTTATTTTGGTCATTTATTTATAGATTTATTTGTTCATTTATTTTGTTTTGTTTTTGGGAGTGGGAAATCATTAAATGACGTCTCCCATTCTGGATGCGGCGGAAGTCAGACTTTTACTGATTAAAACCCACTCATGTTCATTCGGTTGCCCTTTATGTTCCGGGGTCACGGTAACTATTATAAAGATTCCGCAACTAATTTATTTTGTTTTACATCCTATTGTAAAAATATTTGTAAATATATAAGTATGTTTATCAGTTGTCTGGTTACCATAGTACAAGCTCTGCTTAGTTTTGGATCAGATGGCCGTGTGTGTGTTGTCCCAGGATATATTATTATTGTTATTTAAATTTTCAAACCAACGAAACAACTATATATAAAATCGTAAACTGACTGATTGGCTGACTGTCGATAAATCAACGCACAGCCTGAACCTGGTTTCTTTCTGGTTCCCGAACCGAAGCAGCTTCCAGAGACAACTACTAAGAAAGGATTTTTGGAAATTCCAACAATAGAGGGGGACATTTACGCGGGCGAAGCCGCGGGTGAAAGCCAGTACCTACTCTTAAACAAAAATACGAATCTGTATACATATATAAAAGAAAATAGTGTTAGTTACACATATTATAACTCAAGAACAGCAGAACCGATTTAGCTGAAAATTGGTTGGCAAGGTAGCTTAGAACCAGGGGACGGACATAGAATACTTTTATCTTCTTTTTTGTTTTTATCCTGTTTCCGTGGAACGTGACATAGAACGTGGTTTAGAGTAAACTCCGAGCGCAGCAGTAACCAAAAATCTGACATAACGCGGGTGAAACCGCGGGGGACAGCTAGTATACTTATATATTTCATCCAAAACATAGCACTACCTTAAAACATAGTGTAGGTACACTTAAAAAACAAGTAAAACGAACAAACTAACCCCTAGTATCCAATAATTAGCTTCCCTTTAAAACAATAGATCGCTACACTGATCTAATTAAGCCAGCCTTCATTAATTAAAGACTTTCTGTCTCTTTCCATCCACCCTACAATTAGTAGTTGTATCCCTTTCTAGACGTGAAAACGAATGATAGTGTTCAGAGTTTTAATTGCGTCCATTCATAAACCATAAATCAAGATGGCTGTCCTTTCATAGAGATCGTGATTAATTAACGATTTTAATCTCATGAGTGGCTTCTTTTCTTTTGTCTTAGTTTTTCAAAGCTGGGATAAAGGTTTAAGTATTTTTGAAGCTGGGATAACTGATAGAGTGTTATTGAAGTTGTTTCAAGGGAGTAGTGCTAGTTGACAGATATGCTTCCTGTCGGTGGTTCTATTAGATTTAATGACATTGACAAATGTATGTGTCTGTGGTCAGTTCGATTGCCGCTATTTTACTGTAAAGAACCTTCTTATTGCCACAATCAAATTTCATTCAGGTTCGATTCGCTCAGAAAACCAATATTTGATAGGTCTACAGGTTGTTTTAGTTTTTATTGCTTTTCTGTGTGAATATAATTATAATATACACACGAAACACAAAGTATTAATGTTCTGCATTGTTTAAAATTAATTATGGTAGCTGAAACATGGTGGTGTCCCTCCCCCTCCCTTCACCCCTTTCCCTAAGTAAACCTTGGACCTCAGGTGCCATTAAGCCAGAAAGTTTAACAATCAGTATTACCCGTCGTTTCCTTTTCCAGATTGTGGGAGCTTATAAAGGGACTCCAGTGAATGCCAGTACCATAGATTAACTGCCTGATTGAACTGGTTTAATTCCTTAAACCATCGAACACACGATATATATAATTTATAATCTATCTATACTAATATTATAAATAATAAAGAGGAAAGATTTGTATGTATTTATGGTTGTTACTCTTTCACACAAAAACTACTGAACGGATTTTGATGAAACTTTACAAAAATATCGCTTACTAGCTTTTGCCCGCGACTTCGTCCGTGTGGAATAATAGTTCCCGTTCCTGGGGGATTTCCGGGATGAAAACTATCCTATGTCCTTTCTCGGGCCCCAGACTATATCTGTACCAAATTTCAATTAAAATAGGTTCATTGGTTTAGGCGTAAAGAAGAAACAGACAGACAAAGTTACTTCCGCATTTATAATATTAGAACGGAAATAATACGGATGCTTTAGAATATGACATAAGCTACATAACATCACGCTATGACCCACGGGAGCAAAGCAGTAACCAAAAACCTAACATAACGCGGGTGAAACCGCGGGGGACATCTAGTATATAAAATGGTAAACTGAGAATATATCAATGGACAGCCCAAGTTGCTGATTATAGAGACATAAAGAACATAGAGGGTAAGTGCTTTGTAAAGAGTAAGTATCAACCAAGAAAGATTTTTTGGAAATTTCAACCCTTAAGGTCATAGCTCATTACAGCCACCCGGCAGCACTCCGCACCGACTCGCCTTATAACCGAGGCGATCCGGTGACGCTACGGAGTTGATGCAGTGAGCGCATGCCCATACAAGTCCATAATAAAGAATACTAGCCGCAGGAGGCGAGTCGGTGCCGAGTGGCTGCCGGGTGGCTGTAATGAGCTATGACCTTAAAGGTGTAAAATTTGGTATCAAGATTTTAACACCAATGCAGGCGAAGCAGCAGGCAAAAGCTAGTATTGAATAAAAACAAGCTTGTGTCATGAAAATAAAATCCCGATCCCGAAAAAAATCCATATCCAGTGAACCATTAAAATGAACGCCGACCTATTGAAACGCTCACCGGCCAGCAATCAACACGAGAATTTTTGGCATTTTCGAATTACACTCGATTCATGTCTATCTATCAATGGACCGACAGGAATTTGAACGAGATATCTGAATGGCAGTGTTCACTATAGACATATAGGTAAGTATTCTAGACCTTTCTTAATGTATGTACATGACTTGTTACATTGTTCTCACATTGTATACTTAGATTTCACTTGAATATTATAACCAAATAACATTGTAATATTTTGTTGATTAAAAGATTGTTCAGGGAATTTCTTGCACATACAAATAGTTTCATCTTTTTGATAGACTGGCTTCTTGACATTCAAAAGTTCAACTTCAACTCTTAATGAATGGCCTTTGTGGGAGGGTTTTTGCGTATCGACATGACATTGTCAGATATGTCAAAATTCACCAATCATGCTGCAGTTGGACCTCACGCCTACGTATTGCCATCTAGCGGATTTCTCATACGCAAATTGAATTAATGATTTTAAATTTATAAGTTTTGCAGAGTTTGAGTGTATTCTGAGTTTGATTTCCAGGCAAGGAAAAAGTTCTTTTGATTTTTTTATATCACTAAGTGCTAACTTTACCAAATTATTTATACTTAGGTAGTAATTTTTCTACCATGGAATAAAGTGATCGTATTGACAATTTTTGTATCGGCAGTAATATTTTCCTCTTTGGGTAAGATTTAAACGACGTATAAAAGTTTGATAAAATTGAACAACCTTAAAAAGAAAAATAACAAGGCAGGAATACCAACCTCTAGAAATTAAATTACATTGTCATTTTCTAACAACATTCCCATCTCGTTATCAAGATAATAATAATATTATTTTAGCTCGAAGAAGTATTTTTACTATGTATTATTTTAATGAAGCACTGCCAGGTGGGACTCAGTTCTATGAATTAAGTTCGTAGAATGGCAATATTCTTTTAACTAAATACGTCATTTATTTAAGTAATTGATAAAAACAATGTAGACACATCTTCTTGCTACGGTAAAAAAGTGCGAACGCGTACCCCAAAATATAAATAAATCTAAATAAATTCCACTTAACGGTTTATCCGTGACAAAGGGCATTAAAACTTTATCAACAGAACTTATTAATGACAGACACAAAGCTGACACTTCAGACAGATCTGTCAAAATGACAAAGACATTGTGAAGTAATAATCTCAGTTCTATGCCCACTTCTGTTCCACTCAACATTTTCGTCGAACGTCGAAACTTGTCGACGAACTTATCATTAATAAACTTTCGGAAAGGGGTATCACGTTAATAATTTCGTTAGGATTATATCAAAGGTAATTTTCGCGTAAATTCCTCATATTTCACTGTAACTGTAGTGGACGCCGAGCGTGCTTAAATAATCATGTACATATTAAAAGAAATATAGAATATAATTTAGACATAAGTAAAATTAACATTAAATCATGATATGCAAATAAAAGTTGATTTTCGATTAGGGCAAATATAATGTAAGTAATAGCATAGGGCTTAACTCATTTCATCGTAGGATAAGATAAAAGTCAAATATACTTAGTTATGTAAGACATTCATTTGCCCCAATAATATGTTCAAACCTGTCCCGACAGGTTCCGACCTGTACGAAAACAGATACTATAAATTCATTTAATGATTGGTCGATTCAATGTTTACTCCTTTAGTGTACCCACTACTTGCACTACTGTAGAATTACATATAAGTAGCGTAAAAATATGGCAGTTCGCAGTTGGCAGTTCTCAGCACCTAATAAATGAAGAAAGAAATCAAGACAAGAAATACCCAACAAGAATTGTTTTATTGGTTATACCCATCATACAGTCCACAACAGTTGTTGGTCCTTCGAGGTCGGATCTACGAAGAAGAACCGTGCCGGCCCTGGTAAAGCGGATGAAGTCTGACTATCTGCGAACAAACCCAGGCTCCGGGTACCAGTAAATCAAGCACTGAAACAGGAGTAGTGCTCAGCAAGATTAAAATGGTTATTACACGAAGCCAAGGCGAAGCGGCAGACATCGAGGAGCAACGCCGTACTCAAGAACAACGTCGCATGCAAGAGGGACGCCGCGCTCTAGAACAAGAGGGACGCCGCGCTCTAGAACAAGAGGGACGCCGCGCTCTAGAACAAGAGGGACGCCGCGCTCCGGAACAAGAGGCACGCCGCGCTCCAGAACAAGACGCCCGCCGCGCTCAAGAACAAGAGGCCGAACGCATTGAACGAGAGAGACAAAGACGACTATCTCTCGACCCGCCGGCGTCACCTGCACCATTCTCGAGAATTAACACAAGTACTGCAGGGCCGTCGGGAGTGCAAACTACACTAACAACGCGGAGAATGGGCTCACCCGTGAGGTCGGTGAGGTCGACTACAAGTGTGACAACGAGACTGCGACTGGCCGAGTTAGAAGCCGCTGAGAAGATAGCTGCACTTCAAAGAAGAGAGATAGAACTCGAGCAAGATCTCATCAAAAAACGACTCGCCGTTGAAGTGTCGGTCATCAATGACGAGGAAGAAAACGAACCCACTCCGCTCAGAGAGGAAGAACCCTTACGCAAAGTGGATGAGTGGCTTCGAATGAATCCCGCTAACACACGGGGGGAGGAGGCTCCGCGAGAAGAACCGAAGCGAACAGACAGAGCGAGGTCGCCCACTCCAGCACGAGGGAAAAACAGTATTGAGCAACTCGCAACGGCACTTGAGAGAATGGCACGACCAAGACCGAGACATGCAGACTTGCCTACGTTCTCCGGAGCAGCAAACGAGTGGCTACCATTCAAAGCCGCGATGCAAGACACCACAGCAATGTACCAGATTTCGGCAGCCGAGAATATTCAACGATTACGAAGCAGTCTAAGGGGCGAAGCGAGAGACGCCGTGGCCGCCCTACTACACACTGCCACCGAACCCGACGTAATCATGAGGACGTTGGAACAGTGTTTCGGGCGACCGGAGATTATTATTGACCGCGCCCTAGAAGAATTAAAGAAACTACCGAAACCTGGAACATCAGCAACAGAACTAAACAACTTTGCCATCAAGCTGCAAAACATAATATGTGTATTGAAGACAATAGATAGAAGAGGCTACTTATACAATCCCATGCTAACAAGAGAAGTGTTAGAGAAGTTGAGCCCACATCTACGATCGCGCTGGTGCGATTACGCATACGAACAAGAAGGGACGGCGGACCCAGAGGCCATAGTGCTATCAAGATTTTTAATGAGGGAAGCGGACAGGGCATTACGATATTCATACGCCCCGCCTACAAGCACCGCCGCTCCGAAGAGAGAAGTTAGAGCCCCAGTCGCCGTAGTTAAAAAGAAAGCGAATGTTTTCAATACAACGGAGGAAGAGGAAGACAAAATCAAGTGTCCCAAGTGTGAACAACCTCACCTGCTAACACAGTGCCCGAAATACAAGGCACTGAGTGTGGATGAACGTTGGGCGCTCGTGAAAGAGAAGAAGATATGTTTCAAGTGTGCACAGAAACCGCATCGACGCCTGACATGTAGAGCGAAGCCGTGCGGCGTAAACGAGTGTCGTCGCCCGCATCACGCGACTCTCCACAAAGAACAAGCAAAAGAGGAGAATCCGAAGGTTGAAGTGAAGCCTGAAGAGGAAGCAGTTCTGTCAGTGGCTATCCGAGCAGCCACCGGGCCCCGCACAGTCCTTCTCAAGATGTGCCCAGTTATCGTGTCCGGGCCACGGGGGGAGGTCAAGACTCATGCACTCCTAGACGAAGGGGCTACGATTACCCTAGTGGACGAAGACTTGGCTGCGAGCGTCGGGGCAGAGGGACCCTCCCAGCAGCTTCACATTAATGGCGTCAACATGGACAAGACAGTAGAAAGTAAGATCGTGAGTCTGAACGTACGAGGCCTCAAGAACAATGACAGATACAGAATCAAAGCGAGAACAGTGAAGAACTTGAAACTTCACCAACAAACAATCCCTGACGTCTTGCAGAACTACGACCACCTCAAAGATTTGAAAACAGATGAGGTGTGTTACGAGATGGCGCGTCCTGGACTCTTGGTGGGGACCGACCACTGGGAATGCATTGTGTCCCGGGAGCTTCGAATTGGCGGCTCCAATGAACCGGCTGCATCGAAGACACAATTAGGATGGGTGGTGCACGGAACCGCGCCACGCAGCGCCATCTACGAGGAAGAAAAGGTACTACACGTGTACGAGAGAACACCAGAGACTAGTACACAGAAGTTGCACGAACTAGTCGAGGCGCACTTTCGTATCGACGCGCTTGGAGTACATGAGAAACCTCGAGTGAAAACAGAAAACCTAAGGGCTACCGACATCGTGAAGAGAACGATCAAGAAGATAGACAATGGATACCAAGTCGGGCTGCCATGGCGTCGAGATGATGTAGCCATGCCACCCAGCTACAATCAGGCATTCCGTCGGCTAAAGAAGATCGAGGAGAAGATGGACGCTGATCCCCACTTCGCGAACGAATACTCGAAACAAATAGATAACCTATTAGACAAAGGGTACGCGAAGCTGTGCGACGGATCGGAGAGAACAAGCGCCATCGCTTGGTATTTGCCGCACTTCGCGGTACAAAACCCAAACAAGCCCGGCAAGTACAGGCTTGTGTTTGATGCAGCCGCCAGGAGCAACGGCGTCTGTCTTAATGACGAGCTGCTGGAGGGACCGGATCTGTTGCTATCGCTACCAGGAATCCTGTTTAGATTCCGTGAAAAGGCAGTGGCGATTACGGCGGACATACAGGAGATGTTCCTACAAATCAAGATCAGACCTGAGGACCAACCGGCACAGCAGTTCCTATGGAGGGGAAACGAACGAGAGAAGCCCCCAAGACAATACAAGATGACAAGTATGATATTCGGCGCCGCGAGCTCCCCGTACATGGCCCACTACGTTCGAAATTACAATGCAGACGTGTACGGGCAGGAGTCTCCACGGGCGCTAGAAGCCATCAAGACTAGCCATTACATGGATGACCTGGTAGCCAGCTACGAGAACGCAGAAGAAGCTTGGAAGACGGTTCAAGAGACGAGGGCTGTGCACACACACGCAGGTTTTATCCTTCGAGGTTGGAGCTCAAACAAGAAGTCTGTACTCAGGGACGTGCCCATCGAACTACACGCTACCACCCCTACCCAACTGGGGGGAGAGCAACCCGAAAATAAGATCCTGGGGCTGTATTGGAGCGCCGACCGAGACGAGCTGGGATTCAACACCTCAATGTGCAGAGTACCACTAGAAGTGAGAACGAGAACGCGCGCACCGACCAAGCGAGAGGCCCTCAGCGCGGTCATGTCCATTTATGACCCGCTAGGACTACTGAGCCACTACAGCATAAGGTCGAAAATCATCCTACAGAATCTATGGCGTCTTGAAATCACATGGGACGAGGAAATCCCTGAAGAGGAGAACGCGCTCTTCGCAGCTTGGCTCGCACGCTTGCCTGAGCTGGCTAAATTACGACTGCCACGCTGTTACCTGACAGACAGAAAACACATATGCATCGAGCTTCACATTCAGTGCGACGCTAGCGAACAAGCATACGCAGCAGTAGCGTACTGGCGAGTGACCTACGAGGACGGAAGTGTGAAGATCATTCTGGTAGCCGCCAAGGCTAAGGTGGCGCCTCGTCGGGCGCAGACGATTCCACGACTAGAGCTACAGGCAGCAGTGATTGGAGCGAGACTCGCCGATACAATAAGAAGGGAACATCGGCTCGACATCAGTCGGACGACATACTGGACCGACTCATCCACTGTGGTGCACTGGATCCAGCACGATATGCGGCGATATACACCCTTCGTCGCACATAGGCTGGGGGAAATTCCGGAGCTGACACAAAAGGAGGAATGGCGTTGGCTACCCACTACATGCAACGTGGCTGACGAAGCAACCCGCCTCGTTGACGCACCCATCAGCATAGACGATCGGTGGTTCCAAGGACCAGAGTTTCTCTACTGGCCAGAGGAACAGTGGCCCACGACATCCACGAGCGAGACAGAGGACGAAGAGATATACCACGTCACAGGAGAACAAGAAAATGAAAGCTGGCTACCGAACCCAGCCCGCTTTTCAAAATATGAAGTATTGACAAGGACTGTCGCTCGAGTGATTGCTTTCACTGATATCTGCCGACGAAGAACAACAAAACTCGAACTTAAACATATTCAGCGTGCCGAAGTCGAGCTTATACGACGAGCGCAAGAAGAGAGCTTCAGTGATGACATTAAAAAGCTAAAAGGTGCCCGACCGCTTACGAAATCAAGCCGATTGTATCGACTGGACCCCGTACTGGAGGATGGGATCCTGAAAGTGAGAGGCCGGATCGAAGCATCTTTCGCGCCGACCGAGACAAAGCGGCCAATTATCTTGGACGGCCGCCACCCCTTGACCAAGCTCATAGTGCTGCGGGAACACTGCGCCGCGGGTCACGCCAATAGGGAGCGCGTGACGAATGACCTACGGCAGCGCTATTGGATAATTCACCTGCGACCTACAGTACGCACGGTAGAACGAAACTGTGATCTGTGCAAGAGGCGACGAGCAACACCGCAGGTTCCGGCCACAGGAGATCTACCACAAGTCCGACTTGACCCGTTCCACCGCCCGTTTACCAACTGCGGCGTGGACTATTTTGGACCAATGATGGTCAAGATCGGGCGTCGTCGAGAGAAGAGATGGGGAGCGCTCTTCACCTGCCTCACGTGTCGCGCCGTGCACATCGAGCTCGTCGCGTCGCTATCTACAGACTCTGCCATCATGGCACTAAGACGAATGGCTGCGCGAAGAGGATGGCCGAAAATAATGTACTCGGATAATGCAACCAACTTCCGTGGGGCCGATCAGGAGCTGCGCAACGCCTACACAGAATGGACAACCGCCCTGCAAGATGAAGGGCTTCTGCACCGAATGGAGTGGCGATTCATACCTCCCGGTGCGCCCAACCAAGGTGGTGCATGGGAGCGAATGGTGCGCTCGGTCAAGACAGCCTTAAGTGTGACCCTACGCGAGAAGGCACCATCAGAGGAGGTACTGCAGACCCTACTCACCGAAGCGGAATTCTCAATCAATGCCAGACCGCTGACGCACGTTAGCGTTGACCCCAGTGACCCCGAAGCCTTGACACCCAATCACTTCCTGTTGGGGTCGTCAAACGGAATGCCGATGACGGGTCCCTGCGACGAAGCAGATCGACGGACATGGCGAGCAAGCCAGGCGCTCGCAGATCACTTCTGGAAGAGATGGCTACGCGAGTATCTTCCAATACTGATACCTCGCGGTGAGCCTCAAAACGCCGTGCGACCACTACAGACAGGCGACATAGTGCTCGTAATAGACAGCACACTGCCACGCAACACCTGGCCGATGGGAGTCGTCGAGCGCACACACAGCGGACCGGACGGCGGCATCAGAGTCGTCGAGGTGAGAACCAGGACCGGCACCTTCCGACGCCCAGTCAGCAAGCTCGTCGTCATTCAAAAGAAGGAGGAGGCTACGCAAGCTGCGCCGGGGGAGAAATGTAGTGGACGCCGAGCGTGCTTAAATAATCATGTACATATTAAAAGAAATATAGAATATAATTTAGACATAAGTAAAATTAACATTAAATCATGATATGCAAATAAAAGTTGATTTTCGATTAGGGCAAATATAATGTAAGTAATAGCATAGGGCTTAACTCATTTCATCGTAGGATAAGATAAAAGTCAAATATACTTAGTTATGTAAGACATTCATTTGCCCCAATAATATGTTCAAACCTGTCCCGACAGGTTCCGACCTGTACGAAAACAGATACTATAAATTCATTTAATGATTGGTCGATTCAATGTTTACTCCTTTAGTGTACCCACTACTTGCACTACTGTAGAATTACATATAAGTAGCGTAAAAATATGGCAGTTCGCAGTTGGCAGTTCTCAGCACCTAATAAATGAAGAAAGAAATCAAGACAAGAAATACCCAACAAGAATTGTTTTATTGGTTATACCCATCATACAGTCCACAACAGTAACGTCTGAAATCAAATATTTGAGTTAGAACTGTTTTTGATCTTTTGTTTATAATGAATTTTCTGAAAACATTATAAGGACAAATTTTCATTTAGCCTTGCCTAGTTTATAAGTTTTAGATTAAAACGGCTATCTACAAAGCGAGCCTTCAATTATATTTATCTTAGTTAGGCAGGACGGAATATCAATGTTTTTGCTCTAGTCTGTTATATCGTAAGGGTAAAACAAAGACGAAATAAGCGTAAGTTTACCCTTCGATCTTAGGGGAAAATCTACAAACTTTTAGGGAAGTTCGCATTTTAATTTCAATCTATCAGAAATGATAGCCATTATATAATTAAAGTTTTTTATAATTTAAGTCTTATCTATGAGGAACGGTCTCCAGTACACTTTGGGGTATTTAGACAGACTTGGGTGTAAATTTAAGCTAACTTTAACTGTGTACGTTACCCTAAAAGTCAATTACACATATTTACATCAAGCCAATTTTTGTAATTTAAAATGTTTAAAGTTAGAATTCATAATATTATCATTATCTACGACAATCAACGTCTAAAACTCTTAAAAGTGTAGCAAAATTAGGGCGATTTTCACCAAACTTTATTCGTATAAACCTGTTGAATTAGTTTGGCAGTATTTCTATACAAATACTGTCAAACGTCATTTATTTTACAGATAAAATAATTAATCAAGGTATGTAGTAATATATGTATAAAATGTATGTGTAGTTCAGTGAAATTTACCCACAAACCTATTTTGAGATTTTGATATTGGGATTAATCCGAAAACGTGCCTAAAAGTGAATATTTTTGACTTACTAGGCTGAATATACTCTGAAATTGCCAAAATAGACTTTATTATTGACCTCACAAAGTTTCTTATTGTTTAAGTTTTGGCTTAGTCCTAATTGATAGTGAATATGTGACCCTAGTGACCAACGAACCATAATAAGTATCCGGCCGTCGCAAATAAATGGCTAAATAAACTAGGGTCGGTTCAGGAAATTGACGGACAGACCCAACGCTTGACGTTAGTATTGTTGAAATCGTAGTTTTTACTACTGTATTTTTCTAAAGCTGCGTACGGATTGCGCGTACCCTAGTACGTGTACTCAGTTTACGCGGATCCGGAACGCCTAGTTCATACCTGCAGCTACGCGTTCACTCTTGGGGTACGCGTGCCGCGCGAGCCAACTCGAGCGCGAGCCGATCGTCAGTCGGTTTTTTGTCGCGCGTCAAAGAGGACGCAAGGGGCCGGCTACGCTACATTTGGACGGCAAAATGAATAAACACGCGTGTTCTTCGAGTTTTAATAATGAAAATATTATCAGACTGATTCAACTTTACGAATGACTGGGACTCGCGGAGCGCTCTGGGTCGATTGACCTCGCGTACAGGTTCGCGGCGGTCCGTACAGGAGCTGTACGCGTATCCAATGTACGCGTGGACAGTGTTTTCCAACTACGCGTAACACAGGAACGCGCTATCCGTACGCACCTTAGATTTTTTTTTGTTCATGTGATCTTGGATATACTGGGTAGAATAGGGGATTGCTTTATAATTGAATATTCCAAAAATCGTTTCTTACTAAATACTTACTCTTCACAAAGAATACACTCTCCATGTTTCATGCCTCTAAGGCCCGTATTAATAGACGTCACTCAATCCTGAGACGCTCTCAAGTCTCTTCCTGTCCTTGTCAATCTAAAGGGAAAAAATAAGGACAGCAATAGACTTGAGAGCGTCTCAGAATTGAGTGACGTCTATTAATACGGGCCTTAGACCAGTGGTTTGGGTTGTGCGTTGAAGTACCAACAGTCAGTCAGTTTACCATTTTATATGTAAAGATATATTTTCTAAGATTTTCTCTTTCAAAATTCTAACATAATTTACCATACAACATTATTTAGACGCGAGGCACTCTATCAAAGATACCGTTGAAACTTTATCCGAACATTATTGAACACACACACACACACACACACACACACACACACACACACGGTCACTCTATTAGAAATTGTCGTCAATGTTCGCTACTGAATATACAGGTTGTTAAATAAATAGTGGAAAGGCAAAAAGTAAAACGTTTGCCAATAACCAATAAGTAAGCAAAGCGGAATATTGTTGACATAAAACTGAGCCACTAGTTTTTTTTGATTTCGTACATTCGTTTGAGATACGAATATTTATAAAAAAAAAAGTGAGTCGTCACGGGACGCCTGGCAGATGTGAAACATCGACATTACGTCATCGCCACACAGTACACAAGACTGTAACTGTATAATACACCATCATATAGCATGGTGACGCGTCGCCACGGCATGCGTCACCACGCCAGAAATTTGTTTTACGTGCGGCTACAGATGTTTCACATCAAAACTTATACAAACGTTTCATCGGGAAAAGTAGAAAACTCTGAAATACAATATACAGATGATAGTCAAAAGTCCCCTAGACGGGGAGGAAGGGTGGACTTTATTTACTAACCTTTTCTTCCAAAGAGTTTTTGCCCATATTTCAAAAAACTTTTAAAATGCCTACACGGTTACTGGTACAAAAATGCAGTTCGCATTACTTAGCGTTTCTTAAAATATGCGTTACTTTTTTTTAAAACCATTTCATTGACATCACCTTTATCCATACTAATATTATAAACGGGAAAGTGTGTCTGTCTGTATGTTTGTCTTTCTTTCACGGTAAAACGGAGCGACGGATAGACGTGATTTTTTAAGTGGAGATAGTTGAAGGGACGGAGAGTAACATAGGCTACTTTTTGTCTCTTTCTAACGCGAGCGAAGCCGCAGGCAGAAGCTAGTTTACAATAATTTACATACAAAAAATATAAGTAAATTTAAAAATCAACCTGTAATTACCGTATCGGTGTCATACTTTCATATTAAATTATGCGTAAAATGTCAATGACAATAATAATGTGTGTACTGCACTGCTTAAACTTTATCCACCCTGTATATCTACATCATTATGAAGCCCTGTAGCGTGTCTCTCTCACACTCACACATACACAGACCACACACACACATGCTTCGACTGCAGTTCTAGATCATTAAAGCAATTAAAGTTCAAAACTAATATTGCTTCAGGAGTGGTATCCGTACTGAAAGTTAACTAGCACTTTAGATAGAACTGAACAGTTTTGGTCCGTTTTCGTGAAAATTAATGAAGCTATTTGTGTAGAGCAGCTGTTTACAGATATGAAATTCAGGCAATTACAGTTTTCAAGTGAAATAAGTTTGTTTTTCTACAAACATTGGCTTTAATCCAATTATATATAAACTAGCTTTTGCCCGCGACTTCGTCCGCGTGGAATAATAGTTTACGTTCCCGGGGGATTTCCGGGATGAAAACTATCATATGTATGTCCTTTCTCGGGTCCCAGACTATATCTGTACCAAATTTCATTTAATTCGGTTCAGTGGTTTAGCCGTGAAGAAGAGAGAGACAGACAGAAAGACAGAGTTACATTCGCATTTATAATATTAGTACGGATAAGTACCTAGGTACTAAGAAATATTGTTTGAAAATCAGCATTAACACGGGTGAAGCCGCGGGCTAAAACCAGTGTTTGATAAAACTTAAAACTTCTCGTTGAGCGTTGTGCTAGTCAACAACATTTAATAAGTTTATCTTGAACATCACTTACCCCGTTTCTAGTACTTTCCTCAAAGGGCTGGACTGATTACTGTTCTGAAAAAACTCTAATTATATTTTTAATGTCAGTTGGCTTTAGCATTTATTCTCAGAGATAGTCAGTAAAGAAATGCCGACTAATTTTATAAAACCGACACAGTTGGAGTTGGGCTCGCACAGAACCTTATTATTTTTTTAATATATCAATCTACAAATTCACGGTTATCGGGGGGCACGCACGGTCGTGCCCCCGCCAAGACAAGCAAGCGAAGCGCAAGGGCACTACCTACCTTTTCTCGAAGTGTTTCGTCGCATTTTTAAACCCTCATAGAGTTGGTTTCCGATGTACCAGACAGTTCATATTCACAGGATGGGATGTCAATAATAGACTCATTAAACATACAAAGTCTCAATTGAATAGCTCTAATACTTTAGATTTTATTGATATCTGAAATACACCGATTTCGTCACTGACGCACTGATTATCATCAAAATGTTTGGCTACACGGCCTAAATCTACCGACCTTAACTTCACAAATTCTATATATCAGTAAAAATGTATGGCTTAGCTGTTTCGTTACTTACTTCAGAAACTTAATATTCGCGTCACCTCCATGACGACGCCGACGATAGCGAAAAATGTTTTTGGTGGGATCAAATTGTTTCCTTTACCGGTGCTGTATGACATTGCTTTGCGCCAAATATTATAGTTTTTTTTTGTCAACGACCTATGAGTTCCGAATTCCTCAAGAGTGTGGAAATATACGATTTTTGCGGGTTTAATTTTTTCACTGCTTTAAGGGAGTACAGACCCGAGGGCCTAGCCAAGAGGCATTGTAGAATAGATAGCGAAAACGAATAGATTGTCAAATGTATGGAATTGACATAAGCTTTCGCTAAACAATTTGACATCTCCATACATTTGACAATCGTTTTCGATTTCGCTATCTATTCTTCAATGCCACTTGTCTAGGGAGGCAGAAGTTTCAGTTTTTAATATTAATTTGATACATATACGCGTTTTCGATATACATGGTCTTAACAAACAGATAAACAGATGGACAACAACATGATCCTTAATGGGTTCCTTTTCCCCCTTTAGGAACAGAACATTTTGATGCGTAATATGGGTTTCAATGTTCTACTTGCTTAATATACAATAATTACATTTCATTACACTGATATCCGTGAAAAGAATTATCGTCATAAAACTTCAAACTGGAGCTAATAATACTAGCCTATAACTGTCCCAGTGTAGGACAAAGGCTCTTCTTGCTTTTCTTAAACACTAGGCCATCACGACACATGGAGCTAATATAAGTTTGAAATGTAAGAAGGCGTGGTTGCCTCAATCCTTCTCATTATGGGGTTGCGGAATGTGTATAATAGTTACCGTGACCTTGGAACATAAAGGGCAATCGAAGGAACATGAGTGGGTTTTAGTCAGTAAGAGTCTGACACGCCCTCCCGCCGCACCCAGGACGGGAGCAGTCATTGGATGATTTCCCACTCACCAAAAAAAAAAAATTTTAAGGTCTAATAATAAATATCAAATTACTCTTTTCGCTCTGAGCAAAGCGGAAGAGAGTGTCAGACTTCTACTGACTAAAACCGTTGTCATTTCTTAGCCCTTTGTTTATGGGGCCGCAGTATCTCTTTCAAACAAATTCAATAACCCTGGCCGGCAATGGCGGGCTCCGTCTTATATTTTTTTAAATTAAATAAATAAATAAATAAATAAATAAATAAATAAATAAATAAATAAATAAATAAATAAATAAATAAATAAATAAATAAATAAATAAATAAATAAATAAATAAATAAATAAATAAATAAATAAATAAATAAATAAATAAATAAATAAATAAATAAATAAATAAATAAATAAATAAATATTCTGGGACATCTTACACACGGCCATCTGATCCCAAGCTAAGCAGAGCTTGTGTTATGGTAATCAGACAACTGATATACATACTTATATAATTTTTAAATACATACATATTATAGATAAATAACACCCAGACACATAACAAACATTTATGCTCATCACACAAAGTTTGTCCTGGGTGGGAATCGAACCCACGACCTTTGGCTTAGCAGTCAGGGTCACTGACCACTAGACCAACAGGCCCGTCAAAATTGGGACAATCCCACCACACTATTCCCAACCACTGCAACTCCTGAAAGCCAGAATCAACAGTAGAGTCCGCCAGAAAAGCGCCGAGCAATGAAGCTCGACGAGTCCCGGAGAAACGATTCAACTGTCTTGGATCCCGCAACGAAATTAATCAGAAAAGTACATCGGAGGAGTAAGAAAAAATATGTTTTCCACTTCCCTCCAAACAAGCAGGAGACAGAACAGAACTAGGCCAATAGGCACAAAGGGGCGATTACAACTGGGAGAAGCCCAGATTGCTTTGCACCACGTAATAGAATTTGTTAAAATTAATGGGTCCTAAAATGTGAGCTGTTACGATTGATTCCAATAATAGGTATGGCAAAAGCGCTTGAACGCACGGAAACGCTCCGTCTTATATGTAGAAGCCCCCATGTTTCAGTATGGGATATCAGATAGGTTAGAAGCCGCAGGAATCTTCTCATAACCTTGGAGATAGCTGCTTACCTCATCTCTCCTTATTTATATAATCTTCAAAGGTTATATCTGCTTACATTGTACAAATCAACAGACATTGTTATTGTATTACGATGAGGCAAACGCCAGACGTAATAAATGAAATTTTCATGAGAAAGGCATACCAGACATCATTGACGCAAGGCCCTCGGATATTTTGATATATGTACATATTTATCATTTCCCCTCGTTACGGGCTTTGTAGATTTTTTGAGAGCTCTTTATGTTCAACGAAAAATTAAGTGAAAAGAAATTGGTCGTTTAGAATGGTGGTAATTGGTTCTTGGAATTTTTTGCTTTGACTGCGTTGAAACTGCGTTTGCGTGGCTTCTAATGGGCGGCAGTGCTACAGTTAATTTCACGTGGGACGTATGCTTGATTGCCATTCAGAGGTATATAGAAACTCATTTAAAGTTCCACAATTTATTACCTTATTAATTTTACACATATGAAAATACTAGCTTCTGCCCGCGGCTGCGCTCGCGTTAAAAAGAGACAAAAAGTAGCCTATGTTACTCTCCATCCCTTCAACTATCTCCACATAAAAAATCACGTCAATTCATCGCTCCGTTTTGCCGTGAAAGAAAGACAAACAGACAGACAGACAGACAGACACACTTTCCCATTTATAATATTAGTATGGATAATATTAGTATGGATATTAGTAATATTAGTATAGATTAGTCGTCCATCGGTTTCTGGGTACCACTGTCAGGTATCCAGAGTGAGGAGTTCCCTAACTATTCAGTACGACCTTCTGAATCAAGCCCTTGATCTAGCCAACGAGAGCCTTCTTAGGTATCTGTTGGGGTTCTTGGCTTTTAAGCCTTTGGCTGTAGCAACTATCGGCACAATGATCGCCGAGTCTTAATCTCATCTCACATAATTATTTGCAATGCATTGTGCAATGTTTTTCTTTGTGCATAAAGTTTAAATAAATAAATTATCGACGACTTTATAATTTTTAATATTTAAATTATTATTTATTTAATATTTAAAAAACAAATAAAAAAGTGAATTTATACTTTTAGTCCCGACTGTATATAAATGAACTTAAAAATATAAAATACCCCAAACACCCAACATTTTTTTCTTGAAAAAAAAAAGAAAGTAAGTAAATTTTAAAATTAAATTATAAAAAGCTGGGAAGCACTTGAAGTCATACAAAAAATTTAATTTTGAATTCGATAGAGATATAATTAACATTTATACTTTAAAATTATGTAATAAACATTTTAATAAATAAATAATGAATATCCTGGGACAACTCACACACGGCCATCTGGTTCCAAACTAAGCAGAGCTTGTACTATGGTAACCAGATAACTGATAAACACACTTATATAATTTATAAATCCATACATATTATAGATAAATTACACCCAGACACAGAACAAACAATCATGCTCATCACACAAAGTTTGTCCTGGGTGGGAATCGAACCCACGACCTCCGGCTTAGCAGTCAGGGTCACTAACTACTAGACCAACAGGCCCGTCAACGTCAATTTACTCACTACAAATAAATTATTTTATCGCAATCGTGTCGTACCCATGTCGTTCACTCTAAATTTTCCTTCGTTAAATAGCTCGTCTGTTAGCAAACATTGTTACCTCAATTTTGGCTTTCCTCACAATTTGTTAGACATTTAATTGAATAAGTCAAATATTTTTCACTCAAATTAATAATGTTATTGTTGAGTTTCGTGTTGCTCTTACAATATTTATGGTACGGCATTGTGTCGCTATAAAAGTTTATGTTTAACTTGCTGTGCACCGTGGATTTTCTTGGGTTATTTAACAGCTCCGGTACTGTAAGTAGTAGCCTAGCGTTATGTAAAGTATGAAAATTCGGTACAACTATCGATTTTTTACACTTTGCATTTTTTTATTCATCTTTTACAAAAAATATATAGAACTAGGGTACCATTCTAACACATTTTTGGCAACTTCCGGAGTACCGCAGGGATCAATCTTAGGTCCGTTGTTGTTCGTTATTTATATCAATGATATCGGTAAATGTTTTAAAAACTCTAACTTCTTGTTATACGCCGATGACCTTAAAATTTACAGGAAAAGTTACTGTTAATCCAGTTACTGTATCAATAATAAACTAAAACTAAGCACTAACAAATGTAAATATATTAATTTTACCAAAAATAGACAAATTATTAACTACAATTATAGTCTCTGCGATGAAATCCTTCAAAAGGATACTCAAATTTGTGATCTGGGTGTACTTTTAGATAGTAAACTCCACCTTAATATTCACATTGAAAAGATAATAGCCAAAGCATTCCAAATGTACAATTTTGTCATGAGATCGTCATCAGATTTCCGACGCTCGGTCACATATCTGCATCTTTTTAACTTTTTAGTGCGACCACAAGTAGAGTATGCGTGTATGATATGGGACCCTTTCTATGCAAAATATGACCAAGCATTAGAAAGAATTCAACGTAAATTTTTAAAGTCAGTGCAGTTTAAGTGTCACTTGGAGCGTCTGCCGTACCAGGAGTCGTTGCCGAAATTTAAATTACTGACACTACACTCCAGGCGCCTGTTACTCCAAGCCTTGATGCTCCGCGGACTATTACAGAACAAGTTTGATTGCGCAGAACTTGTGAATAATATATTTTACATCGTGCCCAGAACTGTAGTAAGACGAGAGGTACGCGCTCACCCACTCTTTGCTACGACCACCAGTCGTACAAATGCGGGTGAACGGGCGCCTCTCCTCAGATTAGTAAAAATATATAACGAACATTTTGTTAAAATAGACATATTTGCCTTACCTCGTAATGTTTTTAAAAAAGAATTAGTATTACACTTAACACCAAATACATAACTCCTATAATAATAAAATTAGCCCTACTATCCATACTAATATTATAAATGGAAAAGTGTGTCTGTCTGTCTGTCTGTCTGTCTGTCTGTCTGTTTGTCTTTCTTTCACGGCAAAACGGAGCGACGGATTGACGTGATTTTTTAAATGGAGATAGTTGAAGGGATGGAGAGTAACATAGGCTACTTTTTGTCTCTAAAATTGCGAGAAAGATAGAGTAAAACAACAATTCCATTTTCCCATATAAAAGTTGTCCATGTTCTGTTGGATGTCGTTGTCATAGTAACCGGCAAATCAAGTGTCAAAACAGTTACAACCATAGAGGTTACAACCCGTCAAACCTGACACAAATAAGTAATGTTTAATTGTTTTCAAAATACGAATGGAATCATTTTCATAAATCCAAATCATGCAAATAAAAGCCATTTAATACGATTTGAAATAACAAAAAGGCGTGTAATATGCTGTAAAAAATAATACTGTAACAGCTTTTCTTATTTCCAACGTACAAAAATAATATTAAGGTAAAGAAAATATCTAGATTTAAAATATTTACTAGCCTTCGCCCGCGTGGATGTCGAACTTCTACCTACTATTTTAACCCTTTAGGGCTATTTTTTATATTCTTCACAAAGAATAAACCCTCCAAGTTTAATGTATTTAGTTAGTTATTGTTATATATTAACAAACACGTTGATATCAGGCAGTGAGTTTACTATTATATACATACTAGATGACCCGGTGAACTTCGTATCACTTACCTATTAATGTAAACAAAATTTATTTAAACCATATCACCTTTATTCATAAAATATTTGTATCGATCCCCCCCCCCCCCCACATTATCACAATCTAGATTCACGTGTATATGAGTGGCCTAATAGTTGTTTAGTAATCTGGCAATACTGTCATTGTCGCTGTCACCTAACTTTTGAAGAAAAGATCGTTGAAAGGAAATGTTATGAAATGGGCTTTTAGTTTAAAAAAAAAGTCCAGGATGGCCATACAAAAACAAAAAAAATATTAAAAGCACCATTATTTAATCAAAACATCAATACATATAATAAAATCATTATATAATAAAATCAATCCATACTAATATTATAAATGGGAAAGTGTGTCTGTCTGTCTGTCTGTATGTTTGTCTTTCTTTCACGGCAAAACGGAGCGACGAATTGACGTGATTTTTTAAGTGGAGATAGTTGAAGGGATGGAGAGTAACATAGGCTACTTTTTGTCTCTTTCTAACGCGAGCGAAGCCGCGGGCAAAAGCTAGTTTACCCATATTTGTACTGTAGTAAGTAAATAACACAAATAGTAATATGTGGAAACGTCGCTGATTGTACATTAACCTAATTTATTGTATACTTAGTTTTAAGACAAAATGTACAATTGTTAGTTTTACCCTAATAAAATAAAATAAAATAAAACTATCTTCTGCCCGCGGCTTCGCTCGCGTTAGAAAGAGACAAAACGTAGCCTATGTTACTCTCCATCCCTTCAACTATCTCCACTTAAAAAATCACGTCAATTCGTCGCTCCGTTTTGCCGTGAAAGAAAGACAAACAGACAGACACACTTTTCCATTTATAATATTAGTATGGATTAATAATATTAACTAAAAACTAAAAACAACTATAGTTTAAACGTATTGCTATCAAGAATCTAACTCAATATCTAACTACGCAATCAAGCATTTTACATAATGAAGTGTTATTGTACTGCAATTATTACAGCTTAGTATTTAAATAGTTACAAGCCATTACATAACTTAACGCTAGTACTATTAATAACTACCAATCGTTCCTCTTTATTACTTTAGAGTAGACTAGTGATTTCCTATTGCTTTTTTGTTTGAGGAGTGGGAAATCATCAAATGACTGTTCCCGTCCTGTGTGCGGCCGGAGGGCGTGTCAGACTTTTACTGACTAAAACCCACTCGTGTTCCTTCGGTTGCCCTTCATTTTCTGGGGTCACGGTAACTATTATAAACATTCCGCAACATTTCCTATAGCTAGGCTACTCCATTTCAAATAAACCCCATATAGGATCTTGAATGTAAAATCATCATCATCATCTCCCTAGCCTTTTCCCAATCGTATTGGGGTCGGCTGCCAGCCTAACCGGATTCAGCTGGATACCGGTGTTTTACGTGGAGCGACTGCCTATCTGACCTTCACAACCCAGTAACTGGGCGACACGATACCTCTTGGTTAGACTGGTCATAGTTTCTGGCTAACCAGTAACGACTGTCAAAGTTCTACGAATGATAACCGGGACCAACGGCTTTACGTGCTTTCCGAGGTACGGGATGTCAGTGATGTCTAAGATAAAGTTTAGAAAGTACATATGAATTGAAAAAGTCACATTGGTACTTTTGCCCGGATTCGAACCCACAACCTCTTACACGAGAGGCGGGCGCCTTATCCACTGGGCCATCAAGACACACGATCTTGAATGTAAAATAAGGATGTAAATTAGTTTTAACCCCAAAAGTAGTAAACTCGAAAAGTATCGAGCGGCTGGTTCTTCGTTAGGGGTTGAAAAGAACGCAGATCCTTTACAAGTTTGGTTTTAAAAAATCCATTCAAATTTTACACTTACGTCACCCAACAAGCATTTGTGTAGAATTTCATGCTTTTAGACAGTCAGGGATTTAGTCCGTCCTTTTCTACTTTTATAGAAACAGATTTATATTTTTGTTTGTCCAATGTTCCAAAGTGGTCCAGTGCATGAGGACGTCGCGGTTTAAAAATCGGGATATCTATGGTACGGTATGGTATGGTATGGGTGCCGATTCTCTTGTGCACAAACTAACGTAAATTTAAGTTAAGTGCATCTTTCTCTTTCCGATTAATTAAGAAAAGGACAGAAGATCAAATATTAGTTAAGTCCTGTCAAATTTAGACACTCCATAGATAATTTAGACGCATTTTAAAAACATGGCGTCTAAATATACGTCAATTTTCATCAGACGCTGTCTAATTTGACAGGGTTAAACTAAAATGTATCTTCTGTCCTTTTCTTTAAGAAATGGAAAGAGAAAGATGCACTTAACTTAAATTTACGTTAGTTTGTGCACTAGAGAATCGGCACCATTTTTAAACTAGGATAGATTAAATAAAAGTTTTAAGAAAACACAGAATTTTCATTTAGTGTAAAAAACGTAGCAGAGAGCAGAGAGAGCAACCACAGATAAAATATAATACTTATTAGTAAAATTACACAGATAAAAAATACGGGTTGCACTCCGGGAGTGCCGGCAGAAGTGAAAACTTGATTATTAACGTTGAACATGTTTGATATTTTGGAATGGTTAGGGAATAATTTTGCACCAATTGCTTTATCAGTATAAAAGTACTATCATTTATGTGGTAGAATACAATATTCATTTATTGCGCTATCGTACACAAACATGACAATTTATATTACATTAAAAATTTAACACTTTAAAACTATTACAATTATTTTACATTAAAAAGTTTATCTCTCCGAAAAATCAACTTTCATCCATAATTTCAACTATCCATCCGTCCTACGCTTTTTCGATCAGGTCACGTGTCCTGACGCGAGTTTAAGATTTTATACCCATTACAGAAAAAGTGCTCAACGCCGCTAAAGAAGTTTTCACTTCAAAAAAACAACAATTTTTGCAGGTCGTTTTGGATCGGCGATAATTCGATCTAGCTAGATTACATTTTTAGAAAAGTCACCCCGACCTAAGTTCTTACGTTTATGAACGCCATTACTAGTTATCAAGACTCATTACATGAAAACCTTTAATTCATAGTAATTCATTCATATATTGCATAGAACCTCATTGGATTTTCTTTTATTTATTATTCAAGATTGCTGGCCTTTTTTCGGAGTAAAAAATTTAAACGCCATTTGTATTTCTTTTTTATTTCTTATTTATCAGTACAGTTAATAGCCGTTACCTGTTTTTTAGATATTAAGGCCAATTTTGAACATAAATTGAAGCTAAAAAAAACTTTAGCAAGTTTTATTGTAACCTATTTGATTATCCTACTAATGTTTAGAATGTCAAATTTTATAAGGATCCATGGATGTTTGTTTCTCTTTCACGCGATAACTCTTTAACGTGTTTTAAAGAACAGTAATTAGCTTAACAGTAGCTTAAAGTAGTTTCCGAAGCCATTTTGTTTATAATTTATAATTTCTTTCTTTCTTTATTTCCACAAAACACTTAGTACAATGGTACAGGTAGCAATGTATTATTATTTTCTAGCCATTGGATGTAGTTTATTGCGTAATGGCTAAGGGGTTAATAACGGTTGTCATTTTTAAATGATTGAGAGTGGTTTCCTGACCTATTTTGTGCCAGGGATGTCATAGAGCTCAGTAACCGCAACCAATCCGATATAAAAAAATCGGATAATTTCGGATAGGGGCGGAGTCTGAAAGGAGCCACGCGCGTTTTGCATTATCTTTACTAATATTATAAAGAGGCAAGATTTGTATTTTTGTATAAAACGAATAAATTCAAAAACTTATAGACGGATTTTGATAATTCTTTCACCATAAGAATGCTACATTATCCCTTAGTAACATAGGCTATATGAGATCGCGCTATTACCAAAAGGAGGCGAGCAGTTGATCAAAAACCTGGAACAGCTAGTCTATTATCCGTACTAATAATATAATATTAGATATAAATGCGAAAGTAACTCTGTCTGTCTTTCAGTCTGTCTGTCTGTCTGTCTCTTCTTCACGCCTAAACCACTGAACAGATTTTAATGAAATTTTGTACAGATATAGTCTGGGACCGAGTAAGAACAAAAGATAGTTCTTATCCCAGAAATCTAACGGACGGAAACGGACGGACGGAACGGGAACGGGAACTATTATTCCACGCGGACAAAGTTGCGGGCAAAAGCTAGTAACCCATTATGTAAAAATAATATATTAGGTAATAAAATCTAAAACTAATGGATAAAATTTTAAATCTTTAACCGTATCTGTAACCTATATTTATATGTATAATTCTTCTGTGAGTGTGTATGTCACTGAACTTCTCTCAAACGACTGGACCGATTTTGATGAAATTTTTTGTGTGTGTTCAAGGGGATCTGGGAATGGTTTAGATTCACAATTTTGTCCGCTAGACGCTTTTTTAAATTAATTTTTAATTTATTAGTAGTTGTTGATTTTGGAATGTTTTACATTGGATCCGACAGACGGCGCTACCATCGCAGTGTCAGATTTTAAGACATTAATATGTATATAACAACAATGACAGGCTTACATAGCAACCACTTTCAGATGTCATAAACATAGACAATGATATTAAAAAGGTTCTTTCTATAAGAAGCGCATGTTTTCGAGTTTTCTCTGTCGCAATATTTCACGCATATTATGCTATATTTATTGTAATCTTATATCTACCCGTGCGAAGCTGGGACGAGCCGCTAGTATTATATAATATTACTAGCGGCCCGTCCCAGCTTCGCACGGGTAGATATAAGATTACACAATAAAAACACAACAATAACAAAATAATAGATAACACAATGATAACAAAACTTTTTTTTAATTTGATCGCAGCGCTAACTGTCGGGACAGACTAAAATTAAAACTCGAATATTATTTAAAATTTGACACTGCGATGGTAGCGCCGACATGTTAAGAAGTATTGCTACGCATTTTCTTATAGAACCTTTTTAATATCATCGTCTATGTTTATGACATCTGAAAGTGATTATTTTAAAATTTGACACTGCGATGGTAGCGCCGTCTGTCGGATCCAATGTAAAACATTCCAAAATCAACAACTACTAATAAATTAATTGTGACTGTCAAATAATAACAGACAAATAATTAGCAATAAATTAAAATTGCGACTATAATTTGAGATTTAAAATATCCTATCTCTCAAGTTGGATCGAACTGCACATGGTGTGCGAATTTTATTATAATCGGTTAAGTGGTTTAGGAGTCCATTGAGGACAAACATTGTGACACGAGATTTATATATATTAAGATTTCGTATCATTCTCCGAATCCAGTTTAGAAATTTCAAATCCGTAATCCCTGCATTCTGCTTGAAACACAAACAATTATGGAAATCGTTCGGCGTCACCAGCGCATAAAACTATCATAAAAGTCGGCTTGCCCGGCTGTTGGTCATAACCTAACTTCCACATAATAGCCTTACTAGCTGCTGCCCCCGACATCGTCTGCGCGATTCATTCCACAAAGGGGATAGCGTGATAATATGGCCCATGTGTTGACCCAATTTTTAGGTAATATTCATGCAAAATTAGAATTAAATCTGTACAGTACTAGGTTTACCCCGGACAAACATACAGATAAACAGTCAGACTAATTATAAGCTTTGGCTTGGTTTCAGAACTTAAATCATGTATTTTTTATATATATTCAACTAGCTTTTGCCCGCGGCTTCGCTCGCGTTAGAAAGAGACAAAAAGTAGCCTATGTTACTCTCCATTCCTTCAACTATCTCCACTTAAAAAATCATGTCAATTCGTGGCTCCGTTTTGCCGTGAAAGAAAGACAAACATACAGACAGACACACTTTCCCATTTATAATATTAGTATTAGTATGGATGTACAGTTTCAACTTTCTAACGATTTTATTATATGTACAGATTTCACACCAAAAAGCATTCAATATGCTTTATGGCCAATAATCAAACACGTTATATTGATAGTAAACCCGGATCATCCTGTATAAGATGTTTGTAAGGCTCAGCTATCTCTTGTTAAACAAATCGACGCCATTATTTTATATTTGCGATATTGTTCAAGTACAAAGTTAGGAGTTTTCTTGTTCGAAAGTTTTTGAGATATGAAGTCCGTTAAAAACAGATTTATGTTTTATGTTTTTGGGGCTAAGTGTTATTTGATTTTGCTTTTGTTCCAGATTGTTCTGTTTTTTCTAGATCATTATAGCTGACGATTTCTAGAGGTTATTATTATTAAAACTGTTCTCGCAGTTCCAGACGCGTTTTTGCTCCGCTCGTGAGGGTCAAAGAATGATGTTATGTAAGCCTACGTGTTCATCTGATGTATCCGTACTAATAATTATTATAAATGTAAAAGTAACTGTCTGTCTGTCTGTCTCTTCTTCACGTCTAAACCACTGAACCGATTTAAATGAAATTTGGTACAGGTATAGTCTGGGACTTGAGAAAGGACATAGGATAGTTTTCATCCCGAAAATCCCTCGGGAACGGGAACTATTATTCCACGCGAACGAAGTCGCGGGCAATAGCTAGTAAGCTATATTACTGTAAAAGTTTATCAAAATATGTTCAATAGTTTTTGCGTGAAAGAGTATCAAACTTACATTCACACATATATACAAACTTTTATAATATTAGTACTGATTTTAATATAAGAAATAAGATGTATTATGTTAAGTATAATTTCCATTAAAACGCACAAAAACAAAAAAAAAAATAATCCGGTTTTAGATATCGCGACCTTAAAAAAATATAATAAACACGTTTTTCTCGGAAAAGCTAAATAGTCAACATTATATTATCTATTTGTATTACCTCGTCAGAATATTGGAACAGTTTGGTAAATGTGGCAGTTTATTTTTACAGACCAGTTGAATGAACTGACATTGTTCATTTATATCGTTTGGCATCCGCAGAAATCAGCTCAACCAATTTAAATGTTCACAGGCACCACCATTTGGGACACATCTATATATATATAAAAGAAAGTCGTGTTAGTTACACATTTTGTAACTACGGCTATTTTTTTACAAGAACGGCAGCACCGATTTGGCTGAAAACTGGTGGGGAGGTAGCTTAGGACCAGGGGACGGACATAGAATACTTTTTATCTCCTTTTTTTAGTAACCAAAAATCTGATATAACGCGGGTGAAACCGCGGGAACCAGCCCCAGCAATTTTCAGTCAAAACGGTTCCTTTTTTTTTGGGACAATCCCACCACACTATTCCCAACCACTGCAACTCCTGAAAGCCAGAATCAACAGTGGAGTCCGCCAGAAAAGCGCCGAGCAATGAAGCTAGACGAGTCCCGGAGAAACGATTCAACTGTCTTGGATCCCGCAACGAAATTAATCAGAAAAGAACAGCGGAGGAGTTGAAAAATATATATTTTCCACTTCCCTCCATAACAAGCAAAACGGTTCTGCCGTTCTTGAGTTATAAAATGTGTAACTAACACGACTTTATTTATGTATATATATATATATAGGTATATAACTAGTTTTCCCCCGCGGCTTCACCCGCGTAGATGGCAAACTTGAACTTGAACTTTAGGCTTAGAATTCCAATTGTAGTAGCCACTAAGCGTTATAATGAAGTAGCTATGTGTAATAAAATAATGGACCTTTTGTTGAGTTTATGTATCGGCTCAGTAACCTCACTCGAACACGTCTTCACTCCGCGGCGGCGGGTAGCAGACTGACACTACTGACAGACTGCCTCCCCCACCCCGCACTCTGCGTGAGAGTGTAGGCACGAGACGACAGATGTTTTACAGTGTGTGTAGTTGTATGGTTGTGTGTGTGTCTGTTTGTATGTTCGTTATGATCGTGTATGCTACATCCCTCCCTTATTTTTTTTTTTTTTTATAAATTATATATCATTTACGTATTTGTAATCAACTTTCTTTATTTATTTCAAATCATTAGTATTAGTTTTAATTCCTGTATATATATTAAATGTTTGTATTTATGTTAATCATCATCATCAATTTGTGTTACTTTTAATTCCCGGTGTATAATAATATATTAATTACATTACAAGCCGAATTTCATCGCTCTCATCAGACCGCGACCGACCCTATATCACCTTCGTTTCGAATGTATAGTATACTATTATTAATTCTAGTCAGTAAAATGACATTTCCAGTGTGTTGCAGGTTTCTAGTCCCAAATAAATAGTGATGTGGCACCATCGAGCCTTTACAATTAAATCTTAGTCGAGATTTTTCTCTTCAATATAAATTGCCAAAAAATATTACATGCAATTTACGGCAACCAAACAGAAGACACGCTCGGTAGGTAATTTAATCTATACTAATATTATAAAGAGGAAAACTTTGCCTGTCTGATTCTAAAAACTCTATCACCATTCGAAAGCCACATTATCCCTGAGTAACATAGCCTATACGATATCACGCTATGTCTCACGGGAGCGAGGCAGTAACCAAAAAACCCAAAGGAACGAGGGTAAAACCGCGAAGAACTCTAGCTAGCTAGCTAGTATTACATAAAATACTGTTATATTATTTGTTTCTGGCAAGGTCCATATTTCCAAAATCGCATCATTCAATACGGTATTTATTCAATATTTACAATAAAAAAACGCTTTGATGCCTAATAAAATAAAGTGCGTGACTAAATATCTAAGTCTATCATTGCGGAAATCACCACTGTAGCGGGTCACCCTTTTTGGTAAAAATCGTACTCTAGTGTAAATACCGCCCGAGTCATTACATTTGTTTACCTGTAGACAATGGGATATAGTGTTACGCAATTTAATGCATTTCGTAAATTCCTGTGATTAGTACTAGCTCAATGGCCCGCAATTTTATGCTTAATTCCATGCCTCGCAATTTAATGCTTAATTCCATGCCTCGCAATTTAATGCTTAATTCGTTACATCGCAATTCAATGCGTTATTATTAATACTAGTAACGCAATCAAATGCCTGGTCTTATTATGTTATGTCATCGCAATTTAATGCCACAATACATTTTTTTTTGCAATTTAATGCCATGTTACAAGTATATTTCTTTTTTTTTGTTTTTAACCGGTACACGTGATCTACTTGGACGTGTGACGACAACGACAACAACCTCATTAGGAGTACTTCAAATCAATATCAACCGGGTTGAAACTGAGGCGTTTCCAAAATTTAAAGACATTTAGTTACCAATCCGATTGACGATTCAGTAAAGCCCGTTGCTCAGCCATATCGGAGGATACAAGGCTATAAGGGGATTCAGAGCCTCGATGATATCGTGATCAAACCTCTGAGAGTTAGTTACATTACATGTTGTTCTGTTTTTTTTTCCATGACTATTCGACAATTTTCCTTTCAATTTCCTTTTCCTCCTGTTACTTGAGTACTGTGCCATTTGGGGCTACCTGTTGACAAGGTAACTAACTATGTTGCTTATTTATAGATTTTAACACGCTGTCGCAATCTAATGCTAGTAAGCGGCCACTGTGCATGACTGTACCCGTACTATGATTAGTACGATACGTAAGTATCTATCTATGGCCGCGGTACACCTTCCGCTCTTAGGACGACACGTAGTCATCACGGCAAACACAGTCTGTGCTCACATAACGACGCGTAAGTTTTAAACCGTGAAAACTTCGCAATGCCAAATACAAATAGATATGTCCGCAATTTAATGCTATACTGGCAATATCCGCAATTTAATGGTTATAAATTTTATACTTTTCTTTCAAGCCTCATTCCGTACCGCAATTGAATGCTCGGTCGCAATTGAATGCTCGGTCGCAATTGAATGCTCGGTCGCAATTGAATGCTCGGTCGCAATTGAATGCTCGGTCGCAATTGAATGCTCGATCGCAATTGAATGCTCGGTCGCAATTTAATGCCCAGTCGCAATTCAATGCCCAGTCGCCTTTAATGTTTAATTTTGCGGTGCCCTTACAAGGTGCATGTTTTAATACTGTGTCATGTTGTCACACCGACCCCACCACGAGTGCAGGCGTCGCCATCTTTCCACGCCGAGGACCGCTCGCCCCGCACCCTGGACTTCGGGTGCCTATTTAAGATGAAGCGGACGCACGCTCGCCCTCACTCCTGCGCCGGCGACATCTAAGTTAAGTGGCTCCACACATCATGACGGGAGTCACGTCGATCAGTTCCTGTAATCCTGAATTCTTGTATTTTTCTTGTTACAATAAACCTTTGTAAACTTTTGTTGTCGAGTGTGAATTTATCTCCACTACACATTACCTCTTTTCACGCCACAATGTTTAATTGCATGCCTATTATGCAGTGTTTTATATTAAAAATAAAATATAAATAAAAAGCCTTTATTTGATCCTGCTACTTTACTATTTTACTTAAACTTAGTCATACTATATTTAAATATTAGCAAGATCCCTAGGTTGGGTGAAGGCCTCTTTAAATAAAGCCCACTTTTCTCTATCGTGTGAAGGCGTTTTATATGTCAGCAAATAAAATGTCTTGTAGCTGGAGCCGTTCACCGCATGATTCTTTCGGCCATTCTCGGAGAACATTTAATAAGTAAGCAGAACATTTAGCAAGTGCGACTGTGTGCATGCGTAGATTTGTAATGGTGACTATAATTTTCTCCCACCCTCTGTACAACTAATTTATAAAAAACAGTGTTTTAAACATAATAATAAAAATTCAGTTTATATATTATGATTATAACATAATATTCTAATTGGGGTGTCTGGTGGTGTGTGTTTATTCCGGGTCATGTTGTATAATTAACTAACTTAATTTATAAATTGTTTTAGACTTTATTTTTTCATGACATTTACTATTTAAATATTTTATTTTGACATTTACTATTTAGATTCATTGCTAATAATTAATATTTGTGCACCAGTCGTGGTAAAACATGTTGATACAATCGATAAGTAATGTACCATCTATAGTAAACATCCATTTTTGCATGTATTATTATGACCTACTTACACATGTTTTGACAAATAAAATGATCTTTATCTTTATCTAACGGAATGTCTATGCAACTACTTCATAGTAGTTTACATATTGTATTAATGTATTTTAACGTACATTTTTGACAGCTTTGACATTGTATTCATACTTAATTTACACATTGTAATCATGTATACTAAATAATTGTAAGTAACACATTATATATATATATTTTTTAGATTACATATGGGGTTTCTTTCCCGTTCCTCCCCACACAAAACTACTTCTTGGAATGGGCGACTAGCTAAAAAATATATTTATTTTTTAATGTAATAGACGTTCCAAAATGCTTCTATGGTCCAATGGAAACAAAGGTTCTGACTTTTGATTTTTGACTTTTGAACTCGCAGCCAAGTTGAATAGGTACTTAGTTACTTTACATTTCCTTTTATTTTCTTAGTCAAGAATGTTTTTGACAGTCACATCAGCTAGTAACAATGATAACAATAAATACCTACACACTTTATTTTATAAGTAAGTAACGAGTTAATACTGTGAACCTATTCATTCAATTTAGATTAGTCACTATTGTCTACTTACTTAAATTTACTACCTGACGAATTTCGTGAGGTTCTGTGAGTAACTTCACCGATTAAGTACTTATTTTTCTCATACCGCAATATGTAGATAATTAATACTGGGGCTAGAACTTAGGAACGTAAGTAAATAACTTTTAGGTTATTCACCCCACCACTTGCATAACAGAACACAGAGAACATTATTATATATGAAACGAATGAAACAATATCTGTGAAGAAACCCCGCGGGTAGTCACCTAAAAATCACTCGTGATCGTTAAGTTTTATTTATTTAATAACGATTGTAGTCTGATCGGATAGTATAACAATTTTGTTTACGCGTTTCCCTTTCTTTTCTTTTGTTATTAAGAGTAAAAATCCTTAAAATACTAACAGTTTATCTCGTCGTGTATATACAGTTTTTTTTTTTATTTTTTTTAAAGCAACGAAAGCATCTACAGCAATATGAACATCTATTCAGATAAGCGTTGAAGCCAAAATTAGCGATATACGTATACAGTTTTTTTATGTTTTACCAATAACATCATTAACTAATTAACAGTAGCAATCCCTACGCAAAAGTAGCAGCTGTGCGTTATTTGCCGGCCATAAGATGCCTTTTGGTTAACTAGGCGAGTTATATTATAAGCTTATTTGTAATTATTATGCTCTGGGTAGGCACGGCTATCGAGAGACTTACATAATTAAACATGGTTTAGTATCTTTTATTTTGAATGTGTCATATCTAAACAACATTGCACATATCCTTTAGATCACTGGAACATTATGTACAAACCGAAATATGTACCAGTGTTTAACGCGCAACCGGTTTAATCCAAGCAGTTGGTACGCCGATAAATTGTTCATCTTTTACAATAATTGATAGTTATTTCATAAAATGGTGTAACAATGCGAAATTGTTTCTTTTATTCTTGCGTGAGAGTGTAGGCACGAGACGACAGATGTTTGACAGTGTGTGTAGTTGTATGGTTGTGTGTGTGTCTGTTTGTATGTTCGTTATGATCGTGTATGCTACACCAATAATCCTTTTTTAGGGTTTCGTACGAAATAGTAAAATGGAACCCATTCGTCATGTCCGTCCGTCCGTCCTCGGTCTACCGTCATAACGGTTGATCCGAGAAAGAAAAACTTTGCATGAATAGGTATGTGTATTTATAACGTCGACAAAGTGCTAAAGTGAAGTTACGAAAAATATTTTTTTATTGCCTCCCCTACCGCTAAATTGGAGTTGATTTTTTTAGGTATAATTAGAAATGTACGTCTTTCAAAATTATTGAGAGATTGCTAAGTCGATTTTTTGATTTAGTTATTTAATTAGCCGTTTGCGAGATATTTAACTTTAAAGCCCCCTCAACAGTTAAAAGGCTGGCTCAAATATCTGTCAAAAAAATGCTAGGTCATGTAATGAACTTTAAATGAAAACTATAATCGATAATGTAACTTTATTAGTTCATGAGTTATGATGCCTAACGTAAAAAATAAAATAATGCTAATCTTGAAACCGACATAATGCGAAAAGTAATACGAAATGGTTCCTCACGGAACCCTATTATATGGCGTTGTCTGACACGCACTTGGTCAATTCTAATGAATACAAGCAACAATTAAATAGTCAGTCAATTAAAATGTATACAGGGTGTCCCACGGCAATGCCACATGGAGGGAAAGTACCTTAAATATTGTAGATAGAACATTTTACTGAAAGAAAACATTATATGAATTTTGAAAACATTTGAAACTGCATACATAGATATTTAAATAATTACATAGTTGAAACGGGAATCGAACCTGTTACTTGAGAAAATTAATCAGCCTGTAATTTTATCCTACCGATCGAAAGGCTTCATCGCAAGGATTATTTTTTGCTAAATAACATAGTGTCAAAAATCAAAGAAAGACCATGAATTTTAACATTTTTAATACAAAATTAGTCAATTTTTCAAATGCTCAAAATGAGTCCCTTCTTCTTGAATACAAAGTGATAACTTTTGATAGGGATGATGACTACATCAAAAGAATGACATTCTATTTAGTCCGTCTGTTAGACAGTCCAAAAATACTGGACACATATTTTTTGCTTGATCAAATTAATAACAAAATACAAAGATAAAGAGCATCAAAGTTCCGGAGAGGGGGCTTGTGACGTCACTTCTGAGTAAAAATTATACAAAGGTGTGACGTTTCACGAAACTTCAACGCACTGTATTGTCGTCATTTTCTGTTTACGAAAAAAAAGAAAAAATACGTGTCCCAAATTTTTTGATTTTCTAACTGACGGACTAATTACTTTTTTTTTGTCATCTCGCCTATTATTTCGTTCCCTGACGATTTTTTGGGCTTGTTGTGATGGATATTTATTTATTTAAATGATGCGTATAACTCAAGTGGGTAGATTAATTAGTAATAAGTAGTTATGATTGTCAACTGTATGTCCTTACGGCAATGTAAGCTTTTACTTTTCAGAACAAAATTTTACATCAAATGTTAAAATTCACGGTCTTCCTTTTATTTGTGACACTATGTTATTTAGCAAAAAATAATCCTTATGATGAAACCTTTCGATCGGTATGATAAAACTACAGGATGATAATTTTTTCTCGTGGAACAAGTTCGATTCCCGGCCTAACCATTTAATTATTTAAAAATCTATGAATGCAGTTTAAAATGTTTTCAAAATTCATAGAATGTCTTATTTCAGTAAAATGTTCTATCTACAATATTTAAGGTACTTTCCCTCCATGTGGCATAGCCGTGGGACACCCTGTATATGTATTTATAGATAGTTGCCAAGTAGTTATGTTACCTAGTATTTACTTGTTCGGAAAATAGACATTAATTTATTTTTATTACACCTAAAACTGGTCTTAAAATATATATATTAAATGTATAAATAAAGGTTCCTAAATACACGGTTTTCACGGTTGATTACTAATCAAGGTTGAACATACTTTCTTTTTAATTTTATTACTAGTCGTGTTTGTGAATTGTTGCCATTCGTTTTGAAGATAGTGATACAGATAAACATAGTTGGCGCCAATGATATTATAAGTAAAAATAACCGGCCAAAAGCGTGTCGGGCCACGCTCAGTGTAGGGTTCCGTAGTTTTCCGTCCGTCACAATAAATAAGTGTTCCCACTTATGAGTTTAAAAAAAGGCTATTTGTTACGTTGAAATACTAAGTACGCAGAAATTATTTTGTACAGCCTTTTTGTTTTTTTGTACAAAAACTGTTCTTTCTATCAAGTTCAAAATAATTTTCCTAGAAAGTCCTTATAATGTTCTACTTGCCAGATTTTTTTCATACGTTTTAAACTTATGATTAATAAGCTAGAGAGGGGGGGGGGGGGGACACATTGTTTTATACTTTTGGAGCGATTGTTTCCGAAATTATTGACATTATCTAAAAATGATTTTAGTAAACCCCTATTTATTTTTAAATACCTATCTACCAATGTATCACACGGTAGGGTTGAATTAAAAAAAAAATCACTTCCCACTTTACATAAGGGGGACCCTAAATAATCATTTTTTTCCAATTTTTATTTTACCACTTTGTCGGCGTGATTGATATACATATTGGTACCAAATTTCAGCTTCCTAGTGCTAACGGTAGAGATTAAGCGAGGACGGACAGACAGACAGACAGACATGGCGAAACTATAAGGGTTCCTAGTTGACTACGGAACCCTAAAAAGGTGTAGATAGGTTATATGCAGTTGAATTTTTTTTTTTATTACTTATGAGCTTGCTCTTTGTCCCAGACTAGCCCGAGGGCAAAGACGGGGCCTACGATGAAGCGATCTCACCCAAAAGATGCCTATGCACTCGTCTCTTGAATACATACGGGTTATATGCTTTTGGAAACACAGACGCCGGCAGGGAATTCCATTCTTTTTCGGTGCGCATAATGAAGGATTTCGAGAAACGCTGCGTGTGGATTCGAGGAATATCGACCAAGAAAGGGTGATATCCCGCCGTACGTCTAGTTGTCCGGTGGTAAAACGGGGACGGGGGAATGAGCTCGTGTAGCTCGTGAGCACACGCACCGAAGTGCAATCTGTAAAACACCGCCAGACAGGCAACTTTACGCCGATGTGCTAGAGGTTGTAGTTGGGCCACCAGCTTCTTGTCGCCAATCAACCTCCTGGCTCTGCGTTCTACCGAATCCAATGCAGCCAGTTGGTATTTGGCTGAGCCATCCCATAGGTGACAGCAATACTCCATACAAGATCGGACTTGAGCTTTATAAAGTGTAAGAAGCTGTCCCGGCGTGAAATATTGCTTAACCTTGTTAAGGATGCCCAGCTTTTTCGCCGCAGTTAGTGCTTTGGACTCGATGAATGCGGCGAAGTTGAGGTAACTCCATGCCAAGGAGTTCAAGGGAGCCGGTTACATTTACAGGTGCACCTCGAAAAGTAGGAGCCAGGTCGAATGGGCTCCGTTTAGCGGAGAACAGACACGCTTGCGTTTTGGCGGCATTGAACTGCACTAGATTGTGATCGCCCCATTGGGACACACGACTCAAGGCAGAGTTCACTCGCTCTATCATGGCCTCTCTCTGTGAACGTATATCGTCCCTTCTGTCTTTTGCGCTGGCCAGATATCTCTCTACAACGGTACTGCCATCTGCGTAACCGACTATGCTAGGGTTTAGCATATCGTTTATAAGGAGCAGGAATAGTGTTGCAGAGAGGACAGACTCTTGAGGAACACCGGCATCAATGGCCATAGGGCCCGAAGAGCAGCTGTCGACGACCACTCTGATCGACCGTCCCGTCAAAAAGACAACAAATAAAAGGCGTTATTATCCTTAATATAATACTTATTGTTCTGCAAGGGCTCTTACACTATTATACACTGGTGGTTATTTCATTTTATAAATATACATTATATCAATCTTTACAACCCCGGACAGCATATTTTTTTTTAGTTTTTCTTCACTAATAACAAACATTTAAATAGTTATGTGTTTGGTATTTAAATGTAGTAATTGTTGAAAGTAAAATATCTCTCAGTCAGTATTTGTCTGCGGTGAAGTGTAGTAGAAAAAAAAACAATTTAGGATACGTGAGTATTTTTTATTAGATCAATTTAATCCTAAAGTCATTATACTATAATTAGCTGTTCTCAGCGGTTACAGCCGCATTTTCAATGATCTTATAAGTAAAAAGGCGTAGACAGGTTATAATACAGTCAAAAAGTGGCACTTTAAAAGTTTGATTCTACCAACATGATACTGAGTATCGCTTTGGCATTTGACTTTTATCTCTTTTTCACTTGCACTACTTCAATCATGTCATCTTACTTTGACGTGTAATGTATGTGTGTGTTAGTGTGCCATTTTTAACCGACTTCTAAAAAAAGGAGGAGGTTCTCAATTAGGATGTTTTTATGTTTTTTTTTAATGTTTGTTCGCGCATATCTCCGTCGTTTGCCAACCGATTTGAACAATTCTTTTTTTGTTTGAAAGGGTAGACTTCCCAAATGGTCCCATTGTCATCAGGTCCAGGATCTGATGATGGTATCATGCCGAAATCGAGGGAACTCCTCAATTTTTACGTACGATTTTTTTAATGTTACTCTAAAACGCAGTTGGGACTATAACTAAAAAGTATAAAATAAAAAACTTTTTCCAAAAAAAAGATAACAAAAAGTTTAAAAAAGAACTATTTCGGAAGTCGGTGGCAAGGCAACACAATTCGACTGCAGAAGAGAAGCCACCGACTTCCGAAATAGTTCTTTTTTAAACTTTTTGTTATCTTTTTTTTGGAAAAAGTTTTTTAAAGATAGAATTTCGTTTAGTCAACCTATCTACACCTTTTTACTTATAATATAATTGCGCATTTTAGGTTACTGCTCGGTTCTTTTAGATGATAACGTGATGTTACACAGCCAAAAAGTTTACTCGAAAAACGTTTATTTTTATTTTGGGTGAGTAGTTTTCATGCGCGTTGAACCAAACAAACTCATCAGTAGCATGGATACAGATTTTATCTATGTTCATTTAATGAACTTTAGCGTTTTAACAGAACACTTAAGTACGTACTCTCATCATTACAGCGTCATAAAATCCTGTATTAGTTACTACCGTGTCTGTTTGTGACACTTTTACGCCAAAACTACTGAACTGAAGAACTTGGAGAAGAAAATGGGCAACTTTAACTTGTTTTTACATGCGCCATTTAGTTATTCCTTTCAACGACCAACCGACAGCCGGCTGTCGGGCTGCTATTATCTTTCTATTGTGTCTCAAATTACGTGTGCTCGAAGAATTAAATGGCTAGCTACTAGCAATGTCAAGCTTTCATTCCCTTGTAGGGATCGAATTTCTAAAAACTTTTCTTAATGGAAACTAAGTCTTCACGAAGAATATACCTTTTTTAGTTTAGATCAGCAGTTTGGGCTGTGCGTTGATAATAATCACTTCAATCAGTCAGCCAGTTACCACATTATAGTAATATACAGGGTGTCCCAGGGTGCCACATGGAGGGATCCATGTGGCATAGCCGCCGTAACCCAAGTAGTTCCGTTCTCGTGGGGTTTTTGAAAAAAAAAACTAAACATGCCCGACTTCGTCCGCGTGTAATAAATAACAGGGGGCTAATTCTCGATTTTCGCCATTTATCTCGAATTCGAGATTGTAAGTCTCTATCTCTCCCAAAAACTGCCGAATTGAGCAGAATTCCATAATCGCAGTCAAAATAGAAATAAATGTCACGGAAATGTCGAGTCGAGTAAAGATAATGTTACCATTATGAAGAATCGCACGTTCTGTTTTAGGTAGTTATGAGTGAATGAATTATTTTGTTTTAATACACTGACTAAACCTAATTATTTTAGTATAAAACGAAACGTTTATCGTAAAAATAATCAGTTTGACAGTTGACTGTCTGTCAGTGTCAAAATTTGCGCTTTTTTGCGGTTCCTTTAAAACTTTTGTTATGTTTACATATATTATTATATTCTTTGGTTTACATGTACTCTATGTTTACATCACTAGTCGGCAGTGCTGTTTTACATTTCATAATTAATTTAGGTATTTTAGGGTGTGCAATTAGTATTTTTGTTGGGTAAGGTTAGTTTAGTGAACGACGTTTACGAGTTTACGTTTGTTCGTTTTCAGGTCTATTTTCGTGGTGTCCTAAATAACAGGAGCCAATAGATTTATTAGTACCCTTATTAATTCTTTATTTAGTCTGAAGTTTTTAATGACTTCTGTTTCGCTCAAGTGCGCTGTTGTCGCCAAGTATTGGCCAGCTGCTCGCCACTTTCAAACAACTCCGAAATAAAAATGCTCATAAATCATAAATCATTTATTTTTTGTCAGAATATGGTACTTATTATGGTCTTGAAATAAATTAATGGTCTCATCACATTCTGCCAGGTGTGGCGTGCAAATATATGGTAAAGTAGATGGTTAGTATTGGGTTAGTACGCATTATAATTTTCAATTTTTGACATGTCATCTTACGAATAACATGTAGATTAAATTCATGGTAATATTCAATGTCAAATTATTCAAGTGATGTCAAAATATAAAATTACAAAATTAATTATTAATGTGATGTCAAAATATAAAATTACAATTCAACTATGATGTCAAGGTATCATTCAAATAGTCATTTAAATTGTAATAACATTTTTTACATAGCAGATCTTTAAGTTCCTTTTTAAACCCATTTAAATTTAAGCCTTTGATTGAATTTGGGACTTTGTTATACACATTTTGGGCTATACAGAATATGCTTTTTCTCATTAGAGCGGTTTTGGCTATACGTCCGCGTAACATATCATTCCGCCTATTACGTTTGACAGTATCTGATAAGTTAGGGAATAGGTGTGAGTTCAATTTGACAAATAGGGCAGTTTCGTAAATATACAAAGACGGAAGTGTCAGAATCTTGTACCTTTTGAAAAATGGTTCACAGCTGTCCGTAATTTTAAGTTTAAACATGGCTCTGATGGCCCGCTTCTGCGCTTTAAAAGCAGTTTCTCTATTTGTAGAGTTGCCCCAGAATATAATACCGTATCTCAATACAGATGCCACAAGGCCGTGATACGCTATAAGTAATGCATCTGTGGTAACCGTAGGAGCAAGTTTATATAAGGCATATGCTGATTTACAGATTTTCTTACATAGCGCGTCAATGTGATCCTTCCAATTAAGTTGTCTGTCAATTATTAAGCCTAGAAACTTTGCACTATCTACGTCGTGAATTTTGTTATTATTGTATTTTATATCCATTTTCAGACTCGATTTTTTATGACCAAAGTGCATTATTTGTGTTTTGCTAAGATTAATTTTTAAATTATTATTATAAAGCCAGGAAATAATTGAATTTACCGCGCCATTCACATCAGCTTCATACGAACTTGGATTATTACCTGATATTATTACCGTGCTGTCGTCAGCAAAGAGTGACATTGGAAAGTTTATAGCTTTGGGCAGGTCATTAATATATATTAGGAACAACAGAGGACCCAATACACTGCCCTGTGGTACACCAAAGTATGTTGTGCGTTCTCTAGACAGGTATATTACCTCTTCTTTAGTTTTGAGATTTAAGTGTGTAACGGCCGTAAACTGTTTTCTACCTGACAGGTAAGTGCTTAGTAAATCAAGAATGTTACCTCTTATAAACTCGTAAACTTATAAACCCGCTAATAAACTCGTCCATCTTTCAGTGGTTTCAAGTCCAATCGAGGGTACACAAACAGAGTCTGTTATTTTCGAGAGTCGGTTATTTGCGCGATGGTCGTATCGTTAGAAAACACAATGCACAAATCAAAGAGTATAAATCGAATTTCCAGTACGTATGACATGCCAAGCCGTATTGTATTAAAAAAAAAATAAAGTAAAGAAAACTCGGTGTATAATCCATATCTCAACGGATTCACTCAGAAATGACGTATCTCTACAATCGACATGACATCTCTACTGCTCAGAAGCACTCGACATAAACTCTAACGTGAGCCTTCGACAAATGTCGAACTTGACATCCCCAGAATAGCAACTTTTAAAATTTGACAAAAAAATGACGTCATTAGAGTTTTTTGTCGGATTTGACATCATCTCTAAAACCGAGAATTGGCCCCCAGTTCCCGTTCCCGGGCGATTTCCGGGATGAAAACTACCGTATGTCCTTTCTCGGGTTTCAGACTATAATTATCTGTACCAAATTTCATTAAAATCAGTCAGTGGTTTGGGCGTGAAGAAGAGACAGACAGACAGGCAAACAGACAGACAGACAGACAGAGTTACTTATAATACACTAGCTTTTGCCCGCTACTTCGTCCGCGTGGAATAATAATTCCCGTTCCCGAGGGATTTCCGGGATGAAAACTATCCTATGTCCTTTCTAGGGTCCCAGACTATATCTGTACCAAATTTCATTAAAATCGGTCTGAACCGATTTTAATGAAATTTGGTACAGATATAGTAAACCACTGATGGTTTGGGCGTGAAGAAGAGATAGACAGACAGACAAACAGACAGACAGACAGACAGACAGAGTTACTTTCGCATTTATAATATTAGTATGGAAGTATGGATCATGGATAGAGACAATAAAGATATTCTTGTTGCAGCTCAAAACCATGTATACAGCGGCTGCATTAGCTCGGATAAGAAAACTACAGGGTGTTTTTAGCACCTTGGCGTTACTTAACTTGAGTAGTAACTTGTTTCCTGAAGAAACCAACATTTGTGGCAAGTATTGTTAAGGTGTAGTTTATTATTTTATGTATTATTCCAAGGAGGAAAGTCAAGAAAGAAGGAAGAGAAGAGGGTAGTCAGAAGACAAGTTTTGACTAGTCGAAGGCGTATCGTGACACCCAGCAACTGGGTTGTGTAGGTCTAATAGATAGTCGCTAGACGTAAAACATTGGTATCCAAAAAAGATTGGGAAAGGGCTAAGGAGATAATGATGATGATATGATTCCAAAAGAAGGGATTAAATTCAATTTATTGTATTTCTTCATCAGCCTTTACTCAGCTATGCTATTTTCTTTAAATGCTAGTAATATAAATATAAAAGTATGTATGTTAAATGCCAGTAGATAATCAACTATAAAATTGTCATTTTATAATTTTCAGATAAAGCCACGTATGATTATGTAGTGGTCGGGGGTGGTAGTGCCGGCGTAGTCCTCGGTGCTCGACTAGCTGAAGCAAACTATAGCACACTGATTATAGAAGCTGGTGGAAATCCTGATCTGGAGACTAAAGTATAAGCTTAAATTTTCCCAACATTACAAACAGAATACTAGTCTATTGCATTAGAAATTTATACTTTAATATAATCTTTTTCAGTATCCCGGTTTACTTACTTACATTAAAGGCTCCAAAATGGACTGGAATTTTACTACAGAGCCAGGCGGTATCACAGGCAAATGCCACAAATCTGATGACAAGTCAATCACCAATCGTTTATTACCAAGCGGTAAAGTACTTGGAGGATCTGGAATAACCTCTTTCATGGTATATGGACGCGGACTCCCTTCAGACTACGAAAAGATCTCCAAAATTGCCAAAGATTCTTCTTGGAACTGGAAAAACATGCTCAAATACTTCAAGAAAAGTGAAAAATTAGTAGCTCCTAAAGTTCTCGAATCGAAGTACGGAAAATATCACAGCGCTGAAGGTAAGATTGGGGTGACAAAAGAAGATCGTCCAAATTGTAATGATTATTTAAGATTATTTAAACAAGCTGGAGAGCGTGTTGTAGTAGACAATATCGGAGCTGGAATACTAGGATATTCTACAGCTCTATACCGCATTCTTGACGGAATACGCTCTGATGGCGCTTGCGCCTATTTAATTCCTCTGAAAAATAACCCTCACTTACAAATAACTAGACATAGTTTGGCTACAAAAATCATTTTCGACAAGAACAAAAATGCTGTTGGCGTTGAATTAGTTAAGGATGGCAAAACAATCACTATAAAAGCAAGAAAAGAAGTTATTGTTACTACTGGACCTATCAAGTCACCCCAGCTTCTAACGCTGTCAGGCATCGGTCCTAAAAAAGAATTGAAGAAAATGAATATCAGTGTAGTATCAGATCTTCCTGTTGGTAAGAATCTACAAAATAATGTTGGAGCATTATTAGTCTTTCAAACAGACCGGTCTGCTGCTCCTGGACCTATGGATGTGCATTATTATCCTACAAAATTAATAGTAGGCCATTCAGCTCTCAACAAATCTAGTTCCATTCCAGAATATACGACCTTAAGTCACATAGTTGACGATACAGACTTCTTTTTGTCATTCTGTGGATTTACCGTAGGATTGAAGAACAAAATATGCGATAAACTATACTCATTATCTAAAAACCGTCAGATTTTCATGGGAGTAGTTCTACACCCAAATCCAAAATCACGTGGAACAATTGAACTGAAAAGTACAGATCCATGCGACCAGCCGAAGATTAACACTGGCTACTTTACCAACCGGGATGATTTAGAAGCGTTAGTTGATTATATTATGGATTATATGAAAATTGAATCGACACCACATTCCAAAAGTTTGGGTTTGAAGTTTATGAGGGGTGCGGAGAAATGTGATAAGCATAAGTTTGGATCCAGAGCTTATTGGAGATGTTACGCTTTGTGTATGACGACGACCTTGTCAAACGAAGGCGGTACTTGTTCTATAGGTTCCGTGGTTGACAGCAAGTTGAAAGTGATAGGAGTAAACCGACTTCGAGTGGTAGATGCCAGTGTTATACCCAATACTATAGCCAGTCATATCTATAGTTCAGTAGTGGCCTTTGCGGAGAAAGCTGCTGACATGATCTTAGGAAAGAAGTAGATGTGTCTTGTCTTTTTTATATTTTAGACTAATAAAGCTAAACCATTATGAAATATTATGGAAGTGTAAGTTTGTTTTATTTCTTTGTTACTTCATTTACAAGGTTTCAAAATAAATTTCTATTACATTGCTTGCTTGCTGGCTTCAGTCCTTGCAAAACATTACCAAACCGTGTGTTATTTTCTTTAAAATACTAAAGTTCAAAGAAAATCGCTGTTCAAAATACTCTATGAAACTAATCATCAATGAATACTTAGTACACCATAAAATATGTTTCATCTTCAGCACGATTTTCACGTGCTGAAGATGAAACATATTTGCGGTTTAAGTTATTTAAAGACTCCATGGTGTTGTATAATAAAAATCTTTGTTTTGGTTCTGTTATCCAAAATTAAAGAATTTGAATTAATTCTTACGAGTATCAAAATAGAATAAACGTTTATTGATCAGTATTACAGCTATTACTTTCTATGTCACCGTAAACTTGCTTTTATGCGTCATAGTATGAAACAACCTTCATATGCAGGGGCCATAGTAACTTCGAACAATTCCGCAACCCAACGCAAGGCATTGGCCCTAGAAGGCCCCGTCAAGTGTTGACAGCTCTTTGAGGCGTGCGATGAGCAACGCGCCGTTGACCCGAGTTTTATAGTGGCTTACGATACCGCTTAGTACGAATACTAGTAACTGAAACTGGCGAAGGCCGGAGCTGCCCTCAAGCGACTCCTGCCCAATCTCGGTGGCCCAAACGCCTCCTGCCGGAGGCTCTACACGGGGATCGTGCGGTCCATGGTCCTCTACGGGGCTCCGGTGTGGGCGCCCAATCTAGCCGCGGCTCCGGCCCGGCTTCTGAGGGCGTCCCAGAGGGTCATGCCATTCGCATGGTGCGGGGATATCGCACGGTCACCTGTGAGGCGGCATGCCTCCTTACCGGCGTCCCGCCGTGGGATCTGGAGGCAACAGTACTTGCACACACGTACCAGTGGCGCGTGGAAGTGCAACGCCGGGGTAAAGTCCCGCTGCCGCGGGTTATCGCGGCGCGGCTCACGGAGCTCCGGCGAGATCTCATGGCGGAGTGGAGACAGCGACTGTCACAACCTAGTGCTGGGCACGCCGTAATAGCGGCGGTAAGACCCCTCTTTGAGGAGTGGCTGGAGAGGCGTCATGGCACTCTCACGTTTCGCTTGACGCAGGTCCTCACCGGACATGGTCAGTTCGGGAGGTTCCTGTGTCGGATTCGGGCGGAAGCGACGCCGGGGTGTCACCACTGCAGTAACGGTCGCCTGGAGGACACGGTCGAGCACACAGTGGAGGTGTGCCGCGCATAGGCGGAGCATCGACGTGTCCTCGTAGATGCGATCAGCGGTGGTGACCTCTCGCGCCCGGCGCTGGTTCAGGCCATGCTTCGGGGCGAGACGGAATGGGATGCCGTCGCCTCCTTCTGCGAAGCAGTTATGCTAGTGAAGGAAGCGGCGGCGCGCGGGAAGCAACGACGAGCCTCTCGCCCCGGACTAAGACCCAGGTGAAGACGTCGAGAGTCGCAAGACGACTACCGGCCACCGTAGGCGCGGTTCTGCGGATGGCGAGCAATGGGTAGCTCGCCGCCCGGCTAGGACCAGGACCGCGTCGACGGCGCGTTAGTGTTCCACGCGCGCCTCAAAGAGAAGGAGTCAGTACAGGAAGGGGCCCAACAGGGCCAACGCCTGCCGGGGTTGCGGAATGTTTATAATAGTTAACGTGACCCTGGAACATAAAGGGCAATCGAAGGAACTTGAGTGGGTTTTAGTCAGTAAGAGTCTGACACACCCTCCCGCCGCACCCAGGACGGGAGCAGTTGTTGGATGATTTCCCACTCACCAAAAAAAAAAGACTAGTAACTGAACGACTAATTCAAGTAGTTTACTGCGACTTAGACACAAAACTATACCTAATTCAAAAAGCGTGAGGTTCAAAATTACTATTAGTCACGGTTGATTGCCAATCGAGGTTATTTTGAGAAAGAATTTCTTTTATGTTTTTTTTCTACTTCTACTTGTAAATTGTTGTTTCGCTGATAAAGCTTATAAAGTAACTAAGCGGTTCGTCTAAGTCGATTCTACTGATAGTGCGTTAAATATCTTACAGTTTTGTTAATAACCTTTTGACGACCAAGCGACAGCCGTCTCTCCCGCAGCTGCTGTTGTCCTTCTATTGTGTCTCCATTCACGTGTGTGCTAAGGTTAAATACTGGGGTTTTAGTAAAAGCTCTATGGCTCTAACAATTGTTATTTCAGATTCAAGGATGACACTTACTACAAAGTGCGTGTTTATATTTATAACCTAAGTTTAAAACTTAGGTTCCTTAGCGTCACGATAGTTGCAGTGTTATTGCTTAGTTACCTACCCGATAGGCTTTTGATTAATATTTATAAAAATGTCACCATAATCGTTAACAATCAGTCTATTTTCGTCCATTGCTGAATGAATGAACAGTTTATTTTGCAATCAAGATATTAGAATCACTTTAACACTTCATATATTTTTTTAAACAAGCCGGAGTCGGCATGACCATCTGAATACCTCTGAGAAGAAACGCCGAAACAAACTCAGGGAGCATAGTCTTAAAAGAGACTATGCTCCCTGAGTTTGTTTCGGCGCTTCTTCTCAGAGGTCTTAAAAGAGACTATGCTCCCTGAGTTTGTTTCGGCGCTTCTTCTCAGAGGTCTTAAAAGAGACTATGCTCCCTGAGTTTGTTTCGGCGTTTCTTCTCAGAAGTAGTCAGATGGAAAATGCCGACTCCAGCTTGTTTTAAAAAATATATAAGTCCACACAAAATTCAAATAATGAAAATTTTTGTGTAACGAACCATGTATAATACACACGGGCTAGAATTTTGAGAAAAGTTCCAAAAACAGGGTAAACCTGCCCCAACAAGTAGCACGTATGAACTAGCCATCGTGAGTTCAACATCGTATCTTAGGAAGCTCCACAAACCATACTTAACTCAGCTAAACGTAGGACTCTCTCAAAGATGGCAATCCAACCTAATAGCCTAGACAAGTGGATTGTAGAATAGATAGCGAAAACGAATAGATTGTCAAACGTATGAAATTGACATAAGCTTTCGCTAAACAATTTGACATCTCCACTAGTCTAGAGGGGCTAGTATTAGGCAGCTCGCATATATTCGCTGCCAGTTTATTGTTATACTAGCTTCTGCCCGCGGCTTCGCTCGCGTTAGAAAGAGACAAAAAGTAGCCAATGTTACTCTCCATCCCTTCAACTATCTCCACTTAAAAAATCACGTCAATCCGTCGCTTCGTTTTGCCGTGAAAGAAAGACAAACAGACAGACAGACACACTTTTCCATTTATAATATTAGTATGGACTAGCTTCCCCCCGCGGTCGCACACGCTTCAGGTATTGGCATTACTTCGGCACGGTTGTGTTGGTCGGTTGGTCGTACCGTAATGATAAAATAATAGTATAGCTTAACTCTATAATAGTATAGCTTATTTTGATGACTAATATAAAATTTAGTTAAAGATTTTAAATTTTCTTCGTAAATAAAGAATATGAAAATATTATTAATTTCATTATAATACGTTTTACTTGTGTGGTGTGATAACACAAGAATAGGAAAGTAACATTATTCTTTTTATAGACTTTGTTTCTAGTTTTCCGAAATACATTAAATATACATAGCAATCTTTATGATTCCGGACCGGTTTACTTTTCTTTTCTCTTTTTTTTTTTGGTAATCGGCATTTTAATACTTAAGTTGGGTATATAAAGGCAGCACATAATTAAAGTAATTTTACTTAGTATTTGTCTGCGTGGAAGTAAAGTGGAGATAAATTAAATTTAACACAGGTAAGTGACTAATTATTTTAAGCCCGTTTAAAATTGAATAATGTATCTATAGGACTAAAAAATTGTTATCTTTTCAAAACCATTTCTATTTTTTTTCCTAAACAATAATAACCGCCTTCAAAAACTAAAATAATAAATAATAATAATACCAGCCTATAACTGTCCCACTGCTGGGCAAAGGCCTCTTCTCATACAGAGAAGGCACGAGCATTGATCACCACGCTTGCTCAAGGCGGGTTGGCGATTTCGGACTTATATTAACTACAAGTCCAGGTTTCCTCACGATGTTTTCCTTCATCGATGTCTGTGATGTCTAAGATAAACTTTAGAAAGTACATATGAATTGAAAAAGTCACATTGGTACTTGCCCGGATTCGAACACGCAACCTCTTGCATGAGAGGCGGGCGCCTTAACCACTAGGCCATCACAACATGTCTTCAAAAACTAAAAACAAAAAAATTACAAAAATTTTGGAAGTCAGTGGCATCACAAATTGACCGGCAGAAGAGAAGCCACCGAGTTTCGGTTTTTTATTTCTTTTTTAAATAAAAAAGCGCTCTATTTTTTTAATTTTAGTGGGGTGTCAATGTCTGACTGTGTATTACACTAACTTTCAAAGTAATTTATTATAAAAATAAAACTATGCACAACGGCGAACTTAATGCCTTGGGCATTATCTACCAGTCTACCTTAGGGTGATGCAGAGACAAACCTTGGCAGGTGCAAAGATATAAATAAAATTTCATAAGTAACAGTAGAATATATATAACGGATAACCGGGAGCATCGGGATTTTTAGAAATAGTGTAAATACCTCCAACACCAGGTTCACTCATTGCAAAAATGAATACACAAGTTATACAACACACAGTCTTTTAATCAGCAGCACAATATTAAAAACAGCTTTAAAATGTAAACTTAATAATATAGAAATCTAAACTAATAATAGAAATCTAAAATAACAATAAGAAACGTACTCAAAAGATATTTCTGGTTACAGCTCAACTTGCCTTCACCAAACTCCTCGATCAAATGTATCTCCGCAACGGCCGCGGCCCACCATTTTAATATTAAACATGGCGTCGCCGTTGCGAAGTCATTACACTTTTTATTTTCACAAATTGCAAATAGCTTTGATTGAAAATACAAACTATGATTTGTTAATTAGTTTTACTATTTTTAACACTCGATTTTAACATCAAATTAATTCTCTATTGTTTAAAACATTTATCTTAATATTTTAAACGCGCGCCATATTTATCGTTTTACACAAGGTAGTTCAATCAACTATTTATTAAACAATAATGAAGCAGAAATGGTTTTAAAACTAACACACATTAGTTATAAATCAAGAAAAGAATTTAGCAATACATAACTCGTTTTTAAACCTAAGTATGAATTAACCTTCAGTTATGGTTTGCTGTTAAAGTAACCGCAAATCATAACACTGCTTTTTATATTGAAAAGTAACAAACTGAATACAATAATCAAAACCAAACTATTTTAAACTATCCACTCATATTTAACTTGTTAAATTTGAACTTAAAACTAATATTTTTAAAGTTTACATAAGCTTTGCGTCGACAACTATTTATTAAATAAACAAAATGAAGCAGATATGGTTTTAACCCTAGAGTGGGCGCGTCTTTTTGCGAAACGTTAGTGGGCGCGCGTGGGTAGCATTTTGCCGCCTCTATTCTTTGACCATTTTAACTAGTAATACAGCAATTGAATCATTCTTTTTTGCAGGATTTAAATAATACACTAATAATTAATAATAAATCAACATATTTATTAAACTTCGTTTTAAAAAATATTGGTGTACAAAAAATTTTAGGAAACTTAATATTTTAATTGTCTTTTTTTCTCTTCTCCTACATAACACTCTACAAAACTTTCAAAAATTGGAAAAAAATAACAAAATAATATATTTTCTAAATCTACAGGATATGCTTTATTAAAACAGTCTTGACATAGGTATGTGCAATGTTCATTACACAGTAATTTTGGGCATCTGGAACACCCTTTTTTCGTGCGCCTGTTTTTCTTTGTGGGACATATACTGTATTTGCCCTCCTTTTGTGCCATCTTTATCTTGGTACATCGGAACTCTAGAAGGTCGTCGTAAAGAAGCTTGAGAAGCAAACAAAAGTTGAGATTGATCTGACGTACTTGCCTACGGGGACCATACAGTATACCTGAGACGAACGAGCTGTGCCAATGGTTCATCGTCATCGCTGGACATACGTGTTGGAGATTTATCACCATCTGGTTGTATTCTACGTTTACGACGACAAGATCGTGGCTGATGGCACGCTAAAGTCTCTGAGGAACGGCGATTTATACCTGAAGTGGATGTCCGTTGGCGTCTAATAGGTGGTATTTCGGAAGGCACAGCAATTAAAGAAGGTTCTTTCTTGTTAGATTTGTTAGATTCCATATTGTGCTCACTATTATGACTAGATCGATCACTGTCTGACACAATTTCATCAACAATCTTCAAAATCAGATGTTTCCTCTAAACAAAACATAATTTGAGCTTCAATTTCGTCCATTCTTATTTATTATTATCAATTAATATTTAAATCCTAAACAAACATATTTTTTTTTAGTTTTAAGCATAAATGCACCATAAAATATAGTTTACATTTCAAGATTGTAAAAAATACATTACACAATAATTACTTACATACGTGGGCGCGCGGTGAGCAATTTGCCGCACAGCAACACTCGGTGGTAGCAACCTTCTCCTCGAGCAGTCCTCCGCGCACTGACGGCGTCCAGCTTTTCGGCACGCTTTGCTAACGAGAGTAGGGTCAGCTACTAAAAAGCGCAAGCCTAACGAGCGACTCCTCCCCGAGAAAGAGATAGTGTTTTGTGGTGTTACTTCACAATTAAGAGGTGTTTGTGCTGACCTGATTGGAGCGAGGTGCCCAGGATTTGAACTCGAGCACTCTGCGTGGCAGCCGCTGGCTTACCCCACTCGGCTACTCGGCATCCCCTGATATAACCACCATTGAAACCGGGGTTGAGCAATCAAATGTTACAGCGAGAGCCAAACGGCTTCGTCGCGACTTCTCTCCCGAGCAATCACTGACACGCTCAGACAACAATATGTTTGAATCGTTTGAGTGTAGAATAATTAATATGCTTACGACGTGAAAACAGGAACAAGACGCTGTATTCAATAAAATAAGATCTGATATTAATGAGGTAAAGACACAGAATAGAGAAATACAAAAAAACAACTCTGAGATGGAAAAGTCCATTGAATTTATGAACCAAGCTTGCGAGACAAGGAAAAACACCGTTGAAAAATTGGATAAGGAACGTGTAGAACAGCGTATATATATAATGGACTTGGAAAAAAAGGTCATAGACCGACAGCAAAACTCACGTTCATCTTGTTTTGAAATTAGAAATATTCCACAAACAGAAAAGGAATCTATAGACGACCTCACTTCTATCGTACTGCAAACTTGCAATAAACTTGAAGTCTCTGTGAAACAGGCGGATCTGCGGGACATTTATCGTATGGCAGGCAAAAAAGGATCAACTAGACCCAAAGTCGCTGAACTGGTGACTGTTCCTCAAAAGAACCGGGTATTGCAGGCTGCGCGAATGTTCAATAAAAGCCGACCAACAATCGACAAATTTAATACTACACATATTGGCCTATCAGGAGACACTAAACCCATCTATGTGGCTGATCATTTGTCCAGCAGCCTAAGAAAATTGTTTTTTGAAGCTCGCAAATACGTGCTGATAACAATTATAAGTTTTGCTGGTCAAACAATAATAAGATTTTTCTTCGCAAACAAGAGGGTATGCCTCAAATTATTATTACATTTCTGGCATGTCTTAATAATTTGCCTAAGTCACAATAACATTTTATTTTTGGTGATAAGTTATTTCCTAAACCACTTCATATTGTTTATTTATTATCGCCCGTTGAGCTTTTAAATATAGACAGAGATAATTTGAAATCTGTTAACCTAGTTAATGAGTACTTTTCCCGTATTGGTAGCGACTTAGCATTACAAATTGACCCTAATATACAAAATTATCAATTGCCGAGTGATAACATCAATGCTAATTCTTTTGTGTTGTTGCCAACGGACGAGTCTGAGGTTGATGTAGATATTAAAAGCCTGCGTAAGGATGCCGCTGTCGGGTGGGACGCAATCCCTGCTCATTTATTGCAAAGGTGCTCAAAAACCCTGGTGCCAATAATAACTCACATTTGCAATATTTCAATGGCAGAGGGGATTTTTCCAAAATCCTTTAAAAGGGCTGTTGTGCATCCCATATTTAAAAATGGACACAGAGACAGTGTCAATAATTACAGACCCATATCTGTCCTTCCTTCGCTGTCCAAAATTCTAGAAAAGCTGCTAGATACCCGTTTAAGAAACTTTTTACAGAAGAACAGTATTCTAGCGCCGAATCAATTTGGATTCAGAGTAGGAATATCGACTGAAGACGCAGTAGCTTCTCTGGTTGATCAAATAGTAAATACCCTCGATAGTAGACAAAAATGCCTGACAATTTTCCTTGATCTTACTAAAGCATTTGACACTGTCTCTGTTCCTCATCTCCTACTGAAGATGGAAAGAATGGGCATCCGCGGATATGCACTTCGATTTTTTAAAGATTACCTTTCTAATAGGACTCAGTGTGTAAAGATAGATATCTTTGTTAGTGACAACGCTCCCCTTTCTTTTGGCGTCCCACAGGGATTGATCTTTGGGCCAACCCTTTTCCTACTCTATATAAACTCCCTGTGCACCCTATCTCTTCCATTTTCCTCTATCTTTACCTACGCAGACGATACTGAAGTACTCTTGTCTGTGGCAATAACTGCACTGAAGTATTTGCTCGTGCAGAGAGCGCTATTAGTCATGTAATGCAGTGGCTTTCAAATAATCTCCTAACTCTGAACCTCAACAAAACTACTTACATCACGTTTTCAAAGACGGCTGTAACTCAACCATCCTTAGAAACTTTTAATATAAGAGCGCACACTTGTACGACTTTCGCTTCTACCCACACCTGTGTCTGCCCATCTAAACTGAGATCAGACCACACAAAGTATCTGGGAGTATTTATTGATAGTTTTATTTCATGGAAACACCAACTGAATAATATTACATCCCGTGTCCGCAAGATGATATATATTTTTTAAAAATTGCGTAATTCAGCTGACTTTGACACCCTAAAACTAGTATATTATTCAATATGTCAATCTATTTTGACATACTGTATATCAGTCTGGGGTGGAGCTGTAAAATCATGTTTTCTGCCCCTGGAGCGAGCACAAAGGGCAGTCCTTAAGGTTATGACATTTAAGCCTTTCAGATACTCGACTGCCCAGTTATTTCACGAGTGTAAACTGCTTACTGTCAGACAGCTCTTTATGCTTGAAACTATCTGCAGAAAGCATGCTAGTCTGAAATATACCATATCAGTCACAAACAGGCGCCGTCCACTTAGGATCTGCCAAGCCCAAAGATTTAGAAGTGTATTAGCAGCGCGCAACTACAGTATTATAAGCTGTCATCTGTATAATACTGCTAACGAACAATGCAACATCTATCCAGAAACTAGATCGAAATGCAAGAAAAAAGTTACTCTTTGGCTTTTGTCAAAATCTTATGAGAAAACAGAAAAATTGATTAAAAACTAAGTTAAGTTTGCTATAACCTAAATTAATCCGTCACACACACACACACACACACACGCGATTACATACACTCACTCACACTCACATACACAATACCTTGTTATATATATATATATATATGTATATTTGTATATTTGTTTATAGTTATAATATTTAAGATTTTCTTACTGTAATGCAACATATACGATACACTACACTCTAACGTCATTTATCTGCTGCTTTGAAGTACGAGAGCCCTAGTACCCATACCACAAGTTAAATCTTACTTTGGGTACTAGCGGTCAACAAAATTATTGCATGTTAAGTTTGTTACAACTCATGTGATCTACCATTGTATGTATCATCTTGAGACAATAAAGTTTTTATTATTATTTCATTTATTTCATTTAAATACATATAAATTAAATTTTTAAATATTGCTATTATTATTATTATATCGCTGACAAAAATGCTTGGCTGGATGCTGGTCTAGCTCCACAACCGTGTAATTGATTAGTATTCGACGCTATTTTTGAAGATTGTAAAACTACAAAAATAATAGTATTGTATCGAGTCAAAGTGTTTGTTTTATATAAATTCACATAGCATACAATGTGAGCACTATGTTCTTTACATTTCCTCTGTCTGTCATTGACTGGCAGCTGGGAGTTTGTCATGCTCACTCAAATGTCTCACTGACGGTGGCGTGTGTGTTGGATCATTTGGTTCTCTTCAAAATGGTTGAGCTATTTGGTGCCGATCCATACGTCATGTCCGTGAACGGGCGCTGTCTGCTGAGACTGGTCATCTCTTAGCTGCCACAGTTATTTTAAAATTTTTGTTTTGTTTATTTTAATATTTCTAACATGTACGTTACGTTGTTCTCACAACTATGTGAGAAGCTTAGATACAACAATAACCTTTTTGTAATCTATTGATTTTAAAAGAGTGTCCATGGAGTTTCTTGCTCGCTCTTCTCCATGGGACCTACTTTTTGGAACGAGCACCTAGCTTCATTTTTCAGACAGACTGACACCTTGACGATTCAAAAGTACCTGTAAATGGTTTATTTGAATAAAATAATTTTGAGTTTAAGTTTGCACGCAAAAATATGCACATGCAGTAAATAACATGCAATCGGACACCCAGCACTTATACTCGACACATGTTTCGCCCCTCCAAAGGACATCCTCAGGAGATGTTGACTCGTTTGCCGCTCGGACTCGAGTCCGAGCCACGTCATCTGCATGCGAATATTTTTTGAAGGCAGTTCTTATGTGCTTTTTGCATCCAAAGTTTAGTCTGAAATTGCAGAATTATACCTAAATGTTGCCATTTGATACTGATTTCTCGCTTTACCTATTTTTAATCAATTACTCATTGTCTATAAACTTTTCCTTTTTTTTTGTGTCCGCTACATTTTGTACTAACAAAATCATTTAGAAAAGTAACACGGCCTGTCAGTATTTCATCTAAACATGTCTTTTTTCTAAGACTTGTAAGCCTCGACTTGTTTCCCCAATATTATTTTAATGTAATTATTTACTGTTAATACTTCAACTTTTTCAGTTCAGCACCATGAATACGGCGGCCGCAATAGGTCGGATAGAACAACTGCAGGCCCTATTTAGCGCCTTGGCGGTACTTGACTTAAGTGGTAACTTGTTTTCTGGAGAACCGAATTTTGATGGTAAAAACTTTTTTTTTTCATAAGGTTAGGATCTAGACCAAATAGCTGGATTATTTAGGCTTCAATATGCTGTGTATGTTTTAAAAAAAAAACTATTTACAAAAAAGATATTATCATTTTGGATTTGATCGACAATGTTTCAGCAACCATTAGTCACACAACAAAATTAATTTTTCTCCGATTGAAAACTAAAATTTTCTTGATTGCTATAAAATGCACTAATGAGTCCTGAGTAAAAGCGAGTAAAAAATTACAATTTATGTTGCATGCATGTTGTAGGGCAAAAGCCACCCATTTCTGATATTAAATGAGAGATTCTGAAAAAAGTATATGTAGGCTTTGTTTTTTTTTTTTTTCAATTAAATATAGGTTTATTTCTTTCTCATGATCTCACACATGTATATTGTGCATGTATGAAACTAATTACAAAATTGAGACGTATACATTATGACCAACGGTTTTTTGCATCTTTACACCAGTTTACAATTAGGATTTTATAATACTAAACAACTATTTCTGGTTTTCAGAATGTGACACGTTTGATTACATAGTGGTCGGAGGTGGTAGTGCCGGTGTAGTAGTAGGAGCCCGGCTTGTTGAAGCAAACTATAAAACACTCATAATAGAAGCTGGTGAAAATCCTGGTTATGAGACTCAAGTAAAGGCTTCAATTATTTTCAAAAATATTATAAAATAAATTTCTACTGCTATAGGAATTAACATCAAAATTAATACTTTCCAGTATCCCGGCTTTGTAACTCTCATGCCGAAATCCCGTATAGACTGGAACTTCACTGCAGAAATCCCAAGTATCGGATACCGGTGCCAGAAATCGAATAGTATGTTAGCAAGCGGAAAAGTGCTTGGAGGATCAGGAGCTACCAACTTTATGATATCTACTCGCGGATTTCCTTCTGACTACGAAAGAATATCCAAAATTGCTAAAGATTCTTCTTGGAACTGGGAAAGCATGCTCAAATATTTCAAAAAAAGTGAAAAATTAGAATCCCCTAAACTTCTAAAATCGAAGTACGGAAAATACCACAGTGCTGATGGTAAGATAGGGGTAACAAAACAAGATGATCCAATTAATAAAAAATATTTAAGAGGATTTAAACAAGCTGGAGAGCGTGTGGTGGTAGACAATATCGGTGCTGGAATATTAGGATATTCTTCAGCGTTACTTCGAGTAAGTGACGGAACTCGCACTGAGGGCGCATGTTCTTACTTATCTCCACTCAAAAATAACTCTAACTTGTATATAACTAGACATAGTTTGGCGACAAAAATAATTTTTGACAAGAACAGAAATGCTATTGGCGTTGAATTTATTAAAGACGGCAAGACCATCACTGTAAAAGCAAAAAAAGAAATTATTGTTACTACTGGACCTATCAAGTCACCACAACTTCTAATGCTGTCTGGAATCGGTCCCAAAAAAGATTTGGAGAAGCTGAATATCAAAGTAATATCAGATCTCCCTGTAGGGAAGAATTTACAAAATAACGCAGGAGCATTATTAGTTTTCGGAACAAATAGAGCAGTTGATCCTGACATGCAACGCGATGTGCATGATTACCCTACAAAATTAATAATTGGCCATTCAGCTCTGAATAAATCTAGTACCACTCCAGAATATATGACCCTAAATCACATTGTAGACGATTTTGAATTCTTTCTGGCATTCTGTGGGTTCTCTATAGGAATAAAGAACGAAATATGCGACAAACTATTCTCATTAGGTAAACAACGTGAGATGTTAGCAACAGTTGTAATAAATCCGAACCCAAAATCTCGCGGAATTGTCAAACTGAAAAGTAAAGATCCTAATATCCAGGCAAAGATTGACAGTAGCGAATTTAACGATCGCGATGATGTAGAACGGTTAGTTGATTATATTATGCATTATGTTAAAATTGAATCGGCTCCATATTTCAAAAGTATAGGTTTGAAGTTCTTGAATGGTGCAAACAAGTGTGATAAGCATAAATTTGGATCAAGAGCTTATTGGAAATGTTACGCTTTGTGTATGACGACTGCTTTGTCAAACAAATGTGGAAGTTGTTCTATAGGATCCGTGGTTGATAGCAAGCTGAAAGTGATAGGAGTAAACCGACTTCGAGTGGCCGATGCCAGTGTTATACCCAGCACAATAGCAGGTCCGGGCTATGATTCAGTGGTAGCCGTTGGGGAAAAAGTTGCTGAGATGATCATAAAAAATATGTAAACTTTCTTATGTCTTTATTCAATGATAATCTAAAAGAAAAATTAAATTGAATATGAGAGTTTATTTCGATATGGTTGTTTTATTTATTATTCGGTTTAGGATCACAGATCACTAAATAGTTACTACGTAACAGATACTTCACTCCAATACAAAAACGAAAATACCAACGCTATAATAGCCTACAAAATCATAATAATAATAATACCAGCTGTTTGCAGCGAGGAGAAATGTACCATAAATACGCACGAAGAGAGTTGAAATCCTTTTGCCCGCCGCGTGACCAACGTGTGTGCGTGTCATCCAGCGAATGTGCTTGGGTTATACGTATGATGATAATGGTAATAAAACAAATTTTTAGAAAAACATTTTTTTTTTATTTGTGGTCAAATATTTTTTAGTTTAAAAAAACCGGCCAAGAGCGTGTTGGGCCACGCTCAAATACAAATACAAATACAAAAAAGTTTATTTTCTCTCTCACAAAGAATTATACAAGGAATATACATATTTCAAGGTGTACATTTGTGAGTTATAATCTATGTGAGAGACTGGTTTCTGTACTAGGAGACCTGTATGACAGATTACCAGCCTCTCCAGACTCCGGAAGTGGGTAACGGTAAGCTGTACATCATTCCAGTTACGTGATAATTAAATAGATAAAACTAGGTGAAGTGTGACTGTAGTGAGAATTAAGCATAAGAGGTTGTGAGAATCAGGTGTGTGAATGTGTATATGAGGGTGTGTGTGGGGGGTAAGGGTGTGTGAGTTGTGTGGAGTGGGTGTATGTGTGTGGGTATATGTAGGTGATAGTGTGGGTGTTAGTGTGGGTGTGGATGTATGAGTGTGTGTGGATGTGGATAAGTGTGTGGGTGATGTCAAATCATAGTAGGTCATTTTAGGACGGGACTTTAAGCAAATCTTCTGTTTCCTCGTAACTGAGGGACTTTAGCCAAGTGGTTAAAGCCCTTTTACAATTGGCTCTTGTAAGTGGATAAATTGCAAGCTTTTTATTTATTTTATTGTATAAATATCCACCTAAAAAATCAAAGAATTTGCGTGAGAAAGCAGTGTTTCGCTTGGTTAACGTTTGGCAAACCCTGTGTTTGACTCGCTTATTAATATTTAGTAAGGGATCATACCCTATTAGAGAATGTTGTTTTAGAACTGTGCACAATATAAACAGTTGGCGTACTGTCAAGACATCAGAAAGCAAGTAGAGATCCTTAGTAGGAAAGAAAAATGGTAGCGACAAACTAACTTTTAAGACCGCTCTTTGGGCTCTTTCTAGTTTCAATAAGTGTGTTCTACAGGCTCAGTGTGGGGTTCCGTAGTTTACCCATCCGTCAAAATAAGTGTTCCCACTTACGAGTTTTAAAAAGGCTATTTGTTACGTTGATATACTATGTAACTACGCAGAAATTATTTTGTACAACCTTTTTGTCTTTATTGTACAAGAACTGTTTTTTCTATAAAATTCAAAACAATTTTCCTAGAAAGTCCTTATAAAGTTCTATTTTTTAGATTTTTTTCATATTTCTTAAACTTATGGTTCAAAAGTTAGGGGTAGGGGACACATTGTTTTTTGCTTTTGGAGCTATAATTTCCGAAATTATAATAAATGAATTTCGTAATCAATAAATTAAATAATTTTGGGATAATATCAATAGTTTTGTTTAAATTATAATAATAGTGACTTGGCCATAATCTAGTTGAGAGTAAGTCACTGTCTTTTTGTGTAGTCTTATCTAAACTTATTTTATATAGCATGTCATCAATCAGTATTATTGAGCTGATACATATTAATAGTAAGTTATTAATATTTCAAACCACAGTACCAGATTAATAAAGGAATCTAAAAACCTGATCAGTTTTAGCACTTGAAAGTTTTTCAAAAGGTAATTTTTCTCTTTAATCGGAGGAAGCTGTACGAAATGCCCGAAAACTACAGATGATTTTTTGATAGATGTTTTTTTCCGAAAAACCCTTTTTTATCATGGTCATGTCAAATATCTCAGACAAGCGTAAATGAATATTTAATTATTTACTTAGGCATGAAGTCGTGATGGCCCAGTGGATATGGCGCCCGCCTCTCGTGTAAGAGGTTGTGGGTTCGAATCCGGGCAAGTACCAATGTGACTTTTTCAATTCATATGTACTTTCTAAAGTTTATCTTAGACATCACTGACATTCCGTGCCTCGGAAAGCACGTAAAGCCGTTGGTCCCGGTTGTCATTCGTAGAACTTTGACAGTCGTTACTGGTTAGTCAGAAACTCAGACCAGTCTAACCAAGAGGTATCGTGTCGCCCAGTTACTGGGTTATGGAGGTCAGATAGGCAGTCGCTCCATGTAAAACACCGGTATCGAGCTGAATTCGGTTAGGCTGGCAGCCGACCCCAACGCGGTTGGGAAAAAGGCTAGGGAGATGATGATGATGATGACTTAGGCATTAAGTCCGCCGTTGTGCATTTTTTTAAAATAAATAAATAAATATTTATGTTAAATAAACATTGGAAAACATCTACACTTCGTCTATGATGAACAACACTACTACTTTCAAATCTGACCTCAGAACTTTGAGCATTTCATGAAAAAGTGGCTTGTACTTGGTGTTTGCTTGTGCTCCACAGGCAGCTGCAATAGTCTGTGTATGGTTAAAACATTCACATTGAATGCAGGTATTCCTATCGAAGCACTAACCGCTACTATTTTATTTAGGTACGTCTTACCCCAAGTTATAAAGTTTTTATTAAAAAGCTTTTTCCTGTGCCACATCAGCGTTATTTTTTTTGTGATCATACCGAAGACTTTTTTTTATCGAATTTTTGCGTTCATACTTTGAAGATTAGTCTGCTTGTCTTCTACCAGATTGATTCTCTGGAATTCATCCATTGCATTCATTTGCAACTTCCATAGTTTCTAAGTCTAAAGGGTTTTCAGGACCGTAGTCGTTATCAACAATATGCCTTTGGGTTTAAAGATTCTTTATTTATTCTAAAAGAACATACATTGTTCACTTAATGAATAAACATAATAACTAAGGTAAGTATATTTTTTTATTATATTGTATTATATATTGTAGGTAGGTGCGATGACTCATTTTATATGTACTTGTAATACTAGTTTGTTACGTTAACTTAATAATGTTGTGTTGTTAGTGACGTAATGCTTAAGTTTTGTTTTGAATATGTTAAAAGAAGATGTGTTCTTGATATCTGCCGGTAGATTATTATAAAGTTGTACACCTTCGTATTTTATATTTTTCCTGCCATATTGCGTCCGCGGGGGGTGTATTTGTATTTGGTTTGGGTTTCTTTGGCTATTTCTTTGGGTATATTTGGATGTTTTTATGTTTAAGGATAATTGTGTGTGTATGGATTTGGTAAGAATTTTTCTAATTAGAATGCAAGAATTGAATATGTAAAGTTGATGAATGCTCATTTATCTATATATCTTTCTTCGTTTATCTCAGCGACTTTAATAATAATAATAATAATAATAATAACAACCTTAACAACCCAAACCCATAGCACAATATTTTTGAATTCCATGTCCAGCAATAGTCCTTCACCTTCCGGGGATTGTCTTTAGCTGCACTTACGTAGCGCATATGGAGATAATCGTCGGTTGGTGTCCCATTACAATAATAATATAAGGTCTTGATCAAGGGGCCTCTGTGAGTTGGCTTCGGCCCCTCGCACGCCTTCCAAAGGTCCGGGACCCCTGGGTCCCGAGAAATTCAAACGAATAATAATAAAACCTTTATTTCGGACAATTAAGAATCCATATTCAATGTTAGTAATACATAAATACTTACAAACTAATGTTAGTAAAATATTTCTAAGGCTAAACGATAACGCCCTAACCACGGAGCGTGTAGGACACACCCGCAAACGTATGCTGCCCGATCCAGTGACGTATCCACGGACAGTCCCACCTACCGCACAATGTGCTCAGCATGCGGTGGGAACTCGCACGCATTCGGCGAAGAATGGAGGCACAGCGCTTCCGGATGATGGCATAATAGTCATCTATCCTCGCCTCGGCAAACATTCCCGAAGCGCTGCAAAAACGTGGAAGCCCCACCAGCATCCTGAACGCATTGTTATATTGTATTCGCAGACTTTAGACTGTATTATTTCAAATGCTTTTTGTATCTTGAATCTATCATTAAATTAATAATAATCGACTCTATCTTTTAATTCTTCTTTTGCCAAATTGTTACGGCCCGGGCATTACCACAGGCCGCGGCACTTTATTTTGCCGTGCGCTTGGAGCGTGCGACACTTGCGCGTTGCCATACACGCCGCAGCCGCCCGCGCCGCGCCGCCAGGGCGCCGCGCCACGCCAACCAGTCGCTGCCCGTGCACCGGAGCCAGTCTACGCCTGTCGCACGCGCCAGCAGCGAACTCACAAACAGACATCGCCAACAGCCTTCAACCATTTTGTAATGTACATTATTAAATTGGAACAATCAGCATCAAGTCTTATAATTTCAAGCAACCTTCTGACCTCAAACACTACACAGCGCTAACATTGGTCCTTCGTCCGTCTTCAAGAACCAGAAAATCAGGAAAACAGAAAATTCAGCAGCGTGCCGTCTTGTGGAACACCACGCGGCACGGCATACAAAGAAAGGGACTGTATCGAGTGAGTTCGTTCCAATCCTTGCTATTTCCCTTTCTTATTTCAATTTCCAGCCTCTATTTGTGCTTGGTGGGTCGTGCTTATTCGTATTTTTGCGTGTTTCACCGACTTTACTGCAGATACCCAGGCACATTACGCTAAACGCACGTGGGCATAAAAATGTCTGAAGCACGCTATAAGCAACTAATAGCAGCACGTGGCAGTCTTAAAGCTAAGCTTACCCATTTTGCGACCCATTTAAAAGCCGTAACTTCAGAATTCAAATCATCTTTAACAGAAATTGAGATAGCAGAGCTTGAATGCCGCTTGTCTAAACTTGATGCTACCTCCACTCAATTTGATGTTGTCCAAACAGAGATCGAGTCGTTAGCCGGTGAAGAGCACGATGAGTACGAGCAGCGCGAGCAGTTTGACAACCGCTTTTACTCGCTGCACGCTGAAGCCACTGCGTTGGTCAAGTCAGCGCGGACTTGGGCGGCGGCGCGTGACGGGCTCGAGGAGGGCAAGAGCGACGCCAGGGACGGCGTGCATCAAGGTTTCGTGAGGCTACCCAAAATCAACCTGCCTCAATTCGACGGCAACTATCAGGACTGACTCGCATTTAAAGATACGTATATCTCACTCATACACAACAACAAATCAGTACACCAAATTAATAAATTTCATTATCTTCGTGCTGCTCTTAAAGGCACCGCTGCCTTAGTTATACAAAGTTTAGATATCAGATAATTACAACATAGCATGGAATTTGCTCACCAGCAGGTTTGACAATGAGCGTTTGTTAATTAGAAACCATATGAACGCTCTCTTTGATTCCGAACAAGCACAAAAGGAATCCAGTGCATTCTTAAGAAACATAATAGATTCATCTAATAAAAACCTGTCTGCTCTTTCCTCTCTTGGCTTACCCACTAACAACTGAGATGATGTAGTTATTCATTTTATGACTAAGAGATTGGATTACAAAACATTCCGAGAATGGTAGGAACATCGCAGTTTCATTACAGGCCGACCAACACTTCAGCAATTTCTTACTTTTTTAACAAACAGAGCAGACTTGTTAGACACCTTACAACAAGAAACATCACACAAAAACATTAAACAGAACATTCAGAAGTCAGATAATAATAAAAATAAACCTTCATCATCCTATAATGCAAATGATTCATCTACTGTTACATGTCCTATGTGTAAAAAGAATCATGAGCTTTTTAGCTGTCAGGACTTCAGAAATCTAGATGTTATCACCCGCAATCAGAAAATGACACAATTTAAAGTTTGCAAAAATTGTTTGCGGTCAGGTCACACAGAAAAGTATTGCAAATTATCACATTGCAAATACTGTACAGACACAAAACACGTTTACATATGGACAAAGAGACAGAAACACCAGTTCCTGTCGCTCTGTCAGCAGAAATTCAGACTCACAAAACTTGCATCCTGCTTTCTACAGCGCTAGTGAAGGTGGCAGACTCCACGGGAAGACTTCGCACAGCTCGCGTCCTGCTAGACAACGGCAGCACTTCCCACTTCATTACGCAGCACTTCAGTGAGAAATTAGGTCTTAAAGCAAACAGCGCAGGCTCTATGGTATCAGGTATCAATAATCAATGTTCCTATAGTGCAGAGTCTTGTGAAATAACCATACAATCATTCTCAGGCGACTATGTAACAAAACTTAGTTGTTATATATTACCTACAATAACAAAGTCTTTGCCTTCTTTATTTATAGACATCAAAGACTTGCCTATTTCTTCAGGCATTGTTTTAGCAGATCCCTTATTTAATATTCCCTCCACCGTAGACATATTGGTTGGGGCAGAAATCTTTTGGGATATTCTAACTTCCAACTTCATTGATTTAGGAAGCCAACGTCCTAAGTTGCAGCAAACTAAATAAGGTTGGTTAGTGTCAGGCAGAATCAGCATAAACAAACATACAATCAGAAACACAGATATTCAGACAAACAGAAACACAGATATTCAGACAAACAGAAACACAGACATTCAGACAAACAGACACACAGATTTTCAGATAAACAGAAAAACAGAAATTCAGACAAATAGAAATACAGAAATTCAGACAAACAGAAATATAGATATTCAGACAAACAGAAACTCAGACATTCAGACAAACAGAAACACATACATTCAGAATAATAATCAGGAAAAGAAACACACAGAACAACACAAATGTTATTTCACACAGAATGAAGATGCACAGCTTACCCGATTCTGGGAGTTGGAATCAGTGTCTTCACGGCACAATTTATCTCAGGAGGAACGAGCTTGTGAACAGAGCTTTGCAGAGAGTACTCGTCGCGATGATGAAGGTAGGTTCATAGTATCTATACCATTTAAAGAGCCACCTGAAGTTCTTGGAGACTCCTACTCAATAGCAAAGCAACGTTTTCTCTCCTTGGAACGCAGATTATCACGTGACTCTACATTTAAAAAGATGTACTTAGATTTCATGTCTGAGTATCAATCTCTGGGTCACATGACAGAAAATAAACAGCAAACAGAACAAAAGGTTAGTTATTACTTACCTCATCATGGAGTGATAAGAGAGGCGAGTACCACTACTAAGTTAAGAGTAGTCTTCTCTCAACAACAGGCAAGTCATTCAATGATATACAGATGGTTGGGCCAGTGGTTCAAAATGACCTGCTGTCCATACTACTCAGATTCAGACAACACAAATACGTAATCACAGGCGACATAGAAAAAATGTACAGAGCTATATTAGTAACACCATCACAACGTTCATTACAACAAATTTTGTTTAGATTCAGTCCTTCAGAACCAATAAAATCATACACACTCAATACTGTTACTTATGGTACGGCATCAGCGCCATACGTAGCCACTAAATGTTTAGTTTCCTTAGCAGAACAAACCTCAAATTCAGATGCCAAACAAGCTATTACTCGGGACTTCTATGTCGACAATCTACTCAGTGGAGGAGAGACAATCCCAGCAGTAATAGACTTATGTCAGAACATTAAAAGAACACTGAGTGCTGCTAATTTCAATCTGAGAAAATGGCAGTCGAACAGTTCAGAAATCTTGCAAGCTGTTTGCCTTAATTCAGAAACAGAAGTAAAACAAAAAACATTAGACTTAAATAATTCATTACCTAATAAAACGTAAGGCTTACATTGGGACTCCAGAGTAGATAACCTACTGTTTTGCATAAACATTGAGTTAAACAGAAAAATATTCACAAAAAGAGTGATATTATCATTAATCAGTCAAGTCTTTGATCCCTTAGGGCTGCTAGGGCCATGTACAGTTGAGGCAAAAATGCTCATGCAAACATTATGGCTCGACAAATGCAGCTGGGATGACGAAGTGTCTCTTGTTATCAAGACCAGATTTCAGGCCTTTGTTCAGTCACTTTCACACCTAAATTCAATACGCATACCACGCTGGGTTTGTTGTGAAAGTGCTGTTAAATTTGAATTACATATATTTACAGACGCCTCAGAACGTGCGTATGGTGCATGTGTGTATGTCAGAACAGTTGACACACAAGGTAAAGCCTGTGTCAGACTGCTAGCCTCCAAAAATAAGGTAGCACCTTTGAAACCAATAACTATACCTAAGCTAGAGCTGTGCGGAGCATTATTAGGTACAAGACTATGCACTAAAATCTTAAAACCACTAACAATAACATTTCATCAATGCTACTACTGGACTGATTCCATGGTTGCCCTGGGCTGGTTAAACACCGCAACTAGCCGCTTAAAAACCTTTGTACGTAACAGGGTAGGTGAAATTCAAGATACCACCTGTGGTTGCAAGTGGAACTACGTACCTTCTAAAGACAATCCCGCAGACCTAGTTTCTCGCGGAGTAAAGACTGTTGTCATCACTGAGTCAATGCTGTGGTGGCACGGACCAAACTTACTTCATCAGACACCCATCAACTTTCCTAAAATACCAGTTACGCAAACACAGGCACCTCTTCCAGAAACAACACTACACACAGTAGTTACAAACAATTTAAATGAAAACAGAATATTAAAACTTATTTATAATAAAAGTAACTATAATAAGTTAATCAGAATTGTAGCTTACATCAGAAGGTTCATTCAGAATTGTAGAATTCCTGGCAGCAGAAGCTCAGGTATTTTAACGTCGACAGAACTTCAATGTGCAAGAAACATAGTGTTAAATATTTCACAACGTGACATGTTCCCTGAGGAATATCATATTATTAAAACAGGCCAGTCTCTACACAAAAAACACAAATTAAATTCATTATCTAATTCCCATCCTAAACTCCCGGCCCCTTACTCCTTTGTCTACAGACCCTTCAGACCTCACCTGCCTTACGCCATCCCACTTCCTCATTGGACGAACCCTCACTTCAGTACCCCATCCATCAGTCACAGAAGTTAACATAAACAGACTGCAACGCTATGAGCGAATCGAAAAACTAAAACAACATTTTTGGATGAGGTTTTCTCATGACTACATTACTCTGCTACAGCACAAGACGAAATCACAATCAACAGGTGAAGACCTCAATCTGGGATCCTTGGTTCTCATCAGAGATCGGCACCAGCCTCCGCTTCTATGGCTGCTGGGACGAGTCGTCAAGCTGCATCCCGGACCAGACAGCACAAGCACAGTGGCAGACATCCGCACCTCTAAAGGTGTCATCCAGAGGGCATACAACAACATATGCCCTCTCCCGATCACAGCATCATCTTGAAGCAAGCTTCAACCCCGGGAGCCTGTTACGGCCCGGGCATTACCACAGGCCGCGGCACTATATTTTGCCGTGCGCTTGGAGCGCGCGACACTTGCGCGTTGCCATACACGCCGCAGCTGCTCGCGCCGCGCCGCCAGGGCGCCGCGCCACGCCAACCAGTCGCTGCCCGTGGACCGGAGCGAGTCTACGCCCGTCGCACGCGCCAGCAGCGAACACAAACAGACATCGCCAACAGCCTTCAGCCATTTTGTAATGTACATTATTAAATTGGAACAATCAGCATCAAGTCTTATAATTTCAAGCAACCTTCTGACCTCAAACACTACACAGCGCTAACAAAATTAATAATGGCTTCCGTGTAAGTATCAAACCCCATTTTGAGTTCATCTCAGGAACGCCATGCCTTGATTAACGATAAGTAGTATTTCCCTGGTACTTGTTCTCCGTCGCAGAAAATGTGATTGATTAAATATGGATTAGCTCTTCTTTTCAAAACCTTTTTGCTTTCATTTAGCTCGCAGCGCTCGACTTTAGAGGAGACTGGGCGTGTTTTAACAATATCATAATCTTGAGCGAAACTGTGCAAGTAAGTAGTCTCCAATTCTTTAGGCAGCTTAGAATAATGATCATCAACCCAAGACTAAAAAACTACTATTAGATAAATATCGGTGAAGGCAAGTTCTAGCATCATCATATCCGATTTAGATCTCTCTAAAAGACCAAAATTACTCTATGTGTACTACTGGAAGCAAAATATTATACATTAGAGGGGGGGAGCAGGAGATTTTTGTAAACTAAGTTATAGTGGTTGACATGATACCGAAATTATCTAGTTTATTAATGAGGAAGAAATGATAGAGAGAATCAAAGGCTTTGCTTAGGTCTAGAAGAATATTATATTTATCAAAGAAAGATAGAAGTCTTTTGTACAGAACTCATTCAAAGACCTTGAATAAAATTGGTATTAGTGCCACGGGCTGATAATTATTTTTGCAAAGATGTTATAACACATACATTAAATTTATTTGGAAAGCACCCTTGTGCTAGTGACATTAATAATGTAAAAGTGGTTCAGCAATGTATTGAGATATACGTTTTAAAATGTCTGTGGTACGTGAATGAGAATACGTTACGTGCGGTGGACACGCGTCTATAGTAAATGGACCTTACATATCGCCACTTCGGCGCCGTCATCTTGTTCTCATTAACGAGACGGTGACGGCGGGTTGGACAATCGGCCTAAGAATGTAATTGAATATGTCAAGCGATACTTTTTCAGAAATTTAAATAATTCAGTTCCGTTTTAGTATAATTGTTTTTTTGACATTATCCTAACCTAATGTGCCCTCTGCCCCACCTAGGGGACACAGGAACTTAAGTCAAGAACCTAATGTGGCTTCGGCTTTACTTTTGGATACTGATGATAATTTAATGTGGCCGATATAGTCTAAAGCCCGTATTAATAAACGTTACTCAGATCAAAACACGTACTTGATGCCAAGCTTAAGATCTTGTTCGTATTAATGAATGAGATTGAAGTTGAGCTCAAGTTACGGATTAGGTGTACGTCATCAGCTGAGTGTAGACTGATAAATAAACTTGACACTTAGTGACGTATTCGTTCACATCAAGTACTATCCGTGCGAGCTAACATGGCACCTGGCTGGAACGAATGACATATTTTAAAGTAATGAGTGCAAAAAAGGAGATGTTCGATTTTGTGCTAACACAATGACAGATGACAGGTATACGCTAACACGAATTAAAAAATAAAAAAAAATAGGAGGCTCATAAAAATACTAACAAACTAATATAAAGTAAAGAACTGCGGCTTAAAAAAAAATGATTTTTTTGGGTAGTTTTTACAAACTACTACGGTTACGTTACGTTACGTTTTACTTTTTTTTACGAAATACCTAGAAACAAAGTTGTAAAAAAATATTATGTGCACGCCTGAAAATATCTCTTTCTGCACATCCGCCATTTTGGTTAAACTTGTGCCGTATAATGTAATAGTGATGCTAACTTGCTTGCACTGTTTGGACAGGTCCACTCAAATCTGTGTGCTTCTCTCATCAAGAGATCCCTTTAGTTTACCTTCATGGTCCTCGCATATTTTGACCAATACAATATTGTATGGACTTTAAAAGAGACTTTCACCTCTGAGTTTGTTTCGGATGTTTCTTCTCAGAGTAGTCCAGCTAGGAAACACCGGCCCCATCGTCCGATTAAAAAAAAAAGAAAAAAAAAATGACGTGTAAAAGTGTAATTTATTACCTATTTACAAAAACAAATCATTTATTCATTTATTTATTCATTTAACGCTACTGGTAAGACGAGAGCGGAGCGCTGCGCGGGGTCGCGGGGAAAGGTTTGTTTTCGAGCCAGGTGCCATAATAGCTTGCACGGGTAGTACAGCGCAATGAGTAGCTAAATTAATAAATAAAAATAGTTTATTGTCTCAAAATTTACAGTAGTTGGTATTACTTAATGCACAGTCTTTGAGTAATTATTACAATAATAGTAGATTAGTAGCCAAGGGCTGTAAGGGATCAATTGCAGCCCGAGATATTTAGGCGCACGAGCGTAGCGAGGGCGCCTATAGTTCGAGGGTGCAATTGATGCTTACACCCGAGCTAACTACTTTGCTTTACATCTCGATTGTGAGGTAAGTATAAAAAAACCGGCATTACAAAAATAAAACATTTTATTAGTTAAAAGGCAAAATATTGCTAATTGCTGCTTCAGCTTCCATTTTCATTGAATCGGGAGTGCAGCTTATATCTTCATCACTTGCAGAATGTATGATTTTTTCCTTAAATAGCACGTAATTATAAAAAAAACCCAAAAGCAAACAATATTTAAAGTAAAAGTGTTTCCCGCCTTTTTTCATCTTTGTTTTATAATTATTTTTTTCAAGAACGATATTGAACTTCGTCGTTCGATATTTAAAATTGATGACTATTATACTCATACGAAGACAAGGCTGAATAGCGAAGCGACCTCTTTTGTTATTAGGCTGAATGCATTGTGTGCATTGCCAGCATGATGGTTAGATGTACGCGAACTTTTTGAAAGAGTGAAGAGTTTTTTTTTTAATTACTTACCGCCCTAGGGCGTTTCTAGCTACATTAATACCCTAGAGCGCTAATTGGTTACCTACAAGCCCCATTTGGGGGTAATAAGGACCTACTTACCGAACATGAGAGATGTAAATACTGTTACTTGATCCCGAACTAGGCCAGAAGCCTGTATCTTGGGAGGCAGTGTTCAGTCGCTCAAAAGGTACATGAGTACTGTTTGTACAAGGTCGCTATTTACTTAATTTGTCTTTATTCTGGTAAAACGATATTATTATTAAATTATTAAATATTATTGTGCTTGGGTGGTGGTGGTGTGTGTGTATTTGTGTGTGTGTGTTTGTTTGTGTGTGTGTGTGTGTGATGTGTATGTGTGTGTATGATAGATTTTATTTAGTTTTACGTTAGGTGTATTTTTGGTCTTGCTCAACCCGCTAGGAGATGATTCTACCCATGAAAACAAACAAGTTTTATTATGGAACTAACTCTGAAATCGAAAAAAAATATCAGCTGTTTCATACATTATGGTCCGGAGGGCATTGAACTTTTCTTAGAAACAGCTGATATTTTTTTCGCGCATGTTGTTTGTTATCATGAGTAAAATTAATCATCTGCTAGCGGGTTGAGCAAGACCAAAAACACACCTAGTATAAAAACCACAAAATGTATTTTTATGACGTCAATTACTTAACATAGTCATTCATAAGGAGTAAATGCTTCAAACAAATATGATTAATTAAATTAGAGGAAAACCATGAAATTTTACCGTTTGAAATCAAAGGACGAATTGAACCGTCAAAATATCGTTTAAATAAAATATAATTCTTAAGATTTATGGTTTTTCTTTAATTTAATTAACCATGTTTGTTAGAGAGATTTTATGCTTATAAATAGCCCTAACATTTGAGACCATAAAATACAAAATGTTACTTATTTGGATTTTAGTCGATTCGAATCCCGGGAGTGGAAAGTGAATTTTCAAAAATCTTTGAATGCAGTTTTAATTCTTTTTAAAAATAAATAAATTTTATCTTTCAGAAAAAAAAATCGACCTAAACGATTTAAAGTAGTTTTCTTCCAGGATCCATTCCAAGCTCTGCTTAGCTTGGGATCAGATAGCCGTGTGTAAGATGTCCCAGGATAGTTATATTTTATTTATTTATTATTAAAACTTTCCATCCTGTATATATGTATTGTAATGCATAATAATGATTTTAAATTGTTATGAATCATCTAATTTGTTTCTTTTGAAGATTTTAAATTATGATTATAATATAACTTATTACTTGTTATCTTCTTGTAACTAAGGAATAATAAGGTGTTATTATTATTATTATTATAACACGTGGCTTATTGGACGATTCTCACGAATTTAACTCGCACAAAATGTGCGAATCACAAAGTTCATTTATTGGCGTGCGAATCGACACCTTCACAAATTTGTAGTAGGCTATTCGCACACATATTGATTTTTTATAAAATGCAGTTTAGATAAAGTACACTTGAGTACAGAAGTAGTAAGGTCAAATGTGTTTTACTCGTAATAGATAGAAAATAAAAACACAATCTACCCTCAACATGGTCTAAGGATATTTCAATTAAACTTAAATAACTAAAATTCTATTAAGTTTTTGTTAAGACACCTACACATTAAAATAAACCTTGTTTAATAGCCTATCTAATCTGATAATAAACTTTTAGATAAAAATAATTAATAAAAACTTAGAAGAAGAGGAAAACTCAGACCAATCTTAACTTTATATTTAAAACATCAAAACCTAAACAAAACAACAATTTTTTTATAAGAATTGTTGAAAACTTAAAATTAATAATCCGTGAATTCACCTAAGACTCTCCTGAAACATCTGCAGCGGTTTTGCATACTCGCGCTACCCAAATTGCGGTTTCTGAAGCCATGAGGACCAGTCAGAGCGTTATATTCTGGCTTTAGTCACGTTTTCATGTCACGAGGGAAGTGATGAAACGGCACCGAGTACCTCAACGCATTACAACACATTTACAGGACCGATTCATAGTAAATGCTGTACGAAGTCACCGAAATGTTTTATTTAAACTTCGATTATTTTAGTTTTATTTCAGTGATGGCTGAAACACGACTGTACTTAATTTCTTTATTCCTCAAAATGAAATGTGTGCAAATACACACATCAAAAGTGTCTAGGGATATTTCTATTAAACCTAAACAACTAAAATTCTATTAACTTTTTGTTAAGAAAACTACACATTAAAATAAACCTTGTTTAATAGTCTATCTAATCTGATAATAAACTTTTAGATAAAGTTAAATTAAAAAAAAACTTAGAAGAAGAGGAAAAACTCAGACAAAATTTCAATCTAAACTTTATTTTTGAAACATCAAAACCTAAACAAAACAACTATTTTTTTTATAAAAATTGTTGGAAACTTAAAATTAATAATCCGTGGATCTTCCTAAGACTCTCCTGACACATCTGCAGCGGTTCTGTATACTCAAAACAAGGGTGTCAATATCCTGTTGTGGAATACTGTCCCAAATTGCGGTTTCTGAAGCCATGAGGACCAGTCAGAGCGTTATATCCCGGCTTTGGTCACGTTATCGTGTCACGGGGGAAGTGGTGGAACGGCACCGAGGACCTCAACGCATCAAACACATGTACAGGACCGATTCATAGTAAATGCTGCACGAAGTCAACCAAATGTAACGGCAATGCAATTGGTTCAAAGGCTACAGAGAGAATATGGTTGGCTGGTAAGCGGTCAAACTTTGAGAAGACGACTGCATGAAGTCAACCTCCGTACTCGTAGGCCACTTTGGGTACCAGCGCTAAGGAGAGGCAATCGATGAAGAAGATTACAATGGGCTATTGCACACGAAAACTGGAACCATTCTCAATGGTCACTTGTGCTTTTCACTGATGAATCCAGGTTGGAATTTCATCCTGATTCGCCAAGAGTACGCGTTTGGAGAGAACCTGGACGTTGGAATCGACTGCAGCACCTACAACAAGTTCATGCATATCCAGGCACGATTATGGTTTGGGCAGGAATTCGTCTCGGCGGTAGAACGGACCTCGTAACTTTATCTAAATGTTTATTATCAGATTAGATAGGCTATTAAACAAGGTTTATTTTAATGTGTAGGTGTCCTAACAAAAAGTTAATAGAATTTTAGTTGTTTAGGTTTAATTGAAATATCCCTAGACACTTTTGATGTGTGTAGTCTACTACATATTTTTGAAGGTGTCGATTCGCACGCCAATAAATGAACTTTGTGCGAATCTACTACAGAAAAATTATATTTTTTTAAAGGAGTCGATTCGCACGTTTTGTGCGGGTTAAATTCGTGCGAATCGTCCAATAAGCCTAAGGCTGAGGCTACATTAGGCCGCAACGCGACCTGCGACACATGAGCGATTAAAACAAGTAAATGAATGCTCACGTATATGGCTACACCGTACATGAAATATTACTACCGATCTTTGATTTCTTTATGCGATAGGAACAACATTACTGAAATCACGGCATTGGCTACATCAACATATGAGCGAAATCGAAGCGAATTTATTAGGAAATTTCTCACTTGCACGACTAGTTCAATAGTGCTGCTAAATATGCGTGTGGCTACATTATGCGTATAGTAAACCGCGATGGATAGTAAGCCGCATGAATCGCTCTTGCTAATTCGTTGTTGTGCATGTGTACTGTAGCCACGTCATCGCCGAATATACGCCGGAATTTCGCTTGTAATGTAGCCATACCATGTTTTTCTCGTTTCGCTCTTCCAGTCGCATCGCAAATCGCTCCCTACTGTAGCCTCAGCCTAAAACGTATTGCGTTTGCGAAGGTACAAGAATTTCCGTGACCCTGGAACATAAAGGGCAATCGAAGGAACATGAGTGGGTTTTAGCAGGCGTCCGTCACTCGCTCAAGGCCACGCGTTTTATACCTACCGCTTCGCGTACCGTCGACGGTACAACGAACACCGGGCTGTTGCGCGCCCGCCTGAGTGCTCGCGCGTCAGTTTCCCAATTCTCCTGTTTCCCTTTTGATTATTTATTAAAATTATTCACGCGGTTTTGGATATTTTCGACACTAAAATATAATAATAAGGAATTCAAGGAACGAAAAATATGCATCAGTCAATTTATTAAATTAAAATATATTTGATCAACAAATAAAAAAATAATCTTTTTTCTAAAACATTCGTTTTATTACCATTATCATCATACCTATAACCATAGCACACACGCACACACGTTATGGAAGCCATACACGCTAGGGTTTGCATGATGGTTATAACTCTGCATGCAAAACCGACAAGCATAACCGAGTTTCATACTACACATACACGTTAGGTTTTGCATGCACCGTCTTGCCATGAACTCTTAGTTGACTGACCACCTAGTACGTGACGGGGTGTGTAGGGCGCCAATACCAAACTATTATGGACGACGACGATGTGTTAGCTGTACTTGGCCTTACACTTGTTCTGCAGAACAGAAAAAGAAAAAGAGTTCGCACTGAATGAAGTTCCAACTGCGATAGATACAATTGCATGCACTTGCACGCTTATTATCATGACACTCATTACATTCATTAATTGACCTCATATGACCCTCGTTCACCTCACATGGCACTTATTCACCTCACATGTCAATCATTCATCTCACATAAAAACTTTTTCCAAAAAAAAGATAACCGACTTCAAAAACGAAAAGCTCAAAAAAAAAATAACTATTTCGGAAGTCGGTGGCTTCTCTTCTGCCGGTCGAATTGTGTTGCCTTGCCACCGACTTCCGAAATAGCTATTTTTGATCTATTCGTTTTTGAAGTCGGTTATCTTTTTTTTGGAAAAAGTTTTTTATTTTTTACTTTTTAGTTAGAGTCCCAACTACGTTTTAGAGTAAGTTTAAAAAAAAATTTACGTTTTTCTATAAAAAATTGAGGAGTTCCCTCGATTTCGGCATGATACCATCATCAGATTCTGGACCTGATGGCAATGGGACCATTTGGGAAGTCTACCCTTTCAAACAAAAAAGAATTGTTCAAATCGGTTGGCAAACGACGGAGATATGTGCGAACAAACATAAAAAAAAAACATACAAACATTCGAATTAAGAACCTCCTCCTTTTTTTTGAAGTCGGTTAAAAACTGCGAACTGTGGCAGGCAAGCTCGCCGGACGCCACACACGCTCGGTTATGCTCGCGCGCAAACATAACCGAGCGGCATAAAATATCAATTTTGATATTTGCTCGGTTGCATGTACATGCACCGATAACTGTACAGTTTAATCACATACACGCTAGGGCTTGCCTGTCGGTTATGCATGCACGGCTAAAACCATCATGCAAAACCTAGCGTGTATGGCCTCCATAATGGAGGCCATACACGCTAGGTTTTGCATGATCGGTGCATCGGTTATCGGTGCATGTACATGCAACCGAGCAAATATCAAAATTGATATTTTATGCCGCTCGGTTATGTTTGCGCGCGAGCATAACCGAGCGTGTGTGGCGTCCGGCGAGCTTGCCTGCCACAGTTCGCAGTTTTTATGTGAGATGAATGATTGACATGTGAGGTGAATAAGTGCCATGTGAGGTGAACGAGGGTCATATGAGGTTAATTAATGAATGTAATGAGTGTCATGATAATAAGCGTGCAAGTGCATGCAATTGTATCTATCGCAGTTGGAACTTCATTCAGTGCGAACTCTTTTTCTTTTTCAGTTCTGCAGAACAAGACAAGTGTAAGGCCAAGTACAGCTAACACATCGTCGTCGTCCATAATAGTTTGGTATTGGCGTCCTACACACCCCGTCACGTACTAGGTGGTCAGTCAACTAAGAGTTCATGGCAAGACGGTGCATGCAAAACCTTACGTGTATGTGTAGTATGAAACTCGGTTATGCTTGTCGGTTTTGCATGCAGAGTTATAACCATCATGCAAACCCTAGCGTGTATGGCCTCCATTAGTCGCGCGGTGGGCAAAAGAATCTCAACTGTCTTTGTGCGTACTTATGGTACATTTCTCCTTGCTGCAAACAGCTGGTATTATTATTATGATTTTGTAGGCTATTATAGCGTAGGTATTTTCGTTTTTGTATTGGAGTGAAGTATCTGTTACGTAGTAACTATTTATTAATCTGTGGTTTTAGTCAGTAAGAGTCTGACACGCCGCACTCAGGACGGGAGCAGTCATGGGATGATTTCCCACTCACAAAAAAAAATGGTACAAGAATAGGAAATCAATATTATTCATTTTATATACTTTTACTCGTGCTTGTACTTGTTATTCTAAAGACTATAAATATACATCTTTATGATCACGGACCGGTTTAGTTTCCTTTTTTTTTCTAACAGGCATTTAAATTTCTAAGTAGCGTATGTTATTTAAAGGCAGTATATAATTAAAGTAATTTCACTTAGTATTTGCTTGCGGGGCAAATAAAGTGTTTATGATAAAGTAAATTCAAGGCACGTAAGTGACACCAACTATTTTGTTATTTTATGCCCGTTTTAAACTAAGTATGTATAGGCCTAAAAGTAATGTGCTAACATTCCAAAAATATTTCATATTTCAATAATTTAACTTAGGGCCGATTTTTCAATCGCCAGATAACTTTTATCTGAAGAGTATGTTTGACGTTTTGACAGCTTTTGTATAGAAAATATGTCAAACTGCCATATTTATTCCTCAGATAGAAGTTAACTGATGATTGAAATATCAGCCCTTGAACATTTTAACAGTGTTTGGATTGGATAACTAGATCCAACCTACATTTATATTATTGGAACCTGAAAGCCTGGTCCACCATTTTACCTGCACACTCATACTCTTTATTCTGCCCAAGTCCCATTTTACTGGGGGTCGAACACATTTTTCTTCTTTTACGTTATCCATTCAACGTTAACATAACTCACTCTTTTTTAAATTATTCTTCACAAAATCCTGATTTAATCACTGTCACTATCACTCACTCGTTTTCATGTCATTCTTCACACAGTCCATCCAAAAAAACCCTTCTCTTCACATTTATTTATTTATCCCATCTTACATTACATGCTTTTTTTGTGCCCCAATGCGATAGTGTACTTATATAATTATTCCTATTCCTAAACTTATCAACACACTTATCACATGCTAAAATGGAAATGTAACGATTTCATTTCAACTTTCTGTCACTATTGGACTTTCTCTAATATACCTATTTATTATTAATCGAAACCGTTTATCTTGTGAACCATATTTTTAAACTTTTCTGTAACAGGCACTGCTTGAAGTCTTCCTCAAGTATACGGATTTCTCAATCTATCAATTTAATCAAATCTCTATCACTGTCTATCATTTCCAAATTTTCGAGTCCGCTACATTCAGGATCCTGTGTTGTACTAATACATTTTTTTGAAAAAATAACACTGTCTGTATTTCATCGAAACATGTATTTCTTCTATTATAATAATTTTCTGTTAATACTTCAACTTTATACTTTACACTTAACCGGGATTTAACGCGCACGTACCTTTCTTGTTTTCTGCTTGACGTTTCAGCTGAGTTTCATCTGTCATGGTCACAAGCAGACTGTCGCCGATTCTACTCCGTAGATGAGGTAGATTAATTTTCATCTAGCCTCGATGTTGACGAAAATGACGAATGTCCACTAAGAAGCCGCGAACATACTACACTCAAGGCCTACGCAAACCGGGACGGCATGGCAAGGGATTTTGCCGTGAGTCACCGCACACTGGCCGTTTAGATACCGCGGCATTCCAGCACTTTACAACGGCATGCCACGGCGTGCCGCGGCACGACAAAGCACGCCTCAGCGACTCCGTCTGCCCGATACACTTTTAGCCTTTAGTTGCGTTTGATCGAGTGTTTGTGTGCCTCGGTTTTAAAATGAGTTGCCGTCGAAGTCCGTGGCATGCCGTTGCCTACCGCAGTAAAGATAAAGATAGAGATAAATTTATTTGCATGTCAAAGATAAATTTATCAGTATGTCACGGCATCCCGCCACGGGAGCCTGTAGCGCGTCTTTTAGTGCCGTACGATAAAATCCCTTTCAATGCCAAGGCATCATTTTAAAGCATAGCAATTTATGTCGTATTTCTATGACAGTATCGCAATGTTGAATTTTTGCGATCAGTGGATTCCATATGGCCGACAGTTTTAATCCTTCTACCCGATTAAAATTCTTGTGTTTCTTAATCTCAATCACTTCACGCACTTGAACTTTTGAGTAAAAATGGCGATCTTGAGTGGAAATGATGGATTTGTGGTAGATGGAATTCGATCCAACGATTGCTGCCTGCTTCCAGTATGTGTTCTACAATCGCAGATTTATTCGTCTGACGATTTTTTACAGCCGTGATATGCTCTTTGAGCCTTTCAGCGATAGTAGGAGCTACAACTGCAACCATTCTTGTAAACACCTGGTGTCTGCAACGGTGTACCGACTAGGTTCGTAACTTTTGCCCCCGGCGTATATAATAGTGTGGCAGTCTGTTTGTGATCATGGCAGGTGTAACCCTGCCGAAACGTCAAACAAAAAACAAAAAAGGTACGTGCGCGTGAAATCCCGTTTAACAGTAAAGTATGAATATGCAACGCGAAAGTATAAAGTATAATACTTAAACCTATTTCAGTACAGCACCATGAATACGGCGGCCGCAATAAGTCGGCTCGAACAAATGCAGGGCCTTTTTAGCGCCTTGGCAGTACTTAACATAAGTAGTAACTTGTTTCCTGGTGAACCGAACTTTGCTGGTAAAAACATTTTTTTTTTTCAATTAACCTAAAATCTGGACCAATGAGCTAGTTGATTAAGGCTCCAAAATACCGATTATGTAATTCAATCAAAACTTTGCCTTTGTTTGACAATATTTCAGCTACACAGAAATTATTTTTTCCTCCGAAAGCTTCAATGATCCTGAATGCTATAAAGCGAAGTAATGACGATCTGAGCTAAAGCGAGTAAAATATTATAATGCAAGTAGCATGCATGTTGTAGCGTCAAAGCCACACATTTTTGATGAGGGATTCTGAAAAAAAGTATTATTAAGGCTTCTGTTCGTAAAGCGTTTTCAAATACCTACATACAGTATATTTTTCTGATGATTTTATACATGTCTTTTTTGCTACGCATGTCATGTATGGAAATAGTTTGGAATCACGAAATTGAAAAGTATACAATATCATGACTAAAGTATTTTTTGCATCTTTTGCACTCATGTATTTAAAATTAGGATTGTGAAAACAGAAACTGATATCCCAGGTAAGTCCTAGACAATACTTATCAACTATAAACTGACTATTTCTGGTTTTCAGAATGTGACACGTTTGATTACATAGTGGTCGGAGGTGGCAGTTCTGGTGTAGTAGTAGGAGCCCGGCTTGTTGAAGCAAACTATAAAACACTCATAATAGAAGCTGGTGGAAATCCTGATCTGGAGACTCAAGTAAAGGCTTCAATTATTCTCAAAAATATTATAAAGTAAATTTCTACTGCGATAGGAATTAACATCATAATTAATACTTTCCAGTATCCCGGCTTGGTAACTATCTTGCCACATTCCCGTATGGACTGGAACTTTACTGTAGACATCCACAGTACCGGATTCCGGTGCCAGAATTCGAATAGTATGTTAACAAGCGGAAGAGTGCTTGGAGGATCGGGAGCTACCAACTACATGATATCTACCCGCGGATTTCCTTCTGACTACGAAAAAATATCCAAAATTGCAAAAGATCCTTCTTGGAACTGGGAAAGCATGCTCAAATATTTCAAAAAAAGTGAAAAATTAGAATCCCGTAAAGTCCTCAAATCAACGTACGGAAAATACCACAGTGCTGATGGTAAGATAGGGGTGACAAAACAAGAGGATCCAATCTTTAAAAAATATTTAAGAGGATTTAAACAAGCTGGAGAGCATGTAGTAGTAGACAATATCGGTGCTGGAATACTAGGATATTCTTCAGCTCTACTTCGAATATATGATGGAACTCGTACCGAGGGCGCATGTTCTTACTTATCTCCACTAAAAAATAACTCTAACTTGTATATAACTAGACATAGTTTGGCGACAAAAATAATTTTTGACAAAAACAAAAATGCTGTTGGCGTTGAATTTATTAAAGACGGCAAGACCATCACAGTAAAAGCAAGAAAAGAAGTTATTGTTACTACTGGACCTATCAAGTCACCACAACTCTTAATGCTGTCAGGAATCGGTCCTAAAAAAGAATTGAAGAAGATGAATATCAAAGTAATATCTGACCTCCCTGTAGGGAAAAATTTACAAAATAACGCAGCGGCATTATTAGTCTTTGGAACTAACATAGCAATTGATCCTAACATGCAACGTGATGTGCACGATTACCCTACAAAATTAATAATTGGCCATTCAGCTCTTAATAAATCTAGCAACACTCCAGAATATATGACCCTAAATAACATTGTGAACGATACTGAATTCTTTCTGACATTTTGTGGATTTACTATAGGAATAAAGAACGAAATATGCGACAAACTATACTCATTAGGTAAACATCATCAGATGTTAGTGACAGTAGTAATAAATCCGAATACAAAATCTCGTGGAATTATCGAACTAAAAAGTACAGATCCTAATGACCAGGCAAAGATTGATAATCGCTACTTTTCGGAACGCGACGATTTAGAACAGTTAGTGGATTATATTATGCATTATATTAAAATTGAATCGGCTCCACATTTCAAAAGTATAGGTTTGAAATTTTTGAAAGGAGCAAAGACATGTGATAAGCATACATTTGGATCAAGGGCTTATTGGAGATGTTACATTTTATGTATGACGACTTCTTTGTCGAACAGATGTGGAAGTTGTTCTATAGGATCCGTGGTCGACAGTAAGTTGAAAGTAATAGGAGTAAACCGACTTCGAGTGGCCGATGCCAGTGTTATACCCAGCACAATAGCAGGTCCGGGCTATGATTCAGTGGTAGCCGTTGGGGAAAAAGTTGCTGAGATGATTGTTAAAAAAATGTAGCCATCTCTCATATATTTCTTTAATTATGTCCTGATGGAGAAACAATAAATTGAGTATAGTATTTCGATAGCACTGTTTTATTTCTGTATTTAGAGAGGATTCCTAAATAATTGTCTATTCTTTTGCCTGTTGGTTGTACTATGCTGTTATAATATACATACATCAACATGGTCTAGGGATATTTCAATTAAACCTAAATAACTAAAATTCTATTAACTTTTTGTTAAGACACCCGCCCGGTTAAGATGCCTGTAATCTTGCCCCACAGACAGCAAATGGGACAAAATTTTCAGCTAATGCACGACATTGCCCGTCCACGTACAGCTCGTATCGTTGCAAGTTGGTTACAACAGCATGATATCCAAGCTTTAGACTGGCCTACAAAATCCCCTGACTTAAATCCATACATCCTGCAATATGCCTGGGATATGCTTCAGAGAAGAGCTCTTAGGAATTTCTCTAAAGATATTGTGCATGAAAACCAGTTTTTCTTGCATCTTAGCAGGACTTGGGACAGTATTCCACAACAGGATATTGACACCCTTGTTTTGAGTATGCAGAACCGCTGCAGATGTGCCAAGAGAGTCTTGGGTGGATTCACGGACTATTAATATTAAGAAGTCAACAATTTTTATTAAAAAAAAAGATGTTTTGTTTAGGTTTTGATGTTTAAAAAATAAAGTTAAGATTGAACAGATTAGATAGGCTATTAAACAAAATCTATTTTAACGTGTAGGTGTCTCAACAAAAAGTTAATAGAATTTTAGTTACCATGTTGATGTATAAGTGTTAGCAAACCGTCTGTTGTTTTCTGGTCAGTGTCAGATTGGTCACAGTATTCAAGATACTCTATGGTACTCATCACCAATAAAATAATAGTACACATATAGTAAAATGAGTGCCGTAAGATGAAATATATTTACAGTGGTGTAAGGATATTTAGTTATATCATTATGGTTTTGGGTGATTAGATATCCTGACTAAAAGGCGATAAATAATAGTCTTTTCTGAATGTTTACTATTTCTATTTGTACATTGTGTGCGTTTCGGCGCCGTCATCTCGTTTTCGGTGACGGTGACGATGGCGGAGGTAATGGATAAACGGCCTAAGTCTTAAAAGTATACAAAAACTTAGTTAAAATTGATATAAATATACGTCTAATTTATTCATTGTGAAGTTTATTCCTAATTATTATAGAACTTATTACTCGTTGTCTGTTAGTCACCCAAAAATAATAATATATTATTATTCTCACTATAGAGCGCGTATACAACGTGTATTCTTAGTCTGAAAAAACTGGCTAGGAGATGATTTTTCCCATAAAAACAAACAACTTTTACTATGAAATTAACTCTGGAATCGCGAAATAAATGTCAGTTGTTTGTAACAAAAGTTCAATGCCTAAGGCCGTATACAAGCTGGAAACTTATAAGCGATTACTGGTCCGTTCTACACAAAATTTCAAAGCATTTATTTCACTTAGACCATTTACAGGTACTTATGAATTGTCAAAGAGTCGGTAGGTTAGTCAGAAAAGAAAAGTGACGCTAATTGCCTGTTCCAAAACGTAGATCTCTATGGAGAAGGACAGACAAGAAACTCCACGGGCACTCTTTTAAAAAATATCATGTTTTACAAAATCTTGGTTACATTTTCTTTTTGTTGCTTCTACATGTGAAAACAATGTACTTAAGTATGTAACAAAATAAACAAATACAAAATTAAAATAAAAAGTCATGGCAGTTAAGAGATGACCCATCTCAACTGATAGCGCCCGTTTACGAGCATGACGCGTGGCATCAGCACCATTCAGCTCAACCATTTTGAAGGGAACCGAATGATCCAACGCACTTGCCACCATCAACGAGACTTTTTGAGCGAGCATGGCAATGCTCCTAACCGCCATTTGTGTCAGTAGAAAACTATCGTAATAAATCACTGCATCGTACTCACATTTACAAAAATTCAGATATGAATCTTAATTACACAAACCAAAGTTTTGTACTGTAAATAAATGTAAATTTAATTACCTATAAAAAATAATAATAACGATTTTGAATATTCATGTCAAAAATTAAGGGGACAAGAAACATTTTCTATCTTCCGATGATTAAAATTTCTAATTTGTGAGCTTATGTGGAGCAGGACCAGCATTTAGCCAAGCATGTTTGTCATTGATATAATCTTTTAACTTATAATAAATAAGCTTGATTACATAGCGTGCGTTTAATGCATGTTTTAATTTTTTTCTCATTTAGTTGGAGAATTTCGAGTGGTATTTTATTATAACATTTTAACACTATACCCCATAAAAGAAGTGTGGACTTTTGACAATCTAAAACTCGGTTGATCCAATTTATTCTTATTTCTGGTATTAAAACAAAGGAAGCAGGTTGAAGCAGACTAAGCAAAATGTCGGAATGATTTGCTTGCAGTTGTTTATTAATTTAAAATGGCAGCGCCCAGCGCTGACCATAGCGCGTGTTGAAGCTTATCGAAACTTGTCGGCACCGTTCAGTACTTATCGGCGCGCGTTCCCATATTTTTCTGCGCGGGTTTCCAGCGCTGTCAAGCGCCGGTAAGTGCTTATAAGTTTCCAGTTTTCTTTCTGTATACGGTCTTAAAGTATGAAAGAGCTGATATTTATTTCGAGATTTCCAAATCCGTAATAAAGTTTTTATGGGTGGAATCATTTTTTTTTTGGTGACTGGGAAATCATCCAATGACTGCTCCCGCTCTGGGTGCGGCGGGAGGGCATGTCAGACTCTTACTGACTAAAACCCACTCATGTTCCTTCGATTGCCCTTTATGTTCCAGGGTCACGGTAACTATTATAAACATTCCGCAACCCCAGCAGGCGTTGGCCCTGTTGGGCCCCTTCCTGTGCCGGCTCCTCCTCTTTGAGGCGTGCGTGGAATACTAACGCGCCGTCGACGCGGTCCTGGTCCTAGCCGGGCGGCGAGCTACCCATCGCTCGCCATCCGCAGAACCGCGCCTACGGTGGCCGGTAGTCGTCTTGTGACTCTCGACGTCTTCACCTGGGTCTTAGTCCGGGGCGAGAGGCTCGTCGTAGCCTCTCGCGCGCCGCCGCTTCCTTCACCAGCATAACTGCTTCGCAGAAGGAGGCGACGGCATCCCATTCCGTATGGGTAGAATCATCTCCTACCGAGTTTTTCAAGGCTTAAAATACACGTTGTATGTGTTGTTCTGCGGTAACACAAGACTAGGAAAGTAATATTATACATTTCATTGACTTTTTGGTTCTAGTTTTACTAAATACAATAAATATACATAGCAATCTTTATGATTCCAGACCGGTTTTCTTTTTTTATGTTTTTTTTTTTTCAAATAGTCATGACAGACTTAAATTCTTATGTAGAGTATGGTATATAAGTGCAGTTTATATGCAATTAAAGTAATTTCATTTAGTATCTGTCTGCGGGGAAGTAAAGTGCAGATAAATTTCCTATATTTAAAACACGTAAGTGGCGCCTATTATTTTTAAACACCGCTTTAAACTAAATATGTATAGGGGCTAATATCATGTTACCCTTTTAAAAACATGTTTATTTCTTTAACTTCAATTAACATTAAATATCTTTATTGAATGTACATACGTATCACATTTCAACTTTTTTGGAAAACTGGAGGCGAACTAACATTTATGGTTTCAAAGCCTAAAAGTCACCAGGCTACCTATAAACCCGTATTCTGTCGCCCATCCTTATATCATTTCACTTGAGGTCGACGCAACCCATTTTTTTTATTTTACGTAATCCTACCAAATGTCATGTTATCATTCACTGCTTTCTCGTTCATCTTATTCTTCACACAATTCATCTATTGAAACTGACCTCTTCACATGCTAAAGAATAGCGATTTCTTGTCAACTTTTCTGTCACTGCCGTCACTATTTGACTTTGTATTTATTTCTAATAGAAACCGATTATCTTGTAAACTACTTTCAACTTTAGTGTAACAGGCAGTACTTTCAGACTTCCTCTAATGTTCTAAACTCACATTATCTATTTTATTTAATTAATCACTGTCTATAACCATTTCAAAATTTTCGTGTCCGCTTTTCGAATCCTGTGTTGTGCTAATAATATTATTTATTAAAATAACACTACCTGCCTGCATTTAATCTAAATAGTTATGTCTTTCTTAAAAAAAAACCAGGAAATGCTTTCAGACTTTCTCTAATATACAGATTTCTCACTTTATCTTCAGTCAGTTAGTCTCTCTACGTATCAATCTTAACATTCTTGTGTCTTGTATGTGTCCTGCTTTACATAAGAGCCTGTATTGTACTAATAATATTATTTGCTAAAATATCTCTCTCTCTCTGTCTGTCTTTATTCTAAATATTCTAAGCCTCGACTTGTTCTCCTTTATTGTGATTCTGTTATAATTATTTATTGTCATTATTCCATCTTTTTCCAGCACAGCACTATGGAAACGGAGGCCGCAATAGGTCGGGTAGAACAACTGCAAGGCCTTTTCAGCGCCTTAGCCGTACTTAATATAAGTAGCAACTTGTTTCCTGGTGAACCGAACTTTGATGGTAAAAACATTTTTTTAAACGTTGTTATATATAAATTTTTTCGATAGAAAGCTGCAATAACCGTGAGTGTATAAAACGCAGTACGCAAAAGCGAGTAAATAAATATAATGCTCGTTGCATGCATGTTGAAGCGTCAAATCCACCCACTTCAGATATAAAATGAGGAATTCTGTCAAAAATCGTTCATTTCTTGTTTGAAAAAAATGTTAGATTACCTTATCGACAAAAAATGTATTATATGATAGAACTTCAATGTTGACGTTCTTGTTAAAAAAAACTCTACTGAGTTTTTTAGTACATTGACAAGTTATAACTTAAGGTACCTTGTGAAAACTCCGATTTTATTTCGAAATAACTCACTGTCGTGCTTAGATAACATAATAACAAATCTTTTTAGTGACTACACTTAGACAAAAAGGGAATTCTTTCCTGATTCATTCGACGATGTGCCGATATCGATTATAAAGAATGTAGAGAGATTAGCTTCTTCTGATTAGTTGAAATTGACCAAGTTGATTCCAATACTTATAAAGGACTCTAAGACGGATCCGAGAAATCATCTTAAAACTCTTTGGAAAAATATTAAAACTATACTGATGATACATCAGATATTAACAAAATCATCAATCTAAAACGATTTGGATATCAGAAAGACGTTGGAACCTTGGACGTTATGAACACTTTAATAAATGACATAGATATTAAATAAATGGTAAGATGAAAGTAGCTGGTCTAATTTTTGACCTCAGTTCCGCTTTCGACACAGTAGATTAAAAAATACTACTTACTAAACTCGAGCACTATTGCAAGATATTACAACCTACGACATCTTACTTACAAACAGACGTAGGTATGTAAACGAGAATAATCACGAAATAACCATACTAGTAAAAAATTACATATGTAAAGCGTGGTGTGCCTCAAGGCTCAATTTTAGGACCTATACTTTGTATTATTTTTACAAAAGACTTACTTAAACATCATGAATAAAACTCAGTCAGACGAGAAACTTGTTGTTTTCGCAGATGACACAAACCTAACAAATGGGGCAAAAGATATAAAAAAAATATATTTAATAAAAAATTATAATTATAGAAAAAAGTGCAAATAGTTTACTGTCAATGATTTACATTGGTTTTGCATGTATTACGCTAAAATACAGGCAAAACTAACTTGATATTCTTTATTTAAGACTATAATAATAATAATATAAGCCTTTATTCAGACAAAAAAACAGTTTTACAAAAAATGTTAAATTAGTGACTCTGTTGAGTCATTGATACCGACAATTTCGTCTGTTTGCCCAGCTTTGGCAAAGGTTTCCTCTATCTCTTTCCATTCGGTTCTGTTTAGTGCTTTTCTTGTCCATGTTTTTCTTACTATTGCCTTTAATTTATTTAAGGAAGATTACGACACTTCAAATCGATAGATGTAATAATTATAAAAGTAAGTTAAAATACACAAGTTAATTCTTAAGAATTAATAAAGTTTCGCTTTTAAATTAGAAACCGGAGCTAACTGTTATTGAATCATCTACATCAGCATGTTACTCACTCCTAAACCAACCTTAGGGATAAATTGGACTTAAAACATTTTAAGGCTGTATATACGTTAGTCTAGGTTAAGGTATAGCCTTATGCTCTGAGGAAATAGTAACAATTATAAATGGGAGAGAGCATTCATCCTGCAGAATAGCGCTATAAAAACTATGATCAAAATTGCAGAACATTTGTCATGCAGAGATTACTTTATAAAATAAAGAAAATTACATTCCTTAGCTTACGTATGTATGTTAGTTCTGTTTAGTTACTTTGCTAAGTAATTTTACACGAGTTTGAATCACAAGAAGTACGTGAAATTAGAGAGAGTACGCGAAGAAACATTTTTAAGCAAAGGATAGCACCAAAATTTAACATAGTTCCAAATATCAAGCGATGGAAATATTTAATAATAAGTTGCCTTCTGAACTAAAGATCCGCATTTAAAACACCCACTTGTTTAAAACAAAACAAAAAAAAAAATCAAAACTAATGACACAATAATTAATCATCAATTATTTTATTTTTAAATAATCATTCTAAAAACTGTCTGATATTTAATTGAAAACTGTTTAACATTAGATTATAAATCTGTTTTGTATATTCAACACATTATAACAATTATTTTATGTATAAAAATATAGTCCTTTTTTAATTCTGATTGTGAAAATAGTAACCACTATCACAGGTAAGTCCTACATGATACTAATTAACTATAAATTGACTATTCTTGGTTTTCAGAATGTGACATATTTGATTACATAGTGGTCGGAGGTGGTAGTGCCGGTGTAGTAGTAGGAGCCCGGCTTGTTGAAGCAAACTATAAAACACTAATAATAGAAGCTGGTGGAAATCCTGATTTGGAGACTCAAGTAAACGTTTTAATTATTCTAACATAATATCTTATAAATTAAACCTTTACTGCGATAGGAATTAACAAGATAATAAATATTTTTCAGTATCCCCGCTTGGTAACTATCACGAAATCGTCCCGAATGGACTGGAACTTTACTGCAGCAAACCGAGGTATCGGATTCCAGTGCACGAAAACAACTAGAATGTTACAAAACGGGAAAGTGCTTGGAGGATCAGGAGCTATCAACTTCATGATTTCCTCACGCGGATTCCCTTCAGACTACGAAAAAATATCCAAAATTGCAAAAGATTCTTCTTGGAACTGGAAAAGCATGCTCGAATATTTCAAAAAAAGTCAAAAATTAGTATCCCTTAAAGTTCTTAAATCGAAGTACGGAAAATACCACAGTGCAGACGGTAAGATTGGGGTGACAAAACAAGAGGATCCAATCTTTAAAAAATATTTAAGAGGATTTAAACAAGCTGGTGAGCGTGTGGTGGTAGACAATATCGGCGCTGGAATACTAGGATATTCTTCAGCTCTACTTCGAGTGTGTGACGGAACTCGCACTGAGGGCGCATGTTCTTACTTATCTCCACTTAAAAATAACAGTAACTTATATATAACAAGACATAGTTTGGCGACAAAAATAATTTTTGACAAGAGAAAAAATGCTGTTGGGGTTGAATTTATTAAACATGGCAAGACCATCACTGTAAAAGTAAGGAAAGAAGTTATTGTTACTACTGGACCTATCAAGTCACCACAACTTCTAAAGCTGTCTGGAATCGGTCCTAAAAAAGAATTGGAGAAGATGAATATCAAAGTAATATCAGATCTCCCTGTAGGGAAAAATTTACAAAATAACGCAGGAGCATTATTAGTCTTTGGAACTAATGTAGCAGTTGATCCTAACATGCAACGTGATGTGCATGATTACCCTACAAAATTAATAATTGGCCATTCAGCTCTTAACAAATCTAGCAACACTCCAGAATATTTGACGCTAAATAACATTGTAGACGATACTGAATTTTTTCTGACATTCTGTGGATTTACTATAGGAATAAGGAACGAAATATGCGACAAACTATACTCATTAGGTAAACAACGTCAAATGTTAGTAACATTAGTAATAAATCCGAACACAAAATCTCGTGGAATTGTCGAACTGAATTGTCCAGATCCTAATGCCCAGGTAAAGCTTTACAATCGCTTCTTTACTGAACGCGATGATTTAGAACTCTTAGTTGATTATATTATGGATTATATTAAAATTGAATCGGCTCCATGTTTTAAGAGTATGGGTTTAAAGTTTTTGAGAGGTGCAAAGGAGTGTGATAAGTATAAGTTTGGATCAAGAGCTTATTGGAGATGTTACGTTATATGTATGACGACGACATTGTCACATAAATGCGGAACTTGTGCTATAGGTTCCGTGGTGGACAGCAAGTTGAAAGTGATAGGAGTAAACAGACTTCGAGTAGCAGATGGCAGTGTTATACCCAGTTCATTAGCAGGTCCTGGCTATGATCCAGTGGTAGCTATTGGAGAAAAAGTTGCTGAGATGATCATAAAAAAAATGTAGAAATCTCTTATATATTTCCTTAATTATGATCTCATGGAGAAAAATTAAATTGAATGTGGGGGTGTATTTTAATACAGTTATTTTATTTCTGTATCCAGAGAGGATTCCTAAATAATTCTCTGTTCTTGGGCCTATTGGCTTACTTCAGCTCATATTAAAGTTTATTGTGCTGTGTCAGACTTGTATTCAAGATACTGTAAGCAACTCATCATCAATGAATAATACAAATGAGTATTTGCAAGATGAAATTTAGGTATTATAATTTTACTGCAGTTTTAGTATACCGCAGTAAATTTCTTTTTTTGTTAAACGATTACCTAAATTGTTTTGGATGATTAAATGTCCGTATTAAAAAGTGGAAAATAGTACTTTGTTTACGAGGCGATGTTACTTTGTCTAAGCCCCCAGAACTCATTGGATTGTTTTAAAGTAAAAAACACAATAACCATGTCTTATTTTTTTAACGATTTGTAAGATATATAGATATGTCGCAGTCATCTGGTTAAATCAGCTGTTTGATTGTATGACTAGCGCGTTTATTGAATGACGACATTTAATTGAATGACTAAACGACAACTCGTCAAGTTGTTTAATGTAACGTTCAACGAATTGACTGAACGTCATTTAGCATTGTCGTTTAATGGGATATAGTCGACTTTGTAATGTTTGTTTAGGGTGACCATAAGGTAAATCCATGCTGTCACACTATTTTATCAAGAATAAAGTCACTTTAAAGTAAATTTAATATAAAATGAAATGATGAATATTAAATCATTTTTCCAGTATTAATAAAAATACGAGTCAGTCTTTCAGTCATTAAATTTTGATATGATACATTTCAATTATGTCATATCATACCATATTTATTACATTTCCCGGGTGGTGAAAATCGTGATCATTTAACTGGACTGCCGCGCGCCGGCGCTTCAGTCGAACTCTAGAGTGCATGACGTGACGCGCAGTCACCACCAGAGTTCACGTACACACAACAACATGGTCTAGAGATATATAACTTTTTTAAATAACTTAAAAATTACTGGCCTTACAAAAAAACTAATGATGACAGATTATAAAAATATTATTAACTTCCTTTTTTTAAATTCAAAATTGTATATAAAACGTTTTGTTTTAAGATGAAAATCGCATTCATTGAATTTCTTCCAAGAAGTAATGTTAAGAGCATTGGGCATGATTCAAGCTGGTGCTACCCAAATTGCGGTTTCTGAAGCCATAAGGACCAGTCAGAGCGTTATATCCAGGCTTTGGTCACGTTATCGTGTCACGGGGTAAGTGGTGGAACGGCACCGAGGACCTCAACGCATTACAACACATGTACAGGACTGATTCACAGTAAATGCTGCACGAAGTCAACCAAATGTAACGGCGAGGCTACAGAGAGAGTCATGGTTTGCTGGTAAGCAGTCCAAACTAAATAAAACGACTGCATGAAGTCAACCTACGTGCTCGTGGACCACTTTTGGTACCAGCGCTAAGGAGAGGCAATCGAGGAAGAAGATTACAATGGGCTATTGCACACTAAAACTGGAACCATTCTCAATGGTCACTTGTGCTTTTCACTGATAAATCCAGGTTTGGTTTTCATTCTGATTCGCGAAGAGTACGCGTTTGGAGAGAACCTGGACGTTGGAAACGACTGCAGCATCCACAACAAGTTCATGCATATCAAGGTGACACGATTATGGGTTGGGCAGGAATCCGTTTTTATACGAGGCAATAATATGACTATTCTAAAATACCGAGATGAGGTGCTAGAGCACAAACAGCAAATGGGACAAATTTTACAAACTTGGTCACAGCAGCATAATATCGAAGCTTTAGACTGGCCTGCACAATCCCCTGACTTAAATGCCATTGAGCATGCCTGGGATTTGCTTCAGAGAAGAGCTCTTACGAATTTCCAAATATAAAAAAAAAACGAAATCCAGCTTTTCTTGCATCTTAGCAGGACTTGGTTCAGTATTCTACAACAGGATATTGACACCCTTGTTTTGAGTATGCAGAACCGCTGCAGATGTGTCAGGAGAATTTAAGGCAGAACCACGGATTATTAGTTTTTATAAAAAAAAATAGTTGTTTTGTTTAAGTTTTGATGTTTCAAAAATAAAGTTCAGATTGAAATTTTGTCTGATATTATCCTCTTCTTTTAAGTTTTTTTTTTAATTTTGTCTGATATTATCCTCTTCTTTTAAGTTTTTTTTTAAATATAACTTTATATAAAAGTTTAATATCAGATTAGATAGGCTAATAACCTATCACAAACCTAATAGCCTATAACAAGTTTGATTTTAATGTGTAGGTGACTTAACAAAAAGTTAATAGAATTTTAGTTATTTAGGGTTAATTGAAATATCCCTGGACCATGTTGATGTGTGTAATTTATAATTGATGTTCCTATTGAGACTGTTCTATATAATTATTATTCTAAATAAATACTTTAACTGGTGTTGTACTTATTTATTTAATATAAGCACCTGAGATTTTCAGTGATTGCGATATATCGAGGTCGTAACAGCCATTGATAGTATTAGATGTAAAAAAAATGTAACATCATACGTAACAATTTCAATTATTTATATGTCACATAAGTAAATTAGCCTGCCAGTCATTTTAGTCTAAATTGGTAGTTGAGATAAATAGCTTGGTACTATTAATTTTGGGCTATGTCACTTCATACTTTTTGGCTTACTCTAAAAATGTACTGCGTCGTCACTTAATTTTTTTTTTACCGAAGCCAATTGTAGTTATGGAAAAACTTAAATCTTTTTTCCGTGCTCTAAAAAATAAGGGCTTAGGGCAATTTGTATTAAGCGACATTTATCTTTGTAATTAAAAGTCCGTTTTATTTCGTATAAGCATCAACAACTCGATGTTTTTAATTGAATTTCAATCAAGTTTACCTCGTTTAAATAGCTTAAGTAGTTTTTTTGTTGTGATTTTTTTTTCCAAAATTACAAACTTTAAATGGCTCTCCTGTAAAGTTGCAAAAATGTCGCTTAAACCAAATAGCCTTTCACCCCTCGATATGTATTTACTCGTGGTTGTTTTTTTTTTGTCAAAAAACTCTAAATTGACATAGCAATCTCTATAATTCGAAACCGGTTAATTTTCCTTTTTTTCAAAAACTTCTTAACTTTTTATATAGCTTATGGTATATAAAAACAGCATTCAATATAGGTTTTTTCACTTAGTATTTTAACTTAAAAAACGTGTACGTCCTTTTGTAGTGTGTATTTAATGTGATTAGAACATTCCAAGACAATGTTTCTATTTTCCTTCTACTAATTACAATTTAAATATTATTCAACTTACAGATACCATTGTTTTTGCGAAAAATTTAAACTAAATTTTAATTTTCAGAACCGTACAGTCAGATCTTAACGCTTACTGTATATAAATCTTTTACTGCTCAATCAGATCGTTTTAACTGTAATATATATGTATTTATATATTATGTAATAGTACAGGCTCTGCTTGGTCTTGGATCAGATGGTCGTGTGTCAATTTTCTCAGATACACACATCAAAAGTGTCTAGGGATATTTCAATTAAACCTAAATTACTAAAATTCTATTAACTTTTTGTTAGAACATGTACACATTAAAATAAACCTTGTTTAATAGACTATTTAATCTGATAATAAACTTTTAGATAAAGTTAAATTTAAAAAAAAACTTAGAAGAAGAGGAAAAACTCAAACAAAATTTCAATCTTAACTTTTTTTTTGAAACATCAAAACTTAAACAAAACAACATTTTTTTTTATAAAAATTCTTGAAAACTTAAAATTAATATTCCGTGGATCCACCTAAGACTCTCCTGACACATCTGCAGCGGTTCTGCATACTCAAAACAAGGGTGTCAATATCCTGTTGTGGAATACTGTCCCATAATTGCCGTTTCTGAAGCCATGAAGACCAGTCAGAGCGTTATATCCAGGCTTTGGTCATGTTATCGTGTCACGGAGGAAGTGGTGGAACGGCACCGAGGACCTCAACGCATTACAACACATGTACAGGACCGATTCATAGTAAATGCTGCACGAAGTCAACTAAATGCAGCGGCGATGCAATTGGTTCAAAGGCTACAGAGAGAGTATGGTTTGCTGGTAAGCGGTCAAACTTTGAGAAGGCGACTGCATGAAGTCAATCTACGTGCTCGTAGGCCATTTTGGGTATCAGCACTAAGGAGAGGTAATCGAGGAAGAAGATTACAATGGGCTATTGCACACGAAAACTGGAACCATTCTCAATGGTCACTTGTGCTTTTCACTGATGAATCTAGGTTTGGATTTCATCCTGATTCGCGAAGAGTACGCGTTTGGAGAAAACCTGGACGTTGGAATCGACTGCAGCACCCACAACAAGTTCATGCATATTAAGGTGGCACGATTATGGTTTGGGCAGGAATTCGTCTCGTCGGTAGAACGGACCTCGTTTGGATACAAGGCAATATGACTGCTCGAAAATACCGAGATGAGGTGCTAGAGCCTGTAATCTTGCCCCACAAACAGCAAATGGGACAAAATTTCCAGCTAATGCACGACAATGCCCGTCCACATACGGCGCGTATCGTTACAAGTTGGTTACAACAGCATGTTATCCAAGCTTTAGACCGGCCTGCACAATCCCCTGACTTAAATCCTATTGAGCATGCCTGGAATATGCTTCAGAGAAGAGCTCGTAGGAATTTCCCTGTTGATATTGTGCATCAAAACCAGCTTTTCTTGCATCTTAGCAGGATTTGGGACAGTACTCCACAACAGGATATTGACCCCCTTGTTTTGAGTATGCAGAACCGCTCCAGATGTGTCAGGAGAGTCTTAGGTGGATCCACGAATTATTAATTTTAAGTTTTCAACAATTGTTATAAAAAAAAATTGTTTTGTTGTTTAGGTTTTGAAATTTCAAAAATAAAGTTAAATTGAAATTTTGTTGAGTTTTTCCTCTTCTTCTAAGTTTTTTTTTAATTTAACTTTATCTAAAAGTTTATTATCAGATTAGACAGGCAATTAAACAAGGTTTATTTTAAAGTGTAGGTGTCTTAACAAAAAGTTAATAGAATTTTAGTTATTTAGGTTTAATTAAAATATCCCTAGACACTTTTGATGTGTGTATTTATTTATTTATCACTAGCTTTTGCCCGCGACTTTGTCCGCGTAGAATAATAGTTCCCATTCCCGGAGGATTTCCGAAATGAAAACTATCCTATGTCCTTTCTCGGGTCCGAGACTAAATCTGTACTAAATTTCATTCAAATCGGTTTAGTGGTTTAGGTGTGAAGAAGAGACAGACAGAACTACAGACATTACTTTTGCATTTTTAATATTAGTACGTACTAATATAAGAAAGAAATTGTTATAATTTTCTTCTTTGAATTTTAATTTATGATTATTATATCATAGATGCCTGAGTGGCACTTACTTACTTATTGGGAGGTAGGACAAATTACTTCTAGTCTTGCGTAGACGTATATTTGAGACGTAGACTAATATTTGTTCCTGTTATCGCTTAACAGGAACAAATACGAGTCTCTTTATAGACCTTTATTCTTTTATTCTTGTTCGTGGTTGTTTTTCTTTTTGTCTAAAACCATAAATATACATGGCAATCTTTATGATTCCGAACCGGAAAGAATTTAAATAATTAGGTAATTAACTAGTATATAAATGCAGCATTCAATATAACTAATTTCACTTTGTATTGTTTTCGCGTCGTAGTTAATTCGAGATAATTACAATTAAGGCAAGTAAGTTAAAATAACATATTTTTTATTTTGGCACATAGCGTTACGTTGGTGATGAGGAATTCTTAGAAAATATTTATATTTAAAGTCTAAAACACAGTACTACTAATACCCTATTAATCATTCTATTACCCTTTTTTATCTAAAAGTCAATTCTCAAAGTTTCCTGTATACATATAAGCTGTCTTTCTGTTTCTGCGCTTATTTTATCCTCTTATTACCTTACCTTGGATTTAAGATTGATAGTGGTTACTATCAATCTCTTCACTGACTCTTCTCTTCTTCGTATCATCCTCCACACTCCATCTTCGATCTTCGTCTTGCTTCTCCCCATCCTTATTATTATATATTCATCCTCATAAGTGTTAAAAATGTCTCCCTTTCACTTTTTCTGAAACTGTCACAACTTTTAGACTTCCTCAAATCTAATCATTTTTCATTTTTTCCATTCTAGGCCCAATATTCCAATCCTATACTAATATTATTAGCAAAAATAACTTTGCCTATCTGTCTTTCTATTTGTTATGCGTTTACAGATAAACCTAATCTTGTAAAAACTACTTTCGAAGCAGAAACTTGTTATGATTCTATTATAAATTTTGTACTTATAATACTTCGTCTTTTACCAGTACACAACTATGAATACGTTTGCCCAAATAGCAGCGTTAGAAAAACTGCAGGCCCTTTTTAGCGCCTTGGCGGTATTTGACATAAGCAGCAACTTGTTTTCTGGAGAACCGAACTTTGCTGGTCAGTATTATTTACTACGTTGTTTTTTTATACGACAAAATGAAGTATGCCCAATCTATATGATTTTTATACTAGACTTTTAAAATTTAATAAAAAATTATCGTGTTAAAATAATGTTTCTTTGTAATAGGTCGGATTTTATAGAAAGCAGATCAAAGCTCTTAACCTTTGCCATCTCAGAGCCATTGTTACAGGAAAAAAATACAGTGACAAAAAAATATAATTATGTACAGTACCTGCTTCTATTATAAGTACCTAACGAAACGAATTTTCATAAATATAATTTAATAAATTATTTTACTAAATTTTTACACACTTATATAATATTGTACTACGCTTGTATGTAACTACAACAATTTAGTAACAGCAACTGTGAAATCACATAGTGAGAAGTTTCAACTATGATTGAAGCTCTCATTCTACAAATTGACTATTTCATGTTTTCAGAACTCAAAACGTATGATTACATAGTTATTGGAGGTGGTAGTGCCGGAGCAGTACTAGGAGCCCGGCTAGTTGAAGCAAACTTTAGCACACTGATTATTGAAGCCGGTGCAAACCCTGGTCTGGAGACTCAAGTAATAAAATATTCCAACAAAACATATTAAATAAATGTCTATTGATATCAATAGTAATTAACACAATGATAAATACTTTTCAGTATCCCGGCTTCGTAACTGCTTTGAAACACACAAATGTGGACTGGAACTTTACTGCAGAGACCCAAGGTATCGGAGGTACGTGTCAGAAATCGACTACATTACTACCAAGTGGCAGAGTGCTCGGAGGATCAGGAGCTACCAACTTCATGTTCTCTGGACGGGGATTTCCTTCAGACTACGAAAAAATATCCAAAACCGCCAAAGATTCTTCTTTCAACTGGAAAAACATGCTCAAATACTTCAAAATGAGCCAAAAAATAGAAACCCCTAGTTTACTCAAATCAAAGTACGGAAAATACCACAGCGCTGACGGTAAGATTTGTGCGACAAAACAAAAAGATCCAATCTTTAAAAAATATTTAAGAGGATTTAAACAAGCTGGAGAGCGTGTGGTGGTAGACAATATCGGTGCTGGAATACTAGGATATTCTACAGCTCATATTTATCTCCGCTTAAAAATAACACTAACTTATACATAACTAGACATAGTTTAGCAACAAAAATAATTTTCGACAAGAACAAAAATGCTGTTGGCGTCGAATTTCTCAAAGATGGTAAAGCTATCACTGTGAAAGCCAGAAAGGAAATTATTGTTACTGCTGGACCTATCAAGTCACCTCAGCTTCTAATGCTGTCAGGAATCGGTCCTAAGGAAGAATTGAAGAAATTTAATATCAGTGTAGTATCTAATCTCCCTGTCGGAAAAAATCTACAAAATAACGTAGGAGCCTTATTGGTCTTTGGAACAAATAGAGCTGCTGAGCCTGACATGCCAATAGATGTGCATGATTTCCCTTCAAAACTAATAGTCGGCCATTCAGCCCTTAATAAATCTAGCAACACTCCAGATTATACGAACTTAAATCACATCATTAAAAATTATGGATTCTTTCTGGAACTCTGTGGATTCACTGTAGGAATAAGGAACGAAGTTTGCGACAAACTGTACTCATTAAGCAAACAACGTCAGTTGCTTGTAGCAATAATATTAAACCCGTACCCAAAATCTCGTGGAAGAATCCAACTAAAAAGTACAGATCCTCGCGATCAGCCAAGAATTAACAATCGGTACTTTACCAACCGCGATGATTTAGAAGCTGTAGTTGATTATATTATGGATTACATAAAGATTGAATCAGCTCCATTTTTCAAGAGTATTGGTTTGAAGTTTTTGAGAGGGGCAGAGAAGTGTGATAAGTATAAGTATGGCTCAAGACCTTATTGGAGATGTCACGTTCTATGTATGACAGTGGCCTTGTCAAACAAATGCGGAACTTGTGCTATCGGTTCCGTAGTCGACAGCAAGTTTAAAGTGATAGGAGTAAACGGACTTAGAGTGGTAGACGCCAGCGTACCACCCAACACTATTGGAGGTCCTATATTTGATCCTGTAGTAGCCTTTGCCGAAAAAGCTGCTGAGATAATTACCAAAAAAATGTAAAAGTCTCTTATGTTTTTCTTTAATTATGATCCAATGGAGAAAAATTAAATTGAATATGAGTGTATATTTGGGTACGATTATTTCATTTCTTCGTTTTTACAGGATTCCTAAATTATTATTTTATTCCACTATCGAGTACTTTGTCTTGAGCTGATATTTATTTCGAGATTTCCAAGTCCATAATAAAGTTTTTATGGGTCGATTTTTTTTTTTGGTTTGGGTAATCATCCAGTGACTGCTCCCGCTCTGGGTGCGGCGGGAGGGCGTGTCAGACTCTTACTGACTAAAACCCACTCATGTTCCTTCGATTGCCCTTTATGTTCCAGGGTTACGGTAACTATTGTAAACATTCCGCAACCCCGGCAGGCGTTGGCCCTGTTGGGCCCCTTCCTGTGCTGGCTCCTTCTCTTTGAGGCGCGCGTGGAACACTAACGCGCCGACGACGCGGTCCTGGTCCTAGCCGGGCGGCGAGCTACCCATCGCTCGCCATCCGCAGAACCGCGCCTACGGTGGCCGGTAGTCGTCTTGCGACTCTCGACGTCTTCGCCTGGGTCTTAGTCCGGTTCGAGAGGCTCGTCGTTGCCTCTCGCGCGCCGCCGCTTCCTTCACCAGCATAACTGCTTCGCAGAAAGAGGCGACGGCATCCCATTCCGTATGGGTAGAATCATCTCCTACCGAGTTTTTCAAGGCTAAAAATACACGTTGTATGTGTTGTTCTGCGGTAACACAAGAATAGGAAAGTAATATTATACATTTCATTGACTTTTTGGTTCTAGTTTTACTAAATACAATAAATATACATAGCAATCTTTATGATTCCAGACCGGTTTTCTTTTATTTTGTTTTTTTTTCAAATAGTCATGGCAGACTTAAATTCTTATGTAGAGAATTGGTATATAAGTGCAGTTTATATGCAATTAAAGTAACTTCATTTGGTGTCTGTCTGCGGGGAAGTAAAGTGGAGATAAACCTATAATTAACACGTAAGTGGCGCCTATTATTTTTAAACACCGCTTTAAACTAAATATGTATAGGGGGCTAATATCAGGTTACCCTTTTAAAAACATGTTTATTTCTTTAACTTCAAATAAAAATAAATATGTTTATTGAATGTACATACGTATCACATTTCAACTTTTTTGAAAAACTGGAGGCGAACTAACATTTATGGTTTCAAAGCCTTTTAGGCTTAGAAACCATAAATGTTAATGTCACCAGGCTATCTATAAACCCGTATTCTGTCGCCCATCCTTATACCATTTCACTTGAGGTCGACGCAACCCATTTTTTTTATTTTACGTAATCCATCCAAACGTCATGCTATCATTCACTGCTTTCTCGTTCATCTTATTCTTCACACAATTCACCTATTGAAACTGACCTCTTCACATGCTAAAGAATAGCGATTTCTTGACAACTTTTTGTCACTGCCGTCACTATTGGACTTTGTATCTATTTCTAATAGAAACCGATTATCTTGTAAACTACTTTCAACTTTAGTGTAACAGGCAGTACTTTCAGACTTCCTCTAATGTTCTAAACTCACTTTATCGATTTTATTTAATTAATCACTGTCTATAACCATTTCAAAATTTTCGTGTCCGCTTTTCGAATCCTGTGTTGTGCTAATAATATTATTTACTAAAATAACACTACCTGCCTACATTTAATCTAAATACGTCTTTCTTAAAAAAATCCAGGAAATGCTTTCAGACTTTCTCTAATATACAGATTTCTCACTTTATCTTTAGTCAGTCAGTCTCTCTACATATAAATCTTAACATTCTTGTGTCTTGTATGTGTCCTGCTTTACATAAGATCCTGTATTGTACTAATAATATTATTTGCTAAAATATCTCTCCCTGGTGCCGATTCTCTTGTGCACAAACTAACGTAAATTTAAGTTAAGTGCATCTTTCTCTTTCCATTTCTTAAAGAAAAGGACAGAAGATACATTTTAGTTTAATCCTGTCAAATTAGACAGCGCCTGATGAAAATTGACGTATATTTAGACGCCATGTTTTTAAATTGCGTCTAAATTATCTATGGAGTGTCTAAATTTGACATGACTTAACTAATATTTGATCTTCTGTCCTTTTCTTAATTAAACGGAAAGAGAAAGATGCACTTAACTTAAATTTACGTTAGTTTGTGCACAAGAGAATCGGCACCATTGTCTGTCTTTCTTCTAAACATTGTAAGCCTTGACTTGTTCTCTTTTATTATGATTCTGTTATAATTTTTTATTGTCATTGTTCCATCTTTTTCCAGCACAGCACCATGGAAACGGAGGCCGCAATAGGTCGGGTAGAACAACTGCAAGGCCTTTTCAGCGCCTTAGCCGTACTTAATATAAGTAGCAACTTGTTTCCTGGTGAACCGAACTTTGATGGTAAAAACATTTTTTAAACATTGTTATACAGGGTGTCCCACGGCTATGCCACATGGAGGGAAAGTACCTTTAATATTGTAGATAGAACATTTCACTGAAAAAAGACATTATTTGAATTTTGAAAACATTTTAACTGCATCCATAGATATTTAAATAATTACATAGTTGAACCGGGAATCGAACCTGTTACTCGAGAAAATTAATCAGCCTGTAGTTTTCTGCCGTGCTTGTGATATATACAGTAAGTGACTTGGAGACACTTTTGAGAAAAAGGCGGTTAAAGTTTTTATTTTTATTTTTGACGTTTCTCCTAAAATATAAATTAAACTTAAGTTTTCTCAAATGTTTAAGATAAACATAGGATTGTTTAACAATTCGTATATTTTTATTTTTATATTGATATTATTTTTAATTGTAAAGTGTGAAAAAATATTTATATTAAGGAATGAACAATTAAAAAATAATGTTTTTTTTAGTATTGGTACAGTAAGTGTGCAACTTACTGTAACAATCTTTACTTTAAAGTACTTACTGCAACAATGATTACAAAACGAGGTAAAGTTTAAATAGAATAACAAAAATTACACAATTTGCCTAATATATATTAATCAGTTACTGTAATTATAGCTTGGAGTAATATGTAAAATTATAGAATCAGCCATAAAGCACCTAAGTTAACATTATTGACTTTTCTCAATAATTTTAGTACATAAATGAAACAAAAGACTTAATAGTAAATCATGGTTAATGTAATATTACACAGCGCGTGTCTACAAACACGAATTTATTAAAACTTTTTCTTCATACAAAAAAAAAACCATACAATAACACATTGTTTAAAAAAAGACAGTTTTCTTTTGGAATTCTTAATAATATGGCTTGCCTTCATTGACCGACTTAGAGTGAGGAACGACGAGGAACAAGGTTCCCACCTCACTCTTGCCTTAATTGGCTGGTTTGAGTTGAGACTCGCAAGAGCAAACGTGCTCGGAGGAAGGAAGTATTTCAGTAAGATGCTGATAGCCGTGGAATACCTCTCCACTCCTCAAGCACTTCGATATATGTTTCCCCCTTGTCGCTACGTCAACTATGTGCTAGCGGCCGTTTTCGGGGGCCTATGTATTGACCGCGCAAGTCATCATTGACCTGCCATTCTTACCGTGTTTGCAACCACTGGTTAGTCAGGGGCCATAGTCATTCCATAATATCTGGTAGTACGCAAATCCATAGTCCAATTTTTTTGTTAGTTGCCATGTTTTACAATAGTCCAACACCAACCGGGGGTTGTCCTTAGGTGCACTTACATAGTGCATATAGGGATAATCGTCTGTTCGTGTCCCATTTCTCAAGCCAAAAGTTTTGCTCAAGGGTCCTCTGCGAGTTAGCTTCTGCCTTTCGTACGCCTTCCAAAAGTCCGGGACCTCAGGGTCCCGAGATATGGGAACATATATAAAAATAATAATACGTAGATTAACAGAATGCAGCACAACTCTGCTCTTTCAGGGCACTTTAAATTTCTTAAGGTGGTTCAAGGGGGTTATTGTATATTCGTCACAAAGTTAATTCGTCACGAAAATAAGAATGTGTAAACTCGCCACAAGTCTTTTTTTATAAAAAAAAAAACCGCCATATTGTTTATTTCCCTACAGACAACAGAAAAATTCGTTAAAACAAAAAACGTTATTTATTTCTTTCTTTTCATAATCACAAAAAATTATGTAAAAAAATACAACCATAAAAACTTCGCGGAAGTGTCCAGTCGCGGAAGTGTTTGGGCGCAAACGTTTCTCGCGCAAAATATCATGCGCACATGTGTCCACTCGCGCAAAACGGCCGCGCGCAAGCATCTTTCGCGGAAATGTCTTGCGCACAAATGTACTTGTGTACCAGACCTCAAGCGAGCGAGCGCGTTATAGCATGTGTGCATAGGAGCAGGATCATTCAATCAATAATTTTGTTTTCTACCTTTAATTTGTGCAAAAAATAAGTACTGTGACGAATTTACACATATTTTTTATGCATGTGACGAATACACTTTCAATGTATGGAGTTTACAAAATGTGACTAATTTACTTTATGATTTTAAAAAAATATAGTCCTTTTTTAATTCTTTGTGAAAATAGTAACCTCTATCACAGGTAAGTCCTACATGATACTAATTAACTATAAATTGACTATTCTTGGTTTTCAGAATGTGACATATTTGATTACATAGTGGTCGGAGGTGGTAGTGCCGGTGTAGTAGTAGGAGCCCGGCTTGTTGAAGCAAACTATAAAACACTAATAATAGAAGCTGGTGGAAATCCTGATCTGGAGACTCAAGTAAACGCTTCAATTATTCTAACATAATATCTTATAAATTAAAGCGATAGGAATTAACAATATAATAAATATTTTTCAGTATCCCCGCTTGGTAACTATCACGAAATCGTCCCGAATGGACTGGAACTTCACTGCAGCAAACCGAGGTATCGGATTCCAGTGCACGAAAACAACTAGAATGTTACAAAACGGGAAAGTGCTTGGAGGATCAGGAGCTATCAACTTCATGATTTCCTCACGCGGATTCCCTTCAGACTACGAAAAAATATCCAAAATTGCGAAAGATTCTTCTTGGAACTGGGAAAGCTTGCTCAAATATTTCAAAAAAAGTCAAAAATTAGTATCCCATAAAGTTCTTAAATCGAAGTACGGAAAATACCACAGTGCAGACGGTAAGATTGGGGTGACAAAACAAGAGGATCCAATCTTTAAAAAATATTTAAGAGGATTTAAACAAGCTGGTGAGCGTGTGGTGGTAGACAATATCGGTGCTGGAATACTAGGATATTCTTCAGCTCTACTTCGAGTATGTGACGGAACTCGCACTGAGGGCGCATGTTCTTACTTATCTCCACTTAAAAATAACAGTAACTTATATATAACTAGACATAGTTTGGCGACAAAAATAATTTTTGACAAGAAAAAAAATGCTGTTGGGGTTGAATTTATTAAACATGGCAAGACCATCACTGTAAAAGTAAGGAAAGAAGTTATTGTTACTACTGGACCTATCAAGTCACCACAACTTCTAAAGCTGTCTGGAATCGGTCCTAAAAAAGAATTGGAGAAGATGAATATCACAGTAATATCAGATCTCCCTGTAGGGAAAAATTTACAAAATAACGCAGGAGCATTATTAGTCTTTGGAACTAATGTAGCAGTTGATCCTAACATGCAACGTGATGTGCATGATTACCCTACAAAATTAATAATTGGCCATTCAGCTCTTAATAAATCTAGCAACACTCCAGAATATTTGACGCTAAATAACATTGTAGACGATACTGAATTCTTTCTGACATTCTGTGGATTTACTATAGGAATAAGGAACGAAATATGCGACAAACTATACTCATTAGGTAAACAACGTCAAATGTTAGTAACATTAGTAATAAATCCGAACACAAAATCTCGTGGAATTGTCGAACTGAATTGTCCAGATCCTAATGCCCAGGTAAAGCTTTACAATCGCTTCTTTACTGAACGCGATGATTTAGAACTCTTAGTTGATTATATTATGGATTATATTAAAATTGAATCGGCTCCATGTTTTAAGAGTATGGGTTTAAAGTTTTTGAGAGGTGCAAAGGAGTGTGATAAGTATAAGTTTGGATCAAGAGCTTATTGGAGATGTTACGTTATATGTATGACGACGACATTGTCACATAAATGCGGAACTTGTGCTATAGGTTCCGTGGTGGACAGCAAGTTGAAAGTGATAGGAGTAAACAGACTTCGAGTAGCAGATGGCAGTGTTATACCCAGTTCATTAGCAGGTCCTGGCTATGATCCAGTGGTAGCTATTGGAGAAAAAGTTGCTGAGATGATCATAAAAAAAATGTAGAAATCTCTTATATATTTCCTTAATTATGATCTCATGGAGAAAAATTAAATTGAATGTGGGGGTGTATTTTAATACAGTTATTTTATTTCTGTATCCAGAGAGGATTCCTAAATAATTCTCTGTTCTTGGGCCTATTGGCTTACTTCAGCTTATATTAAAGTTTATTGGGCTGTGTCAAACTTGTATTCAAGATACTGTAAGGAACTCATCATCAATGAATAATACAAATGAGTATTTGTAAGATGAAATATATTATAATTTTACTGCAGTTTTAGTTTACCGCAGTAAATTTCTTTTTTTGTTAAACGATTACCTAAATTGTTTTGGATGATTAAATGTCCGTATTAAAAAGTGGAAAATAGTACTTTGTTTACGAGGCGATGTTACTTTGTCTAAGCCCCCAGAACTGATTGGATTGTTTTAAAGTAAAAAACACGATAACCATGTCTTATTTTTTTAACGACTTGTAAGATATATAGATATAAGGCGTTTGTCATCATCATCATCAGCCCATAGACGTCCACTGCTGGACAAAGGCCTCCCCCAAAGATTTCCAAATGCATCGGTCCTGCGCCACCCGCATGCGGCGGGACCCGGCGATCTTGATGAGATCATCGTCCATCTTGCGGGAGGCCTGCCCACGGTGCGTTTACCGGTACGCGGCCGCCACTCGAGAACCTTTCCGCCTTTGTTTCCGCCCCAACGGCCGTCAGTTCTACGAGCTATGTGCCCGCCCACTGGCACTTAAGTTTGGCAATTCGACGAGCTATATCGGTGGTTTTGGTTCTCCTGCGGATTTCCTCATTACTGATTCTATCACGCAGGGAAACTCCAAGCATTGCTCGTTCCATTGCCCTTTGGGTGACCTTGAGTCTGCTTATGAAGGAGTTTGTACTTTGGTACAATGTTGAATCTTGGTTGTATGTTACATTAGATGAGGTAATGTTTTAATTACAAAGTCATCAAATTAATCATGATTAACATTGACTGTCAAATCTGTATGGTAATCAGCTTATTTCCGACGTATGTCACGTATGGGGGCAAAAAAAAGCGTTTTTATTCGGATAAGAGTCCAACATAACCCTCTGTTAAAAAAAGGTTAACTTGAATCGGTAAGCTTTAACTACTTGCCTAGCTTACAAATTATTCAGATAGGTACAAATTTTACACAACCCCGAGGTTAGAGGTTAAAGATTAGGTTTGGTTGGAATCCTTTTATTTATGCAGTCAAAAGAATGAGCCCCGCCAAGTATACTCCGCGACTTTGTCTTGATTATATATTGTACTAGCTGACCCCGCGAACTTTGTTTCGCCCTATAGGCAACAAATGATCACATTTATTACTTTTTAAATTAGAATAATTTAAAAAAATTGACTAATAAAATTCAGTGATACTTTATTTGCTATTTATTTTTTTGCATGGATTGCACTTTTCAGTGTAGCATCCTTATTTTTATCAAATGACGTCTCCCGTCCTGGGTGCGGCGAGGGCGTGTCAGACTTTTACTGACTAAAACCCACTCATGTTCCTTCGGTTGCCCTTTAAGGTCATAGCTCATTACAGCCACCCGGCAGCCACTCCGCACCGACTCGCCTCCTGCGGCTAGTATTCTTTATATAGACTTGTACGGGCATGCGCTCACTATATCAACTCCGTACCGTCACCGGATCGCCTCGGTTATAAGGCGAGTCGGTGCGGAGTGGCTGCCAGGTGGCTGTAATGAGCTATGACCTTAAAGGGCAACCGAAGGAACATGGGTGGATTTTAGTCAGTAAAAGTCTGACACGCCCTCGCCGCACCCAGTACGGGAGACGTCGCGAATGCAGGACGGATTGGAAATTGAAGTCGTTTAAACTCGAATGGTATGTCGGTTGGGATCATGGGGATTCTCGAAATGAGAACTTCCTCACCTTTGAATTTTCCTGTATTGTGGCGTAAATCAAATAGTTCATTAATTTACTTACCACTAAACGTGTTCCGTTGCACAGTTTTGGTTGGTTTAAGTTTCGAAGCATGATTACTACGGAACCAATTCATATTCATATATTCATATTCTTTATTGCACATAAAAAAATAAAGTACAAACATCAGCAAAACTAAAATAAAAACTTATGTACAATGGCGAGCTTAACCCAGAAATGAGCCCAATCACCCAATCTTTAGTTGTTGATTGTGCGGTGGTAAGCCAGGCACATCCAAGGAGTTTAATAATTGAATTGGATAGTTGGTGGGAAAGAATGCATTTTGTCATTATTTCTGAACGCATGTCAACCATTACTTATAGTATTTGACAGGATGGACAACAAATGTTTGACAGGTACGAAACAAAGTAACATTAAGGGAAAATGATTCATCTTTTATAATTATGTTCTCGTCGAGTTTTCATTATTTTTAAGATGTATTCTGCTATTCGGGGCGGGGACAAATCCAACGAACCAAAAACCATGAAAATTGGTCTAGCCGATCTCGAGTTATAAGTGTTGATACAAACCCGACTTTGTTTTATATATATAGATTAACGGTGCGTTTACTAAAAACGCCAGGCTATTAATTAAACAGTAAACTGAGCTATTATACTACGATATAAACATAAAACTATACCATACACCAAAGCGAGGTTCAAAATTACTATTATTCACGGTTGATTGCTAATTGACAATGAATTTATTTTGTATTTTTTGTGGGTATGTAATTTTTTTATTGTTTAATTTGTTGTCATTTTACTTATACTCGATGACAGTGCTAATAAATAAGTTGGCACCTCGACTAAGTTAGTATTAATAATGGTGGCTTAAACATCTTAGGGTTCTTAGGTACTGGGCTTTTGGAAGAAGTCCCGGTTAGAACTGACGGTTAGCACTGACTTTTGACATTTGACATTCGACAGTTGTGCACAGTGGCAAGTATAGTGCTTAGTCAAATTACGTGCCAAGTAACTCGGAAAGAAATGTTATTCTTTTTATTGATAATTTTTTGACGGTTCTTTGGTCTCGTGGTGACCGGCACTGGATTACGTATCTTGCAATAGCCGAGCGATCGCGATAATTTAGCAAAATTTGCTGCTCAAACGTCAATTCAAAATACGTCACGTCAAATAGCAAAATAGCGATAGTGCTGCCTCTGTGGAGCAATCAGTTAACTAAAATATGCATTTGGTGGGTGGTGGTTTCGTCTGTAGTATGGTTTTTAAGAGCAAAGTTAAGTTTTTTTTTGTTAAAGGTGATATTTAATTAGTTCCAGCGATTGCTACTTTACGTCATCGTAGCAATAAGTGCATTAGAACAATCAGCGAGCGATTAGCAATTGGTTCATACATAATACGATTTTTTTTGACGATCGCGCGGTTATCGCGCGATCACTGCGCAAATATTGCTCATTGCTGTTTCATAGGTAATAACCCCGCCGGGCTGGCAAGCCTAGCCTAAGGTCTTGGGTTCGATTCCCACCCAAGACAAATTTGTATGATGTACCTATGTATTCATAAATTATATAAATATATTTATCAGTCGTCTGGTTACCACAGTACAAGCTTTGCTTAGTTTAGGATCAGATGGCCGTGTGTGAGTTGTCCCAAGATATGTATTTACTCGTGGTTGTTTTTTTTTTGTCAAAAAACCATAAATATACATAGCAATCTCTATAATTCGAAACCGGTTAATTTTCCTTTTTTTCAAAAACTACTTAACTTTTTATATAGCTTATGGTATATAAAAACAGCATTCAATATAGGTTTTTTCACTTAGTATTTTAACTTAAAAAACGTGTACGTCCTTTTGTAGTGTGTATTTAATGTGATTAGAACATTCCAAGACAATGTTTCTATTTTCCTTCTACTAGTTACAATTTAAATATTATTCAACTTACAGATACCATTGTTTTTGCGAAAAATTTCAACTATATTTTTAATTTTCAACCGTACAGTCAGATCTTAACGCTTACTGTATATACATCTTCTTTTACTGCTCAATCAGATCGTTTTAACTATAATATATATGTATTTATATATTATATAATAGTACAGGCTCTGCTTGGTCTTGGATCAGATGGTCGTGTGTCAATTTTCTCAGATATTTATTTATTTATCACTAGCTTTTGCACGCGACTTTGTCCGCGTAGAATAATAGTTCCCATTCCCGGAGGATTTCCAAGATGAAAACTATCCTATGTCCTTTCAAGGGACCCAGACTATATCTGTACTAAATTTTATTCAAATCGGTTTAGTGGTTTAGGTGTGAAGAAGAGACAGACAGAACTACAGACATTACTTTCGCATTTTTAATATTAGTACGAAAGAAAGAAATTGTTATAATTTTCTTCTTTGAATTTTAATTTATGATTATTATATCATAGATGCCTGAGTGGCACTTACTTACTTATTGGGAGGTAGGACAAATTACTTCTAGTCTTGCGTAGACGTATATTTGAGACGTAGACTAATATACAGGAACTAATATGAGTCTCTTTATAGACCTTTATTCTTTTATTCTTGTTCGTGGTTGTTTTTCTTTTTGTCTAAAACCATAAATATACATGGCAATCTTTATTATTCCGAACCGGAAAGAATTTAAATAATTAGGTAATTAACTAGTATATAAATGCAGCATTCAATATAACTAATTTCACTTTGTATTGTTTTCGCGGCGTAGTTAATTCTAGATAATTACAATTAAGGCAAGTAAGTGAAAATAACATAATTTTTATTTTGGCACATAGTGTTACGTTGGTGATGAGGAATTCTTAGAAAATATTTATATTTAAAGTCTAAAACACAGTACTACTAATACCCTATTAATCATTCTATTACCCTTTTTTACCTAAAAGTCAATTCTCAAAGTTTCCTGTATATATCTAAGCTGTCTTTCTGTTTCTGCGCTTATTTTATCCTCTTATTACCTTACCTTGGATTTAAGATTGATAGTGGTTACTATCAATCTCTTCACTGATCCTTCTCTTCTTCGTATCATCCTCCACACTCCATCTTCGATCTTCGTCTTGCTTCTCCCCATCCTTATTATTATATATTCATCCTCATAAGTGTTAAAAATGTCTCCCTTTCACTTTTTCTGAAACTGGCACTACTTTTAGACTTCCTCTAATCTAATCATTTCTCATTTTTTCCATTCTAGGCCCAATATTCCGATCCTATACTAATATTATTAGCAAAAATAACTTTGCCTATCTGTCTTTCTATTTGTTATGCGTTTACAGATAAACCTAATCTTGTAAAAACTACTTTCGAAGCAGAAACTTGTTATGATTCTATTATAAATTTTGTACTTATAATACTTCGTCTTTTACCAGTACACAACTATGAATACGTTTGCCCAAATAGCAGCGTTAGAAAAACTGCAGGCCCTTTTTAGCGCCTTGGCGGTATTTGACATAAGCAGCAATTTGTTTTCTGGAGAACCGAACTTTGCTGGTCAGTATTATTTACGACGTTGTTTTTTTATACGACAAAATGAAGTATGCCCAATCTATATGATTTTTATACTAGACTTTTAAAATTTAATAAAAAATTATGGTGTTAAAATAATGTTTCTTTGTAATAGGTCGGATTTTATAGAAAGCAGATCAAAGCTCTTAACCTTTGCCATCTCAGAGCCATTGTTACAGGAAAAAAAATACAGTGACAAAAAAATATAATTATGTACAGTACCTGCTTCTATTATAAGTACCTAACGAAACGAATTTTCTTAAATATAATTTAATAAATTATTTTACTAAATTTTTACACACTTATATAATATTGTACTACGCTTGTATGTAACTACAACAATTTAGTAACAGCAACTGTGAAATCACATAGTGAGAAGCTTCAACTATGATGGAAGCTCTCATTCTACAAATTGACTATTTCATGTTTTCAGAACTCAAAACGTATGATTACATAGTTATTGGAGGTGGTAGTGCCGGAGCAGTACTAGGAGCCCGGCTAGTTGAAGCAAACTTTAGCACACTGATTATTGAAGCCGGTGCAAACCCTGGTCTGGAGACTCAAGTAATAAATTATTCCAACAAAACATATTAAATAAATGTCTATTGATATCAATAGTAATTAACACAATGATAAATACTTTTCAGTATCCCGGCTTCGTAACTGCTTTAAAACACACCAATGTGGACTGGAACTTTACTGCAGAGACCCAAGGTATCGGAGGTACGTGTCAGAAATCGACTACATTACTACCAAGTGGCAGAGTGCTCGGAGGATCAGGAGCTACCAACTTCATGTTCTCTGGACGGGGATTTCCTTCAGACTACGAAAAAATATCCAAAACCGCCAAAGATTCTTCTTTCAACTGGAAAAACATGCTCAAATACTTCAAAATGAGCCAAAAAATAGAAACCCCTAGTTTACTCAAATCAAAGTATGGAAAATACCACAGCGCTGACGGTAAGATTTGTGCGACAAAACAAAAAGATCCAATCTTTAAAAAATATTTAAGAGGATTTAAACAAGCTGGAGAGCGTGTGGTGGTAGACAATATCGGTGCTGGAATACTAGGATATTCTACAGCTCTGCTTCACATATGTGATGGCACTCGCACTGAGGCCGCGTGCTCATATTTATCTCCGCTTAAAAATAACACTAACTTATACATAACTAGACATAGTTTAGCAACAAAAATAATTTTCGACAAGAACAAAAATGCTGTTGGCGTCCGATTTCTCAAAGATGGTAAAACTATCACGGTGAAAGCAAGAAAGGAAATTATTGTTACTGCTGGACCTATCAAGTCACCTCAGCTTCTAATGCTGTCAGGAATCGGTCCTAAAGAAGAATTGAAGAAATTTAATATCAGTGTAGTATCTAATCTCCCTGTAGGAAAAAATCTACAAAATAACATAGGAGCCTTATTGGTCTTTGGAACAAATAGAGCGGCTGAGCCTGACATGCCAATAGATGTGCATGATTTCCCTTCAAAACTAATATTCGGCCATTCAGCCCTTAATAAATCTAGCAACATTCCAGATTATACGACCTTAAATCACATCATAGACAATTATGGATTCTTTCTGGAACTCTGTGGATTCACTGTAGGAATAAGGAACGAAGTTTGCGACAAACTGTACTCATTAAGCAAACAACGTCAGATGTTTGTAGCAATAATATTAAACCCGTACCCAAAATCTCGTGGAAGAATCCAACTGAAAAGTACAGATCCTCGCGATCAGCCAAGAATTAACAATCGGTACTTTACCAACCGCGATGATTTAGAAGCTGTAGTTGATTATATTATGGATTACATGAAGATTGAATCAGCTCCATTTTTCAAGAGTATTGGTTTGAAGTTTTTGAGAGGGGCAGAGAAGTGTGATAAGTATAAGTATGGCTCAAGACCTTATTGGAGATGTCACGTTCTATGTATGACAGTGGCCTTGTCAAACAAATGCGGAACTTGTGCTATCGGTTCCGTAGTCGACAGCAAGTTTAAAGTGATAGGAGTAAACGGACTTAGAGTGGTAGACGCCAGCGTACCACCCAACACCATTGGAGGTCCTATATTTGATCCTGTAGTAGCCTTTGCCGAAAAAGCTGCTGAGATAATTACCAAAAAAATGTAAAAGTCTCTTATGTCTTTCTTTAATTATGATCCAGTGGAGAAAAATTAAATTGATTATGAGTGTATATTTGGGTACGATTATTTCATTTCTTCGTTTTTACAGGATTCCTAAATTATTATTTTATTCCACTATCGAGTACTTTGTCTTGAGCTGATATTTATTTCGAGATTTCCAAGTCCATAATAAAGTTTTTATGGGTCAATTTTTTTTTTTGGTTTGGGTAATCATCCAATGACTGCTCCCGCACTGGGTGCGGCGGGAGGGCGTGTCAGACTCTTACTGACTAAAACTCACTCATGTTCCTTCGATTGCCCATTATGTTCCAGGGTTACGGTAACTATTGTAAACATTCCGCAACCCCGGCAGGCGTTGGCCCTGTTGGGCCCCTTCCTGTGCTGGCTCCTTCTCTTTGAGGCGCGCGTGGAACACTAACGCGCCGTCGACGCGGTCCTGGTCCTAGCCGGGCGGCGAGCTACCCATCGCTCGCCATCCGCAGAACCGCGCCTACGGTGGCCGGTAGTCGTCTTGCGACTCTCGACGTCTTCGCCTGGGTCTTAGTCCGGTTCGAGAGGCTCGTCGTTGCCTCTCGCGCGCCGCCGCTTCCTTCACCAGCATAACTGCTTCGCAGAAAGAGGCGACGGCATCCCATTCCGTATGGGTAGAATCATCTCCTACCGAGTTTTTCAAGACTAAAAATACACGTTGTATGTGTTGTTCTGCGGTAACACAAGAATAGGAAAGTAATATTATACATTTCATTGACTTTTTGGTTCTAGTTTTACTAAATAAAATAAATATACATAGCAATCTTTATGATTCCAGACCGGTTTTCTTTTATTTTGTTTTTTTTTCAAATAGTCATGACAGACTTAAGTTCATGTAGAGTATGGTATATAAGTGCAGTTTATATGCAATTAAAGTAACTTCATTTAGTATCTGTCTGCGGGGAAGTAAAGTGGAGATAAATTTCCTATAATTAACACGTAAGTGGCGCCTATTATTTTTAAACACCGCTTTAAACTAAATATGTATAGGGGGCTAATATCATGTTACCTTTTAAAAACATGTTTATTTCTTTAACTTCAAATAACAATAAATATCTTTATTGAATGTACATACGTATCACATTTCAACTTTTTTGGAAAACTGGAGGCGAACTAACATTTATGGTTTCAAAGCCTTTTAGGCTTTGAAACCATAAATGTTATGTCACCAGGCTATCTATAAACCCGTATTCTGTCGCCCATCCTTATACCATTTCACTTGAGGTCGACGCAACCCATTTTTTTTATTTTACGTAATCCTTCCAAACGTCATGCTATCATTCACTGCTTTCTTGTTCATCTTATTCTTCACACAATTCACCTATTGAAACTGACCTCTTCACATGCTAAAGAATAGCGATTTCTTGACAACTTTTTGTCACTGCCGTCACTATTGGACTTTGTATCTATTTCTAATAGAAACCGATTATCTTGTAAACTACTTTCAACTTTAGTGTAACAGGCAGTACTTTCAGACTTCCTCTAATGTTCTAAACTCACTTTATCTATTTTATTTAATTAATCACTGTCTATAACCATTTCAACATTTTCGTGTCCGCTTTTCGAATCCTGTGTTGTGCTAATAATATTATTTACTAAAATAACACCACCTGCCTGCATTTAATCTAAGTCTTTTTTTAAAAAAAACCAGGAAATGCTTTCAGACTTCCTCTAATATACAGATTTCTCACTTTATCTTTAGTCAGTTAGTCTCTCTACATATCAATCTTAACATTCTTGTGTCTTGTATGTGTCCTGCTTTACATAAGATCCTGTATTGTACTAATAATATTATTTGCTAAAATATCTCTCCCTGTCTGTCTTTCTTCTAAACATTCTAAGCCTCGACTTGTTCTCTTTTATTATGATTCTGTTATAAATATTTATTGTCATTATTCCATCTTTTTCCAGCACAGCACCATGGAAACGGAGGCCGCAATAGGTCGGGTAGAACAACTGCAAGGCCTTTTCAGCGCCTTAGCCGTACTTAATATAAGTAGCAACTTGTTTCCTGGTGAACCGAACTTTGATGGTAAAAACATTTTCTTAAACGTTGTTATATATGTATATATATATTTTTTCGATAGAAATCTGCAATAACCGTGAGTGTATAAAACGCAGTAATAAAGATCCGTGCAAAAGCGAGTAAAAAAATATAATGCTCGTTGCATGCATGTTGAAGCGTCAAATCCACCCACTTCTGATATATAATTCATTTCTTGTTTGAAAAAAATGTTAGATTACCTTATCGAAAAAAAATGTATTATATGATGGAACTTTAATGTTGACGTTCTTTTTAAAAGAAAACTCTTTTGGGTTTTTTAGTACATTGACAAGTTATAACTATGTACCTTTTTTTTTTTGGTGAGTGGGAAATCGTCCAAAGAGTGCTCCCGTCCTGGGTGCGGCGGGAGGGCGTGTCAGACTCTTACTGACTAAAAACTTTTTCCAAAAAAATAATAACCGCCTTCAAAAACTAAAAACACAAAAATAACTAAAATTTCGGAAGTCGGTGGCTTCTCTTGCCAATTAAATTGTGTTGCCACAGACTTTCAATATTTTAGTTATTTTTCCGTTTTTAGTTTTTGAAGGCGGTTATTATTTTTTTGGAAAAAGTTTTTTATTTTTTACTTTTTAGTGTCGAGCCACAATGTTGACTCTTCATTGCATGCCGCAAACGCATGCATGCCGCATGTAGCATGACGCTTATGTAGTTGTTGTCCTATGTTACACTTCAATGCTGTAAATCGTTTAGAAACCTTCGACTGTATATGGTTTCCATCATTAGATCTACTGCAGACCTTCATTACAACCTACATGGGTGCGAAGTTCTCATCAATTTAAATGAATTAAGTCCAAACACAAGGCAGCTACTGTAAACCGTTGAAGAGTTCCCTGAACTATCCTTCGTCTTCATCATCAGACCCCTGATACAGTCACAACCCATCTAGGTATAAAGTTCTTATCAATACAAATTAATCAAGCCCAAACACAAGGTAGCTGCTGTGAATCGTTGAGGAGTTCCCTCGACTGTCTCTCGGCTCCATCATCAGATCTACTTCAGATCTTTATTAAATTGTAGTGCTATAATAAAATACTTAATAAAAAACTTACAAACGCACTAGTCGCCTCTACGATTTTTGAAAATTCCCCTCGATTTCTCTGGTCTGCTACCATCAAACCCTGATTTTCTTATGAAAGAATCATCTTAAAAATGTCTTCTTTCCAACAAAAAAAGAATCATTCAAATCGGTTCATAAACGACGAAGTTATCCGCGAACAAACATAAAAAAAAGCAAAAAAAAAAACATATATACGGTCGAATTGAGAAACCTCCTCCTTTTTTTGAAGTCGGTTAAAAACCCACTCATGTACCTTCGATTGCCCTTTATGTTCCAGGGTCACGGTAACTATTATAAACATTCCGCAACCCCGGCAGGCGTTAACTATGTATCTTGTGAAAACTCCGATTTTATTTCGAAATAACTCACTGTCGTGCTTAGATAACATAATAACAAATCTTGATAGTGACTACACTTAGACAAAAAGGGAATTCTTACCTGATTCATTCAACGATGTGCCGAAATCGATTATAAAGAATGTAGAGAGATTAGCTTCTCCTGATTAGTTGAAATTGACCAAGGTGATTCCAATACTTATAAAGGACTCTAAGACGGATCCGAGAAATCATCTTAAAACTCTTTGTAAAAATATTAAAACTATACTGATGATACATCAAGATATTAACAAAATCATCAATCTAAAACAATTTGGATATCAGAAAGACGTTGGAACCTTGGACGTTATGAACACTTTGATAAATG